>JAYESD010000006.1:86354192-86954192 GCA_036927565.1 Tuctoria greenei
AGCTGGAAATGGAGCCAATGGGGTCACCTCATATCTCAGAAGACTCTAAAGAAGATATCACTGAGATGGCTCCTCTAACTGAGCAAGAGTTGGCTTCTTTTGGACTAGCTGGCATCTCTGCTCCTCCTCCTCCTCCGCAAGCACCTGAAGATGAATAAGAGGATGAATATAGGACCGAGACTGAGGGAGGCAGTGGCGATAAGTGATTCCTCTCAATTTTCCCCTTTTTGGTGCTTGGATGCCAAAGGGGGAGAGATTGAGACTAGTAGTCTATTTTGTAGCCATTAAGGACTTGTGGTCAAGGACATGTAACTCGATTTCAAAATTCTATAATTCATTTTGGATGTGCTTACTTTACTTAATGAGTGATGCCTAGTTTAATGATAATGTGATGATTGTTGCTATAATTGTTAAGTTATTATCTTTTGCTCATCTCATTTGATCACACACTCTTTAGGCACCCCACCATAAAGAGTGCATATATGTGAAAAGTTTTTGTTACTCATCTATCATTCTCATATATGCACACTTTATGAAAATCAATTTTTACTCTTAATTGTGAAATCTCAATTGGTTGTCATCAATCACTAAAAAGGGGGATATTGAAAGTGCATCTTGGCAATCCCTTGTGGGTTTTGGACGATTGATGACAAAAATGAGATCCTAATGAACTTGTTGAGATGACTGCATGTCAAATTAAATGAGATAGTTTGGTGCACTCAAAAAGTGAAAAATGAAGTGGTGAAGGAAAAGAGAAAAGCCCAACTGATGACTGAAGTGCAAAGTAGACTTAAATGTATAGGATGTGTGTGAGACACACATTCCAAGAGATCAAGTCTTTGCATAGGGGTAAGGGCTTAAAATCAACCTTAAACAAACTTCACTAAGCACTAGACTAGTCCGTTCATAGACCGGACTGGTCCGTTCAACTCTCCGTTGTCCAAATTCACAATGCACCAGACTAGTCCGTTCCTAGACCGGACTAGTCCGATCAACTCGCTGGAGTTTCACAACACGGTGCACCGGACTAGTTTGTTACAGGACTTGACTAGTCCGTTAAACTTTCAATAAACTCATAACACTGTGTTCCAAATAAGTCTGTTCAAGGATCGGACTAGTCTGAGAAACTTTCTGGAGTTTCATAACACAATGCACCTGACAAGTCCATTTATGGACTGGACTAGTCCGAGAAAGTTTCTGATGTTTCAATACATAGGGCACCAGACAAGTCTGGACCCCCACCGGACTAGTCCGGTAGACCTCACACAATCTAGGGTTTCTAGTGCGCTGCACATTTCACGCTGACTTTTACTCAACATACTAGACAAGTCCGGTCCCCATTACGGACTAGTCTGGTCGTTGGGATCCCTAACGGTAACTATAACACCCAGTTCTGAAAATGAACCAAGTGAATGCATATGTGTGCCCAGGATGTTTAACACACATACACGAGTGCATTCACAAAGGATATACAGAAAATTACCACAGAACAAGATTAATTAAGCACTTTTATTACAAAATTTATACTATACTCGAATACAAGCTCTAATGAATATTAATGACAAGTTTGAACTAATGTAGCAGAAAATAAGATAAATAAGAAAACTAGGAAGATAAGCAAATAGGATAGAGCGGCTCCAATCAACACCACAAGCAAAGCTGACGGCAGACAAAGCCTAGAACTCCACATTGTCATCGTTATACTCCCTATCCTGACCTGCAACTGTTGGTGGGGGAATTTCAAGGGTGAGTACATGTCGTACTCAGCAAGTGTGGAAAGTATGACATGTAGCTGATACAAATGACGACATTAATAATGACTAAGTTCTTAAAAGTACACTAAAACATTTGAAAAGCGATACATTATATGTAGTTATCATAATACCAGTCCATATTTCATTACCATCGTCCATATTCCAGATTTCTCATTACCATTAACCATATCCATTGCCATAAACCATAAAACCATCCCATAACCAGTACCAAACCATCCCAATCCCAGGTTTTCCTCTAATCATGTAGGTCATCCATGTGCTCTTAACTGGGAGCACGACTATCATGATAGTTTTAATACTCTGTAGAGGTTGTACCACTTTACCCACGTGTTTGGGATTTCATCACCCATCAGCAACTAAAGAAAACCTCCATTATACCAAAACACTACCATAGGTGTATGGCCAAGAGATCACAAAATAGCCTTTACAAAGGGACTACTAGCATGTACGGACCCACTGAGGTTTCACCGGTGGCGATGTCTCCAACTGAGCACATCTTCAACCAAGGGCCCCCTCTTGTGCCATTCGGATCCTTTGGAGTCCCGCCTCAAATCCAAACCCAATCTGACTCCCTTTCCCCGGTGCGCCAAATGATCCATGCAATACTAGAAATATCCTAATTAATCAGCTACACCGCAACCATACTTGGCCTCGTGGTGGCACTGTTGTCCTGGAATATTCTCGCATGAACCGGTCCTTAGATCTAAAGCAAGCAAACCACCATAGCATCCAACACAATCCACATACCATGCTTGCTTAGATCACCCATTACCATATCATATTGATCAGTTCATATTAACCATAATCTTATTAATGCATAATTAAATAGTATAGTTGTTTTCCCATCCCAATTAATTAAGCGAAGCAAAAAGGTAAAAAGCCATTCCCTACTCTCTTCCATGTATTCCAGGTGACAAGGGTGGTTTAACAAAGCTAGTCAGATTCCTATCATAGGAGTTCCCATCAAATTGACACAAGCATGCAATTTTGAAAACAAAACATTTATTATAAAAACATGATCAATATGTTCAAGGACACTTGCCTTGCTCTTGGGCTTGATTAGGATCAAATCTTCAAAATTCTGGTACTAGAGGTCCTCCACAACACTCTCTAGCGCAAATCCCTCTAAACCGCGCAATAAACATACAAGACAAGAATTACAATCAATAAGTGCACATATATTACTCAATATGTCATGACATGCATGATTAATGCAATTGCAAAGCAAAACTAGTTTATGAGTTATTAATGATGTTTACTATCTAGTTCTAATAGCTTTTAACAAGTTTGGACATGTTTTGGATTGATTCGAAACAATTTAGAATAAATCTAGCAGAAAATAGTCGGCAAAATCGGATTAGTCCGCTATAGGACCGAACTAGTCCGCCCTACGCAGAAATAGCAAACTAGGGTTTTCTAGATTGATGTGAACTTGGAGAAACGGGGTTGAATTCACGTGAGAAAGAGGAAGTAGAAGGTATACCAGGTGTTTAGAACTCCAATGAATCAAGTGTTTTGGAGGCAACACTTGGATCTTGACGATCTAGGGTTGATGAAGGAACTTGATGGTGAATTTTTGATGAAGAACAAAAACTCGATGGAGATCTTGATCACTTGATCCTATTTCATTTCCTCCTCTTCTTCTTTTTGCTCGGGATCTCTTTCTCCCTCCTTGATAGTGGCTCTCCACAACCTAGGGTTTGTAGACTTTCAATTGAGGCAAAAGGATGTAAAGTCAAGGGGTGGGTTGTTTATATAAGGGTGGAGGGCTAGGGTTTGATGGATTTCGAGTTTGGGAGGGTTGAGGCCGTTGTGGGGCCCACATGGGATCCAAAAAGAGTTAGACATGACGTCCTTAGGCCCACTTAAGGTAAAACCCAAAAACACATCGTGAAACAAAAGATCATTTCGGTATCGCGATCACCAGACTAGTCCGAAGTTAGTCAGAGAGATATCGGACAAGTCCAAACTTAGTCAGAGGAAAAACAGACAAGTCTGGCCAAAACCGGACAAGTCCGATTTTAGTTAGAGGGGAAAACATACAAGTCCGCTAGATGTCGGACAAGTCGGGACAAGTCTAGGGACTTGGCAAAAATTCAAGGTTGGGATGACTGGACTAGTCAGCTACGGGCCGGACAAGTCCAAAAATTGTACAGAGACAAATCTGGAATAGTCTGCACGAAAACGGACATGTCCGATGGAGGTTAGAGAGAAATCGGACTATTCGGCACCAAAAACGGACTAGTCCGCACTCCTCAAAACTTTTCAGTGCGGTTTTGCTCCTAATTTATTTTAAACTCATTCCTTTTTATGTGGATTAATGTTAAACATGTATATGAACTTATGCAATGCATGATGCATGAAAATGAGGGTGTTATAGTAACAATTTTGGAAATACTATAAATAGGAGATCCACGACCCCATAAACACAATTCACGTATTCTACTGTTCTCAACTCAAACCCTAGCACCGCCACTTGTCCCAAAAGCACAAAAACACATCTTACCACACATCTAAAGTCCTCAAAAGGTGAAAATCAATCGAGTATTGAAATTTGGAGTTGGGAGATCATTGTCTACGTTTCGTTGAGCTCTTGGAGTTTGATCTCTTTACACTCGTGCATCTACTTGTAATCTTTTCGAGTGTATTTGATCATCTTTTCATTGTAATTCATGTGGGAGCCCTCAACGTGTGAGGTTGCCCCATAAACTCGGTGATTACCCATGATAGTAGTATCAAGTCGGTCTTGTGTGGTGACTTGATGAGGGAAATGTTTGAAGAGACCCGACTCTGTGTTGGCTTCCTCAATGAGGAGTATATCTCTTTGGTGAGATCGAACCTCGGCAAAAATCCGTGTCTCGTGTGCTTTTTATTTTTGCATTATCAATACTTAGGGCATTAGAATTTACCAATCAAATAGTTTGTGATTCGCATGAACATTAAGTAATCTGATCTCTTGTTCAATTTAAAAGAATAGTGATCACATTCCGCTGCAATTTCATTACAAATTTTTGCAAAAATGTTTTACTGTTTAGTTATAACTGAACAACCGGACTAGTCTACATAACAAACAGAACGAGTCCGGTCTCCCTGGTATTTGACGATTTAATAAAGTGTGCAGGAAATTATCAAAGCCTATTCACCCCCCACCTTTAGGCCAAATTCAACCGTCATGTCTTTTGGATTGACCAATGCACAGGCATACTTCATGTACCTCATGAATAAGGTGATAAGAGAAGGTTTATGCCCAATCTTCCGAAAGGTATTGGATAAGTCGATTGATGGAGATCTCGACGTTGATGATCTGAGGCTCTCGAGTAAAACATGAAAAACCCCTGCAATCACTACACCACCGCTCTGTAGGTTATCAACTGTACTGCACACAATTGACCTTGCCAAAAAGGCTAATCCTTGCAAGTGCAACCAAGAACACAAGCAAGAACAAGGTAGAAGCAATCTGAATTGCTAAGTTGGGATCTCACAAACCGAAGAACGGCGATATTATTGATCTAAGCAAAACTCAATTATTTATGACGGCTACTATGGAGTATATATAGGTGGGAGGACGTCCAATGGGGTGTTGGGGTCGTGACCTAACCCTAAGATACGAAAATAATGGACTTAGACACTATACAAGGCCCAATGGCCCAATACGGTGGCGCAGCACCCTGACAGATTCTGAAATCGATTTTGTTTTGACGATTCCCGTCGACTCCGAAGGAATTTTCATATGGGACCAGCGCCATTAGAAATTTTATCCTCTCCCCTTTCTGTGCATTTACAGAGCGTCCAAAACAGAGTTAGTATGCGTCCTGGGCGTCTGTTTTAGTGCGTACTGCTCCTGGACTCTGAGTTGGACACAATTTTGAGTTGGGGTCGGTTTCCATCCTCTTTGAACATATCCTCTAGTCCTCCACGCCCCTAAATCTTCCTCCAATTACCCCTTTAATTTCTCTATGTATCCTAATCACAATTAAGTCATTAGGTAGCAATATATTCTCAAAAATATATAAGGAAACATATAAGAACGAGCTCACCTCTAAAATTAATTGGTGTGTGTGAATCCCATTGATTGCATCTTGTATGTTGAATGGAGTGTTGTGTATATGCATAGGAGTGATGTCCTCATCATCCTCCCCTTCTTGAATTGGAGTCATCCTCAACTCAAGTTCATCTTCTCTCATGTGTGGGTCCATATGTGCAACACCATCAAATCCTCTTGTGTGCATCAAAGGAGGAGACCAAGGTGGTGGACGACATAGTACACCATCTTGATCTTGTCCATCAAATAGGAGCGCACATTCACTTGAGCCAGGATCCCAAACAAGTAAACATTGTACCATTTTTGTATGTGAATTTATAATGTGCATGATCTCATCATTCTCCCCTTCTTTATGACAAGCCATCCTCGGCTTGCTCGTATGTCCAGCAAAGAGGCTTGATTCGGGGGTAGAATCAGCGTTGTCCATATTGCACAACCGCAGCGAACAATGCTCCTCTATTAAATGTTGTCCGTGCTGCAAGAAAAAAAATACTAGAAAAACTTGATAAAGAATTATTAGTGTTAGTGCATCCATTCGTTTCACCATGTTGTTGCAGCACAAAAGGAGTTTTCACATATGTAAACTTTATGCACCATAAACATACAACTATGTTCATATTTGCCTATAGCATGAAAAATATTTCTACTTTACAAAGGCAATTCAGATTGGGAAAATATTCTCTTCTCTATGATATCTAGATCACAAAGAGTGTCAAATTCAATATAACCCAAAGTATTTAGAGAAGACAACAATTTCAGCTCATCCCTTTCACATGTAATTGGAATCAAATGCTTAATTTCAGCACAAGTGAGTGATAAAGTATCAAATTCATTTGATTGTTCTAGCATAGGTACAATATTATTATCACACGACGCTTTCTTAGCGCAACGATCAGCAAGAAAATCAACATGTGACAATGGTGTGTAAATAAACGATTCTAATAGTTGCTTCTCGAAAATAGCATGATTGTTGGAAAAATTCAGAACATCCAAAAACTTCTCACCTTCTGTATTTGTATAATGTTTTGCCTTACCATTTCAGCAGTGATTTCGAGTGCATTATGAGTTGATCCATCTAAAATTTCATAAGTGTTGTCGAAAACCTCATTCTCTTTTGCATCATCTATATTATTTTCTATATTGTCTTGCAAAACATTAGCCACAAAAGGAGGTACAACAAGAAATTTCTCGACAAATTGATACACTTCATCTTTGCAATTAGATACATTCATAAAAGTTTCTTGCATACAAATTTTCATATCCTTCCATGTTCGAGGTTTTTCTAAATCATTTAAATTGTTCCACCAATTTAATGCACAACCTACTAATGCACTTGCAACATTTCTAATTTTTCTCCTCTCACACATATGACATTGTCCAAAAAATTTATCCAACTCTATTTCCCAAGCAATATATTCATCGTAACCAAAACCATCATAAGAAGGAAGAGATGGAAGAATATAATTACTTTCTGTGGAAGGAGTTGTAAAGATGGTCTGAATGCCATGTGAAACCTTGGTTGATGTTTGATTCTTAGCGAGCAACTCCATCGCCGTCTTCATCATGTCAATCATCTCAGCATATAATGCATGATTCTTGCTTTTCCCTGACATTGTTAGTAGCAAACAGAAGACAACAAAAAATATGTTATCCCTATCAACTAACAGGATAATGGCAATGTGGAAGTGGAATCACACACTCTCAAGCGTCTTACCACGCTCTTACAAGTGTTCTTACCGACACTGCAGGTGGCAAACGGTGGCCGATATGAAAAAACTAATAAAGCGTGGGATGATTGCAAAGGTGTATCGATTTTGCTCAAGAGTAAAGTGTATCTTGGATAGCACTTTATATGTAGAACGGATTAGAAACAATGAAATCAGATAGTAAAGTTGAATAAGTGTCCAATGTACTTGTCAAAGTTGTTGGCTAAATGTGTTCCTAGTAGTTCAAGCAAGCAAGACATGAGACAAAACTAGATGACACAAAGGATACAAGCACTTTTGTTTTTTTATACTATTTTTTTGTGGCTTTTGTATCTCATTTTGCACTTGCCTTTTTCTTTTGTCTTTCTTTTCTCAGAATGTGCTGCAAAAGAAGAACACAATAAAAACTAATCAAAGATATCTCGTGTGTCTATCGCAGATTTTCTTCTCAATCTTCCAAGGACAAATAGGCATACTTAGGGGCTCTAAATAGAAAAACTTACAACAGCAAGATTGTATATATGTCTCTCCTGTTTAATTTCAATATATGGGACCTATTTTTGAAAAGAACAATAGGATATATTGTCCCTGAAATACAAACTGTTCAGAAATTCTAGGTCGAGAACAGATTCAGATCTAATGCACTTTTGACCATGATATATCCGTTTACTGGGAAACCTATGAATACAAAAGTTGTATAGAACTTCTTAATATTTACAGAAAGTACAAGAACTCCAAAATCCGAGTTTGTGTGAGTGAGATATGATGAAAATACTGAACTGGACAGAGATGAATCTAATCTGGACGTGATGACGTGTTTCAAGAGGATGAATCAACACAATGCAAAACTCAAACTAAGACCAAAAACACTTTCTAAACCAGCAATATGACTCAACAACGGACACAAACTCAACAAAACCAAACTGAAAACGAAAGTTGCAAAGGCTCAATGGTGGTTTGGACAAAGTAATGAACAGATCTACTAAACTGCAAGTTTTTTGTGGCTTTTTTTGTGGACTCTAGGTATGAAAAACAAAACTAAAGTAATGGATAGATGAATTACCTAACGGATAACCTGGAAATCTGATACCAATTAATAATAAAAGGTTTAGGCCCGATCTTCTGAAGGTAATGGATAAGTCGATTGATGGAGATCTCGACGTTGATGATCCGAGGCTCTCGAGTAGAACATGAAAACCCCCTGCAATCATTACACCACCACTCCGTTGGTTATCAACCGTGCTGCACACGATTGACCTTGCCAAGAAGGTTAATCCCTGCAAGTGCAACCGAGAACACAAGCAAGAACAAGGTAGAAGCAATCTGAATTGCTAAGTTTGGGTCTCACAAACCGAAGAACGGCGATATTATTGATCTAAGCAAAACCCAATTGTTAATGGCGGCTACTATGGAGTATATATACGTGGGAGGATGTCCAAGGGGGTGTTGGGTTCGTGACCTAACCCTAAGATACGAAAATAATGGACTTAGACTTGATACAAGGCCCAATGGCCCAATACATTGGCACAGCACCCTGACAGATTCTGAACTCAATTTCGTTTTGACGATTCCTGTCAACTCCGAAGGCATTTTCAAATGGGACCAGCTCCATTGGAAATTTTATCCTCTCCCCTTTCCGTGCATATGTAGAACATTCAAAATGGAGTTCGTATGCCTCCTGCGCGTCCGTTTTAGTGCGTACTGCTCCTGGACTCCAAGTTGGACACAATTTTGAGTTGGGGTCGGTTTTCCATCCTCTTTGAACGTATCCTCTGGTCCTCCACGCCCCTAAATCTTCCTCCAATTACTCCTTTAACTTCTCTATGTATTGTAATCACAATTAAGTCATTAGGTAGCAATCTATTCTAAAAAATATACAAGGAAACATATAAGAACGAGCTCACCTCTGATATTAATTGGTGTGTGTGAATCCTATTGATTGCATCTTGTATGTTGAATGGAGTGTTGTGTATATGCATAGAAGTGATGTCCTCATCATAAGGTCTTCATGGAATACTTGGATAAATTCGTTGAGGTGTTCATTGATGACATTATGATCTACTCGAGGAGTGAAGAGGAGCCTGAGGAGCATTTGAGGCTCACATTGCAGAAATTGAGGGAACACCAATTATATGCCAAATTTATCAAGTACCAATTTTGGTCAAGGGAGGTGTCATTTTTGGGACATATCATCTCCGTAGGAGGAGTAACGATTGATCCAGGAAAGGTGAGGGATGTTCTAAAATGGGAGCCACTGCAAAATGTGAAGGAAATTCGGAGTTTTCTCGAAATGGCTGGATATTACCGTCGGTTCATCAAGGACTTTTCCAAGATAGCGAAGCCCATGACTGAGTTGTTGATGAAGGGGAAACCTTTCCAATGGACTCAAGCGTGTCAAAGTAGTTTTGAGGAGTTAAAGAAGAGGTTAACTACTGCACTAGTCTTGGTTTTGCCCGTTGTAAGCAAAAGTTTTGATATCTATTGTGACACATCGAGACAGGGACTTGGATGTGTGCTCATGCAAGAAGTTCACGTGGTAGCCTATGCATCAAGGTAATTGAAGAAACGTGAGCAGAATTACCTTAAGCATGATCTCAAACTTGCAGCCGTGGTGCATGCCTTGTAAATATGGAGGCACAACATTGGTCATAGGTGTGAGATTTACACGGATCACAAGAGCCTCAAGTACATATTCACACAAACGGACCTGAATTTGAGGCAAACAAGATGGTTGGATCTCATCAAGGATTATGACGTGGGAATCAACTATCACCCGGGGAAGGCTAATGTAGTGGCCGATGCCTTGGGTAGGAAAGGAGTAAGTCACCAACTCACGGTTTGAGAGTTGCCATCCGAGCTATGCAAGGAGTTTTAATGTTTGAATCTTGGATTTGTGAATGAGATGGGGATAATGGAGTTAAATCCGACCTTGGATCAATAAATTCAAGAAGGTCAGACCAAGGATGAGGAAATTCAGGAAATTAAGGAAAGGACCAAGGAAGGGAGAGAACTCAGATTTGATGAGGATAATCATGGTACTCTATGGCTTGGGAAGAGAATTGTGAATGTGGCCTAGAGGGGGGGTGAATAGGCCTTTTGAATTTCCTGCACACTTAATAGAATCGTCAAAACTTAGTTGGCCAGACTAGTCCGGTTGTGTGGGCGGACTAGTCCGGTGTGCAAAAATTATGTGTGTTGATCAGGTGTTAATTGGGAAAATAAGTTTCTTTAGCAACAGAATTGAGAACAACTGATATTTGTACTTGATATTAATATAAGAATGCAGGTGTAACTTCTAATTGCCTTATGTTGAAGTTTAGCACTCAAATGATCTAATGAACAAAATTTAAAGTAAATGTGACACAAGACACACGAATTTTTCCCGAGGTTCGATCTCACCACGAGATCTACGTCCTCGTTGAGGAAGCTCACACAGAGCTGGGTCTCCAACCCTTTCCCTCCTCAAGTCACCATGAAGGCCGACTTGATTCCACTATCACGGGTAATCACCAAGTTTGTGGGCAACCTCACACGTTGAGGGCTCCCACGAGAATTACAATGAAAAAGTGATCAAGTACACTCCAAAGTATTACAATGCAGAGTATGAGTGTAGAAAGATCAAACCCCAAGAGCTCGCAATGAAAGAATGACGATCTCCCAATCCCGAATCCAAGTGTTCAATTGATTTCACTCTTTTTGAACTTTAGATGTGTGGGGAGATGTGTTTTGGGCTCTTTGGACGAAGTGGCGGCGCTAGGGTTTGCTCTTTGATCAATATTCGACGTGTGTGTTGTTAGGAAAGTCGTGGACTCTCTATTTATAGGGTTTCCAAAAGCTAGCCGTTGAAAAACCCTAACACCGGACTAGTCCGGTGCAAGTCCGGACTTGTCCGGTTCCAATGTGTTTCGAGGTCCAGAAAGTTTGCCGGACTAGTCCGGTCCAACATCGGACTAGTCCGGTACTGTGTGAAAGTGACTCCAGAAATTTCATCGGACTAGTCCGCGGACTAGTCCGATCTCCACGAATGGGAGATTACATAAAGTTCAACGGACTAGTCCGGTCAATGATCGGACTAGTCCGGTCCCTCAGTATGAGAGACTCCAGAAACATCAACGGACTAGTCCGGTGGAAGAACGGACTAGTCCGGTCTCCTTGTGAGTGGGATTCCAGAAAGGTGAACGGACTAGTTTGGTCCATGATCGGACTAGTCCGGTGCTTTGTTAAAGTTAGGTTAGTTTTAATCCCTTACCCTCGCGCAAAGTTGTGAGATCTTGGAGTGTGTCTTTCATACACTCCCTATACATTCAAAATCTATTTTGGTCTTCCAAGCTTCATCAAAAAGTATTTCTCTTTGAACACCACTTCATTTTTCACCTTTTTGTGTGCACCGAAATGTTTCACTTGTTTGTCCTGCAATCATCTCAGTAGTTTCATTAGGATCTCATATGTTTGTCATCAATTAGCCAAAACCCACAAGGGATATCCTAGATGCACTTACAATCTCCCCCTTTTTGGTGATTGATGAAAACCATTTGAGATATCACAATTGAGAATAAAATCTTGATTTTCATAAGGTGTGCACATATGAGAATAATGATAAGTCCACAAAACAACTTCTCACATATACACACACCATATGGTGGGGTGCCTAACAAGTGTGTGATCAACAAGGTGTGATGAAGTAAAGATAATCAACAATGAGTATAAAGATAATCAACAATGAGGATAAAGATAATCATCCAAGCAATAATAAGCATCACACATAAGAGAAGAAATAGTGCATTACAAGGTTTTAAAAATCAAGTACACATGTCCTTGATCACAAAAACATAAAGACACCAACGACTCTCAAATTATTAGTCTTAATCTCTCCTAGTCTCAATCTCTCCCCCTTTGGCATCACCCATTGGGTTTTCTTCCTCTTCGTACTCATGGACCGTGGAGGTTGTCGGGGGCATGGCCGCTCTCCTTGTGTGGCTTCTAGTTACCTTGCCAGAGACATTACTTCTTCCGGCTTCCTCAATGGGAAGTAGGTCAATGGTTAGCCTCTGACATTTGTACAAATGATAGTCCGGGTTAGGAAACCGAATTTCATTGACAAAATCGGGATAATAAAATATCAAAGAGCCATCTTGATCATGCTTAAGGCTATGTCCTTGCACTAAATATTCTTCATCAACTAATTCTATTTCATTTTCAACTAATTACGTTCAACCCTTGGAATGTTATCTAACCATTGTGTCATCATGGCAACAACTAGAGCAACTTTTATCTTTTTAATCATGGCAAATAAAACTTTCAGCTCATCATCACGCACTATCCTTACATCTCCTTTAGGGAATATAGTCATAGCCATCCATCTATGCATGAAGCGTAAATTGGGGTAGTGCAGGTGGCTATTCCTAGGTGCACTACATCTGACCTCACCAGTTAAATCTTGCCAAAAACTTTGTTTGTTAAACTTAGACGAAGTGTCTAATTCTAGCAAACAACGTTTATGGAGGCATAGGATTTCACTTAATTCTTTCCATAGGATGTTTTATTCTTTTTGAAATAATCTAAAAGTAATATCATCAAATCCTATTTTGAGTGTGCAAAGGAATTGTATGGAGAGGAGGCATGAACATAACTTGAAAGAAAATTGCAAATGCAAATGAAAGCAAATCTTTTTCGGTTGTATTTTGAGCAAGTGTGTTTCAATGAAGAGCAAGAAAAACAATTTGAGCAAGAGTGACTTTGGGAATGTATGAAATGAGGTGAAGTGTGAAGAGAAGAGCTCCTCACGGCCACCATTTATAGTGTGCAATCTCCAACGGTCACTAGTACACCAAATGTAGTTGTTGGAGGAGAGAGAGAGAGAGAGAGAGAGAGAGAGAGATAGAGAGAGAGAGAGAGAGAGAGAGAGCCAAATTGGCTCTTTCCCCATGTCGGCTGAACAGGGGGGTCGGCCAACCTGATAGGTGGCCCCCCCTGTTCTTCCTTTTCGCAGGTAGCTCCCCAACGGCTGTGGAATAAGCCTGTTGGTGAAATATCACTTTTGCAGGTCAGAAAATTGTTTTCCAAATAAAAATCCCCTTTTCAAAACCCAACTATTTACTTTTTGTGAAAAATAAAGAAATAAAAATGATTGTTGAGAATAGGATTCTCAACTTGCTAAGAAAATCAAATATACAGTGGGGAAAATAAGACTAAATGGGGAAAAATCAAATGAAATGAAAAGAAAGGAAAAGAAAAATCAAATAAAGGATAACTACCAATTTAACCTATTGGCTAGGTCTCACCACCGTCCGATGAGATGGACATTCCTCCTTCTTCATTTCCTGACATCCGGGAACGGAGGTATGGGCTCAGACTGCTTGTCTTGCTTCTTTCGCCATTCCTTCTTTGGCGGCTTGGTGGACTTGGGCCTTTGAGGAGGCCCGTACTTCTCCGTCTTCTTGGGGTGTCAGCATGGACGATAAGATAGATTTTCTGCATAGATCAAATTCCTCATGAATGCAATGAGTGGGTCTACCTTTGGAGGTGTGATTTGGACCTCTTGAATGTGTTTAACATTTGCCCCAATGCGGATCATGGAGCATTGCTCCAACTTTGGGCAAAAGTTAAACTTCTCCTCCTTACCATTGATATGGAAGTGGATTTCCCCAGCTCCCACGTCTATGTGAGCCTTCGCGATGCTTAGGAACGGGCGCCCAAGAATGAGCGGTGTATCCTTGTCGACCTCCATGTCGAGCACCACAAAATCCACGGGTTTGAAGCAGTTTCGGATTTTCACCGAGACATCTTCGGCAATACCCACTAGATAACGGACTGAAGAATCAACCAGTTGGAGCTGGATTGGTGTTGGAGTAAGCTCCGTGAAGTTCAGCTGGTCAAAAACCACCTTGGGCATCACACTCACGCTTGCTCCAAGGTCACAAAGGACCTTGTCAAAGTGGTGTGCCCCAATTGAGCATGAGATTGTAGGACATCCGGGGTCCTTCAGCTAGTTTCCTCCTTGTAGAGAAATCATTTGGGCTGTCCTAACATCTTTCCATTCTCCACAGGAGGAACAAAAACTACCACTTGAGCCAACTGAGTCTCCAACATCTTGTTGAAACTCAATTGATTCTTGAAGGTTGAGGATAATCCTTCAATCTTGGCATTGATGCTTTCCATGGTCTTGTCATTAGCCGACAACTTCTTAGATAGAGCATCATTGATCTTTAGTTGGCTAATGGCAAGTTCTCTCAAGTTGGGTTCACTTCCATTGTTGCCATTGTTATTGTACCCTCCTTGAAAGAATGGGCGTGGTTGGCCCCACCCTTGACCTCCTGGACGATATCCATTGTTGTTTCCATTGTTGGCAAGGTATAGGGCATCCTCACGGGTTTTTGGACAATCATTGCCAAAATGCCACGTGTTGCCCATACTTCAAGTGATGTGGGAGTCTAAGGCATAGGCATTGCCGCACACTTCACCGTTGCCTTGTCCTTCAATTTTCTTCATAAGGAGGTCCAATTTGGCAGCGATCATGTCCACCTCCTTCAAGGTGTGCATGCCTCGCTGGCAGGTAAGGAGACACTCGTCGCTCCAACCTATGTTTGACACCATCTTCTCAATTAAATCTTTGGCTTTCAGCACCGTTAATGAGTAGAAGGCACCTCCAGCAACATCATCAACATGGTCATGGGCGGAAGGGGTCAGTCCATTAAAGAAGTTTCAGATAATTACCCAATCATCCATCCATGGTGGGACAGGCTAGTATATACTCCTGCAGCCTTTCCCAAGCCTCAGGAATAGATTCTTTGGCATCTTGCTAGAAGCTGGAAATTCTTCTGCGTAGGGCATTGGTCTTGCCCAATAGGAAAAACTTGGCGATGAATGCCATAGAACATTTCTCCCAAGTGTCTATAGCACTTCGATTCGCGTAGAACCACTGTTTTGCTCTCCCAAGAAAGAGAACGGGAATAGCCTAAGACGGACAACATCAGGAGATACGTCCTTTATCTTAAAAGTGCTACTGATCTTAAGGAATTGTTGCAGGTGAGCACTTGCATCCTCGTTAGCCTTCCCACAAAATGGGTTGGCTTGCACCATAGTGATCAGGCCAGTCTAGATTTTGAAGTTTACGTCTCCCGTGTTAACAGTGGGCCCAACAAGCACATTGTTAGCAAAGGGAGACGAAAACTCACGAAGGGTCTTCTGGGCCATTGGTGTTTTGGTTGTTGGTGCGGATGTGTTGGCTTGCTTTGCCGCTCGAGGCTTTTGAGGGGTCATGACACGAGGTTGATCTCTTAGAAGGGATTCAAGATCTTCAACAAAGTTTTTCAGCAAGCGGAAACGAGACATACACTACCCCGTTTTCACATGAAATGCAAAAACAAAGAGGGGTCATCTTACTAAAACCTACCAGGGTCCTATCCTATTGACTCAATCATGCAATACTTCAACTGCCTTCCCCGGCAACGGCACCAGAAATGCTTGTTGATATTTCCTACGCACTACTAACAATTCATCCCTAGTAGTGGTGCCAGAAATGCTTGTTGGTAGGTTTTGATTCTTTAATGAATGTCTGCAAGCACATGAAACTATCGATGTAGCATTTCCCCTTTAAAGAGTATTCCTAAAGGGTGTCATTTATATTTTCCCAAAGGAAGGCTAGATGGAAGTAAGAAGTTCATGAAGTGGAAATTCTTAGGGTTGTCTAGGTAGGGTTCTAGCAAGGATGGGTTAATTGATAAGTTTAGGTAGTGTGACACACAAAAGAGTATGCTATCCTAAGGGGATAAATGAGGTAATAGAGGAACTAGGCTAAGAGATAGGTAGAGACTCCTCCTATGCTTCTAATGTACATATACATAGCCTAAATTAGTTACTAATGATCATATTAATTATGAATTCTCATGCTAAGTGGATTAATACATCAAGCACGGGTTTACCCCTAGCAACACTAGGCGACTCTCGCCAAGAGCCTGTGGCATAGCCGAACGTGGAGGATTACAAAGGACAGATAGGGCTATCACCACCTATGTCCTACCTCTTCAATCCGTGGATCTACGAGACATTCAACGCTACTCTCTATCCTAGCTCCATGCTAGCATATTAAGTAATTACCTTTGAGCCTAGGCACAATCCATCCTAAGGCAATGAACTAAATCATCATTGAACCAATGTTAATTCATAGCATAAGTGATTCACATTAATATAGTAATATCATAGCTAATTAGACTATAGTGGAGGTTCATAGTGTTTATGACAATGTAATGAACATGGTATAGCACAATCATAAATACTACTCCTACCAAATATATGGAATCCACAATCAAACAAGAAACGCTTCATCCAAGTATATGAACATATGAAGACTAAAGATAACATCTTTATTATGAATAATGTCACAAATACAAATAGGAATATGGAAGGCATACCTTTTCCAATTGGGCAGTGAGTCCTTCTACTCCTCTTCTACTTGGACTATGGACTAGGGACTCTCCTCTCTACAACCTATACTCCTCTAAACCTATGGAGACTAGTGAATACAAAGGATGAATACTCAAGTGGTGTGTGTTGAAGTGAGGGTGAGGGGTCCCATTTATAGCGTGGACAAGGGTCGGTTCCCGCCATCAAAATCGCACGAATCAGTCACCCATGACTACTTAAAGCTGGGAGAAGCCACGACGTGGAGTTTGACCGAGAAAGGCGCCAGGAACTAGTCGGCCAACTAGGGGGGTCGGCCGACCTGGTCCTGGCCCCTTTTGCGGTGTGCTTTCTCATGGTGACTAACAGGTGGGTCCCATTGACTGATATTGGTGCTCCACTGTTGGATGGCCTTGGATAATTTTGTTTGTGGGCCATTTGATCCATGTGGTGCCACGTGTCATTGCTTGATTGGTTGGAATTATATTTTATAGGATCCATCCCCTTGTTTCACTTCATTTCTGCATAGAATCCCTGCATGCACTACTTTCTCCCAGGACAAGTGGAAATAGGTTAAATAGAAAGGTGATTTGTGCAATAAATGACAATTTCATCACATAATTGAGTTATATTGACGGGTGAAATTGGTGTATAGCAGCCGTCAATAGGGTGACTTCGAGATGGGCCCTTATCCCCTTCCCGGGTGATACACTGTTGGATCTCCTTGGATACGCCCGAGAATGAGTTATGGATCCATGTGGTGCCACATGTCGTCGCGCGATTGGCTGCAGTGGCACTTTTTAGGATTGCTCCCCTCATTTTCCATCATTGCTGCATAAAAACTCCTGCATGCACTATTTCTCCAAGTACAAGTGGAATTATGTTAAACCTAACTATGATGTGTAAGAAATATTTATTCCTTCACATAATTGAGTTATATTGACGGTCAAAATTGGTCTATAATGACCATCAACAAGCTCCTCAAGCTTACCCTTTACTCATCCCGAAGCAAAGATAAAGACTTAGGTTGTTGATAAGTAGTTGCTACAATGTCCTATTTTGCAAAAGTACCAAGTGCACAACAAAATATTCTACCTTGCATTGAATAAATTGGCTATGGTACCTCACCCTTTTTCATAGTCATTATGGGGCTTATGCCTTATCCTTTTGTTGGGTGGTTGGAGGACAGAACAGAAAAGTGAGCATGCATCGCCTAATGTGTGAGTTCCACTCAAATTTTTGGTGAATTTCAAATTGTGTTTGGATTTAAGTTCCTCAAATGATGCAATCAATCACTCCTAAGTAGAAAGGGGTATTTGTATCCTCACCAAGGCAATGCATGTCTTTGTCCTTCAGCTAAACAAGGCTTATATGGGGAGCTTGGTAGGGATCAAGAGTAGGCATATTTGCAACACATATATTGCTAAGTCAAAAGAGTAAGCCTTAGGAGAATACAACTCATACTTTTGATCAAGATTTGTGCAAGTGTGATGGAATATTTGTGTGACACCCTCATTTTCATCCATCATGCATTGCATACATTCTTATACATGTTTAACATTAAGCAACACAAAAAGGAACAAGTTTAATTGCGAACTTGTCCGGTTTGGACCCCGAACTAGTCCGGTTTTTCCCTTTGTTGACTCTCTGGACTTGTCCACTCCTGCTGCGGATTAGTCTGAATGAGTTTCTGTTGATAGTCCGGACTTGTCCGTTCTCAAGTACGGACTAGTCCGTTCCTAGCTACTGGAAATTTTTAGAGTTGTCCGGTAGATCCCTCTTTTGATCCAATTTTGGAGAATTTATCAAGCCTCCGGACTTGTCCATTTAACGCTCTTGAACTTTGTTTTTCCTGCGTACGGACTTGTCCTGCTTGATACCGGACTTATCCGTTCAACTTTCTAACTTCCAACAGACTAGTCCGATCCCTAGCGGACTTGTCCGGTGTGCCCGACTCGAATTCAGTTTTTCCTCCACGATGTGTTATTGGGTTTTCTCCTTATCTGGGTCCAAGAACGTTATGTCCAACCCCTACGGAGCCCAAGTGGGACCCCTCCCCGGCCTCCATCGCCTTAAACTAAAGATCCATCAAACCCTACCACCTCCACCTCTATATAAACACCCCAACACCCATCCCTTCACCTCTTTGCCACAATTGAAGAAACCCCAAACCCTAGTTCATGGGAGCTGCCGTCAAGGGGAGTTCACCGCAGGGAGGAAGGAGGAGGATCAACCAAGATCGTCGTCACCACTACAATCTTCGTCATCAATTCTTCATCGTCAACGTCCCTCTTCGTCAACTCTTCGTCTCCTTCGATGTCGACGTCCAATTCTCGAATTCTCGACCCTTGAGTTGTTGAATTCACGGTAATTACCTTAGATCATCTTTCTACTTTAATCTTGGTCCCATAATTCAACTCAAACTATACTCTAATTGGAAATTTGCCAAAAATGCTAGCCAAACGGACTTGTCCGGTTCCAATGCGGACTTGTCCCATTGACTTTCTGGTCCAGGGCGGACTAGTCTGGTCCCCAGTGCGGACTTGTCCGTCCACCTGAATCTGAAGTTGCTGAATCAATTTCAAATTGACTCAAATCAACTCGAAACCTGTTCAAACTTGTTAAAAGCTAGTATAACTAGTTAGTAAACATTAATAGCAACTTATTAACAAGTTTCACCTCATAATTGTATTATTCATGCATGTCATGGCATATTGAGTAAGATATGAGCATTTATTGATTGTAATGTTTGTTTTGTATGTTTATTGCGCGGAATAGAAGGTGTTTCTCTAGAGGGTGCTGTCGAGGACCTCCAACACTAGAACTTTGAAGCTTTTGATCCTAACCAGTCTCAAGAGCAAGGCAAGTGTCCTTGATCATTTTGATCCTATTTAGAAATGTTTTGTTTGCAAACCTGCATGCTTGTGTCAAATTGATGGGAAACCTAAGATAGGTGTTTACTAGACTTGTTTGACCATCCTTATTGCTTGGAATGTGTTGCAGAGAGTCGGGAAGGGCATTTTACCTTTTTTCTTTGCTCTAATTAATTGGGACAACAATGCCACCACAAGGCCAAGTATAGGTGCGGCTTAGCCAATTAATTAGGTGTATTGCCAGCATTGTTCGGATCATTTGGGGGAGCAGGGTTGGGTTTGCAATAGTGGCATGACTGCCCTGGGATCTGAACGGCACAAGAGGGGGCCTTTGGTTGGATGTGCTCAGTTGGAGGCATCACCACTGGTGAAACCTCAGTGGATCTGAATATGCTGGTAGTCCCATTGTAAAGGTCATTTTGTGATCTCTTGGCCATACACCTAAGAAAGTGTAATTGGCATAAGGGAGGTTTCTTTATTCGTCGACGGGTGATGAAATCACGAACCTGTGGGTAAAGTGGTACAACCTCTGCAGAGTGTTAAAGACTATCATGATAGCCGTGCTCCCGGTTAAGAGCATCTGGATGACCTGCATGCTTAGAGTGGAACTTGGGAATTGGTATGGTTATGGTTATGGATTGGATGGTGATAAATGGATATGGTTAATGATGATGGTAAGACTATGGCATATGGATGGATAATGAATGATGGATATTAATTATTATGTTTATTTGGGAGATGATGCGTTTAATTTCACATAGACATTGTAGGATGCTTTTCATATGTTTAAATGTACTTTTTAGCAAATAACCATTATTTATTATCAATTCCTTGTTTAAGTACATGTCATTATTTTCCCACACTTGCTGAGTACGACATGTGATCACCCTTGCAATTCCCCACCAACAGTTTCAGGTGATGTTTGGGAGTACCCTCTGGATAATACGGAGTACTAGGTTGTCTGCTACCGTCGACTGCATGTGGATTGCTTGGAGCCCCGCTATATCTCTTGCTTAATTTCTTAGTTGCTTAGCTTCATGTTTAGATTATTTCCACTAAATTAGTTTCCAGATTTTATTAATAATGATCATTAGAGTTTGTGATTTGAGTATTATTTGAATATTGTAATAAAAGTACCTTCTTAATTAATTTATGCTATGGTAATTTTCTGTACATTGATTCTGGAGCACACGTGTATGTGTGATCAACGTCCTGGGCACACATATGCGTTCACCTGGTTCATTTTCGGAACTGGGTGTCATAAATCGGTATCAGAGCTACAGGTTGACAGTAGGATGCATCCTAGATAGAATGGACACTTTAGAGGACGTAGGAACACTCAGGAAATGTTGTGGGTTGTTTGGTGTACTGAATGCTATGTAATGTTCACTTGCATGCTTGTGTGCTTAGTAGACAATTGTGGGATGCTTTAGCGTTTGCCACATACATTTAGGCTAGTATAGATAGTTGTTTAGTTTCATATCCCTTGATGCATATAGTTGGGGACATTTTCTAAATTCTTTTATCTCTTGCTCTTTCTTCAGATGTCGAGGACTCGCAACCAAAGAGATGCCAATGAAAATGAGCAAAACAATGGAGCACCTTAGAACAACAACAATGGACCTGGACCTGAGGTTCTCAGCCTTCAGCAGTTGTTGGCTATGCAAAATCAACTTATGCAGATGGTGATGCAAACCTTGGGACAGTTGCAGGCCAACAATCAAAACCAGTCCCATATGCCTCCACCACCACCACCCCCACCGCCTCATAACAGGTTGGGAGAGTTTATGATGACTAGGCCATCTACTTTTGCTCAAGCCAATGATCCTATGGAAGCTGATGATTGGCTGAAATATGTGAAGAAGAAAGTCGCTATTGTCCAGTGCAATGACAGGGAGAAGGTTCTTTTTGCTTCCCATTAGCTAGTTGGAGCAGCTGCAGATTGGTATGACTCTCTATGCAATGCCCATGCAAATCAGGAGAGGATCACTTGGGCTGAATTCAAGGAGAGCTTTAATTCTCATTTTGTGCCTGAAGGTATTATGATCTTGAAGACGCAAGAATTTGAGGACTTAAGAAAAGGAAGTTCGAGTGTGAGTGAGTACCTCAATAACTTTACTCAACTCTCAAGGTATGCCCTAGAGGATGTTAATCGGGATAGCCACAAACAATATTTGTTCATGAGGGGCCCAAACAATGAGATTGAAGTTTAATTGCTCAATTGTGACTATGCAAATTTCCAGAAGCTTGTGGACAAAGCTATTGTGGTTGAGAACAAGACAATAAGAGGAAAATGCCATATCAAGGACAGCCACAAGGAAGCAATGTTTGCCCCCGCCTTGCACCAACAAATGCACCATACTACAACCCCTCTGCTCCTACATATCGCGTTGCTATTCCACCGCGCCTAGCTCAGCCCATGCAGCAATGCCCCGCTATGCAAGCACCTCGCCCTCCAATGCCTCATGCGCCACGTGACAATTTTTTTGTCAATGCTCAAAACCAAGCTCGCCCTAACAATTCTGGTGCAATAAGGACATGCTATACTTGCGGTGAGGTGGGACACTTTGCATCTCAATGTCCTAAGTCAAGCTTTGGTCAAGGGAACAATACTCCAAGATAGAACACAAGACCCAATGGAGGAGCGCACAAGGCAACCGGAGACCGCAAAATTTTGTTCGCGACAAGGTGAACCATGTCTCTACGGAGGAAGCCCAACAAACGGATGATGTGTTAATTGATATGTTTCTCGCAAACTCCAACCCAACGACTATATTATTTTATTCTAGAGCATCGCATTCATTCATTGCATTAAAGTATGTTTCCAAGTATAGTTGCCCATATATCATATGAAGTATACCTTGTTGGTTAAATCTCCTGGAGGGGAGATGAGGACGGATATAGTCCAAATGGAAGCCTTAGAATAAGGGTGGTAGACTTCTTCACCAACCTTATTGTTTTGGATTCTCAAGGACTCGATATAATACTTGGTATGGACTCTTTAAGGAAGCACAATGGGATAATTCAATGTGCCACAAATACAGTGAAGTTGACAAATGAAGAAGGGGTCAACATAGAATTTGAAGCATCTCAACACACACCAAAGCAAGTGGAGCTTAATCAAGTGGACAGTGCAGCAATACAGGAGATACCAGTGGTGTGTGAATTTTCAGATGTGTTTCCGGATGAGTTGTTAGGTACTTCACCTGATCGTGATATAGAGTTTGTTGTTGAATTAATACCTGGAACTGCACCTATAGCTAAGGGGACATATAGGATGCCTCCTATGGAGTTAGTAGAACTCAAGAAGCAAATTTAGGAGCAACTAGAAAAGGGTTTCATTCGTCCAAGCTCTTCAGCTTGGGGAGCACCAGTGCTTTTCGTGAACAAGAAGGATGGATCCAAAAGTATGTGTGTGGATTACCGGGATCTTAATGAGGTAACAATTAAGAACAAGTATACATTGCCTCATATAGAGGATTTTTTCAATCAAATAAAGGGTGCATGTGTTTTCTCCAAGATCGACTTGAGGTCAGGCTATTTCCAAATAAAGATTAGACTATCAGACGTAACCAAAACGACGTTTCGGACACGGTATGGATCTTATGAGTACACCATTGAAAGTGCATCTAGGCAATCCCTTGTGGGTTTTGGACAATTGATGACAAACAAATGAGATCCTAATGAACTTGTTGAGATGACTGCAGGTCAATTTAAATGAGATTGTTTGGTACACTCAAAAAGTGAAAAATGAAGTGGTGAAGGAAAAGAGAAAAGCCCAACTGATGACTGAAGCACAAAGTAGACTTAAATGTATAGGATGTGTGTGAGAGACACAGTCCAAGAGCTCAAATCTTTGTGTAGGGGTAAGGGCTTAAAATCAACCTAAAACTTCACTGAGCACCGGACTAGTCCGTTCACGGACCAGACTAGTTCGTTCAACTCTCTGTTGTCCAAATTCACAGTGCACCGGACTAGTCCGTTCCTTGACCAGACTAGTCCGATCAACACTCTGGAGTTCACAACACAGTGCACTGGACTAGTCCGTTACAGGATCAGACTAGTCTGTTAAACTTTCTATAAACTCATAACACTGTGTTCTGGACAAGTCCATTCATGGATCGGACTAGTTCGAGAAACTTTCTAGAGTTTCATAACACTATGCACCGGACAAGTCCGTTTATGGACCGGACTAGTTCGAGAAAGTTTCTAGTGTTTCAATACATAGGGCACCAGACACACCTCACACAATCTAGGGTTTCTAGTGTGCTGCACATTTCACGCCGACTTTTACACAGCATACCGGACAAGTCCGGTCCCCAGTACGGACTAGTCCAGTCATCGGGATCCCTAACGTTAACAATTTGGGAAACACTATAAATAGGAGATCCATGACTCCACAACACAACTCACGCTGTTCACAACTTAAACCCTAGCACCGCCACTTGTCCCAAGAGCTCAAAAACACATCTCCCCACACATCTAAAGTCCTCAAAAGGTGAAAATCAATTGAGTATTCAGATTTGGGGTTGGGAGATCGTTGTATATGCTTCGTTGAGCTCTTGTGGTTTGATCTCTTTACACTCAAGCATGTACTTGTAATCTTTTAAAGTGTATTTGATCATCTTTTTGTTGTAATTCTTGTGAGAGCCCCCAACGTGTGAGGTTTCCCCATAAACTCAGTGATTACACGTGATAGTGGAATCAAGTCAGCCTTGTGTGCTGACTTGACGAGGGAAAGGGTTTGAAGAGACCCGACTTTTGTGGACTTCCTCAATGAGGAGTAGATCTCTTTGGTGAGATCAAACCTCGATAAAAATCCGTGTCTCATGTGCTTTTTGTTTTTGAATTATCATTACCGAGGGCATTAGAATTGATCAATCAAATAGTTTGTGATTCACGTGAACATTAAGTAATCTGATCTCTTGTTCAAGTTAAAAGAATAGTGATCACATTCTGCTGCAATTTCATTCAAAATTCCTGCATAAACATTTTACAGTTTAGTTATAAATGAACAACCGGACTAGTCCGCATAACAAACTGGACAAGTTCGGTGTCCCTGGTAGATGATTTAATAAAGTGTGCAAGAAATTATCAAAGGATATTCACCCCCTCTAGGCCACATTCAATTGGTATCAGAGCAAGTTCTCCATCGACGAGACTTACTGCTCGGAGAGATCAATGGCCTTTTAGAAGAACAACAGATCCCAAAGGTACCCAACACCAAAGAAGAGCAAGATAGAAAATCCTTCGATGTACTCAGGGAAAATCAACACGAAGATGAAGAAGTGTGTCACCTCAAGGCACTTCTAAGGAAGAAACTCCTGAGCCAAAAGGGAAAAGAGGAAGAGAAGACGACGGGGAGCGGTCATCATTACTACTCCCGATATCCTTACAATTACAATCGTCTCAATTCAAATAATCATTATCTTTCTATTCCTATGGAAAAACCTCCGCAATTCGACGGAAATGACTACACCATGTGGAAATACAATATGAAAATGCATCTAATCTCTTTAAATCCCATTCTTTGGCATATTGTGCGTACAGGGGTAGATATCCCGGATACGGACGAAGAACTCACTCTAGAGCAAGGACAAGAAATTCACCACAATGCACAAGCCGTTGCAATGATCACTTCATCACTGAGCGGAGAAGAATTCACCAAGATTGATGGACTAGAAAGTGCAAAATAAATTTGGGATACACTTGAAAGAACACATAAAGGAAATAGGTCAGTCCGAGAAGCTAAAATTGAGATGCTTAAAGGAGAATTGGGGAGATTTGCTATTGAAAAAGGTGAATCATCTCAAGACATGTACAACCAGATGAAGGAGCTTATCAACAAGATCCGCGCCTATGGAAGCAAGAAGTGGACTGACCATGAGGTGGTCAAAAAGGATGATTAGAGCCTTCATGCCACAAAATGTCACCTTATGCTCAATGATCTGAGAAAGCCCGAGATTTCACAAAATGACTCCGGATGAACTATTGGGCAAAATTATAAACCATGAGATGATGGAGAAGGAGGCCCAATACATCAAAGACCTAGCTGAGCTCACCTCCTCCAAATAGAAGGAAGTTGCTCTCAAAGCAACTTGCAAGCCTAAAGGAAAGGAAGCCCGTGAAGCTCAAGATGAGGGAGATACAAGTGATGTGAGCACCGACTTGGATGATAAAGAGATGGTACTATTTATCAAGAAATTCAAGCGCATGATGAAAAGAAGAAACAACGACAACTCAAATGAAGGGAAGAGCAAATAAAAAGGAAAATCCAATGCTCAATGTACCTGCTATAACTGTGGCGAGTATGGTCACTTCATGGTTGACTGCACTTATGAAGAGAATAAGAGGAAGATGGAAAAAATTCTCAAGAAAAGAAAATCTTCACTAAAAGGAGGCAAGCTCATCAAGCGCATATTGGCAAGGAGTGGGACTCAAACGACGAGTCCTCCTCCGATGAAGAAGAGGAGATGGCCACCATTGCCATCAAGAAGCCTACCAAGAGGTCTATGCTCTTCCCAGACATGGGAGGACGGGAGACTAACAATAACACTTGCCTTATGGATAAGGAAGGCAAGAAAAAGGTTCGACTTACTCCTCCATCGCTAAATTCATCTATTGATGATTTTGGCAGCTCTAGTGAAAATGAGGAGATGTTTAGGGGATTAAGTAAAACTGCATTGAAGAAAATGAAAACGTTGTCAGATGAAAGATTTGAGAAGGAGGAGCTTGTCAATAGAGAAGAAGATATGCTCATCTGTGAAAGGAAGAGGTATCAATAGGTTGAGAAACTCCTTGAGCTTGAAAGGGAGAAGAGCAAGTCACTTGAGCATGAGCTAGTCTTAAGTAAGGAAAGTTACTCAAAGCTAGAAGACTCACACGTTGCAATCAAGGATGAACTTGCTAACTTGTCAAAAGTTAACAAGATTCTTGAAGTGCAAGTTGAGTCACTCAAGCAAAGTGACTCCTCCTCCTCCAAAAGCTCACCTTCCAAAAGTGTATGTCCGACAACAATTGCAACCTGCACATGTTCCAATAAGAAAAATGTTGACAAACCTGATTCTTCTACTAATGCTAAGCATCCTTCCCAAAGTAGCATCTTTGACAAAGAGAAGATCAAATATGCACGTAGTGCATATATGGTCACTAGACCTCCTAACATCAAAGATGGTCTTGGGTTTAACAAGAACAAACACATGTCCACCAATGTTCATGCTAAGAAGCAAATTATTTTTATTAAGGAAACATCACATGAATCTTACTTGTAGATACTATTTCGTACTTTTGATGCTTCCTATGTACTTATGAAAGACAAGTTTGGACATGTATTTGCTAAATATGCAGGGCCACGCCACAAGAACTCAAAAACATGTGTGTGGGTGCCCAAGACCCTTGTGACTAACCTGAGGAGACACAAGCAAGCTTGGGTACCTAAAACCAGGGAATAATTCTATTTTGCAGGCCTACTCCTCCAGTGGATCAAAATGGATGCTAGACAGTGGATGCACTAATCACATGACCGGATAAAGGAGTATGTTTGTGGAGTATAAGCGCAATGCAGATCCAAGTGAAGGGATATACTTTGGAGACAACAACCAAGGAAAGGTCCTTGGTAGCAGTAAAATTGAAATCTCTTCTCAACATACTCTCTCGAATGTTATACATGTAGACTCTTTAGATTATAACCTTCTGTCCATATCTCAACTATGCGACAAAGGTCATGATTGTTTATTCACTAATGAGCAAAGTGAGAATTTTTAGAAGAAGCGATGGCTTGATTGCATTCAAGGGATGTTGGAGGGAAAGCTTTATCTTGTTGACTTCAACAAAGATAAAGTTGAACTCAACACTTGCTTGGTTGCTAAAACTAACCGTGGATGGCTGTGGCATAGACGGCTTGCCCATGTTCAGATGAGAAATCATCAAAAACTTCTAAAAGGTGGTCACATACAAGGTTTAAAGGATGTTGTTTTTTAGAAAGACAGGCCATGCAACGCTTGCAAGGCGGGAAAACAAGTTGGAGCACCACATCCTGCCAAGAATGTAATGACTACCTCAAGGACGCTAGAACTTCTACGCATGGACTTCTTTGGTCCAACTGCTTATATAAGCATCAGTGGTAACAAATATGTATTGGTCGTCGTTCATGATTTTTCTAGATCCACCTGGGTATTTTCCCCGTATGATAAATCAGAAACTCAGGGAATCCTCAAGAAATTTCTGAGAAGGACACAAAATGAATTCTCCTCAACCGTGAAGAACATTAGGAGTGACAATAGAATGGAGTTCAAGAATACACAAGTTAAGGAGTACCTATATTAAGAAGGAACAAGGCACGAATTTTCAGCACCCTACCCCTCTTAACAAAACGGGGTGGCCAAAAGGAAAAATAGAACCCTAATCGAGATGGCAAGAACAATGCTGGATGAATACAAGACATCATACCGGTTTTGGGCTGAAGCAGTGAACACCGCTTGTCACTCCACAAACCGTTTGTATCTTCACAGACTCTTGAAAAAAACGCCATATGAGCTTCTCAATGGTAACAAACCAAGTGTTTCATATTTTAAAGTATTTGGTTGCAAATGTTTTATCCTGAACAAGAAATCGAGGACTTTGAAGCTCACTTCAAAATCTGATGAAGGGTTCTTGATCGGTTATGATTCAAACATTTACGCCTATCGTTTCTTCAACAAAGTCTCTGGCCTTGTTGAAATAGCACGTGACGTAGTGTTCAATGAAACTAACGGCTCCCAAGTGGAGCAAGTTGACAAGTGTGTGCTAGTTCAAGAAGAAGCCCCATGTCAAGCGTTGAGGAGGATGGCACTTGGTAATATTCTACCTCAAAAGCAACCTCAAGACTCAAGTGCACAAGATGAACCTCAACATTAGAGCAATGATCAAAGAGGAGCTCATGCACAAGATCAGGATCAAGGAGATCAAGAAGATCAATATAACCACAGAAGCAATGATCTAGGGGGAGACTGTTAATATGAAGGAAGTGCAAGCTACATCACAAGTCCCTTATGCAAGAGTACATCAGATTGTAGAAAGAGATCACCCCGTCAGAAACATCATTGGAGACATCGCTAAGGGAGTAACAACTAGATCTCACGAAGACAATTTTTTGAATATTAATCTTTTGTCTCTTTTCTGGAACCAAACAGGGTAGAAGAAGCATTGAAGGATGCAAATTAGGTGCTTGCAATGCAAGAGGAGTTGAACAACTTCAAGAGAAATGAAGTGGGGGAACTGGTGGAAAGACCAAAGGCGAACATCGTTGGAACCAAATTCGTCTTTCAAAACAAACAAGATGAACATGGAGTGGTAACAAGAAATAAGGCGCGACTTGTGGCAAAAGGTTACTCACAAGTCGAAGGTTTGGACTTTGGCGAAACTTTTGCTCCCGTAGTTAGAATTGAGTCCATTCTTATTTTATTGGCATATGCTACTCACCATAATTTTAAGCTGTATCAAATGAACGTCAAAAGTGCTTTCCTCAATGGTCCCATTAAGGAGGAAGTGTATGTGGAGCAGGTACAAGAATTTGGATATCAAGAGTACCCCAACCATGTGTACAAACTGCGTAAGGCTCTCTATGGCCTCAAACAAGCTCCTCGAGCTTGGGACGAGTGCCTTAGAGATTTTCTAACTCAAAATTGTTTTAAAATTGGAACAACTGATTATACTTTGTTCACAAAACACTTTGATGATCATCTATTTGTATGTCAAATCTATGTTGATGATATCATCTTTGGTTTTACTAATAAATCCTTTTGTGAAGAATTTAGAAAGATTATGATAGACAAATTCAAGATGTCGATGATGGGAAAATTAAAGTTCTTCTTGGGATTCCAAGTGAAGCAATTAAGAGAAGGCATGTTCATAAGCCAGACCAAGTACACACATGACATCCTTAAGAAGTTCAATATGGACAAGGCCAAGCCCATCAAGATGCCCATGGCAACTAATGGACATCTCGATCTCAACGAAGATGGTCCAAATGTGGACCAAAAGGTACATAGGTCTTTGATTGGCTCATTACTCTATTTATGCAATGTCGATAGAAAAGGCACGTCAGAAACTTGTCAATTTCTTGGCAGATCACTGGTTTCATAGTCATCTAAAAAGCAAAACACCATTGCTCTTTCCACAGCCGAAGCAGAGTATGTTGCAGCCGATAGTTGTTGCGCACAACTACTTTGGATGCGACAAACTCTAAGGGATTATGATTACATTCTGAACCATATTCCACTCCTATGTGATAATGAGAGTGCTATAAAAATTGCACGCAATCCAGTAGAGCACTCAAGAACTAAGCACATAGATATTCGTCACCATTTCTTAAGAGATCATTCAGTAAAAGGTGACATTGTCATCTCACATGTTAGGATTGAAAAACAACTTGGAGACATTTTCACCAATCGATTAGATGAAAAGAGATTTTGTGAGCTAAGAAATGAGCTAAATATACTTGACTCTCGAAATGTGGCTTGAAACAATGCATACCTGACAGTGATTTCAAAATGTACTCATTTTTGTGAAAATTTGTCCCTTATCTCAATTTTCTCTTAAAAACTATTTAAATTAGTGAATCTTGGTGAATTATGGCCATTGTATGATTGTTGATTGCTTACTGGTCAAGTTCATCTGGATTATTTGTGAAATGATGTCCTTGAGATTACTATTAGATCAAACAACCAAAATCTAGTTGATTCAATTCTGTTTTGTCCTGCTGACGCCGGAGCATCAGACTAGTTTGGATATGTCAGGGTTTACCCTAATCTGGGCCAGGAGCTCATCTCTCACAATCTCCTTTGCACTCTCTCTCCTCAATAGTGAGCTCCAAAAGCGATTTCTACTTCCAACCATCAAAAACACAGATTTCTCCAAGGGAAATCTTCTTCTTGGCGTGGAGCTTGCCCACGCCGGACTTATCCGGCATCTACATGCGCTCCTTCAACTCGAATGTTCAATTTTTCGGTAAAATTTCACTCAAATCCTAGCTCTCAACTTTTCTTGATTCCTGCTTATTTTACTTTATTCCTAGGGCACACATTACTCTTCTAGATGTGTTCCTACTGTTGTTCTATTCATTGTGAATCGATTTGATCTAGATTTGTTGAAAATAGGAAATTAGAGTTTTATGCCAGACCGGACTAGTCTGGTGTTCTAGTGCGGACAAGTCTGGTACCCTGGACAAGTTCACACTCTGAATACGGACAAGTCCGGTATCCTGAAAATTTGAACTTCTAAACTCCTATTTGCACAATGTCTATATTCAATTCTTATCATCTTTTGAATTTCTCTATTAGGCATGATGTTGTTAGGTTCTGAGGATAGCTCTTTTGACTATGATGAAGAGCCTGACCGTGCTAGAGTGCAAAGATCCAAAGATAGGGTGATGAAGAAAAGACACGACCACAATGTTCAATCCTCTCCCCCCGACGATGTACTTCCCAAGAAGAGGAGAGTGGTGGTGAAGAAACCAATAAGCAAGGAAGGTGCTAAGAATTCATCGGCACCCAAGAGAACTCTCAACAAGGGCAAAGGACTGGCAAGTGGTCCTATTGGCCCATTGAAGATGAAGGTTCCTATTCATCGCAATAGGCAACCCTTTAGTGATGACTTTATAGGAAAAGGGAGTGAAATGACTTACAAGTTCAGAAAGATGGAAGTCTATGAACAGCCCAAACAGTCAGTTGACCCTAGATTCTAGAGCAATTTCCATGCTGACTATTATGAGCATGTCTACTTGAAGATGAGAAACCTAGTGATTGAAAGTCAGTGGATGGATATAACCTACCTCCAGTCCAAGAGATGCCAAGCTTACCAAGAGGTCCTAGAGGCATTGGAACGACATGGACTGAAGGATCTTGTCTCTTTCCAGTGGGACTAGAACATTGAGGTCATCAATCAATTCTATTCCACTCTTTACTTTCTCGTGATGATGGAGACAAAATGATATGGATGACACATGGAGCAAAGTACAGTGTCACATATGAAGAATTTGCTAGAATTCTTCACCTTGAAGATGCTTTGGAGAATGACATCGTCATTCACAACCTAAAGCCTTTGGAGAAAGATCAGCTTGACTTTCTCTATGATAAAAGAATGCCATACAAGTCTCCAACTACCAAATACTTGAAGACTTTCTTTGTAGTGCTGAATAGAATCCTGAGAAAGAGCATGGCTCCTAAGGAGGGAGATGCAGGGACTATCCAAGTTACACTCAGGACATTGATGAAGGTGATCAGCAGGAGAACGACCTTCAATGTCTTTGAGTACATTTATAATGATATTGTGAACATCTTCATCACAGCTAACAGGTCCTGTGGCTATGCGCCCTATTTCATGTATATGATTGAGAAGGTGACACGGCTTGAGTTTGTATAGGATGTTCCCAACACTAGTCTCAAGACTCAGAAGCCTACGATTTACACTGTTCCCTCTTATCCTACCTCGTCTGCAAAGGAACAAAGATCTAAGAGGGCTCATGAAGGCACAAGAACTGAAGTTGTTGCTCCTACTCCTCCACCTCCTAGATAGTCCTCCGGTGGAGTGCTGAAGATGCTCTCATCCATCTTTGCATCCTATAGCAAAAGTGGAAATCAAGCAGCACAAGGAGAGTCTGTCCAGGAAGAAGCATCAAGGATACGTGAAGGCCAACATCAAAGAAATCTGTGAGAAGCTGGAAATGGAGCCAATGGGGTCACCTCATATCTCAGAAGACTCTAAAGAAGATATCACTGAGATGGCTCCTCTAACTGAGCAAGAGTTGGCTTCTTTTGGACTAGCTGGCATCTCTGCTCCTCCTCCTCCTCCGCAAGCACCTGAAGATGAATAAGAGGATGAATATAGGACCGAGACTGAGGGAGGCAGTGGCGATAAGTGATTCCTCTCAATTTTCCCCTTTTTGGTGCTTGGATGCCAAAGGGGGAGAGATTGAGACTAGTAGTCTATTTTGTAGCCATTAAGGACTTGTGGTCAAGGACATGTAACTCGATTTCAAAATTCTATAATTCATTTTGGATGTGCTTACTTTACTTAATGAGTGATGCCTAGTTTAATGATAATGTGATGATTGTTGCTATAATTGTTAAGTTATTATCTTTTGCTCATCTCATTTGATCACACACTCTTTAGGCACCCCACCATAAAGAGTGCATATATGTGAAAAGTTTTTGTTACTCATCTATCATTCTCATATATGCACACTTTATGAAAATCAATTTTTACTCTTAATTGTGAAATCTCAATTGGTTGTCATCAATCACTAAAAAGGGGGATATTGAAAGTGCATCTTGGCAATCCCTTGTGGGTTTTGGACGATTGATGACAAAAATGAGATCCTAATGAACTTGTTGAGATGACTGCATGTCAAATTAAATGAGATAGTTTGGTGCACTCAAAAAGTGAAAAATGAAGTGGTGAAGGAAAAGAGAAAAGCCCAACTGATGACTGAAGTGCAAAGTAGACTTAAATGTATAGGATGTGTGTGAGACACACATTCCAAGAGATCAAGTCTTTGCATAGGGGTAAGGGCTTAAAATCAACCTTAAACAAACTTCACTAAGCACTAGACTAGTCCGTTCATAGACCGGACTGGTCCGTTCAACTCTCCGTTGTCCAAATTCACAATGCACCAGACTAGTCCGTTCCTAGACCGGACTAGTCCGATCAACTCGCTCGAGTTTCACAACACGGTGCACCGGACTAGTTTGTTACAGGACTTGACTAGTCCGTTAAACTTTCAATAAACTCATAACACTGTGTTCCAAATAAGTCTGTTCAAGGATCGGACTAGTCTGAGAAACTTTCTGGAGTTTCATAACACAATGCACCTGACAAGTCCATTTATGGACCGGACTAGTTCGAGAAAGTTTCTGATGTTTCAATACATAGGGCACCAGACAAGTCTGGACCCCCACCGGACTAGTCCGGTAGACCTCACACAATCTAGGGTTTCTAGTGCGCTGCACATTTCACGCTGACTTTTACTCAACATACTAGACAAGTCCGGTCCCCATTACGGACTAGTCTGGTCGTTGGGATCCCTAACGGTAACTATAACACCCAGTTCTGAAAATGAACCAAGTGAATGCATATGTGTGCCCAGGATGTTTAACACACATACACGAGTGCATTCACAAAGGATATACAGAAAATTACCACAGAACAAGATTAATTAAGCACTTTTATTACAAAATTTATACTATACTCGAATACAAGCTCTAATGAATATTAATGACAAGTTTGAACTAATGTAGCAGAAAATAAGATAAATAAGAAAACTAGGAAGATAAGCAAATAGGATAGAGCGGCTCCAATCAACACCACAAGCAAAGCTGACGGCAGACAAAGCCTAGAACTCCACATTGTCATCGTTATACTCCCTATCCTGACCTGCAACTGTTGGTGGGGGAATTTCAAGGGTGAGTACATGTCGTACTCAGCAAGTGTGGAAAGTATGACATGTAGCTGATACAAATGACGACATTAATAATGACTAAGTTCTTAAAAGTACACTAAAACATTTGAAAAGCGATACATTATATGTAGTTATCATAATACCAGTCCATATTTCATTACCATCGTCCATATTCCAGATTTCTCATTACCATTAACCATATCCATTGCCATAAACCATAAAACCATCCCATAACCAGTACCAAACCATCCCAATCCCAGGTTTTCCTCTAATCATGTAGGTCATCCATGTGCTCTTAACTGGGAGCACGACTATCATGATAGTTTTAATACTCTGTAGAGGTTGTACCACTTTACCCACGTATTTGGGATTTCATCACCCATCAGCAACTAAAGAAAACCTCCATTATACCAAAACACTACCATAGGTGTATGGCCAAGAGATCACAAAATAGCCTTTACAAAGGGACTACTAGCATGTACGGACCCACTGAGGTTTCACCGGTGGCGATGTCTCCAACTGAGCACATCTTCAACCAAGGGCCCCCTCTTGTGCCATTCGGATCCTTTGGAGTCCCGCCTCAAATCCAAACCCAATCTGACTCCCTTTCCCCGGTGCGCCAAATGATCCATGCAATACTAGAAATATCCTAATTAATCAGCTACACCGCAACCATACTTGGCCTCGTGGTGGCACTGTTGTCCTGGAATATTCTCGCATGAACCGGTCCTTAGATCTAAAGCAAGCAAACCACCATAGCATCCAACACAATCCACATACCATGCTTGCTTAGATCACCCATTACCATATCATATTGATCAGTTCATATTAACCATAATCTTATTAATGCATAATTAAATAGTATAGTTGTTTTCCCATCCCAATTAATTAAGCGAAGCAAAAAGGTAAAAAGCCATTCCCTACTCTCTTCCATGTATTCCAGGTGACAAGGGTGGTTTAACAAAGCTAGTCAGATTCCTATCATAGGAGTTCCCATCAAATTGACACAAGCATGCAATTTTGAAAACAAAACATTTATTATAAAAACATGATCAATATGTTCAAGGACACTTGCCTTGCTCTTGGGCTTGATTAGGATCAAATCTTCAAAATTCTGGTACTAGAGGTCCTCCACAACACTCTCTAGCGCAAATCCCTCTAAACCGCGCAATAAACATACAAGACAAGAATTACAATCAATAAGTGCACATATATTACTCAATATGTCATGACATGCATGATTAATGCAATTGCAAAGCAAAACTAGTTTATGAGTTATTAATGATGTTTACTATCTAGTTCTAATAGCTTTTAACAAGTTTGGACATGTTTTGGATTGATTCGAAACAATTTAGAATAAATCTAGCAGAAAATAGTCGGCAAAATCGGATTAGTCCGCTATAGGACCGAACTAGTCCGCCCTACGCAGAAATAGCAAACTAGGGTTTTCTAGATTGATGTGAACTTGGAGAAACGGGGTTGAATTCACGTGAGAAAGAGGAAGTAGAAGGTATACCAGGTGTTTAGAACTCCAATGAATCAAGTGTTTTGGAGGCAACACTTGGATCTTGACGATCTAGGGTTGATGAAGGAACTTGATGGTGAATTTTTGATGAAGAACAAAAACTCGATGGAGATCTTGATCACTTGATCCTATTTCATTTCCTCCTCTTCTTCTTTTTGCTCGGGATCTCTTTCTCCCTCCTTGATAGTGGCTCTCCACAACCTAGGGTTTGTAGACTTTCAATTGAGGCAAAAGGATGTAAAGTCAAGGGGTGGGTTGTTTATATAAGGGTGGAGGGCTAGGGTTTGATGGATTTCGAGTTTGGGAGGGTTGAGGCCGTTGTGGGGCCCACATGGGATCCAAAAAGAGTTAGACATGACGTCCTTAGGCCCACTTAAGGTAAAACCCAAAAACACATCGTGAAACAAAAGATCATTTCGGTATCGCGATCACCAGACTAGTCCGAAGTTAGTCAGAGAGATATCGGACAAGTCCAAACTTAGTCAGAGGAAAAACAGACAAGTCTGGCCAAAACCGGACAAGTCCGATTTTAGTTAGAGGGGAAAACATACAAGTCCGCTAGATGTCGGACAAGTCGGGACAAGTCTAGGGACTTGGCAAAAATTCAAGGTTGGGATGACTGGACTAGTCAGCTACGGGCCGGACAAGTCCAAAAATTGTACAGAGACAAATCTGGAATAGTCTGCACGAAAACGGACATGTCCGATGGAGGTTAGAGAGAAATCGGACTATTCGGCACCAAAAACGGACTAGTCCGCACTCCTCAAAACTTTTCAGTGCGGTTTTGCTCCTAATTTATTTTAAACTCATTCCTTTTTATGTGGATTAATGTTAAACATGTATATGAACTTATGCAATGCATGATGCATGAAAATGAGGGTGTTATAGTAACAATTTTGGAAATACTATAAATAGGAGATCCACGACCCCATAAACACAATTCACGTATTCTACTGTTCTCAACTCAAACCCTAGCACCGCCACTTGTCCCAAAAGCACAAAAACACATCTTACCACACATCTAAAGTCCTCAAAAGGTGAAAATCAATCGAGTATTGAAATTTGGACATTGTCTACGCTTCGTTGAGCTCTTGGAGTTTGATCTCTTTACACTCGTGCATCTACTTGTAATCTTTTCGAGTGTATTTGATCATCTTTTCATTGTAATTCATGTGGGAGCCCTCAACGTGTGAGGTTGCCCCATAAACTCGGTGATTACCCATGATAGTAGTATCAAGTCGGTCTTGTGTGGTGACTTGATGAGGGAAATGTTTGAAGAGACCCGACTCTGTGTTGGCTTCCTCAATGAGGAGTATATCTCTTTGGTGAGATCGAACCTCGGCAAAAATCCGTGTCTCGTGTGCTTTTTATTTTTGCATTATCAATACTTAGGGCATTAGAATTTACCAATCAAATAGTTTGTGATTCGCATGAACATTAAGTAATCTGATCTCTTGTTCAATTTAAAAGAATAGTGATCACATTCCGCTGCAATTTCATTACAAATTTTTGCAAAAATGTTTTACTGTTTAGTTATAACTGAACAACCGGACTAGTCTACATAACAAACAGAACGAGTCCGGTCTCCCTGGTATTTGACGATTTAATAAAGTGTGCAGGAAATTATCAAAGCCTATTCACCCCCCACCTTTAGGCCAAATTCAACCGTCATGTCTTTTGGATTGACCAATGCACAGGCATACTTCATGTACCTCATGAATAAGGTGATAAGAGAAGGTTTATGCCCAATCTTCCGAAAGGTATTGGATAAGTCGATTGATGGAGATCTCGACGTTGATGATCTGAGGCTCTCGAGTAAAACATGAAAAACCCCTGCAATCACTACACCACCGCTCTGTAGGTTATCAACTGTACTGCACACAATTGACCTTGCCAAAAAGGCTAATCCTTGCAAGTGCAACCAAGAACACAAGCAAGAACAAGGTAGAAGCAATCTGAATTGCTAAGTTGGGATCTCACAAACCGAAGAACGGCGATATTATTGATCTAAGCAAAACTCAATTATTTATGACGGCTACTATGGAGTATATATAGGTGGGAGGACGTCCAATGGGGTGTTGGGGTCGTGACCTAACCCTAAGATACGAAAATAATGGACTTAGACACTATACAAGGCCCAATGGCCCAATACGGTGGCGCAGCACCCTGACAGATTCTGAAATCGATTTTGTTTTGACGATTCCCGTCGACTCCGAAGGAATTTTCATATGGGACCAGCGCCATTAGAAATTTTATCCTCTCCCCTTTCTGTGCATTTACAGAGCGTCCAAAACAGAGTTAGTATGCGTCCTGGGCGTCCGTTTTAGTGCGTACTGCTCCTGGACTCTGAGTTGGACACAATTTTGAGTTGGGGTCGGTTTCCATCCTCTTTGAACATATCCTCTAGTCCTCCACGCCCCTAAATCTTCCTCCAATTACCCCTTTAATTTCTCTATGTATCCTAATCACAATTAAGTCATTAGGTAGCAATATATTCTCAAAAATATATAAGGAAACATATAAGAACGAGCTCACCTCTAAAATTAATTGGTGTGTGTGAATCCCATTGATTGCATCTTGTATGTTGAATGGAGTGTTGTGTATATGCATAGGAGTGATGTCCTCATCATCCTCCCCTTCTTGAATTGGAGTCATCCTCAACTCAAGTTCATCTTCTCTCATGTGTGGGTCCATATGTGCAACACCATCAAATCCTCTTGTGTGCATCAAAGGAGGAGACCAAGGTGGTGGACGACATAGTACACCATCTTGATCTTGTCCATCAAATAGGAGCGCACATTCACTTGAGCCAGGATCCCAAACAAGTAAACATTGTACCATTTTTGTATGTGAATTTATAATGTGCATGATCTCATCATTCTCCCCTTCTTTATGACAAGCCATCCTCGGCTTGCTCGTATGTCCAGCAAAGAGGCTTGATTCGGGGGTAGAATCAGCGTTGTCCATATTGCACAACCGCAGCGAACAATGCTCCTCTATTAAATGTTGTCCGTGCTGCAAGAAAAAAAATACTAGAAAAACTTGATAAAGAATTATTAGTGTTAGTGCATCCATTCGTTTCACCATGTTGTTGCAGCACAAAAGGAGTTTTCACATATGTAAACTTTATGCACCATAAACATACAACTATGTTCATATTTGCCTATAGCATGAAAAATATTTCTACTTTACAAAGGCAATTCAGATTGGGAAAATATTCTCTTCTCTATGATATCTAGATCACAAAGAGTGTCAAATTCAATATAACCCAAAGTATTTAGAGAAGACAACAATTTCAGCTCATCCCTTTCACATGTAATTGGAATCAAATGCTTAATTTCAGCACAAGTGAGTGATAAAGTATCAAATTCATTTGATTGTTCTAGCATAGGTACAATATTATTATCACACGACGCTTTCTTAGCGCAACGATCAGCAAGAAAATCAACATGTGACAATGGTGTGTAAATAAACGATTCTAATAGTTGCTTCTCGAAAATAGCATGATTGTTGGAAAAATTCAGAACATCCAAAAACTTCTCACCTTCTGTATTTGTATAATGTTTTGCCTTACCATTTCAGCAGTGATTTCGAGTGCATTATGAGTTGATCCATCTAAAATTTCATAAGTGTTGTCGAAAACCTCATTCTCTTTTGCATCATCTATATTATTTTCTATATTGTCTTGCAAAACATTAGCCACAAAAGGAGGTACAACAAGAAATTTCTCGACAAATTGATACACTTCATCTTTGCAATTAGATACATTCATAAAAGTTTCTTGCATACAAATTTTCATATCCTTCCATGTTCGAGGTTTTTCTAAATCATTTAAATTGTTCCACCAATTTAATGCACAACCTACTAATGCACTTGCAACATTTCTAATTTTTCTCCTCTCACACATATGACATTGTCCAAAAAATTTATCCAACTCTATTTCCCAAGCAATATATTCATCGTAACCAAAACCATCATAAGAAGGAAGAGATGGAAGAATATAATTACTTTCTGTGGAAGGAGTTGTAAAGATGGTCTGAATGCCATGTGAAACCTTGGTTGATGTTTGATTCTTAGCGAGCAACTCCATCGCCGTCTTCATCATGTCAATCATCTCAGCATATAATGCATGATTCTTGCTTTTCCCTGACATTGTTAGTAGCAAACAGAAGACAACAAAAAATATGTTATCCCTATCAACTAACAGGATAATGGCAATGTGGAAGTGGAATCACACACTCTCAAGCGTCTTACCACGCTCTTACAAGTGTTCTTACCGACACTGCAGGTGGCAAACGGTGGCCGATATGAAAAAACTAATAAAGCGTGGGATGATTGCAAAGGTGTATCGATTTTGCTCAAGAGTAAAGTGTAGCTTGGATAGCACTTTATATGTAGAACGGATTAGAAACAATGAAATCAGATAGTAAAGTTGAATAAGTGTCCAATGTACTTGTCAAAGTTGTTGGCTAAATGTGTTCCTAGTAGTTCAAGCAAGCAAGACATGAGACAAAACTAGATGACACAAAGGATACAAGCACTTTTGTTTTTTTATACTATTTTTTTGTGGCTTTTGTATCTCATTTTGCACTTGCCTTTTTCTTTTGTCTTTCTTTTCTCAGAATGTGCTGCAAAAGAAGAACACAATAAAAACTAATCAAAGATATCTCGTGTGTCTGTCGCAGATTTTCTTCTCAATCTTCCAAGGACAAATAGGCATACTTAGGGGCTCTAAATAGAAAAACTTACAACAGCAAGATTGTATATATGTCTCTCCTGTTTAATTTCAATATATGGGACCTATTTTTGAAAAGAACAATAGGATATATTGTCCCTGAAATACAAACTGTTCAGAAATTCTAGGTCGAGAACAGATTCAGATCTAATGCACTTTTGACCATGATATATCCGTTTACTGGGAAACCTATGAATACAAAAGTTGTATAGAACTTCTTAATATTTACAGAAAGTACAAGAACTCCAAAATCCGAGTTTGTGTGAGTGAGATATGATGAAAATACTGAACTGGACAGAGATGAATCTAATCTGGACGTGATGACGTGTTTCAAGAGGATGAATCAACACAATGCAAAACTCAAACTAAGACCAAAAACACTTTCTAAACCAGCAATATGACTCAACAACGGACACAAACTCAACAAAACCAAACTGAAAACGAAAGTTGCAAAGGCTCAATGGTGGTTTGGACAAAGTAATGAACAGATCTACTAAACTGCAAGTTTTTTGTGGCTTTTTTTGTGGACTCTAGGTATGAAAAACAAAACTAAAGTAATGGATAGATGAATTACCTAACGGATAACCTGGAAATCTGATACCAATTAATAATAAAAGGTTTAGGCCCGATCTTCTGAAGGTAATGGATAAGTCGATTGATGGAGATCTCGACATTGATGATCCGAGGCTCTCGAGTAGAACATGAAAACCCCCTGCAATCATTACACCACCACTCCGTTGGTTATCAACCGTGCTGCACACGATTGACCTTGCCAAGAAGGTTAATCCCTGCAAGTGCAACCGAGAACACAAGCAAGAACAAGGTAGAAGCAATCTGAATTGCTAAGTTTGGGTCTCACAAACCGAAGAACGGCGATATTATTGATCTAAGCAAAACCCAATTGTTAATGGCGGCTACTATGGAGTATATATACGTGGGAGGATGTCCAAGGGGGTGTTGGGTTCGTGACCTAACCCTAAGATACGAAAATAATGGACTTAGACTTGATACAAGGCCCAATGGCCCAATACAGTGGCACAGCACCCTGACAGATTCTGAACTCAATTTCGTTTTGACGATTCCTGTCAACTCCGAAGGCATTTTCAAATGGGACCAGCTCCATTGGAAATTTTATCCTCTCCCCTTTCCGTGCATATGTAGAACATTCAAAATGGAGTTCGTATGCCTCCTGCGCGTCCGTTTTAGTGCGTACTGCTCCTGGACTCCAAGTTGGACACAATTTTGAGTTGGGGTCGGTTTTCCATCCTCTTTGAACGTATCCTCTGGTCCTCCACGCCCCTAAATCTTCCTCCAATTACTCCTTTAACTTCTCTATGTATTGTAATCACAATTAAGTCATTAGGTAGCAATCTATTCTAAAAAATATACAAGGAAACATATAAGAACGAGCTCACCTCTGATATTAATTGGTGTGTGTGAATCCTATTGATTGCATCTTGTATGTTGAATGGAGTGTTGTGTATATGCATAGAAGTGATGTCCTCATCATAAGGTCTTCATGGAATACTTGGATAAATTCGTTGAGGTGTTCATTGATGACATTATGATCTACTCGAGGAGTGAAGAGGAGCCTGAGGAGCATTTGAGGCTCACATTGCAGAAATTGAGGGAACACCAATTATATGCCAAATTTATCAAGTACCAATTTTGGTCAAGGGAGGTGTCATTTTTGGGACATATCATCTCCGTAGGAGGAGTAACGATTGATCCAGGAAAGGTGAGGGATGTTCTAAAATGGGAGCCACTGCAAAATGTGAAGGAAATTCGGAGTTTTCTCGAAATGGCTGGATATTACCGTCGGTTCATCAAGGACTTTTCCAAGATAGCGAAGCCCATGACTGAGTTGTTGATGAAGGGGAAACCTTTCCAATGGACTCAAGCGTGTCAAAGTAGTTTTGAGGAGTTAAAGAAGAGGTTAACTACTGCACTAGTCTTGGTTTTGCCCGTTGTAAGCAAAAGTTTTGATATCTATTGTGACACATCGAGACAGGGACTTGGATGTGTGCTCATGCAAGAAGTTCACGTGGTAGCCTATGCATCGAGGTAATTGAAGAAACGTGAGCAGAATTACCTTAAGCATGATCTCAAACTTGCAGCCGTGGTGCATGCCTTGTAAATATGGAGGCACAACATTGGTCATAGGTGTGAGATTTACACGGATCACAAGAGCCTCAAGTACATATTCACACAAACGGACCTGAATTTGAGGCAAACAAGATGGTTGGATCTCATCAAGGATTATGACGTGGGAATCAACTATCACCCGGGGAAGGCTAATGTAGTGGCCGATGCCTTGGGTAGGAAAGGAGTAAGTCACCAACTCACGGTTTGAGAGTTGCCATCCGAGCTATGCAAGGAGTTTTAATGTTTGAATCTTGGATTTGTGAATGAGATGGGGATAATGGAGTTAAATCCGACCTTGGATCAATAAATTCAAGAAGGTCAGACCAAGGATGAGGAAATTCAGGAAATTAAGGAAAGGACCAAGGAAGGGAGAGAACTCAGATTTGATGAGGATAATCATGGTACTCTATGGCTTGGGAAGAGAATTGTGAATGTGGCCTAGAGGGGGGGTGAATAGGCCTTTTGAATTTCCTGCACACTTAATAGAATCGTCAAAACTTAGTTGGCCAGACTAGTCCGGTTGTGTGGGCGGACTAGTCCGGTGTGCAAAAATTATGTGTGTTGATCAGGTGTTAATTGGGAAAATAAGTTTCTTTAGCAACAGAATTGAGAACAACTGATATTTGTACTTGATATTAATATAAGAATGCAGGTGTAACTTCTAATTGCCTTATGTTGAAGTTTAGCACTCAAATGATCTAATGAACAAAATTTAAAGTAAATGTGACACAAGACACACGAATTTTTCCCGAGGTTCGATCTCACCACGAGATCTACGTCCTCGTTGAGGAAGCTCACACAGAGCCGGGTCTCCAACCCTTTCCCTCCTCAAGTCACCACGAAGGCCGACTTGATTCCACTATCACGGGTAATCACCAAGTTTGTGGGCAACCTCACACGTTGAGGGCTCCCACGAGAATTACAATGAAAAAGTGATCAAGTACACTCCAAAGTATTACAATGCAGAGTATGAGTGTAGAAAGATCAAACCCCAAGAGCTCGCAATGAAAGAATGACGATCTCCCAATCCCGAATCCAAGTGTTCAATTGATTTCACTCTTTTTGAACTTTAGATGTGTGGGGAGATGTGTTTTGGGCTCTTGGGACGAAGTGGCGGCGCTAGGGTTTGCTCTTTGATCAATATTCGACGTGTGTGTTGTTAGGAAAGTCGTGGACTCTCTATTTATAGGGTTTCCAAAAGCTAGCCGTTGAAAAACCCTAACACCGGACTAGTCCGGTGCAAGTCCGGACTTGTCCGGTTCCAATGTGTTTCGAGGTCCAGAAAGTTTGCCGGACTAGTCCGGTCCAACATCGGACTAGTCCGGTACTGTGTGAAAGTGACTCCAGAAATTTCATCGGACTAGTCCGCGGACTAGTCCGATCTCCACGAATGGGAGATTACATAAAGTTCAACGGACTAGTCCGGTCAATGATCGGACTAGTCCGGTCCCTCAGTATGAGAGACTCCAGAAACATCAACGGACTAGTCCGGTGGAAGAACGGACTAGTCCGGTCTCCTTGTGAGTGGGATTCCAGAAAGGTGAACGGACTAGTTTGGTCCATGATCGGACTAGTCCGGTGCTTTGTTAAAGTTAGGTTAGTTTTAATCCCTTACCCTCGCGCAAAGTTGTGAGATCTTGGAGTGTGTCTTTCATACACTCCCTATACATTCAAAATCTATTTTGGTCTTCCAAGCTTCATCAAAAAGTATTTCTCTTTGAACACCACTTTATTTTTCACCTTTTTGTGTGCACCGAAATGTTTCACTTGTTTGTCCTGCAATCATCTCAGTAGTTTCATTAGGATCTCATATGTTTGTCATCAATTAGCCAAAACCCACAAGGGATATCCTAGATGCACTTACAATCTCCCCCTTTTTGGTGATTGATGACAACCATTTGAGATATCACAATTGAGAATAAAATCTTGATTTTCATAAGGTGTGCACATATGAGAATAATGATAAGTCCACAAAACAACTTCTCACATATACACACACCATATGGTGGGGTGCCTAACAAGTGTGTGATCAACAAGGTGTGATGAAGTAAAGATAATCAACAATGAGTATAAAGATAATCAACAATGAGGATAAAGATAATCATCCAAGCAATAATAAGCATCACACATAAGAGAAGAAATAGTGCATTACAAGGTTTTAAAAATCAAGTACACATGTCCTTGATCACAAAAACATAAAGACACCAACGACTCTCAAATTATTAGTCTTAATCTCTCCTAGTCTCAATCTCTCCCCCTTTGGCATCAAGGCACCAAAAAGGGAAAAATTGAGGGGAATCACTCATCGTCACTCTCTTTCTCCGTCTCGGTCCGGTCCTCATCTTCACCACCATCATCATCATTTGCCAGAGCGGACTCTTCCCCGGAGTCCTCGAAGGCGGGCGGGGATCCCACCGGCTCAATCTCCAGCTTGTCGCAGATTGCTTTGATGTTGGCATTGACATATTGTTGATGCTTCTTCTGCCTGACTTCAATCTTGCGGCAGCAGGCAAAGATAGAGGTGAGCATTTTGAGCACACCACCGGAGGGTTCATGAGCAGGTGCAGAGCTAGGAGGAGCAGCTGAGGATCTTGTTGCATTCACATCTCGAGCCTGTTTAGTCCTCTTCTCAGTTTCAGGGGAGGGAGGTGCATCAGGAGCTGAAGGTAGACTGTACTCGGTGGGCTTTTGCGGTTTCATCCCCGTGTGGTGAACATCCTTGACGAACTCAAGTCCAGTCACCTTCTCAATCATGTACATGATGTACGGGCATACCCACAAGATCTGTTTGGAGTGATTGAGATGTTCACAATGTCATTGTAGATGTATTCAAAGACATTGAACGGTCTCCTCCCACCAATGACCTTCATTAGGGTCCTCAAGGTTCCTTGAATAGTCCCCGCATCTCAATCTTTTGGGGCTATTGTCTTCCTCAAAATTCTGTTGAGGACCACATAGAAGGGCTTCAAATATTTGATAGTGGGAGCAACATACGGCATCCTTGTGTCATAGAGAAATGTGAGCTCATCCTTCTCCAGGGGTTGCAGAATGTGGATGACTAGATCATGATCCAAGGTATGCTCAAGGTGGAGAATCCTTGCAAACTCATCATATGTGACACTATACTTGGAACCATGGGTCATCCAAGTAAGACTGTCTCCATCACCCCGAGCAAAGTAGAGGGTAGAGTAGAATTGGGCGATCACCTCATTGTTCCAGTCATTTTCAAAGGAAAACAGTTCCTTCAGTCCGTGCCTCTCCAGGGACTCAACCACCTCACGGAAAGCAGGATACTTCTTTGACTATATGTACCCGATGTTCACCCATTGACTCTTCACAACGGGATTCTTCATCTTCATGTACACATGCTCGTAGTAGTCGGCATGGAAGGTGCTCCAAAATCTTGGGTCTGAGCATTGCCGAGGTTGAGCATACAAATCAACCTGCCTAAAGCTGTCGGCAAGCTCACCCCCTTTTCCAGTGAAATCCTTGCTTGAGCGCTGCCTGTTGTGGTGACTTGGGTTCTTCATTTTCAAGGGTCCAATGGGACCACTAACAAGCCCTTTTCCCTTGTTGAGAGTCCTCTTTGGCCCTGAGGAGCTCTCACCGACCTTTCCTTGGGCCTTCTTCACAACTACCCTCCTTTTCTTGGGCAAGTTGTCGTCGGAGGGTGGAGAGTGCACATTTACATCATGCCTTTTCTTCATGTACCTCTCCTTGGCTCTCTTCACCTTTTCGCGCTCAACTTCTTCATCAACATGGAAGGAGCTGTCATCTGAGCTTGAAGACATCGTGCCTAACAAGGAGTTCATGATTTAGATGAGAATTACTGAGAATGAAGGTGATGTGAGGATTCAAGTGTCAGAGACCAGACTTGTCCGTACCTAGGAGCCGGACTAGTCCGGCCTGACACAAGAACCCTAACAAAACTAGAATCACAACTTCTATCTAGGGTGCAAATGAGTATGAAGGTGAAAGGAATACATCTCTGAAGCTAATGTACTTCCTTAGAATCAAGAGAAATAAACTAGGACTAGAAAGTTGAGAGTTTGATTTTAGGGAGAAATTTACCGAGATTTGAGGATTCGCGTTGAAGGAGCGCAAATCTATCCGGATGAGTTTGGAAAGGAGTACCAACTCGTCGAGGGGAGAGTTTCCCACAGAGAGAGCTTGGATTTTGAGGGCTCAACTCGAAAATCACCTTTTGGGGGCTAGGGTTTGAGAGGAGAGGGTTTAGGTCAAGTGGAGGGAGATTTGAAACGGGCCAGCTGCTTATATAGGCAGCCGACCGGACTAGTCCAGTCTGAGGGCGGATTAGTCCGGTGTCCCTGAAAACCCTAGGAAGAGGGATTATCCGGACTAGTCCGGTGGCAAACCTGACTAGTCCGGTGTTACTGGACAAACTAAGTATTTGGAGATAACTAATAGTGATCCAAGGACAAGTTTTGCAAATAATCTTGGTGATTACGACCAGAAAGCAATCAACACAAAAACATGGTCATAAATTCAAAGATTTCTTCATTAAAAATAGTTTTCTTAGGAGAAAAAAAGGTGAGGGGTAGTTTTAGCAATAAAATGTAACATTTGAAGTATCAACCAAATGTGCAACGTTTCAAGCCACATTTCGAGAGTCAAGAATATTAAGTTCATTCCTAAGTTCACAAAACCTTTTCTCATCCAATGGTTTGGTAAAAATATCTGCAAGTTGTTTTTCAGTTCTAACATGTGAAATAGCAATGTCACCTTTTAATGAATGATCTCTAAGAAAATGATGACGGATATCTATGTGCTTAGTTCTTGAGTGCTCTACTGGGTTGTGTGCAATTTTTATAGCACTTTCATTGTCACATAGAAGTGGAATATGGTTAAGATTGTAGCCGTAGTCCCTAAGGGTTTGCCGCATCCAAAGTAATTGGGCGCAACAGCTACCGGCTGCAATATATTTTGCTTCTGCTGTGGAAAGGGCAATGGAGTTTTGCTTTTTAGATGACCAAGATACCAGGGACCTACCAAGAAACTGACAAGTCCCTGACGTGCTCTTTCTATCGACTTTGCATCCTGCATAGTCGGCATCGGAATATCCTATCAAGTTAAATTTGGATCCTTTGGGATACCAAAGGCCCAAGGTGGGTGTGTGCACAAGGTACCTTAGGATTCTTTTTACAGCAACTAAATGACACTCTTTAGGTGCAGCTTGAAACCTTGCACACAAGCAAACACTAAGCATAATATCTGGCCTAGATGCACATAAATAAAGTAAAGAGCCAATCATGGACCGATATACCTTTTGATCTACATTTGGACCGTCTTCATTGAGGTCGAGATGTCCATTTGTGGCCATGGGTGTCTTGATGGGCTTGGCTTTGTCCATATTGAATTTCTTGAGAATGTCTTGTGTATATTTGGTTTGGCTTATAAATGTACCTTCTCTTAGTTGCTTCACTTGGAATCCCAAGAAGAACTTTAATTCGCCCATCATTGACATCTCGAACCTATCTGTCATAATTTTGCTAAACTCTTCACAGAAGGATTTGTTAGTTGATCCAAAGATAATATCATCAACGTAAATTTGACATACAAATAAATGATCATCACAATGTTTAGTGAAAAGTGTATAGTCAGCTTTACCAATTTTGAATCCATTCTGAATTAGAAAATCTCTAAGACACTCATACCAAGCTCGAGGAGCTTGTTTGAGGCCATAGAGAGCCTTACGCAGTTTGTAGACATGGTTGGGATACTTCGGGTCTTCAAATCCTGGTGGCTGCTCCACATAAACTTCCTCCTTGATTGGGCCGTTTAAGAAAGCGCTTTTGATGTCCATTTGATACAGCTTAAAATTATAGTGAGTAGCATATGCCAATAAAATACGAATGGACTCAAGTCTAGCTACAAGAGCGAAAGTTTCATCGAAGTCCAAACCTTCGACCTGAGAATAACCTTTGGCCACCAGTCTTGCCTTATTTCTTGTTACTACTCCATGTTCATCTTGCTTGTTCCGAAAGACCCATTTAGTTCCGACTATGTTCGCCTTTGGTCTCTCCACTAGCTCCCATACTTCATTTTTCTTGAAGTTGTTCAGCTCCTCTTGCAATGCAATCACCCAGTCTGGATCCCCTAAGGCTTCTTCTACCCTGTATGGTTCCAGAAAAGACACAAAGGAGTAGGATTCACAAAAATTTGCAACTCGAGATCTAGTAGTTACTCCCTTTGCAATATCTCCAATGATGTTGTTGACAGGGTGGTCTCTTTGCACGCTCTGGTGTACTCTTGGGTGTGGAGCTTGTGTAGTTGCTTGTTCTTCATTATCTTCATGTACATTGTCTCCCCCTAGATCATTGCTTCCATGATGGTCCTGATCTTCTTGACCTTCCTCCTCTTGACCTTGTGCAAGGGCTCCCCCTTGATCATTGCCTCCACGTTGAGGTTCAACTTGTGCATTTGAGTCGAATGTTCGCTCTTGTGGTAAGATATCGCCAAGTCCCATTTTCTTCAGTGCTTCATATGGAGCTTCCTCTTCATCTAGAACACACTTATCAACTTGCTCCACTTGTGAGCCGTTAGATTCATCGAACACTACGTCACGTGCTACTTCAACAAGGCCGGACACCTTGTTGAAGACACGATAGGCGTAGGCATTCGATTAATAACCGAGCAAGAATCCTTCATCGGACTTTGAAGCGAACTTTGAGGCCCTCTGTTTGTTGTTCAGAATAAAACATTTGCAACCAAAAACTTTAAAATAAGAAACATTTGGCTTTTTACCGGTAAGGAGCTCATATGGAGTTTTCTTCAGTAGTCGATGGAGGTACAGTCGATTAGTGGCATGGCAAGCGGTGTTCACCGCCTCTGCCCAAAATCGATCGGATGTCTTGTATTCATCCAACATGGTTCTCGCCATTTCGATTAATGTTCTGTTCTTCCTTTCGGCCACTCCATTTTGTTGAGGGGAGTAGGGTGCTGAGAATTCATGCTTTATCCCTTCTTCATCGAGAAACTCTTCAACTTGGAGATTCTTGAATTATGTCCCGTTGTCACTTCTGATGTTCTTTATGGTTGATGAGAATTCGTTCTGAGTTCTTCTTAAGAACTTCTTGAGGATCCCCGCCGATGCTGATGTACGAGACTGGACCAAAAAGATCCATGTGGAGAAGTTCCAGCGGTCTTGCGGTGGTCATCACATTCTTGGCGGGGTGTGGTGCTCCGACTTGTTTTCCTGCTTGACAAGCGCTGCACAGCCTGTCCTTTTCAAAAACCACATCCTTAAGACCACGGATGTGACCACCTTTTAGAAGTTTTTGCAGATTTCTCATCCCAACATGGGCTAACCATCTATGCCACAGCCATCCCATGTTGGTCTTAGCAACCAAACAAGTGTTGAGTTTGGCTTTATCTTTGTTGAAGTCAACTAGATAAAGCTTGCCCTTCAACATTCCCTTGAATGCAATCGAGCCATCACTTCTTCTAAAAACAGTCACACCCTCATCAGTGAATAAGCAGTTGTAACCTTTGTCTCATAGTTGGGATATTGACAAAAGGTTATAATCTAGAGAATCTACGTGTAAAACATTTGATAAGGTATGTTGAAAGGATATTTCAATGTTACCGCTACCAAGGACCTTTCCTTGGCTGTTGTCTCCGATGTATATGCCTTCACCTGGATCCTTGTTGTGCTCGTACTCCACAAACATACCTCTCTCTCCGGTCATGTGATTTGTGCATCCGCTATCAAGTACCCATTTTGTTCCGCTGGAGGAGTAAGCCTGCAAAAAAGAATTATTCCTTGGTTTTAGGTACCCAAGCTTGCTTGGGTCCTCTCAGGTTAGTCACAAGAGTTTTTGGCACCCACACACAAGTTTTCAAGTTCTTGTGGCGTGGCCCTGTATATTTGGCAATGACTCTTCCATTTTTGGCTTTCATAAGAACATAAGAAGCATTAAATGTATGAAACAATGTTTGTGGTTCAGATTCATGAGATTTTTCCTTGACAAAGACAATTCTATTCTTAGCATGATTAGAAGTAGGCATGTGTTTGTTCTTATCAAAACCAAGGCCATCTTTGATATTAGGAGGTCTAGTGACCATGTATGCACTGCGTGCATATTTGATCTTCTCCTTATCAAAGATGCCTCTTGGAGGGGCATGCATATTATGAGAAGTTGATGTATTAGAAATAATATTCTTCTTACTAGAGAAAGTGCAAGTTCCGATTGTTGTCGAACTCATATCTTTGGAGGAAGAGCTCTTGGAGGAAGAAGAGTCACTTTGCTTGAGCGACTCAACTTGCACCTCAAGGATCTTGTTAACTTTTGACAAGTTAGCAAGTTCTTCCTTGATTGCAATATGCGAGTCTTTTAGCTTTGAGTAAGTTTCCTTACTCAAGACTAGCTCTACTTCAAGCGACTTGTTCTTCTCTCTTTCAAGCTCGAGAAGCTTTTCAACTTCTTGATATCTCTTCCTTTCACGGATGAGCATATCTTCTTGTCGATCAAGAAGTTCTTCCTTCTCAAAAATTTCGTTCGACAACATTTCCATTTTCTTTAGAGCAATTTTACTTAGTCCTCTAAACATTTCTTCGTTACCGCTAGAGCTGTCAAAGTCATCAATAGAGGAATTTAGCGTAGGAGGAGTGAGCCGTACCTTTTTCTTGCCTTCCTTAGCCATAAGGCAAGTGTGGTTGTTCAGGTCCTGCCCTCCCATGTTTGGAAAGAGTGTGGCCTTCATAGTAGGCTTCTTGATTGCAATAGTGGCCATCTCTTCTTCTTCATCGGAGGAGGACTCGTCGTTTGAGTCCCACTCCTTGCCAATGTGAGCTTGATGGTTTTTTCTTCTTTTTCTGAAATTTTTCTTTTCTTGAGATCTTGTTTCCTTCTTCTTTTTGTTTTCTTCATAGGGCAGTCCATCATGAAGTGACCATACTCTCCGCAGTTGTAGCAAGTGCGTCGAGCCTTGGATTTTCCTTTGTCCTTGCTTTTGCCTTCATTTGAGTTGTTGCCGTGTCTTCTTTTCATCATTCGCTTGAACTTCTTGATAAAGAGTACCATTTCCTCATCATCAAGATCGGTGCTCTCGTCACTTGTGTGCCCATCGTCTTGATCTTCACGAGCTTCTTTGAGTTTGGGTCGGCATGTAGCTTTGAGAGCGAACTCTTTCCTTTTGGAGGAAGTGAGTTCGGCCAAGTCTTTGACGTATTTTGCCTCTTTCTCCATCATCTCGTGATTTATGATCTTCCCCAACAACTCATCGGGGGTCAATTTATGAAAACCAGGGCTTTCCCTAATCATTGAGCAGAGTGTGACATTTGTTGGCATGAAGGCTCTAATCATTCTCTTGACTACCTCGTGATCCGTCCATTTCTTACTTCCGTAGGCACGTAACTTGTTGATGATTGCCTTCATCCGGTTGTACATGTCTTGAGGTGATTCACCTTCTTCAATAGCGAATCTCTCCAACTCTCCTTCAAGCATTTCTATTTTTGCTTCACGAACCGATCTATTTCCTTCGTGAGCTGTCTTAAGTGTATCCCAGATTTCCTTTGCACTTTCTAAGCCTTCAATCTTGGTGAATTCCTCTCTACTTAATGATGATGTGATCACGGCGACGGCTTGTGCATTTCTGTGAATCTCTTGTTCTTGTTCTGGGGTGAGTTCTTCATCCGTGTCCGGGATATCTATGCCAGTGCAAACGATGTGCCATAGACTAGGATTTAGGGATATTAGATGCATCTTCATGTTGTACTTCCACATTGTATAGTCGCTTCCATCAAACTGTGGAGGTTTTCCCATAGGAATAGAAAGATAATGGTTGTTTGAGTTGAGACGGTTGTAGTTGTAAGGTTGTTGGGAGTAGTCGTGATGACCGCTCCCCGTCGTCTTCTCTTCTTCCTTTCCTTTTTGTCCTAGCAGCTTCTTTCTCAGAAGTGCCTTCAATTGTCGCACTTCTTCATCATCGTGTGGGCTCTCTTTCAGCACATTAAAAGCTTTAGTTTCTTGTTCCTCCTCATTGATGTTCATCTTCGAGATATCGTTGTTCTTCTCAGAGGCCATTGATCTCTCCGAGATGTGAGTCTCGTTGGTGGAGAACCTAGCTCTGATACCAATTGAATGTGGCCTAGAGGGGGGGGGGTGAATAGGCCTTTTGAATTTCCTGCACACTTAATAGAATCGTCAAAACTTAGTTGGCCAGACTAGTCCGGTTGTGTGGGCGGACTAGTCCGGTGTGCAAAAATTATGTGTGTTGATCAGGTGTTAATTGGGAAAATAAGTTTCTTTAGCAGCGGAATTGAGAACAACTGATATTTGTACTTGATATTAATATAAGAATGCAGGTGTAACTTCTAATTGCCTTATGTTGAAGTTTAGCACTCAAATGATCTAATGAACAAAATTTAAAGTAAATGAGACACAAGACACACGAATTTTTCCCGAGGTTCGTTCTCACCACAAGATCTACGTCCTCGTTGAGGAAGCTCACACAGAGTCGGGTCTCCAACCCTTTCCCTCCTCAACTCACCACGAAGGCCGACTTGATTCCACTATCACGGGTAATCACCAAGTTTGTGGGCAACCTCACACGTTGAGGGCTCCCACGAGAATTACAATGAAAAAGTGATCAAGTACACTCCAAAGTATTACAATGCAGAGTATGAGTGTAGAAAGATCAAACCGCAAGAGCTCGCAATGAAAGAATGCCGATCTCCCAATCCCGAATCCAAGTGTTCAATTGATTTCACTCTTTTTGAACATTAGATGTGTGGGGAGATGTGTTTTGGGCTATTGGGACGAAGTGGCGGCGCTAGGGTTTGCTCTTTGATCAATATTCGACGTGTGTGTTGTTAAGAAAGTCGTGGACTCTCTATTTATAGGGTTTCCAAAAGCTAGCCGTTGAAAAACCCTAACACCGGACTAGTCTGGTGCAAGTCCGGACTTGTCCGGTTCCAATGTGTTTCGAGGTCCAGAAAGTTTGCCGGACTAGTCCGGTCCAACATCGGACTAGTCCGGTACTGTGTGAAAGTGACTCCAGAAAGTTCATCGGACTAGTCCGCGGACTAGTCCGATCTCCACGAATGGGAGATTACAGAAAGTTCAACGGACTAGTCCGGTCAATGATCGGACTAGTCCGGTCCCTCAGTATGAGAGACTCCAGAAACATCAACGGACTAGTCCGGTGGAAGAACGGACTAGTCCGGTCTCCTTGTGAGTGGGATTCCAGAAAGGTGAACGGACTAGTCCGGTCCATGATCGGACTAGTCCGGTGCTTTGTTAAAGTTAGGTTAGTTTTAATCCCTTACCCTCGCGCAAAGTTGTGAGCTCTTGGAGTGTGTCTTTCATACACTCCCTATACATTCAAAATCAATTTTGGTCTTCCAAGCTTCATCAAAGTATTTCTCTTTGAACACCACTTCATTTTTCACCTTTTTGTGTGCACCGAAATGTTTCACTTGTTTGTCCTGCAATCATCTCAGTAGTTTCATTAGGATCTCATATGTTTGTCATCAATTAGCCAAAACCCACAAGGGATATCCTAGATGCACTTACAAATTGTTGTGCCTAATGTGAAGCATATTTGGGAGACAATATTGAAGGAGGCACATGACTCACCTTACTCCATCCATCCTGCCTGTACAAAGATGTACAAGGACTTGAAGACTGTTATTGGTGGTCCAGAATGAAAAAGGACATAGCTCAGTATGTAGCCTTGTGTGATGTGTGCCAACGAGTCAAAGCCAAACATCAAAGGCCAGCTGGATTATTGCAGCCATTGGAGATTCCGGAATGGAAGTGTGAAGAAATTGGTATGGACTTCATAGTTCGATTACCCCGAACCCAATCCGGTTATGACTCAATATGGGTTATTGTGGATCGGATGACTAAATCAGCTCATTTCATTCCTGTCAAGACCACATATACCACCGCGAAGCTAGAAGAATTGTATATGGAGCATACTGTGTGCCGACATGGAGTTCTGAAGAAAATAGTCTCGGACTAAGGTTCTCAATTTACCTCTAGGTTATTAGAGAAACTTCGTGAAGCTATGGGTACAAGGTTGAATTTCAGCTCTTCATATCACCCGCAAACCGATGGACAAACCGAGAGGACCAACCAAATATAAGAAGACATTTTGAGAGCTTGTGCCTTGAGGCATGTATGCAGCTGCGACAAAAGTTTGCCGTATGCTAAATTTTCCTAAAATAATAGTTACAAAGCCATCTTGAAAATGTTGCCATATGATGCACTATATGGAAGGAAGTGTAGGACACCCTTGTTTTCAAATGAGATAGGGGAGAACTAATTATTTGGCCCTGATGTGTTGCAAGAAGCTAAAAAGCAAGTTCAGACAATCCGCGAGAATTTGAGGGCTGCTCAATCAAGACAGAAGGGCTATGCAGATAATAGGCAAATAAACTTAGCCTTTGAGGTGGGAGACTTTGTATATCTCAAAGTGTCACCTATGCGAGGTCATAAGCGGTTTAATGTCAGGGGCAAGTTGGCACCTCGCTATATTGGACCATTCAAGATTTTGGCCAAACATGGAGAAGTGGCATATAAGCTGGAGATGCCAGCACATCTTCCTGATGTTCATGATGTATTTCATGTTTCTAAGTTCAAGAAGTGCTTAAGGGTACCAGAGGAACAAGTGCCAATGGAGGATTTGGATTTGGAGGCAGATTTGACTTATGCCGAGCAACCGATCAAAATTTTGGAAACCAAGGATAGAGTCACAAGGAACAAGGTGATTCGATGGTGCAAAGTACAATGGAAGCATAATGCAGTATGTGAAGCGACTTGGGAGCTGGAAGAAGGGCTCAAGAAAGAATTTCCCTCTCTTTCCTTCTACGTCGAATCTCGAGGGCGAGATTCATTTTAAGGGGGGGTAGGTTTGTCACACCCTCATTTTCATCCATCATGCATTGCATACATTCTTATACATGTTTAACATTAAGAAAAACAAAAAGTAACAAGTTTAAAATGAATTAGAACCAAAACAACATTTAAAAACTTGTATAGTTGCAGACTTGTCCGGTTTGGACCCTGGACTATTCCGGTTTTGCCCTCTGTTGACTCTCTGGACTTGTCTGCTCCTGCTGCGGATTAGTCCGAATGAGTTTTAGTTGATGTTACGGACTTGTCCGTTCACAAGTACGGTCTAGTCCGTTCCTAGCTACTGGAACTTTTCATAGTTGTCCAGTAGATCCCTCTTTTGCTCCTGTTTTGGAGAATTTGTCAAGCCTCCGGACTTGTCCGGCCCCATACCGGACTTGTCCGTTTAACTCTCTGGAACATTGTTTTGCCTGCGTACGGACTTGTTCGGCTTGATACCGGACTTATCCGTTCAACTTTCTGACTTCCAACAGACTAGTCCGGCCCCTAGAAGACTTGTCTGGTGTGCCCAACTCGGATTCAATTTTTCCTCCATGATTTGTTATTGGGTTTTTGCCTTAAATGGGCCCAAGAACATCATGTCCAACCTCTATGGAGCCCATGTGGGACCACACCCTAGCCTCCACCGCCTTAAACTCAAGATCAATCAAACCCTACCACCTCCACCTCTATATAAACACCCCAACACCCATCCCTTCACCGTTTTGCCACAATTGAAGACCCCAAACCCTAGTTCGTGGGAGCCGCCGTCAAGAGGAGTTCAACACAGGGAGGAAGGAGGAGGATCAACCAAGAATGTCGCCGCTGCTGCGATCTTCAACATTAATTCTTCATTGTTAACATCCCTATTCGTCAACTCTTCATCTCCTTCGATCTCGATGTCCAATTCTTGAATTCTCGACCCTTGAGTTGTTGAATTCACATTAATTACCTTAGATCATCTTTCTATGTTAATCTTGGTCCCATAATTAAACTAAAACTATACTCTAATTGGAAATTCGCCAAAACACTAGTCAAATGGACTTGTCCTGTTCCAATGCGAACTAGTCCGATCAACTTTCTGGTCTAGGGTTGACTACTCCGGTCCCCAGTACGGACTTGTCTGGCCACCTAAATCAGAAGTTGCTGAGTTAATTCCAAATTGACTCAAATCAACTCAGAACCTGTTCAAACTTGTTAAAAACTATTGTAACTAGTTAGTAAACATTAATAGCAACTTATAACAAGTTTCACCTCATAATTGCATTATTCATGCATGTCACGACATATTTAGTAATATATGAGCATTTATTGATTGTAATGTTTGTTTTGTATGTTTATAGCGCAGAATAGAAGGTGTTGCTCTAGAGGGTGCTGTTGAGGACCTCCAGCACTAGAACTTTGAAGCTTTTGATCATAATCAGTCACAAGAGCAAGGCAAGTGTCCTTGATCATTTTGATCTTGTTTATAATTTTTTTATTTGCAAAACTGCATGCTTGTGTCAAATTGATGGGAAACCCAAGATAGGTGTTTACTAGCCTTGTTTGACCATCCTTGTCGCTTAGAATATGTTGTAGAGAGTTGGGAAGGGCATTTTACCTTTTTGCTTCGCTCTAATTGTTTGGGATGGGAAAACAACCAAATTTCTTAACTATGAATTAATAAATTTATGGATGATATGAATTGATGAATATGATTAATTGGTAATATGGGACTTGGGAGATCTAAGCAAGCATGGTTTGTGGAATGAGTTGGATGATATGGTGGTTTGCTTGCCTTGGATCTAAGGATCGGTTCATGCGAGAATATGCCAGGACAACAGTGCCACCATAAGGCCAAGTATGTGTGCGGCTTAGCCAATTAATTAGATGTATTGCCAACATTGTTAGGATCATTTAGGGGAGTAGGGAATGGGAGTCGGTTTGGTTTGCAATAATGACGGGACTGCCTTGGGATCCGAAAGGCACAACAGGGGGCCCTTGGTTGGATGTGCTCAATTGGAGGCATCACCACCGGTGAAACCTCAGTGGATCTGAATATGTTGGTAGTCCCTTTGTAAAGGCTATTTTGTGATCTCTTGGCCATACACCTCAGGAAGTGTAATTGACATAAGGGAGGTTTCTTTAGTCACCGACGGGCGACAAAATCACAAACTTTTTGGTAAAGTGGTACAACCTCTGCAGAGTGTTAAAACTATCATGACAGCCGTGCTCCCAGTTAAGAGCACCTGGATGACCTACATGATTAAAGTGGAACGTGGGAATTGGTATGGTTATGGCTGGGTTATGGATTGGATGGTGATAAATGGATATGGTTAATGATGATAGTATGACTATGCCATATGGATGGATAATGAATGATTTGGGAGATGATGGGTTTAATTTTACATAGACATTGTAGGATGCTTTTCAAAAGTTTAAATGTACTTTTCAGCAAACAGACATTATTTATTATCAATTCCTTGTTTAAGCTACATGTTATTATTTTCCCACACTTGCTGAGTACGACATGTGCTCACCCTTGCAATTCCTCCACCAACAATTTCAAGTGATGTTTGGGAGTACCCTGAGGATATGCAGAATACTAGGTTGTGTGCCGCCGTCGACTACATGTGGATTGCTTGGAGCCGAACTATATGCCTTGCTTAATTGCTTAATTGCTTAGTTGCTTAGCTTCATGTTTAGGTTATTTCTGCTGCATTAGTTTCTAGATTTTATTAATAATGATTATTAGAGTTTGTGATTTGAGGATTATTTGAATATTGTAATAAAAGTACCTTCTTAATTAATTTTTGTTGTAGTAATTTTCTGTACATCGATTGTGAAGCACTCATGTATGTGTGATCAACGTCCTGGGCACACATATGCGTTCACCTGGTTCATTTTTGGATCTGGGTGTCACAAATTGTGGAGTGGAAATATGAAGATAATTCCTTTGTATGCACTCTCTTTTTGTGAGAATGAAACATGGCTACTTATTATTTTTTTCTCATGCTCTTGTATATGAGCATGCATTTTTTCATTTTCTTGTAGCCATGTCTTCTACTTCTCTTTTCTTTTTCAATATTTTAGAGAAAGTATTATGCATAAAAATCATGGAGTATCTTTTTGGTGGTAGAATGGTATGATGGAATTTTGCTAACTTCTAGTGTAGAAGTTTAGCATGTGCCCGTGCAATCTTGATCTTAAAAGCATGAAATAGTTCTCACATAGGTCTATACTAGTTTGACTTGGCTGAAGGTGAAGGCAAATAGCATATCCATAGGGTTTATCAAATTCAAATCATCATATAGATTTGGTAGGGATTTCTATCAAATGAGGAACTCCCATTCTATGTTTTTCCAATCAATCAAGGTTCACTTTCAACTAGGGTATAGAAGCTCTTATCACTATATCATATCCCACAACAACTTAGATTGGACTTAGCTTTTGCTACCCACAAATTCCAAGTTTAAGGCAAGAATATTCTAAGCCAATAAACTCAATACTTGGAGAATGTTGAGTTGTATGCAAGGGACTCGAAAAAATAAAATAGAGCAACTATTCATCACTTCAACTTATGCAAAGTAAAATATTCTTACCGCACATCTTTTATTTTATTAACTAACCTATAATGCATTATTATATTTTTCCTTATGCAAGTGTAGCGAAAATAAAGAAATAAAATAACGGAATGCAAATGGGGTGTGATACAAGTTACCACAAGTGGGGGTCCTCCCCCAAGCTTGTTCTTGGTCAAGGTCCGCGATGGGGGTTGAAACCTCACTACCAGGATTCCGGTTTATCGTGACAAAAAATTCTTTGTAACAGGTCATTGTTGCAACGAAAAAACGTGGCGATAGTTTTTACAAATCATAGCTATAAGTCCTGTGGCAGTAAGTTATTGCAATGACTTGACATCCGTGACAAATAGTATGGTACTGCAACGATTCAACATCGATGGCAAACAGTATGATATTGCAATCATTTAATGTATTGCGACAATTTAACGTATTGCAACGAATAGTATGGTTTTGCAATGATTTCACATTCGTGGCAAATCGTATGGTATTGCAATGATTTCACATCTATGGCAAATAGTACGGTATTGCGATGATTTAACATATTGCAACAAATAGTATGCTATTGCAACGATTTCACATTCGTGGCAAATAGTATGGTATTGCAACGATTTCACATTTATGGAAAATAGTATAGTATTGCAATGATTGCACATTCGTGGCAAATAGTATAGTATCACAACGATCTCACATCCGTGGCGAATAGTATTGAATTGCAACGATTTAACTTATTGCAACGTATAGTATGGTACTACAACGATTTCACATTCGTGGCAAATAGTATGATATTGCAACAATTTCACAGTTGTGGCAAATAGTATGGTATTGGAATGATTTCACATCCGTGGCTAATAGTATGGTACTACAACGATTTCACAGCCGTAGTAAATAGTATGGTATTGCAACGATTTCACAAGCGTGGTGAATAGTATTGTATTACAACAATTTCACATCCGTAGCAAATAGTATGATATTGCAACAATTTCACAACCGTGGCGAATAGTATGGTATTGCAACAATTTCACAATCGTGGCGAATAGTATGGTATTGCAACGATTTCACAACCGTGACAAATAGTATGGTATTGCAACAATTGCTGATTTGTAGAAATAGATTCGTATTGCAATGATTTCTGATCTATGGCAACAGGTTTGTAATGCAAGTTTACTGATATCTAGCAATAGGTTCGTAATGCAACGTTTCCTGATCTATGGCAGTAGGTTTGTAATGCAGCGTTTTCTGATCTTTGGTAATACTATTGTAATGCAACATTTTCCGAGTCGTGGTAATAGGTTCAAAATGAAACATTTCATGATTTGTGGTGATAGAAGTGTAATGCAACATTTTCTCATCCGTGGCAATGGGGTTGTAATGCAACGTTTTCTAGGTGGTGGCAATAGCAGTCTAGTGAAGGTTTTTTAAGTCGTGGCCAAATGTTTCTACTGCAATGTTTTACAATTTGTGGCAATAGCTTCCTATTGCATCTATTTATCATTCGTGACAATAAATTCGTAATGCCACATTTTATAATTAGCGACAGTAGAATCCTAATGCACCGAGTTTGAATTAGTGGCAACATAATCAATTTGTTCGCACGTGATACATGTGTTGAGCTTAACAATAAACATCCAACAATTGATGACACACGCATAATAACACTCAAGAATTAATGAGACATTTAGTATGTTTACAAATTTTCTAAGATGACGGGGACTAATTGTAAGAACAGAAGTTCCAGAACGACCAACACCCTTTTGTTGAGCAGAACCCTTTTGTGGAGTTACTAGCTGTTGTGTACCTGTTTGTTGAATCTCCACAAATCTGCGCATTTCATCCATCATTGTGCGCATGTCCTCTATTTCCTTAGCTGCCTGTAGACGATCAGCTGCCATATGACCTTCTAAGTTCTGGACTTGAAGGTTTAGCTCTTCATTCTTCTATACTATGCAGTTCCATTGGGTGGTTAATTCATCATTTCTTCCTTCCAAGTCCTGCACTTGTAGATTGAGGTCTACATTTCTATCTTCTAAGTTTTGAACTTGGTAGTGAGGTTTTCAGCCATCTATATATGCAGTCTTTCAGAAACATTATGTTTAGCCATATAACCATGCTCTCGAACCTGTGATGCTCCACAACCAATTGAGGATCTTTAACAATGTTGGAAGATGTTGTTTCTCTCCTCATTTTGGATTGGGTCTCCCTGCTTAGCTTCTTTGTCGTTCACTTGAGCATGTGACTGGCTCTATATAGGAAAAGAAAAGTCATGGGTACATTGCAAATATTAATTTAAATGGGGATTGTTTGAAGTGTTACTCATGCACAACATTTGCCTACTCGTTTGCCCATTCACCGTTCTTCAAATGACTTGCCTCCCACCGTTGTATGTCATCGGGTTCTTCTGCGGTCTCTGGGTCTCGCTACACAAAATACAAGTAAAATTCAACATGTAGGTATACATATTGATTGCAGCGCGAAGTAAAAGTATGATTTATTTGTCATACCTTCTCGTAACTAAGTTGAGCGTAGGATTTGGAGCCAAGCAAGTGTTTCATCTTTTGACTTCTTCGATTTTGAGAATTGGTCCTTCTTAATGACTACAATTTTAAGAATTAATTCTACAAATGAATGTAAATCAAATAATTTTTGTATGATTTAAAGCTATTAAAAATTTACCTGACCTTGAATCGCTCAGACCCAAAATAGTCTATTAGGTGCAACCAATCGGTATCCCGTACGTCATTCGGCTTGTTTCGTATACGTTCATCATCGGTCGAATAACTCTTATAGGTGGCATGCAATGTCAATCACCACCCCTTGTAGCGCTCACCAGCAATCTTCAAAATTTTTCCTGAGCTCTCCTCTGTGTCCTCCAAGTCCCAACAATCCTGTACATTGTATAACACATCGGTGTAAATGTACAAGATGGAGATTGCTAGAAAAAAAATACTTGTGTGGGATGTGACGACACTAACCAACATGTATTTTGCTATCTCTCTCGTGAGTATCGCCATCCTCTACCCACTTCCTTGCACCAGTGAGGGGTGCATGTCTTTTTGTAGTCATAAACCACATCACTGACAAAGTGTGGCTGATTAGTACCAACCACAACACCCAACCTACTGGAGAACTGAATTGGTAGCTTCCGATTCTTAGTCGTTCTATTAGCATAGGCTGCATAACATATTCTAGCAACCTTAAGTCCTTTAGCCACCCCTCTTCCAAACATTCTTCCTTCTATTACATTGATTCAAACTGTAAACAATTAAAGCAAATTACCACCTGACCAAGTTTAGTATCATGTACAAATAGTGTGAAAGAAGAAAAGTCTGATGTTCAAATCATCTTCAGTATGAGTGCGGCAAATACGAGCGTGGAGCGACCACATCCCATCGGCATTTTGTTCCGTATTAGGGGGTGATGCATTTTGTTCAGCATTTTGTTGCTTTTCATACCTTAAAATGAGCCATCAGGCACACATGTAAGTGGCGCTACTGCACCCGTAGTACTGCAGAGGATTTTCAGTCTATCAGCGAAGCAGACACGACAGATGGGGCGGGCATGCAGCTGGCGAAAGTAGATAGAGATAGGGTTCGCTGATTCGGTCTGACTGACATCAGCGGGGGGGGGGGGGGGGGGGTGGGGGTATCTTGAGGAGAATTGGTGAGGGCGAGTAATGAACGCAAGCGGTAGCTGGTGGCAAATGCAAGAAAGATGAGGCGAGCATGCTTAACAAAGGAGGGTTCGGTCTGGCCGAGATCACCCGTAGAAACTCTCGAGGAGATTGGTGGCAAGGCGAGTAATGGCCAGTGGTTTGCGGGGGTCATAATGGCACACGAAGGATGGGACGTGGTGACGGGGGAGGGAGACGCGCCGGGGAGGACACTAAAGTGACCAGCAGCAGGGCATGTGCGCCGTTGCCGGAGTGGCCGGTGGTGAGAGAGCACAACATGGAGGCGTCAAAAAATCACACCAGCACATAGACTGATGATACTAATGCAACCGTTTTCTGATTCCTGACATGGCGGATACTGAACGCCAGGGGTAGCAGGTGGCGAATGCAAGACACATGAGTCGGGCAGCTTGTGACGTTTAACAAAGTGAGGGTTCGTCCTGCCTGAGATCAGCCGGAGCAAGTCTCGATCGAGGAGGATTGGTGGCAGGGCGAGTAATGGCGGGGTTTGCGGGCGGCGGGGTCATCATGGCACGAGAAGGATGGGACATAGCAATGGGCAAGGGAGACGCATCAGGGAGGACACTGAAGTGACCAGCAGCAGGGCATGGGCACCAGTGCCGGAGTGGTCGGCGGTGAGAGAGCGCAGCGGGGAGGCATCAAAAAATCACGCCATCACATAGACTGATGAACTGTTAACTAGGACTAGAGAAGTAGAATCGCAAGGCATGCTAAAACAATTAGTAGAGCCTAGTACATATTTATGGTTTGTATATCTATACCTGTTGTTGGTTCATGCATACTCGTAGTATGAGGGAATGAAGAATATTAGGGTTTCTGAACATCTTCTGCTGCATTCTCTACATACCATGCAAAGGAATTAATATGTTCTAAAATTTTTAATTTTGATAGTAAACACATTTATAGTTATACCAGGTAATTGTTGGCCACCACGATTATTTGTAGACGACATGCCGGTTTTGTGTCTTGTTCCTAAAGTAATGAGTATATATAGTAAATAATAGTGATAACATCAGGTTACATGACCGACGTAGATTTTCTATCGGGTGGTGTTGTTTCTATAAATTGATAGTGTTTGTTTGGAACGGAGGAATTAGAAATGATGGAATAGGAAAAAATGTACGATCTGAGAAGAACACAAGAAATAAAAAAGTGTAAAAACAGTGGGAACTGAAAATCTTAGGAATACAAGTTTGGAACACAGGAATGAGAGTACGACATTTGGAGTGGTTGATTAGATAACCCTTGCATCATTTACTTCTAAATCCAAAAATTACATACTACCTATGGTTTTTAATATTTGTCGTTTCCGACAAGGAATTGAACAAGAAATACACTATCATAAGATGTCAGAGCGACATTTATTTCGAGACAGAGGTAGTATATGGTATATATATATATATATATATATATATATATATATATATATATATATATATATATATATATATATATATATATATATATATATATATATATAATTTCATGAAACATAAGAGCATATTTCTTCTTTGTTAATTTATTTAATCTTCGTATATCAGCCCGCACATCTGTTTCAACTATTTACGCTTTCTTTTATTAAAAATCTCATGTCAATCTATGTGTAAGAGTAGCGTTGGGTGATTATTGTTAGTCGAGATGGACTAATAATTAGCTGTACAACTACCCTGTTCTGAATCCCTATAGCTAATTTTAGCAGCTAACAAATATCTCTAGAGGTCCCAAATAGGCTCTAGCGTGTACCACTACACAAGCCAATATAGCTCTACAAAAAATGGCATGGATTGTGTAGAACTTACTAAGCAAAAAACTGGAGTCCAGGATGTCGCAGGGAGGTGTCGGCGATGAAGAGGTTTAGTAGACCCTGACAAACTATTGACCGCTGTTATACACCAATTTCACCCGTCAATATAACTCGATTATGTGAAGGAATTGTCATTTATTTCACACATCATCTTTCTATTTAACCTATTTCCACTTGTCCTTGGAGAAAGTTGTGCATGCAGGGATTCTATGCAGAAATGAAGTGAAACAAGGGGATGTATCCTATAAAATATCATTCCAGCCAATCATGCGATGACATGTGGCACCACATGGATCAAATGCCCCACAAATAGAAGTATGTGAGGACATACAATGGTATAGAACCTATATAAAAAAGGGGACCCACCTGGCAGAGACCTGAAGGAAGCACAACCCCAACAGGGCCAAGACCAGGTCGGCTGAACCTCCTAGTCGGCCAACTTGTTCTTGCCCCCAAACATGGTAAAACGCCACGTGTTGTAACCTCCCGACTTGAAGAGGTCATGGGTGACTAATTCGCGCGATTTTGGTGGCGGGAATCGACCTTTCTCCAAGCATAAATAGGACCCCTCACCCGTCACATCAACACACACCACTTGAGTATTCATTCATTATATCCACTACTCTCCATAGGTTTAGAGGAGTATAGGCCGTAGAGAGGAGAGTCTCTAGTCCATAGTCCAAGTAGGAGAGGAGTTGAAGGAGTCTCTTCCCAATTGGGAAAGGTATGCCTTCCATATTCCTATTTGTATTTGTGACTTTATTCATAATAAAGATAATATCTTTAGTCTTCCATTGTTCATATACTTGGATGAAGCATTTCTATTTTGGTTGTGGATTCCATGTATGTGGAAGGAGTAGTATTTATGATTGTGCTATACAATGCTCATTACATTATCATAAACACTATAAACCTCCACTATAGTATAATTAGCTATTATATGACTATGTTAATGTAAAAAACTTATGCTATGAATTGACATTAGTTTAACGATGATTTAGTTTATTGCCTTAGGATGGCTTGTGCCTAGGCTCTTAAGGTAATTACTTAATATGCTAGCATGGTGCTAGGATAGAGAGTAGCGTTGAATGTCTCATAGACCCACGGATTGAAGAGGTAGGCAGTAGGTGGTGACAGCCCTATCTGTCCTTTGTAATCCTCCATGTTCGGCTATGCCACAGGCTCTTGGCGAGAGTCGCCTAGTGTTGCTAGGGGTAAACCCGTGCCCGATGTGTTAATCCACTTAGCATGAGAATTCGTAATTAATGTAATCATTAGTAACTAACATAGGCTATGTATATGTACATTAGAAGCATAATAGGAGTCTCTACCTAACTCTTAGCCTAGTTCCTCTATTACCTCATTTATCCCCTTAGGATTGAATGCTCTTGTGTGTATCACACTACCTCATCTTATCATTAAACCCATCCTTGCTAGAACCCTACCTAGGAAAACCTAACTTTTCCACTTGATGATTGTCTTACTTCCACCTAGCCTTCCTTTAGGAAAATATAAATGACACCCTTTGGGAATACTCTTTAAAGGGGAAATGCTACATCGATAGTTTTCGTGCGCTTGCGGACGTTCACTTGAGAATTAAAACCTACCAACAAGCATTTCTGGCAACACCGCTAGGGATGAATTGTTAGTAGTGTGTAGGAAATATCAACACAATCTTGGTCGTCAGATGTTGTACCCACGAGTCACCACCACCAAGAGCTTTGATGCGTCACTGCGAGATCCATGGGAAAAAGTGTAAAAACCGTGGGAACTGAAAACACAAGAATTTCTTAGGAATACAAGTTCGGAACATAGGACTGAGAGTACAACATTTGGAGTATTGTGAGATCTCACCGGAAGGGCAGGGCGGCGGTGTTACGGGAACGGAGGCCAGGGTATTGCGGGATAAGAGGTCAATGTTTTCATCTATACTCATCATGGCTAAAATAGGGTTACAATGGGCGGGGCTAAAATTGCAGGCACAGGGAGTGAAATTTGAATTGTAAAAATCTCAATTGTGGCACGCCAAGAAGAACGGAAAAAATTTCGTGGGTGTGGATGTGAGGACTAGAGTCCCGGAATTCAAGGAATCACAATTGGGTGGTGCCGTGCAATGCGACACCCAATAGAAAACAGAAAAAAGTACATCATATTACATAAAACAACATAGTCTTATACAAGCTTTGTCTTTTACAAATAATATATATTAAAATACGCTACAGCGGAAGAGAAGTTCATAGCTCTCGACACTCAAGCCTAAGATATGCAAAAGTCATTCCGTTCAGCCCGCAAATGGAATCACACTAGCAGCACACAAGTGAAACTCACGGCGGCATGCAGGGTTCCCACTCGGTCGTGTACGCCGACAGGGGCAACGCCTCATCGGGAACCCTTCAACATAGACGTCACCATCTGCATCAAAAACTTAAAATAGCAACCGTGAGCACGAAGTCTCAGCAAGACTTAACCGTCTCCACTAAGCATGGAAATATATATGCAGGATATACATATATAGGACAACAGATTGCAATAAAAGACTCACCTAATTCTTTGTCCTTATTTTCAGTTTTAGCAGCAGATTAGGCTTCAAGAATCTGAAATTTAGTGAGCAATCTATTCTACAGCAATACAAGTATCAATACACAATACGTATACACCTGCAGGGATACCCAAATAGCACGACACATACACAACACTCGGAGCAGCAAAGACACACTCCACTGATGTTGTATGCGGCAACCTTTCACCCGCTACCTACACATTGAACCGGTCCCACATGTACAATCAGGATGCCCCCACACAAAGTATGACGTACCCACTAGCAGGTTTACACCTTGCTGCTCTCAACCCGCACCTATAAGGTGGTGGGTTATGCCTCGACGCTAAGGTGGACAAGTTATATCGGTTTACTGGGTCCCATTTATTTAGTATTCCTTCGGTACATTCAAACTTGCTCAACAGGGCTGCACACGGATCGGTCCTTGACCAACACAGGCACATCTACAGCTCACAGACCCTTATGTCCTGCTGCTCCTACTCCATGCCTGGTATCATATTTAACCAAATGGTGAACCTCTCACTCGACCAATCCCGTGTGAACCCAAATCCTGAACTCGCGAGTAGATTCCAACTACTCGACTTCTAGCGAAGCAACTGTAATGTTAAGCATAGCATGGACACATCGAGGACTTAAACCTCTACCCTGCTCTCATGGGTTCTCTGGTGATGCAAGCGGAAAACTCCAAGAAAACTTAGACCAAATGCACAATACATTCTAACCCATATAGTGTGATACAAATAAAATTTCAAAATGCTATTAACTGCAAACCGAGGCTTGCCTGGCTGCGAGATAGTGTCAAAGTAAATCTCTGGAGAGATGACTTCAAGTGGCTCCGGGGTCTTCTCGAGCTCGGCAATTATTCGATATGCAAATAATATGCAAAGTGATTCAATAGTGATAATATAACATAACTGAATAGAAACACAGTTAAGTATATTAAATAATGGCCACTGGTTCTGGAAATTTTATAGTGGACACTTGGTCCTATGAGTGGGATTCTGACCAAAATTGGTATAATTTCATGGAAGTGTCTGTTGTCAAAAATTCAATGTAGCTAAACACTTCCCAGAATTTTCATGGGAAATCTCGGACTTTAAAATGGCCAAGAGTTGGTGTTTGTTTTGAGCAGGTCAAAAGAGACTCAACAAAATTTGGTTTCATAATTTTCTATGCATTCTACTGTGAGATATTGAATTTAGAAGTTTGGACAATTTTCTAAAAAATTTTCTGGACATTTTAGAATTTTCAGGTACATACAGACTGGAAACACCATTTGGCTAATTAAATCAACTCAAATGGACCTGAAAATTTTACTGGAACTCAAGGGAATTATTTGGAATAATCTGGACAAGTTTGAGATTTTGAATGAATGGAGCATCAAGAATTAATTCCAAAGGCATTTTGGTTCATGGAATTATTAAGGACAAATTAGGAATTTTCATATTGATCCAAGTGCAAAAATTTTATTTGTGAATTTTTGGACAATAATCCAATGAGGTATTGAATTTCCATGTTTGCATCAAATCTGGAACTAAAACTGAATTGGAAAAGTTTGAATAAAACAGTAGGCCCGCGAGATTTAAATGAGCCAATGGAAATAAGACACACTGGGCCAGAGTAAAAGGGTGTGGCCGCACTCGATCCCGCAGCCACAGTGGATCCAGCTCGGGTTGTCTTCAACACAGTGCTGGGTGGCGTCCTCGTCGGCGCATGGTGGCACGCGGCGGCGCCCATGGCAGCCAGCCCTCCCCTGCTTCTATGCATCTAAATCTGGTCGCTAGGGCCCAACATTGGATGACAAACACGATGGGGAGGTCGGATTAGATCAGAACTGGCCGGAGAAGGGGTTTCTATGGGGACGGCGACGGTTAGGGTTTAGGGGATGTCGGTGTTCTTCCCTGGTCCATGATTTTGATGGGGAATCGCACCAAAATATTTCTAGTACACTGGAGATCACGGAATGAGTGTTCAAAGGCGGTGGAAAGTTTGGCAAACACGAATTCAACGGCGAGGTAGGGAGCTCAATTCGGCGGCTAGGACAACTCCATAATCTGGCGCGGTTATCCGATGAAAATTGATGCTTCCTTGTTGAGGGTGTGCCCCTGGACGTCTAGTTAATAAAGTCTCATGACCAAAAAGACTAATCCAACTCCTCCACCGCTGCCGCCGCTGCCTCCTCCTCCTTCTCCTCTGGCAACAGAGTTCAAAGCTTTCGAGCGACAGTGTGCAGAACGTGTCGGCAGCACTTTCCCTAGCCACCTCCGCGATCATCTCGTGGAGGGCGTCGAGATGAGCGGCCACAAAGCTTAACCCGCAGCAGTAGTGGCCGGTGGAGTCCATGTGATGAGGACATAACAACAGCAGAGACGCGCATTGAACTGCAAGGACCAATCACAAGAGCACGGGCACGGTTATTAAATCAGCAGGTGAATTCGTTCTTAACTTCTTTTGCATGTGAGTTTGAGAATAGATTGCTATGTGATGATTTAATTGTTATTAGGAATAATGGAAAAGATCAACAAGTGAAGGAAGGAGGCCTTGGGAGCGTGGAGAACCACCTGGAACGTCCACAAGTAGATGGAAACAGTTTACAACTCGGACTCGAGTTCAACTCGGAGTCCAGGAGCAGTCCACCTTAAAACAGACGCCCAGGAGGCATACGGACTCCGTTTTCGACGTTCTACATATGCACGGAAAGAGGAGAAGATAAACTTTCCAATGGTTTTGGTCCCACCTCAAAATTCCTCCGGAGTCATTGGGAATCTTCGAAACAAGTCGAGTCCAGATTTCTGTCCGGTGCTGCGCCACCGAATCGGGCCTTTGAGCCTTGTATCCCGTAAGAGTCCATTAGGGACGCGTCTAATCGTGTTTTGGTCGAACCCTAGCCTATAAATACTGCAGCCGCCGGTCATATTCGGTGGGTTTTGCTTAGATCAATAAAATCGCTGTTCTACGGTTTGTGAGACCCCAATTTCGCGATTTCCGATCGTGTCTTCTACGTTCTTGCTCGTGTTCTCGATTGCACTTGCAGGGATTAGCCTTCTTGGCGAGGTCAAGCGTGTGCAGAACGGTTGATAACCAACAGAGCCGTGGTGTAGTGATTGCAGGGGTACTCGAACCGCTCGAGTGCCGCGGATCATCAACGTCGAGTTCTCCACCCCAATCGACATACCTTTCGGAAGATCGGGCCTAAACCTACTCATCAATTGGTATCAGATTTCCAGGTTGCCCGTGAGGTATCTTTGTTTTCCTTCCTTCCATTAGATCGATTTTGTTTCGTACCTAGAGTCTACAAAAAAGCCACAAAAAAATTAGATCATTTTTACCGCTTCCCAGACTATAGTGCCTGCAGTTTCGTTTTTCAGTTTGCATTGTTGAGTTTGCATTCGTGTGGTTGAGTCTTGTTGCTGGTTTAGCTTTGTGTTTTTTGGTCCTAGTTATCGTGTTTCGTCCTTGTTTTCTTGCTATTCGACACCTATTCCACAATCCCTAAATAACAAACCGATCCGCCACGTTCATCGGTTTGCCCTAGCTAGTCGCCTTGCGTGAACTCCCGCATCGCCAGCCCTAGATTAGGTGACAAATCTTTGTGTCATTCATCCTTGAATCATCACACACCACCCCATTAGTTGCTGTGCAAATTCCCGATCGTTTTCGTATCCGTTTGCGAGTTCTGTTCTCAAACCGAGTTGGAATCAACATCCAAAAAACGTAACTCGGACAGCCTACCTTAAAACGGCCATAACTTTCGCATACGAACTCGAAATCGGGCGAATTTTTTTTCAAATTCATCTACGCGAAATTTCGCATCTGATTTTCCGCGGCATAGCCGCGTTCGGCGAAATTAGATTGCCCAAATTCCCCTCGGAAGATAGGCTATCCGGCCTCCGAAGTTTCAGCACGAATTTTAAAGAACCTTCTTGATTTTCTATAGGCCGCATATTACATCCAATTGAGCTGCAAATTTGTGTGCTTCCTATATTTTTGCTACTGAGTAAAGAAAAAATATCAAAAAAAATATTACAAAAAAGAAAAAAAAATAGTGAAGAGCACGCATATTAAAGCAATTGGCCTATACCACTTGGTGCTGTTTGTTTGGTTATATCATTCTGTCTTTCTTTTGCCTTGATACTTCCTTGTGTTGTGCTAGGCTCTAGGGCACTCAGTTGACCAGCAACAGTTTCCTACATTGAATACTTATTCAACTTTGTTTAGCTGTTAATGATTTTCTGCTTATTAGCCACCATATTATACCATCCAAGCTCCACCTTTCTCTTGAGCATAACAGGTACCTTTGCAATCACCCCACGCTTCATTGGTTCATCTCACCGTCCACACCACCTGCTGTGTCGGTAAGAACACTTGTAAGAGCGTGGTAAGACGCTTGAGCGAGAGAGATTCTTTTCTTCCACCTTCCACATTGTCACTGTAGTTGATAGGGATAACATTTTTTTTGTTGTCTTTTGTTTCCTACTAACAATGGCAGGAGAAGAAAATAATGACAAATGTGTTCAACATGTTGAGTTACGTGATATGTTCGCCAAATACAACGCATCAACGGAGGAGTCATTGGCGAACTTGACTCGCAAACTGGATGACCTTGCTCTTCGGATGAATACTTTTGAGGCTCGGTTGCCTCTCGCTGGAAGACAAGAAGACAATGCTTATGATGAACTGGAAGATCACAGTAATCAGCCAAGACTGCCACTTTATCGTCGAGGTATGGGAGGTAATAATCATAACAATTATAACCGCCCTCCTGATGATCCTTTTGCTAAAGTGAAATTTACTATACCCTCTTTTTCTGGTGCTTATGATGCTGAGGCTTATCTTGATTGGGAGATGACAGTAGAGCAAAAATTTAATTCCCATCTTGTTCCTGAACAACATAGAGTTCGTCAAGCCACTAGTGAGTTTAAGGACTTTGCTATCATATGGTGGAATGAACTTGTTAAAACTAGAACTGATCCTCCAACATGGGATAGATTAAAGGAAGCTATGCGTGTTCGATTTGTTCCTCCATCTTTTCAGCGGGACCTTCGCAAAAAATTGCAGCGTTTAGACCAAGGTAACATGTCCGTAGAGGAGTATTATCAAGAGTTACAAAAGGGTATGCTGCATTGTGGGGTAGTGGAGGACATGGATGATAAAATAGCTCGTTTTTATGGGGGGTTGAGGCGTGAAATTCAGGACATTGTTGATTACAAAGAATATGATACTGTTAACAGATTGTTTCAGCTTGCTATGTTGGCAGAAAAAGAATTGCAGGGCCGACAACAACAGCAACAACGCACGAGGAGCAACTTCACGCCGCGTGCAGCAACTACACCATCCAAAACAGCACCATCTTCGGCCCCCCGTGCAGCGACTACACCACCCAATGGCGGCCAACGAACTATACCTGCTGCTCCACCTTCTCGCGTGCCGGAAGGCAGCAAGGCGACATCATTCAAGCCTTCGTCGTCCACTCCTTCTACGGGTCGTACTTCCGACATTAAGTGTCACCGCTGCCAGGGACTTGGTCATATGATGAGAGATTGCCCGAGCAAACGAGCATACATAGCACGCGACGATGGCGGGTATGATAGTACTTCGGATGTTGAAGATGAATATTCTCTTGCTACTGACTTTACAGATCCAAATGACGAACACACCGAAGAAGAGGTACTTGGTGCAGCGGCGACGGAGAACTATAGGAGCATCATTGTGCAGCGTGCCTTGAGCTCCAAAGTGGAGACCGACGACAAGCTACAACGACACAACCTCTTCCACATGTTTCTCGTCGTCAAGGACTGCCGTGTACACACTATAATTGATGGAGGTAGCTGCAATAACTTGGTAAACACGGACGTCGTCAAGAAACTCGGTTTGACAACAAGAGCACACCCTCATCCGTACCACATTCAATGGTTCAACAACAGCGGTAAGGTTCGGGTAACACAAACAGCGAGAATCCATTTTTCAATTGGTTCATACCATGATTTTGCTGATTTTGATGTTGTTCCTATGGATGCTTGTTCTCTTTTATTGGGTCGTCCTTGGGAATTTGATACAGATGCTATTCATCATGGTAGAACCAATAAATATACTCTCATGCATAAGGGAAAGAAAATCACTTTGCTCCCCATGACTCCTGCTGAAATTGTGCATTTTGAGAAGAGTAAAATTCGTGAGGGCAACGCAACTAAATTAGAATCTGAAAAACAGCAAGTTATTAAGTTAAAATCACCATCATTGCTCGCAACTAAATCTGAACTTGCTGATTTATTCGATGCTAAGGGGATGTGCTATGCTTTAGTTTGCAAAGAAGCCATGTTTTCACTTCATGAATTGTCTATTGCATTGCCCCCTGCTGTTGCTAACCTTTTGCAGGAGTTTGAGGATGTGTTTCCCTCCGAGATACCCCCTGGTTTACCACCGATGAGAGGCATTGAACACAAGATCGATTTGATTCCAGGAGCAAGTTTGCCAAATCGTGCAGCTTACATGGCGAATCCACAAGAAACTAAGGAAATTCAGCGACAAGTCCAAGATCTTTTGGACCGCGGGTACATTCGTGAAAGCCTTAGCCCTTGTTCCGTTCCTGTTCTTTTGGTTCCTAAGAAAGATGGTAGTTGGCGCATGTGTGTTGATTGTCGAGCGATTAATAACATCACCATTCGATATCGTTATCCTATTCCTCGATTAGATGACATGCTTGATGAATTGAGTGGTGCTATCATCTTCACAAAAATTGACTTGCGTAGTGGTTACCACCAAATTAGAATGGCACTAGGAGATGAATGGAAAACTGCATTTAAAACCAAGTTTGGACTTTATGAGTGGTTAGTCATGCCTTTTGGTTTAACTAATGCACCCAGCACCTTTATGCGATTAATGAACGAGGTTTTACGTGCTTTCATTGGACAATTTGTGGTGGTTTACTTTGATGATATCCTCATTTACAGCAAGTCATATGATGAACATCTTGATCATTTACGTGCTGTTTTTACTGTTTTGAGAGATGCACGTTTGTTTGGTAACCTCGAAAAGTGCGTTTTTTGCACCAATCGAGTCTCGTTTCTTTGCTATGTCGTTTCCTCGCAGGGAATTGAGATGGATGAGGCAAAAATTGAAGCAATCACCAGCTGGCCAGCCCCAACTACCGTCACACAGGTTCGTAGTTTTCTTGGTCTTGCAGGATTTTATCGGCGCTTTGTGCGGGATTTCAGCACCATTGCAGCACCTCTACATGAGCTAACGAAGAAGGGAGTTCCATTTCGATGGGGCGAACAGCAGCAACAAGCTTTTGATGCTCTCAAATCGAAGCTTACACAAGCACCATTACTACAACTTCCTTATTTTGACAAGACCTTTGAGCTAGAATGCGATGCAAGCGGCATTGGTATTGGAGGCGTTCTCATACAAGGAGGTAAACCCGTTGCTTTCTTTAGTGAAAAACTTCATGGTCCTTCTCTGAATTACTCCACTTATGATAAGGAATTGTATGCCTTAGTCGTGTATTACAAACATGGCAACATTATCTTTGGTCTAAGGAGTTTGTCATACATTCCGATCATGAATCATTGAAGTATCTTAAGTGTCAAACCAATCTGACTAAACGACATGCTAAATGGATTGAGTTCATAGAGTCGTTTCCATACATCATTAAGCATAAGAAAGGGAAGGAAAATATCATTGCCGATGCATTATCTAGGCGTTATACCATGCTGTCCCAACTTGATCATAAAATCTTTGGTTTGGAAACAATTAAAGCATTATATCCTACTGATTTGGACTTCAAAGTTGCTTTTGAAAATTGTAGAGAAGGAAGAACTTGGAATAAATATGTGCTGCGAGAGGGTCTCCTCTATCGTGCTAACAAGCTATGCGTTCCAGCTAGCTCCGTTCGTCTATTGCTTTTGCAGGAAGCACATGGAGGAGGTTTGATGGGACATTTTGGAGTGAAGAAAACCGAAGACGTGCTGTCCACACACTTCTTTTGGCCAAAGATGAGGCGTGATGTCGAGCGCTACGTGTCACGATGCACTACTTGCAACAAAGCTAAGTCTCGTCTTAACCCACATGGTCTTTATATGCCTCTTCCTGTTCCTAGTGTACCTTGGGAGGATATTTCTATGGACTTTGTTTTGGGATTGCCTAGGACTAAGAGGGGGAGGGATAGTATTTTTGTAGTTGTTGATCGTTTTTCCAAAATGGCACACTTTATACCTTGTCATAAGAATGATAATGCCTCACACATTGCTGATTTATTTATGACGGAAATTGTTCGTTTACATGGTGTGCCAAATACCATTGTTTCTGATCGTGATGCAAAATTTTTAAGTCATTTTTGGAGAACTTTGTGGTATAAATTGGGAACCAAGTTGCTGTTTTCAACTACATGTCACCCACAAACAGATGGACAGACCGAGGTAGTTAATCGTACTTTATCCACTATGTTACGGGCTGTCTTGAAAACAAATTTGAAGTTGTGGGAGGAGTGTTTACCACATATAGAATTTGCTTACAACAGATCCGTTCACTCCACGACAAAGGTAAGTCCATTCCAGGTAGTGTATGGTTTCAATCCCCGTGCTCCTATTGATTTACTACCTTTGCCTCCTTCTGAAACTATAAATTTGGATGCTACACAACGATCTGAATTCATTCTTAAGATGCATGAAACTACAAAGAAAAATATTGAAATGATGAATGAGAAGTATAGGATTGCAGGTAGTAAAGGTAGAAAAGAAGTAAAACTTGAACCGGGCGATTTGGTGTGGTTACATTTGAGAAAAGAGCGATTTCCCGACTTGAGAAAATCTAAACTTATGCCACTAGCTGCTGGTCCTTTTAAGATCGTTGAAAAGATTAATGATAATGCATATAAGCTTGAATTGCCTCCCGATTTTGGGGTTAGTCCTACATTTAACATTTCAGATTTGCGACCGTACTTGGGAGAAGAAGATGAACTTGAGTCGAGGAAGACTCCAATTCAAGAGGGGGAGGATGATGAGGACATAACAACAGCAGAGACGCGCATTGAACTGCAATGACCAATCACAAGAGTACGGGCACGGTTATTAAATCAGCAGGTGAATTCGTTCTTAACTTCTTTTGCATGTGAGTTTGAGAATAGATTGCTATGTGATGATTTAATTGTTATTAGGAATAATGGAAAAGATCAACAAGTGAAGGAAGGAGGCCTTGGGAGCGTGGAGAACCACCTGGGACGTCCACAAGTAGATGGAAACAGTTTACAACTCGGACTCGAGTTCAACTCGGAGTCCAGGAGCAGTCCACCTTAAAACAGACGCCCAGGAGGCATACGGACTCCGTTTTCGACGTTCTACATATGCACGGAAAGAGGAGAAGATAAACTTTCCAATGGTTCTAGTCCCACCTCAAAATTCCTCCGGAGTCATTGGGAATCGTCGAAACAAGTCGAGTCCAGATTTCTGTCCGGTGCTGCGCCACCGAATCGGGCCTTTGGGCCTTGTATCCCATAAGAGTCAATTAGGGACGCGTCTAATCGTGTTTTGGTCGAACCCTAGCCTATAAATACTGCAGCCGCCGGTCATATTTGGTGGGTTTTGCTTAGATCAATAAAATCGCCGTTCTACGGTTTGTGAGACCCCAATTTCGCGATTTCCGATCGTGTCTTCTACGTTCTTGCTCGTGTTCTCGATTGCACTTGCAGGGATTAGCCTTCTTGGCGAGGTCAAGCGTGTGCAGCACGGTTGATAACCAACGGAGCCGTGGTGTAGTGATTGCAGGGGTACTCGAACCGCTCGAGTGCCGCGGATCATCAACGTCGAGTTCTCCACCCCAATTGACATACCTTGAATCTTTGTGACAAATCTTTGTGCCATTCATCCTTGAATCATCACACACCACCCCATTAGTTGCTGTGCAAATTCCCGATCGTTTTCGTATCCGTTTGCGAGTTCTGTTCTCAAACCGAGTTGGAATCAACATCCAAAAAACGTAACTCGGACAGCCTACCTTAAAACGGCCATAACTTTTGCATACGAACTCGAAATCGGGCGAATTTTTTTTTCAAATTCATCTACGCGAAATTTCGCATCTGGTTTTCTGCGGCATAGCCGCTTTCGGCGAAATTAGATTGCCCAAATTCCCCTCGGAAGATAGGCTATCCGGCCTCCGAAGTTTCAGCACGAATTTTAAAGAACCTTCTTGATTTTCTATAGGCCGCATATTACATCCAATTGAGCTGCAAATTTGTGTGCTTCCTATATTTTTGCTACTGAGTAAAGAAAAAATATCAAAAAAAATATTACAAAAAAGAAAAAAAATAGTGAAGAGCACGCATATTAAAGCAATTGGCCTATACCACTTGGTGCTGTTTGTTTGGTTATATCATTCTGTCTTTCTTTTGCCTTGATACTTCCTTGTGTTGTGCTAGGCTCTAGGGCACTCAGTTGACCAGCAACAGTTTCCTACATTGAATACTTATTCAACTTTGTTTAGCTGTTAATGATTTTCTGCTTATTAGCCACCATATTATACCATCCAAGCTCCACCTTTCTCTTGAGCATAACAGGTACCTTTGCAATCACCCCACGCTTCATTGGTTCATCTCACCGTCCACACCACCTGCTGTGTCGGTAAGAACACTTGTAAGAGCGTGGTAAGACGCTTGAGCGAGAGAGATTCTTTTCTTCCACCTTCCACATTGTCACTGTAGTTGATAGGGATAACATTTTTTTTGTTGTCTTTTGTTTCCTACTAACAATGGCAGGAGAAGAAAATAATGAAGAATGTGTTCAACATGTTGAGTTACGTGATATGTTCGCCAAATACAACGCATCAACGGAGGAGTCATTGGCGAACTTGACTCGCAAACTGGATGACCTTGCTCTTCGGATGAATACTTTTGAGGCTCGGTTGCCTCTCGCTGGAAGACAAGAAGACAATGCTTATGATGAACTGGAAGATCACAGTAATCAGCCAAGACTGCCACTTTATCGTCGAGGTATGGGAGGTAATAATCATAACAATTATAACCGCCCTCCTGATGATCCTTTTGCTAAAGTGAAATTTACTATACCCTCTTTTTCTGGTGCTTATGATGCTGAGGCTTATCTTGATTGGGAGATGACAGTAGAGCAAAAATTTAATTCCCATCTTGTTCCTGAACAACATAGAGTTCGTCAAGCCACTAGTGAGTTTAAGGACTTTGCTATCATATGGTGGAATGAACTTGTTAAAACTAGAACTGATCCTCCAACATGGGATAGATTAAAGGAAGCTATGCGTGTTCGATTTGTTCCTCCATCTTTTCAGCGGGACCTTCGCAAAAAATTGCAGCGTTTAGACCAAGGTAACATGTCCGTAGAGGAGTATTATCAAGAGTTACAAAAGGGTATGCTGCATTGTGGGGTAGTGGAGGACATGGATGATAAAATAGCTCGTTTTTATGGGGGGTTGAGGCGTGAAATTCAGGACATTGTTGATTACAAAGAATATGATACTGTTAACAGATTGTTTCAGCTTGCTATGTTGGCAGAAAAAGAATTGCAGGGCCGACAACAACAGCAACAACGCACGAGGAGCAACTTCACGCCGCGTGCAGCAACTACACCATCCAAAACAGCACCATCTTCGGCCCCCCGTGCAGCGACTACACCACCCAATGGCGGCCAACGAACTATACCTGCTGCTCCACCTTCTCGCGTGCCGGAAGGCAGCAAGGCGACATCATTCAAGCCTTCGTCGTCCACTCCTTCTACGGGTCGTACTTCCGACATTAAGTGTCACCGCTGCCAGGGACTTGGTCATATGATGAGAGATTGCCCGAGCAAACGAGCATACATAGCACGCGACGATGGCGGGTATGATAGTACTTCGGATGTTGAAGATGAATATTCTCTTGCTACTGACTTTACAGATCCAAATGACGAACACACCGAAGAAGAGGTACTTGGTGCAGCGGCGACGGAGAACTATAGGAGCATCATTGTGCAGCGTGCCTTGAGCTCCAAAGTGGAGACCGACGACAAGCTACAACGACACAACCTCTTCCACATGTTTCTCGTCGTCAAGGACTGCCGTGTACACACTATAATTGATGGAGGTAGCTGCAATAACTTGGTAAACACGGACGTCGTCAAGAAACTCGGTTTGACAACAAGAGCACACCCTCATCCGTACCACATTCAATGGTTCAACAACAGCGGTAAGGTTCGGGTAACACAAACAGCGAGAATCCATTTTTCAATTGGTTCATACCATGATTTTGCTGATTTTGATGTTGTTCCTATGGATGCTTGTTCTCTTTTATTGGGTCGTCCTTGGGAATTTGATACAGATGCTATTCATCATGGTAGAACCAATAAATATACTCTCATGCATAAGGGAAAGAAAATCACTTTGCTCCCCATGACTCCTGCTGAAATTGTGCATTTTGAGAAGAGTAAAATTCGTGAGGGCAACGCAACTAAATTAGAATCTGAAAAACAGCAAGTTATTAAGTTAAAATCACCATCATTGCTCGCAACTAAATCTGAACTTGCTGATTTATTCGATGCTAAGGGGATGTGCTATGCTTTAGTTTGCAAAGAAGCCATGTTTTCACTTCATGAATTGTCTATTGCATTGCCCCCTGCTGTTGCTAACCTTTTGCAGGAGTTTGAGGATGTGTTTCCCTCCGAGATACCCCCTGGTTTACCACCGATGAGAGGCATTGAACACAAGATCGATTTGATTCCAGGAGCAAGTTTGCCAAATCGTGCAGCTTACAGGGCGAATCCACAAGAAACTAAGGAAATTCAGCGACAAGTCCAAGATCTTTTGGACCGCGGGTACATTCGTGAAAGCCTTAGCCCTTGTTCCGTTCCTGTTCTTTTGGTTCCTAAGAAAGATGGTAGTTGGCGCATGTGTGTTGATTGTCGAGCGATTAATAACATCACCATTCGATATCGTTATCCTATTCCTCGATTAGATGACATGCTTGATGAATTGAGTGGTGCTATCATCTTCACAAAAATTGACTTGCGTAGTGGTTACCACCAAATTAGAATGGCACTAGGAGATGAATGGAAAACTGCATTTAAAACCAAGTTTGGACTTTATGAGTGGTTAGTCATGCCTTTTGGTTTAACTAATGCACCCAGCACCTTTATGCGATTAATGAACGAGGTTTTACGTGCTTTCATTGGACAATTTGTGGTGGTTTACTTTGATGATATCCTCATTTACAGCAAGTCATATGATGAACATCTTGATCATTTACGTGCTGTTTTTACTGTTTTGAGAGATGCACGTTTGTTTGGTAACCTCGAAAAGTGCGTTTTTTGCACCAATCGAGTCTCGTTTATTGGCTATGTCGTTTCCTCGCAGGGAATTGAGATGGATGAGGCAAAAATTGAAGCAATCACCAGCTGGCCAGCCCCAACTACCATCACACAGGTTCGTAGTTTTCTTGGTCTTGCAGGATTTTATCGGCGCTTTGTGCGGGATTTCAGCACCATTGCAGCACCTCTACATGAGCTAACGAAGAAGGGAGTTCCATTTCGATGGGGCGAACAGCAGCAACAAGCTTTTGATGCTCTCAAATCGAAGCTTACACAAGCACCATTACTACAACTTCCTTATTTTGACAAGACCTTTGAGCTAGAATGCGATGCAAGCGGCATTGGTATTGGAGGCGTTCTCATACAAGGAGGTAAACCCGTTGCTTTCTTTAGTGAAAAACTTCATGGTCCTTCTCTGAATTACTCCACTTATGATAAGGAATTGTATGCCTTAGTCCGTGTATTACAAACATGGCAACATTATCTTTGGTCTAAGGAGTTTGTCATACATTCCGATCATGAATCATTGAAGTATCTTAAGTGTCAAACCAATCTGACTAAATGACATGCTAAATGGATTGAGTTCATAGAGTCGTTTCCATACATCATTAAGCATAAGAAAGGGAAGGAAAATATCATTGCCGATGCATTATCTAGGCGTTATACCATGCTGTCCCAACTTGATCATAAAATCTTTGGTTTGGAAACAATTAAAGCATTATATCCTACTGATTTGGACTTCAAAGTTGCTTTTGAAAATTGTAGAGAAGGAAGAACTTGGAATAAATATGTGCTGCGAGAGGGCCTCCTCTATCGTGCTAACAAGCTATGCGTTCCAGCTAGCTCCGTTCGTCTATTGCTTTTGCAGGAAGCACATGGAGGAGGTTTGATGGGACATTTTGGAGTGAAGAAAACCGAAGACGTGCTGTCCACACACTTCTTTTGGCCAAAGATGAGGCGTGATGTCAAGCGCTACGTGTCACGATGCACTACTTGCAACAAAGCTAAGTCTCGTCTTAACCCACATGGTCTTTATATGCCTCTTCCTGTTCCTAGTGTACCTTGGGAGGATATTTCTATGGACTTTGTTTTGGGATTGCCTAGGACTAAGAGGGGGAGGGATAGTATTTTTGTAGTTGTTGATCGTTTTTCCAAAATGGCACACTTTATACCTTGTCATAAGAATGATAATGCCTCACACATTGCTGATTTATTTATGACGGAAATTGTTCGTTTACATGGTGTGCCAAATACCATTGTTTCTGATCGTGATGCAAAATTTTTAAGTCATTTTTGGAGAACTTTGTGGTATAAATTGGGAACCAAGTTGCTGTTTTCAACTACATGTCACCCACAAACGGATGGACAGACCGAGGTAGTTAATCGTACTTTATCCACTATGTTACGGGCTGTCTTGAAAACAAATTTGAAGTTGTGGGAGGAGTGTTTACCACATATAGAATTTGCTTACAACAGATCCGTTCACTCCACGACAAAGGTAAGTCCATTCCAGGTAGTGTATGGTTTCAATCCCCGTGCTCCTATTGATTTACTACCTTTACCTCCTTCTGAAACTATAAATTTGGATGCTACACAACGATCTGAATTCATTCTTAAGATGCATGAAACTACAAAGAAAAATATTGAAATGATGAATGAGAAGTATAGGATTGCAGGTAGTAAAGGTAGAAAAGAAGTAAAACTTGAACCGGGCGATTTGGTGTGGTTACATTTGAGAAAAGAGCGATTTCCCGACTTGAGAAAATCTAAACTTATGCCACGAGCTGCTGGTCCTTTTAAGATCGTTGAAAAGATTAATGATAATGCATATAAGCTTGAATTGCCTCCCGATTTTGGGGTTAGTCCTACATTTAACATTTCAGATTTGCGACCGTACTTGGGAGAAGAAGATGAACTTGAGTCGAGGACGACTCCAATTCAAGAGGGGGAGGATGATGAGGACATAACAACAGCAGAGACGTGCATTGAACTGCAAGGACCAATCACAAGAGCACGGGCACGGTTATTAAATCAGCAGGTGAATTCGTTCTTAACTTCTTTTGCATGTGAGTTTGAGAATAGATTGCTATGTGATGATTTAATTGTTATTAGGAATAATGGAAAAGATCAACAAGTGAAGGAAGGAGGCCTTGGGAGCGTGGAGAACCACCTGGGACGTCCACAAGTAGATGGAAACAGTTTACAACTCGGACTCGAGTTCAACTCGGAGTCCAGGAGCAGTCCACCTTAAAACAGACGCCCAGGAGGCATACGGACTCCGTTTTCGACGTTCTACATATGCACGGAAAGAGGAGAAGATAAACTTTCCAATGGTTCTGGTCCCACCTCAAAATTCCTCCGGAGTCATTGGGAATCGTCGAAACAAGTCGAGTCCAGATTTCTGTCCGGTGCTGCGCCACCGAATCGGGCCTTTGGGCCTTGTATCCCATAAGAGTCCATTAGGGACGCGTCTAATCGTGTTTTGGTCGAACCCTAGCCTATAAATACTGCAGCCGCCGGTCATATTTGGTGGGTTTTGATTAGATCAATAAAATCGCCGTTCTACGGTTTGTGAGACCCCAATTTCGCGATTTCCGATCGTGTCTTCTACGTTCTTGCTCGTGTTCTCGATTGCACTTGCAGGGATTAGCCTTCTTGGCGAGGTCAAGCGTGTGCAGCACGGTTGATAACCAACGGAGCCGTGGTGTAGTGATTGCAGGGGTACTCGAACCGCTCGAGTGCCGCGGATCATCAACGTCGAGTTCTCCACCCCAATCGACATACCTTGAATCTTTGTGACAAATCTTTGTGCCATTCATCCTTGAATCATCACACACCACCCCATTAGTTGCTGTGCAAATTCCCGATCGTTTTCGTATCCGTTTGCGAGTTCTGTTCTCAAACCGAGTTGGAATCAACATCCAAAAAACGTAACTCGGACAGCCTACCTTAAAACGGCCATAACTTTCGCATACGAACTCGAAATCGGGCGAATTTTTTTTTTCAAATTCATCTACGCGAAATTTCGCATCTGATTTTCCGCGGCATAGCCGCTTTCGGCGAAATTAGATTGCCCAAATTCCCCTCGGAAGATAGGCTATCCGGCCTCCGAAGTTTCAGCACGAATTTTAAAGAACCTTCTTGATTTTCTATAGGCCGCATATTACATCCAATTGAGCTGCAAATTTGTGTGCTTCCTATATTTTTGCTACTGAGTAAAGAAAAAATATCAAAAAAAATATTACAAAAAAGAAAAAAATAGTGAAGAGCACGCATATTAAAGCAATTGGCCTATACCACTTGGTGCTGTTTGTTTGGTTATATCATTCTGTCTTTCTTTTGCCTTGATACTTCCTTGTGTTGTGCTAGGCTCTAGGGCACTCAGTTGACCAGCAACAGTTTCCTACATTGAATACTTATTCAACTTTGTTTAGCTGTTAATGATTTTCTGCTTATTAGCCACCATATTATACCATCCAAGCTCCACCTTTCTCTTGAGCATAACAGGTACCTTTGCAATCACGAGCGTGGTAAGACGCTTGAGCGAGAGAGATTCTTTTCTTCCACCTTCCACATTGTCACTGTAGTTGATAGGGATAACATTTTTTTGTTGTCTTTTGTTTCCTACTAACAATGGCAGGAGAAGAAAATAATGACGAATGTGTTCAACATGTTGAGTTACGTGATATGTTCGCCAAATACAACGCATCAACGGAGGAGTCATTGGCGAACTTGACTCGCAAACTGGATGACCTTGCTCTTCGGATGAATACTTTTGAGGCTCGGTTGCCTCTCGCTGGAAGACAAGAAGACAATGCTTATGATGAACTGGAAGATCACAGTAATCAGCCAAGACTGCCACTTTATCGTCGAGGTATGGGAGGTAATAATCATAACAATTATAACCGCCCTCCTGATGATCCTTTTGCTAAAGTGAAATTTACTATACCCTCTTTTTCTGGTGCTTATGATGCTGAGGCTTATCTTGATTGGGAGATGACAGTAGAGCAAAAATTTAATTCCCATCTTGTTCCTGAACAACATAGAGTTCGTCAAGCCACTAGTGAGTTTAAGGACTTTTCTATCATATGGTGGAATGAACTTGTTAAAACTAGAACTGATCCTCCAACATGGGATAGATTAAAGGAAGCTATGCGTGTTCGATTTGTTCCTCCATCTTTTCAGCGGGACCTTCGCAAAAAATTGCAGCGTTTAGACCAAGGTAACATGTCCGTAGAGGAGTATTATCAAGAGTTACAAAAGGGTATGCTGCATTGTGGGGTAGTGGAGGACATGGATGATAAAATAGCTCGTTTTTATGGGGGGTTGATGCGTGAAATTCAGGACATTGTTGATTACAAAGAATATGATACTGTTAACAGATTGTTTCAGCTTGCTATGTTGGCAGAAAAAGAATTGCAGGGCCGACAACAACAGCAACAACGCACGAGGAGCAACTTCACGCCGCGTGCAGCAACTACACCATCCAAAACAGCACCATCTTCGGCCCCCCGTGCAGCGACTACACCACCCAATGGCGGCCAACGAACTATACCTGCTGCTCCACCTTCTCGCGTGCCGGAAGGCAGCAAGGCGACATCATTCAAGCCTTCGTCGTCCACTCCTTCTACGGGTCGTACTTCCGACATTAAGTGTCACCGCTGCCAGGGACTTGGTCATATGATGAGAGATTGCCCGAGCAAACGAGCATACATAGCACGCGACGATGGCGGGTATGATAGTACTTCGGATGTTGAAGATGAATATTCTCTTGCTACTGACTTTACAGATCCAAATGACGAACACACCGAAGAAGAGGTACTTGGTGCAGCGGCGACGGAGAACTATAGGAGCATCATTGTGCAGCGTGCCTTGAGCTCCAAAGTGGAGACCGACGACAAGCTACAACGACACAACCTCTTCCACATGTTTCTCGTCGTCAAGGACTGCCGTGTACACACTATAATTGATGGAGGTAGCTGCAATAACTTGGTAAACACGGACGTCGTCAAGAAACTCGGTTTGACAACAAGAGCACACCCTCATCCGTACCACATTCAATGGTTCAACAACAGCGGTAAGGTTCGGGTAACACAAACAGCGAGAATCCATTTTTCAATTGGTTCATACCATGATTTTGCTGATTTTGATGTTGTTCCTATGGATGCTTGTTCTCTTTTATTGGGTCGTCCTTGGGAATTTGATACAGATGCTATTCATCATGGTAGAACCAATAAATATACTCTCATGCATAAGGGAAAGAAAATCACTTTGCTCCCCATGACTCCTGCTGAAATTGTGCATTTTGAGAAGAGTAAAATTCGTGAGGGCAACGCAACTAAATTAGAATCTGAAAAACAGCAAGTTATTAAGTTAAAATCACCATCATTGCTCGCAACTAAATCTGAACTTGCTGATTTATTCGATGCTAAGGGGATGTGCTATGCTTTAGTTTGCAAAGAAGCCATGTTTTCACTTCATGAATTGTCTATTGCATTGCCCCCTGCTGTTGCTAACCTTTTGCAGGAGTTTGAGGATGTGTTTCCCTCCGAGATACCCCCTGGTTTACCACCGATGAGAGGCATTGAACACAAGATCGATTTGATTCCAGGAGCAAGTTTGCCAAATCGTGCAGCTTACAGGGCGAATCCACAAGAAACTAAGGAAATTCAGCGACAAGTCCAAGATCTTTTGGACCGCGGGTACATTCGTGAAAGCCTTAGCCCTTGTTCCGTTCCTGTTCTTTTGGTTCCTAAGAAAGATGGTAGTTGGCGCATGTGTGTTGATTGTCGAGCGATTAATAACATCACCATTCGATATCGTTATCCTATTCCTCGATTAGATGACATGCTTGATGAATTGAGTGGTGCTATCATCTTCACAAAAATTGACTTGCGTAGTGGTTACCACCAAATTAGAATGGCACTAGGAGATGAATGGAAAACTGCATTTAAAACCAAGTTTGGACTTTATGAGTGGTTAGTCATGCCTTTTGGTTTAACTAATGCACCCAGCACCTTTATGCGATTAATGAACGAGGTTTTACGTGCTTTCATTGGACAATTTGTGGTGGTTTACTTTGATGATATCCTCATTTACAGCAAGTCATATGATGAACATCTTGATCATTTACGTGCTGTTTTTACTGTTTTGAGAGATGCACGTTTGTTTGGTAACCTCGAAAAGTGTGTTTTTTGCACCAATCGAGTCTCGTTTCTTGGCTATGTCGTTTCCTCGCAGGGAATTGAGATGGATGAGGCAAAAATTGAAGCAATCACCAGCTGGCCAGCCCCAACTACCGTCACACAGGTTCGTAGTTTTCTTGGTCTTGCAGGATTTTATCGGCGCTTTGTGCGGGATTTCAGCACCATTGCAGCACCTCTACATGAGCTAACGAAGAAGGGAGTTCCATTTCGATGGGGCGAACAGCAGCAACAAGCTTTTGATGCTCTCAAATCGAAGCTTACACAAGCACCATTACTACAACTTCCTTATTTTGACAAGACCTTTGAGCTAGAATGCGATGCAAGCGACATTGGTATTGGAGGCATTCTCATACAAGGAGGTAAACCCGTTGCTTTCTTTAGTGAAAAACTTCATGGTCCTTCTCTGAATTACTCCACTTATGATAAGGAATTGTATGCCTTAGTCCGTGTATTACAAACATGGCAACATTATCTTTGGTCTAAGGAGTTTGTCATACATTCCGATCATGAATCATTGAAGTATCTTAAGTGTCAAACCAATCTGACTAAACGACATGCTAAATGGATTGAGTTCATAGAGTCGTTTCCATACATCATTAAGCATAAGAAAGGGAAGGAAAATATCATTGCCGATGCATTATCTAGGCGTTATACCATGCTGTCCCAACTTGATCATAAAATCTTTGGTTTGGAAACAATTAAAGCATTATATCCTACTGATTTGGACTTCAAAGTTGCTTTTGAAAATTGTAGAGAAGGAAGAACTTGGAATAAATATGTGCTGCGAGAGGGTCTCCTCTATCGTGCTAACAAGCTATGCGTTCCAGCTAGCTCCGTTCGTCTATTGCTTTTGCAGGAAGCACATGGAGGAGGTTTGATGGGACATTTTGGAGTGAAGAAAACCGAAGACGTGCTGTCCACACACTTCTTTTGGCCAAAGATGAGGCGTGATGTCGAGCGCTACGTGTCACGATGCACTACTTGCAACAAAGCTAAGTCTCGTCTTAACCCACATGGTCTTTATATGCCTCTTCCTGTTCCTAGTGTACCTTGGGAGGATATTTCTATGGACTTTGTTTTGGGATTGCCTAGGACTAAGAGGGGGAGGGATAGTATTTTTGTAGTTGTTGATCGTTTTTCCAAAATGGCACACTTTATACCTTGTCATAAGAATGATAATGCCTCACACATTGCTGATTTATTTATGACGGAAATTGTTCGTTTACATGGTGTGCCAAATACCATTGTTTCTGATCGTGATGCAAAATTTTTAAGTCATTTTTGGAGAACTTTGTGGTATAAATTGGGAACCAAGTTGCTGTTTTCAACTACATGTCACCCACAAACGGATGGACAGACCGAGGTAGTTAATCGTACTTTATCCACTATGTTACGGGCTGTCTTGAAAACAAATTTGAAGTTGTGGGAGGAGTGTTTACCACATATAGAATTTGCTTACAACAGATCCGTTCACTCCACGACAAAGGTAAGTCCATTCCAGGTAGTGTATGGTTTCAATCCCCGTGCTCCTATTGATTTACTACCTTTGCCTCCTTCTGAAACTATAAATTTGGATGCTACACAACGATCTGAATTCATTCTTAAGATGCATGAAACTACAAAGAAAAATATTGAAATGATGAATGAGAAGTATAGGATTGCAGGTAGTAAAGGTAGAAAAGAAGTAAAACTTGAACCGGGCGATTTGGTGTGGTTACATTTGAGAAAAGAGCGATTTCCCGACTTGAGAAAATCTAAACTTATGCCACGAGCTGCTGGTCCTTTTAAGATCGTTGAAAAGATTAATGATAATGCATATAAGCTTGAATTGCCTCCCGATTTTGGGGTTAGTCCTACATTTAACATTTCAGATTTGCGACCGTACTTGGGAGAAGAAGATGAACTTGAGTCGAGGACGACTCCAATTCAAGAGGGGGAGGATGATGAGGACATAACAACAGCAGAGACGCGCATTGAACTACAAGGACCAATCACAAGAGCACGGGCACGGTTATTAAATCAGCAGGTGAATTCGTTCTTAACTTCTTTTGCATGTGAGTTTGAGAATAGATTGCTATGTGATGATTTAATTGTTATTAGGAATAATGGAAAAGATCAACAAGTGAAGGAAGGTGGCCTTGGGAGCATGGAGAACCACCTGGGACGTCCACAAGTAGATGGAAACAGTTTACAACTCGGACTCGAGTTCAACTCGGAGTCCAGGAGCAGTCCACCTTAAAACAGACGCCCAGGAGGCATACGGACTCCGTTTTCGACGTTCTACATATGCACGGAAAGAGGAGAAGATAAACTTTCCAATGGTTCTGGTCCCACCTCAAAATTCCTCCGGAGTCATTGGGAATCGTCGAAACAAGTCGAGTCCAGATTTCTGTCCGGTGCTGCGCCACCGAATCGGGCCTTTGGGCCTTGTATCCCATAAGAGTCCATTAGGGACGCGTCTAATCGTGTTTTGGTCGAACCCTAGCCTATAAATACTGCAGCCGCCGGTCATATTTGGTGGGTTTTACTTAGATCAATAAAATCGCCGTTCTACGGTTTGTGAGACCCCAATTTTGCGATTTCCGATCGTGTCTTCTACGTTCTTGCTCGTGTTCTCGATTGCACTTGCAGGGATTAGCCTTCTTGGCGAGGTCAAGCGTGTGCAGCACGGTTGATAACCAACGGAGCCGTGGTGTAGTGATTGCAGGGGTACTCGAACCGCTCGAGTGCCGCGGATCATCAACGTCGAGTTCTCCACCCCAATCGACATACCTTTCGGAAGATCGGGCCTAAACCTACTCATCACCATGTTGGTGTGGCGGGGTAGGGTCCCAAGACCCATACGGCAACACGAGCGAGATGAATCATAAAATATATCTCGTGACATTCCAACTTGCGTGCTCGTCAGCGGCGGATTTGTCGTCGGTGGCCTCCTTTAGGCGTCGATTGAGTTCATCGATGCGGGCGATGAGGAGGCAGACAGTCTCTTGAACCCAAACGGGATGAGGAGGTGCGAACGCCATGGGCGAAGAAGGGGGCAGAGGAGGTGCGGGTGCTGCCTCCAGCCCCACCGGCATAGGCGGTGACAGAAACAAAGAAGGAGGTTTGGAGGACATTGATGGCCTAAAGTGCTTCAGTGCAGGGCCACCCATTTGTGCGATGACGGAGGTGCAGAGAAAGAGCAAGAGGTGGTCGACGGTGGTGCGGCAGAGAAGCAAGAGGAGAAGTTTTGAGGCTACGATTGATGGAGTGGTGCGACGGAGAAGCAAGAGGACGGTGTGCCTTTATAGCGGTTTGTCGTCTAAGAGCGCGAGTGGAGATGATCAGGCACTTCAAAAATTGTGCTTTTGAATCGGTGGGTCGATCAGAGTTACTCCAAACCGCGGTTTGCCTCCTCTCGGTTATCGCAACATCTCGACGTGTCCCATCGGCTTCCCAAGTAGTTTTTTAATTTGACATGCTCCATGTTGAGGATCATTTTAATTTGGTGATGTTGAGGATCGGATGTGGCGTACTCCCTCCTTTCTCAAAAGATTTTCACCTTTAGTTCAAAAAATAAACTAAAGGTGACAGTCTTTTGAGAAAGGAGGGAGTACGTGTTTTCACAAGTCTGTTCATTTGTTCCTAAAATCGGAACGTGAAGCGGCTAGCGCCTACGGCTGTCGTTTCTTCGAAAGGACGAGTACAACACGTTGGAAAATATACTGTACATGGCATGCAATTAATTAGATGAACCACGTAGTGAGCTGTGCTGTGACACCTGATTATGAAAATGAACCAAGTGAGCGCATGTATGTGCCCAGGATGTTCATCACACATACACGACAACTTCACAATTGATATTTAGAAATTAACCACTTCTCAAAAGTAAATAGGTACCTTATTACAGTAATTCAATGGTTCTCGAACTACAAATCTCTTATAACAGTAGAAAAATAAACTAAGCAGTGCAACTCCGATCCACATGCAATTGACAATAGCACGCACGCCTAGTTCTCCTCATAGTCCCCCGAATACTCCAAATTATCGCATGTTACTGAATATATGTGGGAATAGTAAGGGCGAGTACATGTTGTACTCAGCAAGTGTGGGAATGTATGACATGTAGCTTAAACAAGGATGGAATAAATTGTTAATTGTAGAAAAGTACATTTAGTTCACAAACATGTAAAAGCAACCTACAATGTCTAGGTGTGTTTAATTCCACATAACCCAAGTAATCATTGTATAAGATATCTACATCCTCATTTACCATCATAATTCATTTATAATCAGCCAGCAATTAATATCATCACCATATGCCATTTTCATCCTTCTCATAACCAACCATGCTCATATGACATAACCAATCCATACTCAATAAACATACTCAAACCATCCCAAAACCAAGTTCATTCTCTAATCATGGAAGTTGTACAGGTGCTCGTGACTGGAAGTACAACTATGATGGTAGTTTTACATTCTGCAGAGGTTGTACCACTTTACCCACATGTTCGTATAATCATCACCTTTCGGTGACTAAGAACCTTTATTATGCCGTCTCACACTTCCATTGGTGTGTGGCAAAGAGATCATAAAATAGCCTTTCAAAATGGACTACTAGTATGTACGGACTCACTAATGTTTCACCGGCAGACTTGAATATCAATTTTCCCACCTACGAGCCTACTCGTGTGCCATGCAAATTCTATGGTAGCCCTACTCGACTACCATTCCACGCACCATACAATAGTCCATACAATACTAGCAACACACCTAATTATGAAGCTACGCGGCATCCATACTTTGCCTTGTGGTGGCAGTGTTGTACTGGCATATTGTTGCATGAACTGGTCCTTAGATCTAAGGAAAGCAAAACCACCATACCATCCAACCATTCCACAATACCATGCTTGCTTAGATCACCTAAGTTCCATGTTGCTAAATAGTCATTATCACAAATTTGCATCGTTCATATGTTCAATAGTTCAAAATTAAGTCATTTGGTTATTCCCAATCCCGAGTAAGCAAAGGGGAGCAAAACTGGAAAATACCCTTCCCAACACTTTACAATATATCCCGAGCGACAAGGATGGGTATACAAATCTAGTAAACATCTATTCATGGGTTTCATATCAATTTGACACAGGCATGCAATTTTGCAACCAAAACATTTGAAAATGGGGTGAAAATGGTCAAGGACACTTGCCTTATAATCTGTACTTCGATGCTCAATCAAAACAAAGTCTTGCACATGAAGATCCCTGGATATTCACTTATCTATCGTAACCTCTTGAGCATACCCGCCTACTCGCAATCAAGCACATTCAAACAATACAATGCACACATACTAACCAATATACAATGGTGCGGATGTATGCACAATTATAAGTGTAACAAATGCTAATAATTGACTATTGTTGTTTACTAATTAGGTTCAACTCGTTCTCAAGTGCTTATGTGAGTTTTGGGTCAATTATAGTGGTTCCTGTGATAATTAGAGGTTGCTGAAATTTAAATACCGGACTAGTCCGCAAATAATCTGACAAGTCTGCACAAATCCGGATTAGTCCTTACGGGACCAGGCTAGTCCGCGGCGGTACAGTGAGACACGATAAAATAGGTTGGGATGTGATTCGTTTGAATGGTAGGATAATTCTTGTCGTAAAATCTGAACTGTAAAACCCACCGATTGTGTGGCTAGTCTCGACGATTGTGGAACGGTGGCGGCTTATGTTTCTGTTGTCTAGGTTTTGTTGATGAAGGAGATGATGGCATGACATCGATGAAGGAAATGACGGTGATGTAATGACTCCATCAAAGATCGGCGACATGATGTAGACAAAGAAGACAACAGTGACGTAGCAATCTCCCACGAAGAACGGCGACGTCGCGACGATCTCCGTTGGAAATGGTGGCTAGGTTGCCTTCACTATTTTTTCTTCCTCCCTTTCCTTTTTTTTCTACCTGGTGGCTGGCTCTTCTTCGATCGGTTTGTAGCGCTATGGTGTTCCTTTTCATCCTACTTAATTCTTTTTCATGAATTCATTATATCATTAAAAATATTATGTATATATATCATTAATTTTATTTGTTTCTTTTATCCCATATTTTTTAGTGTGGAATCAGAACATACCAGACTCTTCCCAACCACCACTGGGGATGCACGATGGGGGTTAAGGTACGCCGGCACACGCGGACCATGCACTAGCGTGTAGCTTCGTTCGAACCTCCGGCTGGCTGCCTAGATGGTACCTTCTATCCTCCAACCCTCGAGGGAACATCATTACAGCGCATCCGGCTGAGCTTGGAACTTCTTCGAGATCTCCTTCTAGAATCCCATCGGTCAGTTGGGCGGCCCGCGTCAACCACATCGGCCGCTGCACACCCGTGTGTAAGGATCGAAACGCCCAAGAGGGGGGGTGAATTGGGCTTTCTTTCAAATTTTAAGACAATTAAACACTTAACAATTTAAAGCCCAATTCCCTATGCAATTAAACTATGCAATCAATATAATTTAAAGTTGCGAAATGAAGATTGCATAAGAGTAAAAAGGGAGAGGGATGCAAACGCTCAAGGGACACGGAGTTTATCCCGTGGTTCGGTAAGATCACAAGGATCTTCCTACGTCCACGTTGTGACACCCACCGAAGGGTTTTGCCACTCCCAAGTCACCGAGACTAGGGGCTTCTTCACTATTCTTCTCCGTTCGCCAACCTTGGCAAGGTGGAGCTCAAGCCTTGTACACTTTTGGGATCCTCCGGGCTTCCACAATCCTCTTGGCAAGCTCCGGAAGTTGCACACACCAAGAACACTCCCTTATGGCTCTCACTACACTAGAGACTCCAATCACCAAGAATGGAGGCACCCAAGCACTATCTCTAGCTAGTTCTAGCCTATTTCTTGGTGTACAAGTGATGAACAATTGATGTGAAAGTGATTGCTCTATTGCTTGAATGCTCTAGAATGTGTAGAGTATGTCTGGGCTTCAAGTCTTGTCGATTTGACAGGTTGAAGGGGTATAAATAGCCAGCCTCCACGAGATAGCCGTTGGAAAAGTAGGCTGACATCACTTGTCTGCGAACACCGGATGATCCGATGTCTCCCCTTCAGTTGTCATCGGTCAAAGCCAAATTAGCTGATGTCACTGTGTCAGATATGACCGTTGTTAGACCGATGTTGATCTCTCTATTCATCGGATGATCCGGTGGCTCTTCCTCCAGAATTTTGCTTGATCTTGAGGCTTACTGGAGTGATTGACCGATGTGTGTAAGTCTGCACATCGGATGATCCGGTGCTTCTCTTGGTCCAATGGTATTGCAATCTGTGATGATGGACCGATGCACTGAGCCACTCACATCGGATGATCCGGTGAGTGCATTTTTCTGAGGTCTTCTTCTTCAGTTGAACCAATTCGACCGATGTATTCAGCTCATATAACGTCGGTTGATCAGGTGTGTTCAACTTGTTGACTTCGAGTTGTTTTGAGTTGTTCTTTTTGGAATTTGGACTCGTGACCTCTTTGTCATTTGTTTGCAATGTTGTTTTGATTGTCTTCAAGCATTGAGTGATATCAATTTAGGGCTTTCACTTCTTGTCTTCATATGATTTGATTTGATCTCATTCATTGATTTTATATGGGTCTCCAATGTAATTTTGATTTCGTTTGATTGAGTGTCATTGAGACCTTGCATTCACAAATTCATTAGTAATACCGAATGGTTGTCATTAAACACCGAAACCGTACCTCATGGGGCCTAGATGCTTTCAATCTCCCCCTTTTTGGTGATTGATGACAACACAATAATTTAAAGCGCAATAATAATGAATTTGATGATAATACACAAGTAGATATGCAATAAGTACAACATAGGATACATTAAACTTGTAAAACGCATAAGAGATTGGTGGGCGAAAAACTCAATCGATTAAAATCATAAGCAAATGAGACAAGTGAAAGAGTGCTTAATTAAAATTACAAAAGAGTACTCAAGCATGAATACAAAAGATAAACACACACTCACACACTCCCCCTAAACACGTACTCCCCCTGAGACTGCTACTCCCCCTGACTCTCCTACATCTTCTCCCCCTTTGGCATCAAGACACCAAAAAGGGATCAGAACGCCTACTGACCCTGAGAGCTAGGCGCGAGGACGAACTGAGCACCGTCGCAGTCGTCGGAGCTGGAGTCGCCGGTCGAAGGAGCTGCCGGAGCGGTGGGAACTGGAGGGTCCGCTGCCGGTGCTGGAGGAGAGGGAGCAGGTACTGAAGGAGCTGGAGGAGCTGGAGGAAGTGGAGCGCTCACCACGGACGCCGGTGTCTGCTGGAACAAGGTCGTCGCCGGCAGTGGTGAGTGAATCGGTGCGCTAGGTGCCAGAAGTGGTGACATGCTGATCGAAGGGATAGGAGTAGTAGGCACCTGAGCGACACCTGGAGCTAGTCCCAGTCCAGGCTGCTGTGAAGGAAGGGCGATCCCGGTCTGAGTGTATAGGTTGGTGATCAACCCTAGGATCCCCATCATGGCCTGCTGGGTCTGCTGCTGCTGGTCGAGGGTACGGCGGTGCATCTGATCGACCAGGTTGGTGAACCGGTCCGTATCCTCTCGCCTCTGACGGGCGATCTCCAGCTGGAGCTCCTGCTGCTGCCTCTGCAGCTGTGCCAGGTGAGCAGCCTGCTCTGCCCTGGCCTGCTCAGCAGCGAGCCTGTCCTTACGCTGCTGCTCGATCATCTGCTGAAGAAGGGAGGACAGCTCCGACGGCTGTGACACCTGCGCCTCGGACACAGGAGGTGGTGTCGGTGGCGGAGCAGCTGATCCTCCTGCCTCGGCGTCGTGCTGTCTCGGTGAGGGTGGAGGTGGAGGGAAGTACTCCTCAACACTCTCGTCTGTGTCGCTCTCGGACCAGACGTGCTGCAAGTCTCCACCTTGAGCTTCTGCCTCAGCCAGACGCTCATCTTCCTTCTCGAGGTCAGCCAATCTTCCTCAGTCAAGCGGGCCCTGACCTGGCGCTCAACTGGACGACCAAGACGGCGGTCTCCAGGAGCGGACGCACGGTAGTGGCCGAAGCGGGTCACGCTCTCGTCAGCAAGCCGGGCCTGTGCTGAATGTCCCTCTGGCACCACCATAGAGCAAATGAAGCTAATCCAGTGCCCGTAGACCATCTGCCTCATCATCCCAATCCCATCTGTAATGACGTCCTCCATCTCGCAGAGGAGTATGTCCACGATATCAAAATCCATCCCGTTCATTATGTAGAACAGGAGGGTCTGCTGGAGACTCGTGAACCCCTCCAAGTATCCTGACCTCGGCAGGAGCGTGCGGCGCAAGGCGAGGTGCACAATGCGCGCAGCTGGGGTCAGGAGTGCTGGGACTCGCGGCTGGTCCGGAGAGAAAGAGGGGCCAAACAAGGAGCGGATCTCGTCCAGCTGTGGTGCTACCCCTCCAGTAAGTGGTCTCCTCGGTGGATCTGCCTGCCCATAGACCTTCTCGTGTATGCTAGTGTCGTGCAGGTCCAAGCCAAGAATGTGCCCCAAAGTCTGCCTCGTGAGATGGTAGTGCTGACCATTGAACATGAATGCAATGGATCTTCTGCCCTCTGAGATGTACAGGGTCGCGTAGAAGACACGGACCCATTCTTCCACATACGCACTTCTCTCATAGTCCAATAGCTCCACCAAGCCTCTGTATCGCTCAAAGAAGGGGCGGACATCAGTTTCCGCTGCCACTGCAAGCTGCCTCCAGTCCAAGTGGTTGTGCTGGAAGAGCTTGTGCCCTCGGCGCTTGTAAGTCTCATAGAGAGACGCCTGGGTGACAGTCCAGAAGCGACTGTCAACAAGCAGCTCTCGGGGCTGTGGGAACCACTCCTCAAGAAGAACACTCCATCTGAGCTTCCGGAGTTGCTTTGCCTTCATCTTCCGGTAGTCCACAAGACGGACTCCTTCACCGACCCGGACGGCCGTGTCCATCTCATGGATGTCCCTCTCAGCCTCCCTGTCCTCACGACGGTCGGCAGCCGTCGGTCTCGGACGAGGAGCAGCCTCGGCGTGACCTCCTCGAGTCCGGGCTGAACGCCGGCGGACGAGAGGCGCAACCGGCTCCTCTTCGGCGTCGGAGTCGTCGACCACGGGAGGCGGCCTTGGACGGGCCTCGCGAATCCTCAACGAACCCCCATGGCCGCGCTCACGCTCCTCGGCGGCGCGAGCGGCCATCAAGGCCTTCTTCTCATCCTTCGAAAGTTTCCGCTTTTTCGCGGCGGGCTCCGCGATCGCTTTTCCCTTTCCTTTGCGATCACGTCCCATCTAGGCGACGGAGAGGAAGGGTTAGCAACGTTGAAAACGAACGATGACGAGATAATCAACGAGAGACGTCGCACGGCACGGAGCTCACCTTAGCGACGATGGAGCTCGGGAAAACCTAGCGACGGGGGCCGGAGAAGACGTGGAGATGCTTCGACGGAGGGAGAGGTGCGGTGGCGATGGTGCGTGGGCGCGGGTGGAGCACGGCGGCGGTGCCTACGGCTGCGGCGGCGGCGGCTGCTGCGGAGGTGGTGCGGTGAGCGGGCACGGGCGGCGGCGGCGCGTGGGGAGGCAGCGGCGGCGGTGCTGCGGGTGGAGCACGACGGCGGCGGCGCGAGGGAAAGGCGGCGGCGCGCGGGAGAGGTGGCGGCGCGGTGAACGGTGGTCGGCGGCGGCGATCAGGGCGTGAGGCGGCGACGGCGAGAGAGAAATCGGGAGAGAAAACGAACGGCGGCGGCGCGCGGGTTTAAATAATGGGGCCCAAACCCTAGCCGTTTTTTAAACACCGGATGGACCGATGATAGATGTAGTGAACGTCGGTCAATTGCAACAGTAAGGATATTCAAGGATTGCTGTTGACATCGGATGAACCGATGATTAGGGTTTTGAACATCGGTCGATTATCACAGTAAGGGTGTTCAACCGAGTGATATTGGCACCGGATGCTCCGACGTTAGAGGGAGGTAGACATCGGTTGAATAGATCACAGCTCCAGAAGAGTGAACATCGGATGGACCGATGTTTTCCAGGATGAACGCGTCGGATCATTTGAGGTTCTGACAGAGTTGGGCTTTGAGGATTGAACACCTATTTGACCGATGAGGGATTGACATGGGCATCGGATAATCCGATGACAACAGAACGAAAACATCCCATATATGTCCTTTGACCAAACAAACAATCGAGGAGAAACACATGTCTTAGGACTTTTTGGGCAACCCCTTACCCCTCAAGAAGCTAATATGCCAATAACTTGGCTAGACCTTAATGCAAATGGAACACCGAGAAAAAATGGAGGAAAAATATCCAAATAAAATGTAAGGCCCATGCTTTGTGAGATAGAGTATGAAGACTGCTATCTCAATGAAGCATGTTCCTCTAGGCATGAACGTACCTAACATTTTGTTCTTTCCACCTTATATGAGTTGAGATATTGCATTTCAAACAAGTCTCCTTCTCATGAGGTGGGTTCCCCTTTGTGACAATCTACTGTTATGCAATGCCAAACAAAATATAATGCAAGATATTGAATGAGTGCAACTTTATATGGCAGGGATCATGCAAGGCATAAAATAAATCTATCTTGCCAAGTTTGAACCTTCCAAAGGCTTCCTCAGGGAAAACTACTTCTAGCTTGCCCCTATCCTTTGGGAGTTAGACAAGACCTATATGATATGCTTCCTTACATGAACATGGCAACTTACATGACGTTAGATGCATCTAGCACATTTAATTCACTTCTAAGTCTAGAAAAGGTTTTCTCATCAAGTGGTTTTGTGAAGATATCCGCCAATTGTTCTTCGGATCTAACACCTTGCAAAGAGATGTCTCCTTTAGCCTCATGATCCCGCAAGAAGTGATGGCAAATATCAATGTGCTTAGTGCGGGAGTGTTGAACGGGGTTTCTAGCTATCTTAACCGCACTTTCATTGTCACAAAGGAGAGGCACACAACCAATTTTAATTCCAAAGTCCAAAAGGGTTTGCTTCATATATAGAATTTGGGCACAACATGCACCGGCCGCTATATACTCCGCTTCCGCGGTGGACAAAGCCACGGAATTTTGCTTTTTGCTCGACCAAGATACTAGGGAACGCCCAAGTAAGTGGCACCCACCGGAGGTACTCTTGCGATCCACACGACATCCGGCAAAGTCCGAATCCGAGTATCCCAAGAGATGGAAACTAGCGTTCTTGGGGTACCACAAACCTACACTTGAGGTATGCTTGAGATACCGAAGTATCCTAAAGACCGCCTTCTTGTGCGATTCTTTAGGTTCCGCTTGAAAGCGAGCACACAAGCACACACTAAACATAATATCGGGCCTAGATGCGGTAAGATATAACAATGAGCCAATCATAGAACGATAATGAGATTGATCAATAGGTTTACCGTCTATGTCCGCGTCGAGATGGCAATTTGTCGCCATTGGAGTGCTTCTTGTGCTACAATCTCCCATTTCAAATTTCTTCAAGAGGTCCTTTGTGTACTTCTCTTGATAGATGAAGGTTCCCTCTTGAAGTTGCTTGATTTGGAATCCAAGGAAGAAGTTGAGCTTTCCAATCATTGACATCTCGAATTCCCTAGACATCATTTTGCCAAACTCATGGCTAAGAGATTTGTTAGTTGAGCCAAAAATGATATCATTGACATAAATTTGACAAATGAATAGATCCCCGTCGATGTGCTTGGTGAAGAGTGTAGTGTCCACCCTCCCGATCTTGAATCCTTGCATGACTAGGAAATCCCTTAGTCGCTCATACCACGCCCTAGGTGCTTGCTTGAGCCCGTAGAGCGCCTTGTGTAACCTATACACATGGTTAGGATTCCTCGGATCTTCAAACCCGGGAGGTTGCTCAACATAAACAAGTTCGTTAATATAGCCATTGAGAAAAGCACTTTTAACATCCATTTGATAAAGCATCATATTGTGATGTGAAGCAAAAGCAAGGAGTATGCGAATAGCTTCTAACCGAGCGACCGGAGCGAATGTTTCTCCAAAGTCTAGTCCTTCAACTTGTGAAAAACCCTTGGCCACAAGCCTTGCCTTGTTGCGGACCACGACGCCATTCTCGTCTTGCTTGTTCCGGTATACCCACTTCGTACCGATAACGTTCTTGTCCTTGGGTCGCTCCTCCAACACCCAAACTTCATTGCGGGTGAAGTTGTTGAGTTCTTCTTGCATTGCCATCACCCAATTTGGATCTTGGAGTGCTTCCTCTATATGAGTTGGTTCTACACACGAAACAAAAGAGTAATGCTCACAAAATGAGGCGACATGGCGGGAACGAGTACTTACGCCCCTTGAAGGACTTCCAATGATTTGGTCCATTGGATGCGCCTTGGAGATGCGTCCATGCCTCATAAGTGGTTGTGAGTCACTTGGCGGTGGTGAAGCTTGTTGTTCCTCTTGTGGTTGGACTTGATCATGGACTTCTTCTTGTCGTTGGTGTTGTGTGGCTTGTGAATCTTGCATTGGCAATGGATCATCTTTTTCTTCTTCTTCTTCATCAACTTGAGGCATCGTGGAGGTGTTGATGTTGGAACTTGATGCTCCCCCTTGATCATGGCCCTCTTCAACTTCCGGCTTGATGTCTCCAATGGTCATGTTTTTCATGGCTTCTCGTAGAGGCTCATCATCTATTTCATCATGACCAAAACTCTCCTCTTGGGAGCCATTAGTCTCATCAAACTCAACATCACAACTTTCTTCAACTAGACCGGAGGTTTGGTTGAATACTCGATATGCTTTTGAGTTTGATGCATAACCAAGAAAAATACCAACATCACATCTTCTTTCAAACTTACCGAGCCTTTTCTTGCGGTAGATGTAGCATTTGCACCCAAAGACTCTAAAGTAGGAAATGTTGGGCTTTCTCCCGATGAGGAGCTCATATGGGGTCTTTTGGAGTAGTCGGTGAAGATAGACCCTATTTGCGGCATGGCACGCCGTGTTGATTGCTTCGGCCCAGAACTTCTCCGACGTGCCATAGTCATCAAGCATTGCTCTTGCAAGGGTGATAAGAGTCTTGTTCTTCCTTTCAACGACACCATTTTGTTGAGGGGTGTATGTGGCCGAAAACTCATGCTTCACGCCTTCACGATCACACCACTCCCCAATGTTGTAGTTCTTGAACTCGGTGCCGTTGTCACTCCGGACCTTGATGATGGGAAGTTGAAATTCCCTTTGAGCACGTTTGGCAAAGGTCTTGAAAACTTCCGGAGTTTCACCCTTGTCTCCTAAAAACAAAGTCCAAGCATATCGAGAGTAATCGTCAACGATAACAAGACAATAGAAGTTACCACCAAGACTTTGATATGTGGACGGTCCGAAGAGGTCCATGTGGAGTAGTTCTAGCGGCTTGGAGGTTGACACCATTGTCTTCATTGGGTGGTGTGAAGCAACTTGCTTCCCGGCTTGACAAGCGCTACAAAGCTTGTTCTTCTCAAACGTGACATCCTTCACGCCGGTCACCATCCCAAGCTTGAACGACTTCTTAAGCTTGCTCATCCCGATGTGAGCAATGCGTCGATGCCATAGCCAACCCAGGCTTGTCTTAGTGAAAAGACAAGTGGTCAAGCTAGCATCCTTGTTGGAGAAGTCCACCAAGTAGAGATGTCCATGCCGAAATCCTTTGAAGATTAGTTCTTTGCTTGATTCACTAGTTACTACAACACCATTCTTGTCAAAAGTGCACGTTAGTCCAAGATCACATAGTTGTGCAATGGAAAGTAAGTTGAAACTAAGTGACTTAACATATAGTACATTAGAAATGGACAAATCATGCGAAATAGCGATTTTACCTAAACCAATTACCTTCCCCTTTGAGTTGTCACCAAAGGTGACTTGTTCATGATTATCGGGGTTCTCTATGGTAGTGAACATACCATCATTGCCGGTCATATGTTGAGTGCACCCGCTATCGAGTACCCAATGTTTTCCTCCGGCTTTGTAGTTCACCTACACACATGAAGTTAGTTTTTGAGTTTAGGCACCCAAGCTAACTTAGGTCCTTGTATGTGTGATACAAGTGATTTTGGGACCCAAAGTTGCTTGGGGAGCTTCCCCTTCATGCCCTTAATGTCTTTGCCGATGAACCTTGCCTTCACCTTGCCACCTACTTTGCTTAAGAGATAGTGATAATCATGGAAAGTAGATTTGTAGTTAGGAGGCAATTTGGGAGAAGGACGGTTGGGAAGAGGACACTCCCTCGTGTGGTGTCCGGTGACCTCACAATGTTGGCAATAGGATCCAACTTCTTTGATGAAGCTCGTCCTAAGCTCCGGTGAGGGCACCTTTCCTTTGTTGAGCACCGGGAAGGATCCAAGTCCTCTCTTGTTGAAGCCTTTGGCTTGTTGGTAGAGGATTTCCTTGTGCTTGTCCTCTCCCTTGGAGAGTCTCACCACACTAGTGCGGAGACTTTCAATTTCGTCCATCAATTCCTTCTCCCTAAGGCTTGCTTTCAAAGGCAAAGACTTATCCAAAGTATTAGTGGCATGTGAAAAAGTTGATACTTTGCCATCAAGGGTTTCCTTTTTCATGTTCTTCATTTTTAGTTCAATTTTCTCATAAGCAAGGTTAAGCACTTCATGTTTTTGAACCAAGTCATTGTGCTTTCCCAAGAGTGCTTGGTTTGCTAAGTCAAGCTCATGATGATGAAGCTTGATTTGAGCATTTTCCTTCTCGATTTGCTTGACATGTGTTTTGAGCGTGTCATGCTCTTTGAGTATTGTTACATACTTGTCATGCAAATCGAGCTTTGCACTCTCAAGTTTAGCACAAGCTTGTTCAAGTGCTTTGACCTTGCTCTTTTCCCTTTTTATGATGACATGATATTCATTAATCATTGATGCTAGTTCATTGGGGGAGAGCTCATTATCATCATCGCTAGAATCATCACATACCTTAGAGTTACCTTTAGCCATGAGGCACATAGGAGGTGGATGAAGAGGTGAGTTGTCTTTGTTGACGACGGCAAGGCCCGCCAAGTTTTCTTCATCTTCACTCTCTTCATCGCTTGACTCTTCATCCGTGATCCACTCATTTGCCTCGCACATGAAGACCTTTTGAGGCCCTCTTCTCTTCTTTGGAAAGAGCTTGGTTTTCTTGCCCTTGTCAAATTTCTTCTTTCCAAAGGCGCGCTTGGGTTTGACCTCTTCTTCATCTTCATCACTTTCTTCTAGCTTTCTATACTTTCCTTTGTGGTTGTCCTTCCTCTTGTCGGGTCTTGGACAATCATATGATATGTGGCCTTGATCACCACAATTGTAGCATGTTTTATTTTCATCTTTTCTTGGGAGGAAGGCTTTCTTCTTTGGATCAAAGGAGTATCCCTTCTTTGCGATTTTGGAGTTTAGACGTGAGAATTTTCTCATCATCAATGCAAGCTCATCATCGTCATCTTCGCTTGTTGCTTGCTCTTCTTCGCTTGAGCTAGGCTCAACCACTTTCTTTTTCTTGGGAGTTGTCTTCTTGGTTGAAGCCTTGAGAGCAATAGTTTTTGATGATGACTCCTCCACCATTCCAAGTACGCTCATCTCATGAGCGTGTATTTCTCCAATGGGCTCCGAAACTTCAATGTTGTCAAGTGATTCCTTTTGGAGCATGGAGTTGATGATGTTGTACTTGGGCTTTGGAAGGAGCATGAGAATCTTACGGTTGATAAGTCCCTTGCCAAGAGATGCAATGTCAAGAGCATTAATCTCCTCAATAAGAACATTTAAGCGTGAAAACATTTGGTTAACATTCTCATGAGGAAGCATTTTGAATTCATCATACTTGGATTTTAGCAAGTGATATTTGAGTTCTTTAACACGAGAGGAACCCTCATGAATTTCAATTAAGCATGCCCAAATTTCACAAGCCTTTTCTTTACTAGCTATTCTTGCAAATACATCTTGACTAATGCATTCATAAATGGCATTTCTAGCTTTAGCATCCCATTTAATTTGATCACCAACATAGTTAAGATCACCAAATCCCGCATGGGTCGCTTCCCACACTTCGGGAGCAATGGCCTCTAGGTAGGCACGCATGCGTGCTTTCCAATAGGCAAAGTTCTTGCCCTCGAAGATAGGAACCGAACCCCCATTCTTGGCCATTTAAGCTCTCTAGCGGTGAAGCTAGAATGATCCAATGAGCAACAAGGCTCTGATACCAATTGTAAGGATCGAAACGCCCAAGAGGGGGGGTGAATTGGGCTTTCTTTCAAATTTTAAGACAATTAAACACTTAACAATTTAAAGCCCAATTCCCTATGCAATTAAACTATGCAATCAATATAATTTAAATTTGCGAAATGAAGATTGCATAGAGTAAAAAAGGGAGAGGGATGCAAACGCTCAAGGGACACGGAGTTTATCCCGTGGTTCGGTAAGATCACAAGGATCTTCCTACGTCCACGTTGTGACACCCACCGAAGGGTTTTGCCACTCCCAAGTCACCGAGACTAGGGGCTTCTTCACTATTCTTCTCCGTTCGCCAACCTTGGCAAGGTGGAGCTCAAGCCTTGTACACTTTTGGGATCCTCCGGGCTTCCACAATCCTCTTGGCAAGCTCCGGAAGTTGCACACACCAAGAACACTCCCTTATGGCTCTCACTACACTAGAGACTCCAATCACCAAGAATGGAGGCACCCAAGCACTATCTCTAGCTAGTTCTAGCCTATTTCTTGGTGTACAAGTGATGAACAATTGATGTGAAAGTGATTGCTCTATTGCTTGAATGCTCTAGAATGTGTAGAGTATGTCTGGGCTTCAAGTCTTGTCGATTTGACAGGTTGAAGGGGTATAAATAGCCAGCCTCCACGAGATAGCCGTTGGAAAAGTAGGCTGACATCACTTGTCTGCGAACACCGGATGATCCGATGTCTCCCCTTCAGTTGTCATCGGTCAAAGCCAAATTAGCTGATGTCACTGTGTCAGATATGACCGTTGTTAGACCGATGTTGATCTCTCTATTCATCGGATGATCCGGTGGCTCTTCCTCCAGAATTTTGCTTGATCTTGAGGCTTACTGGAGTGATTGACCGATGTGTGTAAGTCTGCACATCGGATGATCCGGTGCTTCTCTTGGTCCAATGGTATTGCAATCTGTGATGATGGACCGATGCACTGAGCCACTCACATCGGATGATCCGGTGAGTGCATTTTTCTGAGGTCTTCTTCTTCAGTTGAACCAATTCGACCGATGTATTCAGCTCATATAACGTCGGTTGATCAGGTGTGTTCAACTTGTTGACTTCGAGTTGTTTTGAGTTGTTCTTTTTGGAATTTGGACTCGTGACCTCTTTGTCATTTGTTTGCAATGTTGTTTTGATTGTCTTCAAGCATTGAGTGATATCAATTTAGGGCTTTCACTTCTTGTCTTCATATGATTTGATTTGATCTCATTCATTGATTTTATATGGGTCTCCAATGTAATTTTGATTTCGTTTGATTGAGTGTCATTGAGACCTTGCATTCACAAATTCATTAGTAATACCGAATGGTTGTCATTAATCACCGAAACCGTACCTCATGGGGCCTAGATGCTTTCACCGTGTCCGAATAGAATGACCAAATGCAGAAGGACAAAGGTGAAAGGAGAAAAGGGAGAAGACCACACGCAATTATTTTACGTGCCTAAAAGAAGGGGCAAAGTGACGAAAGGGAAGACGATGGCACAAAGAAGGAGGCCGCGCCCAACCATTTGTATTCGCCGTCGGACACAGCTTCTCACCTCCTATGTGTCCTCCCACTGACGTGTCAAATTTTATTTGGTTGTGAAAATGTAGTTATTAGACTAGAAATAAATGAAGAGACAAATAAAGTATCACACGTCAGCAGGACCATTCATGGCATGATAGAAGCCAATCGTTTCCGAGGAATAAAATTATTACACGTCAGTGGGGAGAGGAGAGATCATCATGTTTCGGGCTTGTCGATCATGTTTGGGACATAGCATGCATGGACAACTAACATGCATGTGAAAGACCTCGATCATGTTTGACAACTTACGTGTTTTCTCTTTTTGTTGAAAGATCGTCATGTTTGGTGCGTAGCATGCATGGACAACTAACATCCATTTGAAAGACCTCGATCATATTTGATGTTGTTACGTGATGTTTTCTCTTTTTGTTGAGAGGTCGTCATGTTTGAGGCTCGTTGATCATGTTTGGGGCATAGCATGCATGAGCAACTAACATGCATGTAAAAGAACTCAATCATGTTTGATGACGTTACCTGTTTTTTTTTTGAGAGATCGTCATAGTTTGAGGCTCGTTGATCATGTTTGGGGTGTAGCATGCCTGGATAACTAACATGCGTGTGAGGCCACGATTATGTTTGATGATGTTACATGTTTTCTCTTTTTGTTGAAAGATCGTCATGTTTGAGGCTCGTTGATCATGTTTGGGGTGTAGCATGCATAGACAACTAACATGCATATGAAATCCCTCGATCATGTTTGATGACATTACACTATGTTTTCTTTTTTGTTGAGAGATCGGCATGTTTTAGGCTCGTTGATCTTGATTGGGCATGGCATGGATGGACAAATAATATGTATGTGAAAGACCTCGATCATGTTTGATGACGTTACATGTTTACTTTTTTGTTGAAAGATCATCATAGTTTGAGGCTCGTTGATCATGTTCGGGGTGTAGCATGCATGGACAACTAACATGCATGTGAAAGAACTCGATCATGTGACATACCTATTTTATCTTTTTTGTTGAAAGATCGTCATGTTTGAGGCTTATTGGTCATGTTTGATGACATTGAGGATCGGAAGAGCCGTGAGTTGTGCCAGTGGCGGACATAAGATTTTATTATAGGGTATGCCACATATAAAATTTTTCATATGTATTTAACTTTTTAAATATAATTTGATAGATATGCACTAAATAGCATGATAATTTTTAAATTCAATAAATTACTATATAAATCATTCAAATACACTACTAATAGTTTGAGATATAGTCATAAGCGAGACTCACATACTACTTGTGTGGCTTCTTTAACCTTCGTAGTCTAAAGGACATGAATTGATTCATCCACATCAAAGAAAATATATCACTTAATAAATATGATCATGAAAAGACTATCACTTGTCTTATTCCGTAACATTGTTTTTACTAAAATCATTACAAATGCACTTTTGCAAGAAACACCTTTTTCAATACTCATTTTTGACACTAGTAAAACTAATACTACCTGTTCTCAAAAGTTTGTCATTTTTAGTTCAAAAATGTACTGAAAAGTGATAAACTTTTGAGGACGGAAGGAATACCAATTTGATAAGAAAGTAAATTCTATACTATATTTATATCTTTATGTTTAACAAACTTACTAAGAGTTCAGCAATTATTTTCTAGACTTTTGAAGCTATCATAATCTCATGCCATGTTATAAGTAGACAGTTTTTAAAAAATAATATTAATGTAAATACAACAACTTTTAGTTAATATTGTATAATACAACAAGTTAAACACATGTGACGCCAACTGCAGAGGAAGGTGATGACACAATGCCCTTCCAGAATTGTTGATTACCTGTAGATGCAGGCAAGTCGCTGGTTTGTGGCCGGAGACACTTGCATGCAGAAGCATTAGCGAATAACTAGGAAAGGATGCAGTAATTAGGAGCGGTAATTCCTATGGCTGGTAACTGCGCACGGACCACATGTAAACAAAAGACATTTACAGGGCCCAGGGTATGTCGGGGCCCACCCAGCATACCCTTTGGGTCTGCCCCTGCGTTGTGCCCGTGCGCCCTGCAAGATTTGGGGTGTTAGCATATGTGGCAATCATCGGGGCAAGGTAGCATAGTCGCGAGAACCGTGCAATGCGCTCGTGGTTGTATCGCTGTAAGATTCGGAGCATCAACGTACGTGGCAACCATCTGGGCAGGGTCGCACGGAGACGGTTGTGCGGCCCTACCATAGAGAATTTGATTCCCTCACCAAGGGGATTAAATGAGATGTTATTTGATAAAAGGAGAAGTTTTTCGATAATGCATACATAGGACACATTGTTCATGAACATAAAAGACATTTTCCATTAAGATAAAAACAACACATATATTACAAACAATAAAAAAGAAAAACATATAGAAAACAAGAAAAAAACCTACTCCTAATCCTACTCTACTTGGGAGGACTCGTGCACGTCCTCCTCCTCCGCTGCCGCATCCGCCGGCAGCACCTCCTCCTCCGCTGCCGCATCCGCTGGTGGCACATCCTCCTCCTCCATCTCTAGACTAAGCTTCCAGGGGACATCGTGAAACAGTTGCCGGCGGAACTCTATCCCAGACTCCTCTGCGATCATCTTGTGGGGGCGTCGAGACGAGTAGCCACAAAGCTTAACCCGAAGCAGTAGTAGCTAGCAGAGTCCATGCTGGTGTGGAAGGGAAGGCTCGCAAGACCAAGACGGCGATAGGAGCGAGATGTATCCTTAAATACATCCTGCAACATTTTGTCAAGGGCTCTTGCGCGCTCGTCGACGGTGGACACATCGCCGGTGACCTCCTTAAGCTAGTGCTTGAGTTCATCGATGCTGGCGGTGAGGAGGTGGGCAGTCTCATCAACCCAGTTAGGCTGAGGAGGTGCGGGCGCCGCGAGCAGAGGATGTGCGGGCGCCGTGGGCGGAAGAGGTGCAGGTGTTGCGGGCAGAGACGGGTCGGAGGAGGTGCGGGCGCCGCCTCCAGTTCACCGACATTGGTGGCAATGGAAACGGAGAAGGAGGTTCAGAGGACGTCAATGGCTTGGAGGGCTTCAGTGCAGGGCCACCCATTTGTGTGGCGACGGAGGTGCGGAGAAAGAGAGAGAGGTGGTCGACGGTGGTGCGGCGGAGAGGCAAGAGGAGAAGTTTGTAGGCAACGATCAATGGAGTGGTGCGGCGGAGAAGCAAGAGGATTGTGTTCCCTTATAACGGGTCGTCATCTAAGGGCGCGAGTGGATATTATTGGACGCTTTGAAAACTATGCTTTTGAACCAATGAGTCGGTTGGAGTTACTCCAAACCGTCGTTTGCCTCCTCTAGGTTATTGCAACAACTCGACGCGTCCCATCGTCTCCACGAGCAGATTTTTTAATTTGACACGCAAAGGGCCCAGGGTATGTGTCGGTACCCTGGATACTAGGTACCCCCTGATACCACACACAAAACACATGAGTTCCTATGTCTGACTTGAAGACTTCTGAAGGCAACACACATCCGCAACACTGGGCTCGCCTCCCTCATTTGGGTAGCTCCGGTGCTACCACGTGTCTAGTGGGGCCAAACCTAGATCCTTTCACAGGGAAGCTCCAGTGCCGCCACGTGTCCAGTAGTCCTGGAGCTAACCCACAGCAGAGGGAGGCTCTGGTGCCACCACGTGTCAAGTGGCTCCAGACCTGCCTCCCCATAGAGGGAAGCTCCGGACATGCCATGTGTTAAACCTTCGGACCTAAGTCAGCAACAGGAAGACCGTAGGATTTCCAACGGCACGGACATTCAAGAGGCTATTAAACAACTGTTACAAGATCTGGTTCACATGTCATTAATTACCTATTAATGACGCATGTTTAGAAGGCTATCAAGACTGGTAATGCTGCCATCAAGGCACATTATCACACTGTTAATCACCCATAACACCAGTAGATTGTGTATACGGTGTTAATGACAGCCGGGGCCACTTGTCAATCCTGGCATGCAATGTAACGGCCAGTCCTTAGAATATAAACGGGCTGTACCACACGGTAGAAAGCATCTAAGCTGATACGCATACAAGCAATCCCAAACACTCGCCAATCAACAACCACCCCGTAGAGTAGGGTATTACGCTCAGGTGGCCCGAACCACATAAAAAACTCTTATGTTACCATCTTGTTCATGATCTTATGTGCGCCCCATACGAATACGAACCTCCGTGGACTATGCTTTAGTAGTACCGGGGGAAGTGTCGTTGCTACACTTTGACATTTGGCGCGCCTGGTAGGGGGTGCCTAAGATCTCAAGATGGTTAACTCCGCATCAGCTTTGTCTGACGGTTTGGCTGAGCAGCCCGCTGGAGGAAATCTGTCCAACGTGCAGCAGACAGCTGTCAGTGTTTGGATCCGGCAGATCTCCTGACACTACCCTTGGTAGATCGAGGAGTTGTAGTTCGGTAATGGGCGCGCAGAGATTCAAGAAGGTGAAGAACAAGTGGACACAGAGATTTACGTGGTTCAGGCCGCCTGAGCGTAATACCCTACTCCACAGGGTGTGATGGTGTTGTATTGAGTGTGTGAGTCTAGAAGAAGCTCCAGAAGAAGAAGCTCGTCCAGCTCAGGGAGTTCATTCATGGTCTGGAACCATCCATTGTGTATCGTCGACCAGTCCTTTTATAGTACAAGGACCGGTCGTTACACCGTTAGCCTGGCCCGACATGTGGCCCTGGCGGTTACACATGCTTGATACACAATTAATGAGGTTAATTGCCCTTAATAGACTGGAAACGGGCCTTAACAATGCCATTACCAGAATTAAGGGCCATGTGTTATTAATGTGGTATTAATGACACTTAATCGGGTCTTGAAGTCTCTGCTTGCTCCTTGAAGGTCCGGCGGTTCAGCCACGTGGCAGTTCCGGAGCTTATCGTCATGGACGAGTAGGTCCAGTGCTGTTGGACACGTGTCAGTACTAGAGCTTCCCTCTGTCTGGGGTTAGGTCCTGGGGTGCCATACTGGTATTCCGTCCGGAGCTTCCCATGTGTGGGTGATAGCTCCGGTATTAGGATACACGTGGTGGCCCTGGGACTAACCATGTCGGGGAAGCAGGTCTGATTACGCTTGACATGTGGGGCCTTCGGAGGTCTTCAAATATGGTAGATGGAGTTTCCTTGTGATCTTTGCAATCCCAAGGGGTATCCGTTACGGAGGGTACCAACAGTGGCCCCCTGGGCCCACCTCCTAGAGAGACCTTTTGGATAAGGTCATTCCGCCGGAGGTGGGTCCATTCTTCGGTTTTTGAGTCGTGTCTTCAAGGGTCTTCGGACGGGCCGTTGGCGATAGTTCATAGTTAAACCTCCGCCGCGTGGCATATCTAGGAGGCGGCAGGTGAGATCTCAGCATGCGGATCTCACGCAATTGAAGGTCACCGATTCCCGATACGGAAATTGTATCGGTTCCTCGCGCCTTGTCACGCCGCCGCCTTCGGGTTTCCCGCCTTTCATGATGACAACTGTTCGCCTGGGGTAAGAACCTCGACTTGATCGTCGGGGTGGCCCCAGGCTCCCTTGTCATTGGCGGGGTGAAATTTTTGACTGGTATCATCGGCTCCTCTATGGTTTCCATTCAAGCGTTGCGGGGGCTTACTTAAGAAGGAAAGCACACACTATTTGGGGTTCTTTATGCCTTTCATTTGAATTTGCGCTCAAACCTTCCAACTTTTGCTTGCTTTTCATCTCTTGCCTCGCTGTGCCGCGATGGAGTTGGGTCTTCGCCAGAGCCAACTGAAGTCTGATGATGATTTGAAGAAGGTCCGGGCCCTCATGGGATGGTCCCCTGACTTCTTCAACCACTTGGTCCGCGCCAGCAAGCTTCCGTTCGAGAAGGAACACGCCAGCAACATGGTGTACTTCTCCGCGTACGCCATGGTGGGGCTGATCCCACCTTTCTCCTCTTTGTTCTTGATGCTGCTAGACATCTATGGTCTGTAGCTATACCACCTTGGCCCCCACTCCATTCTGCTGGTGTCAATCTTTGTCCACTTCTGTGAGATGTGGGTGGGCATTCCCCCCTGCATTGAGCTCTTCCGCACCTTCTTCACTGTCCAAACTACGGGCAGGAGTGACGAGTACCTTGGCTTCTACTATTTTGTGAAGCGCAAGAATTTCCCGTACAAGTACTTGCGGTTGTTCCCCTCTGGGAAGTGGGACGACTGGAAGAAGGATTGGATTGTCATCAGGGTCGAGGAGCACGAGAAGATGGAGCTGCCGGAAGGCCTCACCAACATCGACACTACAGTTTGGAGTGAAGCTCCGGTGTTGTCAGACGCCTTCAACCCTGCTCTGACCAGGATCCGCCTGTGCGTGGAAGGAGGGGTGACTCCTCAAACGGTGTTTTTCAACTTCCTGACCAACAGGTGGGCTTCGCTGAAGAGGAGGGAGAAGCTTGCTTGGGCCCTCAACAGTATGCTGGACGACGACCGGATCGAGACCGGTTTGAAGTTCAACATGGAGGGTGCAACTTTGGAGTTCCACCTCAAGAAGTTCCAGCACGGCATCGACGTCGAGGGTGACAACTTGGCTCCATCGGCAGCTTTCCTCCCTCTGAACATGGAGGCAGAATTTAGCAGGGAGCTCCGGCGGACGATGCCGGTGCTTGATGACCTTGGCATCGTTGAGAGGTGTTCGACCACTGGGTTGGCGATCTTCGAAGGTCCTAAAGGTGGCTCCGTTCCCGCCCCTAAGCCAAGAACCGAAGTCGTCGGCAAGGGTAAGGAATTGGCCGAGCCCTCGAGCCGTAAGAGGAAGCATGCCGACAGAAGGTCCGTCAGGCCTACTTCTTCCGAGGCGGCTCCTTCTCCCCGGAGGGGGAGGTCTACAATGGCGGCATCTACTCCAGCAGCGGCATCTTCCCGGGGTGCTAGCTCCGGCCATGTGACTCCAGTACCAGGGCCAGCTAAGGGCTCTGGGTTCGGAGGTTCTTCCCGGTCGAGGGGGGCCTCGACCAGGGCAACGCCGATAGTAGCAGCAAACTCCGGGAGGCCTTCTGGGACTACCACGCCAGTGGTGGGTAGGGCCAGTCCAGAGCGTCCAGAGAAGAGGTTCTGTGCTAACTGGTGCGGAAGCCTTCTGAGATAATTTTTGATTTCTTACCTCAGTCAGTTGTTTTACCGTTAACTGTATTTTGAGTTTCTTCGTCCTTCATCCACAGTGTGCCTAAGAAGAGGGCTGAAGCTCCGGTCCCTGCAGCAGCGGTTGAAGCTGTGCAGGCTGAAGCTCCGGCTCTGATTCCAGTGCCGCCCCAAGAGATGGCTGAGGTTGCAGCAGCCCCGGTGCTGGCTGTCGTGGTTTTGGACCTCGACTCATCTCCAGAAGCTCCCGTGGTAGCGCTGGACCACGGGAATGAAGATGTACCAGCGGCGCCAGCCCTGGAGGTTGAAGCTCCGGGCTTGGATGTTGAGATGTTGGACGCTCCGGCCACAGGGCCGGAGGTTGTTGAAGCCCCGGCAGTCGAGCCGGTGGTTGATGAGGTCCCGGCAGTGGAGCCGGGTGTTGATGAAGCTCCGGCACTTGAGCCGGTTGTCGAGGAAGCTCTGGCGGTAGAGCCGGTTGCTGTGGAAGTTCCGGTTGTGGAGCCGGTCGTTGAAGAGGACCTGGCATCCAAGCCATTTGCTGCGGAGGTGTCAGTGCTTGAGCCTATGGCGGTCGAAATGCCACCGCTAGAGCCCATGGTGGTCGAAGCGCCAGCACCTGAGCCAGCGGCGGAGGAGGTGCCTGCGCTGGAGCTAGAAGTAGCTTCTGCTCCGACCGAACCTTCAACACCCGCTCCAGAAGCGGTGATCCCGGAGGTGCCCGCTGCTGAGCTAGGGTGCCAAGATGAAGTTGTTGCCCCCCCGCCTGAGGGGCAAGTTGTTGATGACCTGGCGACTGGGCCTTCAGAGTCAATTCCGGTGGTCGGAACTTCTGCTACAAGTACTTCCTCGGCAGCGGCCGAGGCTATCCCGAAGGACGACCCTAGTGTCGTGGAAGATCAGGGAACCGCTCTTGTAGAGTGGGACCAAATTTTTGTCGCTGAAGATCTGCTGGAGCCAGCAGAGAGGACCCCGACAGGTCCGAACCCAATCCCCCTATCATTATCTATTGACAACGCCTGCTCCAGCCTTCGCCAGGTCTAGCTTGCTTTCTACCACGACAGCAAGGCCCTCGAGGAGGAGCGCCAAACCCTTAGGAGGTGCTGCAACCGACTCCATTTCAAGACCAAGCTGGCGCAGTCGAGGCTGGCTGACGACAAGGAGTGGGTACAAAGGGAGAAGGTCCGCTTGGAGTACTGGGGTAAGCTGTTGGATGAGAGGGAAAGCATGACACGGACCCTCGACAACCAGTCCCAAGCCACCTATGAGCAGGCCAAGGCTGCAAATAGTGCAGCAGATGACTGCCAGGAAAGGCTCGCCGCCATCCACGATAGTCTCGTCAAGCGCCGGGAGGCTCTTGAAGCACGGGAGAGACGACTCGAAGATGAAGAGCAGAAATTCTTGGAGCTGCGGGACGACCTCGTGAAGAGAGAGGAAGAGCTTGTCAAAAAGATAGCTCTGGCTGACAAGAGCCTCAAAGAACGCACCAAGAAATTGGAGGAGTGTTGCGAGGAGGAGGAGAAGAAGACCTGGGAGCGAGGGCAAGATCTCTACAAGCAGGAGAATGCCATTCCTGCCAGGGAGAAGAAAGTACGGGGCCGAGAGAAGGATCTGGTCAACCGTCGGAATGAGATCCACCTCCGGGAGGAGAGCTCAGCAAACTCGAAAGGCAGGTTGCTAAAATGATTCAGCAAAATGCCAAAGAGGTGGAGCATCTTGCTCGGGAGAGCTCAGATCTTGCGGCGGCCAAAAGATCCTTGGCAGAGATGCGTAGCGCAAGGGCTGCAGAGTCCCAACAAGTTTAGGACTTCTTGGGCAAGGCCAACGATGCGCTGACACCAATGGGCTTCAGTCCCGTTCGTCCGGATGATCCGAAGCCGGAGCTGGACCAGGCATTGGAGGCGCTGAGTGCAGCAGGCAACAAACTCACCAAGATGGGCGATGTCATCGCGGACCAATTGGAAACTGAGGGACAGTCCCTGGCGAAGAACGTCGCAGAGTTTGTGCTGACGTGCTACACCAGCCGGGACCCTCAATTCCCTCGGGACCCAGTGCTTGAAGGCCCCATCGAAGGAGAGGGTGAAGCCGCCCGAGCCAACATGTCAGAGGTGGCCCAGAAGGTCACCCAGTTCTTCCATGGGGTCTAGGACCATCTCTCTATAGCTCCCGCTTGTATTGTCTCTTCTTCTTCTCCAATTTTGTAATCTCTTGTCTTCAGATGAATGAAATCCAAAAAATTTTATGAATTTCATTTTTTTGTCTTCAACTCCTTTGTCTCACTTGGCCCCCTGGTAGATGTACACAATTTTATTATGAACATGTACCAAGAGGATGTAACAGTTGAATACTTGCATGATTCGAACTTGTAGAATGTAGGTCCGAAGTCTTCGATAGCGTAGGCCCCCTGAGGCTGTCAAAACTTGGTGTCTCCGACATTGACCATCGTTGGAGCTTAGTAGCTCTGGCAATAGTCTTCATCAACGCATAAAGCATCGATGGTTAGCCCTCTGGGGTGTCGGAGCTTGGTAGCTCCGGTAGTGACCTCTGTCAACACGTGGTTTATCAACAGCAAACTCCAGTATAGAGTCTTTCCACCATCTTTTCTTCATGTTGACGGCTTGCCCCCTAGCTTTACCGGAGCTGAGTAGCTCCAGCGACGCTCAATGTCAATTTTTGGACATCGACCATAAGCCACCTAGAGGATGTCAGAGCTTTGGCAGCTCCGGCTTCATTCACCATCATCATAAAATATTTATTTTTCCTGCACACTGGAGTCAAGAAAAACAGTAAAATCTGTTTCCTATCTATAACTTCATTGTGGCTTACTATTCCTGAGAAAGTTTTAGGTCGAACACAATTTTAAATACAATCAAAAGCGCCGTCTTGTTTCCTTCAGGTCCGATCGTTTCTGGACTTGCCTTACTTTGGCCTGCCGGGGTGTAGGTAGAGTGGCGTACTTAGGGTGCATGACCAGGCTAAGTCGATAGCACACTCCGACCCTAGATTGGCTTGGCGGCATTCAGACGAGTAGGCCATCAACAATGTTTGAACCCGGAAGGATAGACAATGCAACTCAAATTGTACATGAACTGGTCGAGTTAAAGTTTCTTAAGAACTACACAACTTTGTTATAGACAAGAAAGAGAAAAATAAAAAATATTGAGCCTGTACAAAGTAAATGCACGTGGAGTTTGTTTTCACACAATGATGTCTTTCATTATAGGTCCGGGGTACAGGGGAAACAAGTACACTGTTAGGATACGGAACCAGGCTAAGTGTTTTAGTTTCTCGTTTAACCCAAGGTAGCTAGCCACACTTTTAGTTCTGAGACTGTGACAAGTGTTGCATGGACGTTGCGGACCTAACAGGGTAGGTCCGGCTGTCCTCCCGGAGGAGCTACCCGACTTTGTACAATGACTCTATAACATACATCACATGTAATTACAGACTCACCTCCGTGATATTAAGTGTAGAACTTACGGAGGTGCTCAATGTTCCAAGGATTTGGGAGAGGTGTCCCATCCTCGGTTGACAAGCGAACGCATCCGGGATGGGATACTTTGATCACTCGAAAGGGTCCCTCCCAGCTGGGGGAGAGTTTGTTTAACCCTTCTCTGGATTGTATTCTTCGTAACACCAGATCGCCTTCCTCGAGCTGTCGGCTGTGAACATGCCTCTTGTGATGTCACCAAAGAGCTTGGCGGTATCGGGCATTCCGAACAGCTGCTCGGCACCTTCCCTCTTCAAGGAGGTCAAGGTCTTCACGCCGGAGCTGGTCCTGCGTGGCTTCATCGGAGGTCCGGACCCAGAGCGACCCCAAGGTGATTTCCGGAGGAAGGACTGCTTCAGCTCCGTACACCAGGAAGAAGGGTGTCTCTCCAGTTGACCGGTTTGGAGTTGTCCTGTTGGCCCATAGAGTGGGCGGAAGCTCTTCGATCCAGTGGGATCCATGTTTTTTCAGGCGCTCATATGTGCGCTTCTTGAGTCCTTTCAGGATTTCTGCATTTGCTCTCTCGGCTTGTCCATTGCTTGTCGGGTGAGCTACGGAGGCGTAGCTGACTTGTATGCTGAGGTCTTCGCAGTATCCTTGGAAAGCAGAGCTTGCGAATTGGGTCCCATTATCGGATATGATTTTGTTCGGGACTCCAAATCTGCATACGATGGACTGCAAGAAGTTGATAGTCGATTGCTTGTTTATTGTCACAACTAGAGTTGCTTTCGGCCATTTGGTGAACTTGTCAATGGCAAGAACTTGTAACCTCTAATGGCTCTTGGGAAAGGTCCCAAGATGTCCATCCCCCACACAGCGAAAGGCCATGTAGGAGGTACCATTTGTAGAGGCTCAGCCAGTGTGTGAATTTTCTTTTCATGGAACTGGCATGCTTCGCATTTCTTCACCAGCTCAGTTGCATCATGGAGCTTTGTAGGCCAGTAGAAGCCATGCTGGAAGGCTTTACCAACCAGCGTGCGGGAAGACGTGTGGTTCCCACACTCGCCTCCATGGATTTCTGCGAGGAGCTCGCAGCCTTCTTCCCTTGTGATGCACCGGATTAGGATGCCATTGGCACCGCGCCGGTAGAGATCCCCTTCTACCAACGTGTATCTTTTAGCCAATCTGACTACCCGGTCAGCGGATACATCATCGTCAGGAAGGATGTTGTCTTTCAAGTAGTTCCGGATCTCCGAGATCCATGCATTGGAACTAACTTGAGCATTTGAGTCTTGCGTGCTGGGTTGCTCAGAGCTTCCGGCAGCACCTACGAACCTTGATGGCTGCCATGGTAACAGGGCCATCGGGACCGTTAGCTTCGGGATGCTGATCTCGCCCCCTTCGCTCAGTTCGGCAGGCTGAGCTGTGGGTTTTGACAACCTCCGGACAAAGGTTCCGTCAAGAGCCGGAGCTCCGGTTGACACTTTCGTCGAGAGTTCATCAGCTTCAGCGCTATGGACACGCTGGACATGGTGGAGATCCAGGACTTCGAAGTCCTTCTGAAGCCTCTGGACTTTAAGGATTGTTACAGGAGCATTCACTCTTCACCTGTTTAATGATGAGCTGCGAATCTCCCTTGACCAATAGCTGCTTGACACCATATGATAGTGCCACCTTTAGTTCGTAAATGAGTGCTTCATACTCTGCCATGTTGTTGGTCGCCTTGAAGTCAAGGTGGACCATGTATTTTACCTTCTCCCCAGTTGGAGCGAGGAGAAGGACTCCAGCTCCGGCCCCCTGCTTTTGCATGGAGCCGTCGAAGTAGATGGTCCAGTGAGGCTCGGTGAAGACCGGAGCCTTGAGTTCCAGCTTCTGCTCACTAGGGCCCCCAGGGTTTGATGGAGAGGGGGTCCATTCCGCCACGAAGTCAGCCAATGGTTGACTCTTGATCGCTTGTATTGGGATGAATTCAAGATCGAATTCGGCCAATTCCGCTGCCCACTTTGCAATGTTCCCAGTAGAGTTGGGATTATGCAAGATCGCACGCAGTGGGTAAGAGGCCACCACTGAGATCTTGTGAGCTTGGAAGTAATGGCGAAGCTTCCTGGAGGCGATGAGAACTGCGTATAGCAGCTTGTGCACCTCTAGGTATCAAGTCTTGGCATCATATAGTACTTCGCTGATGAAGTATACTGGGCGTTGGACTGTCCGGACCCTCCCAGAGGGGCCCGGAGCTTCCTCCACATCGACCCGAACCCTCCCGGAGGGGTTCGAACCTGCTTCGAGGACCTCCGGGTCCTTGCTGGAGGAACCCGAAGCTTCTACTAGAGCGACCCAGACCCTCCCGGAGGGGTCCAGATCTTCTGGAATAACTCCCTGTAGTTCCAAGTCTGGCGGCTGGGACCCAGACTCACCTTTAGGAACCTCCGGACCCTCCCGAAGGGGTCTGGATTCCTGAGCTTCGGATGGTTCTGGTCTCTCCGCAACCAGGACCATGCTGACAACCTTGTCGGTTGCTGAAATGTAAAGCAGTAAGGGATCACTAGGGTTTGAGCTACCAAGGTTGGTAGAGTGGTGAGGAGCTGCTTTAGCTCCTGGAACACCTTTTCTGCTTCTTCATACCATTGAAATGGTCCGGACTTCCTCAATAGCTTGAAGAAGGGTAGCGCCCGTTCCGCCAGTCTTGAGATGAACCGACTGAGGGCGGCTAGACATCCAGTCAATTTCTGGACGTCCTTGATGCGGGCTGGTGGCCGCATCTCCTCAATGGCTTTAATCTTCGCCGAATTTGCGTCTATGCCCCGGTGGTTTACCAGGAAACCAAGAAGCTTTCCGGAGCTAACCCCGAAGACGCACTTGTCTGGGTTCAGCTTCGTGCAGGTGACCCGCAGCTTGTCGAAGACAACTTGCAAGGTATCAAGGAGTGACTCCTTGTCCTTGATCTTGACGACGATGTCATCAACAAACAGTTCCACTACGTCTCTGATGAGCTCTCCAAAGGTTTTGTACATAGCTCGTACAAATGTTGAAGCTGCATTCTTAAGACCAAATGACATGGCAGTATAACAGTACAATCCATCTACTGTGATAAAAGAAGTATGCGCTTCATCTTCCCTAGACATTCTGATTTGATGGTACCCAGAATATGCGTCTAGGAAACACAGTAATTCACACCCAGAGGTGGAATCCACTATCTGATCTATTCTAGGTAGTGGGAATGGATCTTTTGGGCATGCCTTATTCAGTGTTGTGTAGTCGATACACATCCGAAGCTTCCCGTCGGCCTTGGGTACAACAACTGGGTTTGCCAGCCATTTTGGGTGGAAGACTTCTCGGATGAATCCAGCTTCGAGCAACTTCTTCACTTCTTGTCGTATGAAGTTCTGTCGCTCTACGGATTGCTTCCGAGGCTTCTGATGTACGGGCCGAGCGTCAGGATAGATCTTCAGATTATGCTCGATCACTTCCCTAGGGATCCCAGGCATTTTTGATGGTTGCCAGGCAAACACGTCGACATTAGCCCGGAGGAAAGTGATGAGCGCGAGTTGCTATTTGTCATTCAGACCTCCCGATATACAGGTGGTCTGAGTGGCATCGGAACCGATTTGGACGACCTTGACGGGGATGTCGGTGTCGCCGTTTGGTTGCGCGCGAGGTGCGGAGGTTGAGCCTCGTTGACGAATGCTTGGGGTTTTCAGAGCTTGTTCCTGCCTGGATTCTTCTTCCTGCACTGTAGCAAGTGCATGAAGTTCTTCCAGAGCAGTCACTCCGGCAGTACGGTCTCTGCGGATCCGAAGAACGCCAGCTGGTGTTGGCATCTTCAACCCCAGGTAGCCATAATGAACAACAGCCATGAACTTGTACAAGGCGGGCCTGCCCAGAATGGCGTTGATAGGCAAGTTGATCTGCGTAATGTCAAAGATCAACTTCTCAGTGCGATAATTCTCCTGAGTCTCGAAGGTCACAAGGAGAGTTATGGCACCGAGTGGGGTTATGGCCCCCGAACCTACTCTGGAGAAAGGTCGGGAGGGGCGAAGGTCCTAAGGTCAGAGCTGAAGCTTGACGAAAGCTTCGAAGCTTATGAGGTTCAGCTCCGAACCTCCGTCCACCATTACATGGTGGAGTTGAATGTTATTGATGGTCGGAGATAACATCAAAGGTAGTTGACCAGCTCCGATCATGTTCTGAGGGCAGTCCAAAGCATCAAAAGTAATGGTGGTGTCCATCAACTTTCGATGAGGCTCCACCCTGGCTGTAGGAGCTACTGAGGCCATGTCCCGCCGCATGGTCTTGAGGACACGGCGGGAGGTGATGTCCCACGAACCACCGAAGATGGTGTTCATGGTCTTCCAACGCTCATTGTCGGAGACGTCGGAGTCGTCGTCGACGGAGGTGTAAACATCCTTCAGGACCTTTTTAGGGTCCTGAAAGCCTAACTCCTCTTCAGCCGGAGCTTCATCGACCTTCTGTTTTCCTTCCCTCTAACAGAAAGGAACTTCTTCCCGGCGCTTGTTGTAGCGCTCGACAAGGTTTTGGACCACCCGGCAGTCCTCCAAGTTGTGGCCGTTCGACTTGTGGATAGGACACCACACTTTGGAGTTGCCACCGTCTTCAGAGGACGGCCGAGGTCATTTCTCGAGGCGTGGCCCCCGGCCACCCGCAGCTGCAGCAGTAGATGCGCCGGCCGACAGCTTCTTCTTGCCGTTGGACTTTTTCTTCTTTTTGCCACTCCCGGAGGTAGTGGCTTCGCCTTTGGGGGATTTTTTACCATCCTCCGGAGGTGGTTTGGAGTGCATTTCACGGCCCTCCGCAGCTTTGGCACACTTGTCTACCAAGCTAAAGAGCTCCATGACGCTAGTGATCTCCTTGATAGCCAACTTCTCCAGCATCTTTTTATCTCGTACGCCCTGTCTAAATGCCACGATAACAGAGGCGCTGGAGATAGAAGGAATAGTGTTTCGTACCTGGGAGAACCTCTGGATGAATGAGCGCAGGGATTCTCCCCCCTTCTGCACAACTGCAAAAAGGTCCAGTCCGGTGCCTGGTCGGGTGTATGAACTCCCGAAATTGGCAGTGAACTGTTGGCACAATTCCTCCCAACTATTGATGGAGTTGTGAGGAAGGCTCATGAACCAGGACCTAGCAGTCCCAGTCTAGGCCACTGGGAAGTAGTTCGCCATTACGGCCTCGTTACCTCCGGCCGCAAGGATTGTTGTGGAATAAATCTGGAGAAACTCAGCAGGATTAACAGTCCCGTCGAATTTCTCTGGCAGATGAGGCCGGAACTTTTGTGTCCATCTGACCATGCGTAGGTGCATGGCCAGAGCAGAACAGCCTCCTCCTACTTCCTCGAGAGCAGGACTGTCTTGAGCCTCTCGCCTTTCGCGAGCACGTTCGATATGGACACGGCCATCCTATTAACGGTAACGGCTATCAAGCTCCGCCCGGAGGTCATGAGTTGAAAGCCTGGTTACCGTATGAGTACGTTGCACCCTGGAAGGTAGTGACAGAACTTGCTGTGACGCAGCACGCCTCCTATTTTGGGAAGCATGTGGACCAAGTCTGCCAGACACAGTCCGACGCTGCGATGGGGCCCGCCCCAAAGGAGGAGGACCTTGGTTGCTGATGCGGTCGGCTGCTGCTGCAACCAGATGTTCAACATCAGCCCTCCACTGCTCCATTGCACCATGGGATGCACCTGGAGGTGGTGGACATTGAAGGAGAGCACGCACTGCATGGAGCGCGTGTTCAGGGTTGTTGTTGTTATTCGCCGATGCGGTGACCGACGCTGATGCACCGTCACGCTGCCCAGCTTGACGTGCTGGTGCAGGCGGCGGCGGTGGAGGCATGACTCCTGCTGGAGCCATGGCACCTGCTGGTTGCTGCATGTTGGAGGGATTGCCCCCAGCGGGTTGAACAGTAGGGTTGCCGTTGGATGATCCAGCAGCTGAGTTCACCATACTTGAAATCTTGGGCGCCCCTACCTGGCGTGCCAACTGTCGGTGTTTGGATCCGACAGATCTCTTGACACTACCTTTGGTAGATCGAGGAGTTGTAGTTCGGTAATAGGCGCATAGAGATTCAAAAAGGTGAAGAACAAGTGGACACATGGATTTACATGGGGCCACCTGAGGGTAATACCCTACTCCACGGGTGTGATGGTGTTGTATTGAGCGTGTGAGTCTAGAAGAAGCTCCAGAAGAAGAAGATCGTCTAGCTCAGGGAGTTCAGTCGTGGTCTGGAACCGTCCCTTGTGTATCGTCGACAAGTCCTTTTATAGTACAAGGACCGGTCGTTACACCGTTAGCCTGGCCCGACATGTGGCCATGGTAGTTACACATGATTGATACACAATTAATGAGGTTAATTGCCCTTAATAGCCTGGTAACGGGCCTTAAAAATGCTATTACCAATATTAAGGGCCATCCGATCGTGTGTTATTAATGTGGTATTAATGACACTTAATCGGGTCTTGAAGTCTCTGATTGCTCCTTGAAGGTTCGGAGTCATTGGGGGGTCCACCAGCCTGATTGTTGAAGTTGAAGGTCCGGTGGTTCAGCCACGTGGCAGTTCCGGAGCTTATCGTCGTGGACGAGTAGGTCCGGTGCTGCTGGACACATGTCAGTACCAGAGCTTCCCTCTGTCTGGGGTTAGGTCCGGGGGTGCCATACTGGTATTCCGTCCGGAGCTTCCCATGTGTAGGTGATAGCTCCGGCCTTAAGATACACTTGGCGGCCCTGGGACTAACCATGTTGGGGAAGCAGGTCCGATTATGACTGACATGTGGGGCCTTCGGAGGTCTTCAAATCTGGTAGATGGAGTTTCCTTGTGATCTTTGCAATCCCATGGTGTATCCGGTATGGAGGGTATCGACAACAGCCAACACTGTTGTCCCGGTGGGTGCTGTTGCACCACCACCTCCGCCATCTCAGCAAGATGGTGTATTCGTGTCGGTCACTGCATCGATGAACAACCCTGAGAATGCGCTGAATGCAATTTGGACTCTTCTTCAGCGTCCTCCAGTGCCTGGAACTCCTCCGACTGCCATGGAGAAATGGTGCGCTGATGTTGAGCATTTAGTTGCTGCTCCAACTAATGCCCTCGGCCTCCAGGGTCTGCCTCATGCTGGACAGGCACCTACTCAGAACAGGACCTTGTCTGGTAGACTTGATCCTCAGGCGTCACAACACGGGAGACGTGCACCCTCTCAGCAAGTGATGTCACTGCCCTCCGGGGCACGATGCACTCATACGGCGTCGAGGCTTCCAACGCATGACCTCCGGTCGGAGCTCGACTGCAAATACATGAGGCAGGACAACCGTGTCCATATCGAGCGCGCTCGCGAGAGGCGAGAGGCTCGAGAAAACCCTTCTCCTCTGGGAGTGGGGGGGGGGGGCGATTGTTCAGCCCTGGCAATGCATCTTCGCATGGTCGAATGGCCACCCAAACTCCAGCCTCATCTGCCGGAGAAGTATGACAGGACAGTCAACCCCATCGAATTTCTTCAAATCTACTCCACCGCCATCCTCGCGGCTGGAGGCAATGAGGCTGTGATGGCCAACTACTTCCCCGTGGGTCTAACCAGGACAACAAGGTCCTGGTTCATTAGTCTCCCTCCTGAATTTATTTTTAGTTGGGGGAACTTTGTCGCCAGTTCACAACCAACTTCGGAAGCTCCTACACTCGACCTGGAACAGAGCTGTACCTATTCGCAAAACAACGGAAGGAGGGAGAATTGCTGCGATCGTTCATCCAACAGTTTTCTCAGGTACGAAACATCATTCCTTCAATCTCCAACGCCTCTGTCATTGTTGCATTCCCACAAGGAATTAGAGATAAGAAGTGTGAGACCTATGTGTGTTGAATACATTGGCTTTGACAATAAAAGTTTTGAATGCTGCCATAACATCTTTTTAGCAAGGTCCGACTCCAGCTTCGAGCTTCTGCAAGGTCCGACAATAGGTCCCACTTTCTTTGTCTAGATCCGACATGTTTTTGGGTACCTCCGGTGAGCTTTGTCTTTAGCTCCGATATGTCTTTGTTAAGCTCTGATATGTTTTGCTAGGTTCGACTTATGTTGGTTAGCTCCTACATGTTTTTCTAGCTCCGACTTTTAGGATGACTAGTTCCGACTAGTTTTGGTTAGCTCCGGCGCTAGGTGCGACTAGCTTTGGTTAGCTCCAGCACTAGGTCCGACTAGCTTTGGTAAGCTACAGCGCTAGGTTGTACTACCTTTTGTAAGCTCCAGCTCAAGCTCCGGTTAGCTTTGGCAAGGTTCGAAGCTTGATCGCAATGTTTCTGCTTTTATCTTGCAATGTTTCGAACTTTCTTTATAATCTTAGAAAGATTGCTTAGTATTCATTTGCTAAGTTTTTGGTGCATTTTGGTTGATATGGCTGATACTGTTTTGATATGCTTTGCAACATGCTTATGTGAGGTGCTCACGTAAGGTGTTGTGTTCGGAACTGACTTGAGTCAAGTCACGGACTTGGGATCGTATGGATTGGTTGTTTATTCATGTGTAGGTTTTGCTTGAGTTCAAGTCATGGCTGGTGACAGGATCCTTTGGACTAGTCTCAGGGAAGAGATGAGGTTCCAACAACCAAATTCAGGAGGAATTGTGGTTGAGCGGGTCAGGAGGTCGCGCAGGATGATTGAATCAAGGGCGGTGCATATGAAGGTTACTGGACGTCGAAGGAAGGTGTTTGCACGTATGCATGTGGTGCATGACGTGGCAACATGGTTCTGAACATGGTTCCAGACAAGTTTTACTCATCGAGTTTCTGGACAGCACTACCTTTTGCCGGTGGTTTTATCATAACTCGAGTTTTACAGATCCAATTGACATGATTCTTTTTGGGTTGTCTTCAGAACATGATTATATATCATCTGTCAAAATTTCACAGTCATTGGATTTGTGGTTTCTGATCTACACGAGTTTCTTTGCAGCGTTCCAGAACTGTTTTTCTTGGGTAGGACAGATTGACCTTTGTTTGATCTTTCGATCATAACTTGAGTTTCTCTCAACGGATTTGAGTGATTCTTCTTGTGTTTTCTTCGTGACTTGATTCTCTCTGATATATATCACTTTTTTCATGGTGAAACACGTTTAGATTAGTTTCACACACGATTTCTCTAACAGATCATTTTTCTACCGAAGGAATTGGAATTTAATTGTTTCCGCTGCATGAGATTTTTAAATCTACCATTCACCCCCCTATGGTAGCTTTTCACGTGTTCTTCGATCCTACAATTGGTATCAGAGCCACGATGCTCCAATCATTGTGATTTGCATGTGTTTTTGACTAATCATCATGGAGAAATACTCCGCCAAACCTTGTGTGTTTGCTGGTATTGATTTTCAGGTTTGGAAGGCACGCATGGAGGCTTTCATCCAGGCGCAAGGCTTCGCAATATGGTAGAAGGTGTACAAGTTATACGAAGTGCCACCTAACAATCATGTTACGGCTACAAACCTACGGGACGTCGACAACAACAACAAAGACCGAAACTTGATCATCCAAGGACTCACTCAGAGCGACTTTGACCACGTTGCACATCTCCGATCGGCATACGATGTATGGAGAGCACTTTGTGACTATCATGAAGGATCCAACAGGATCAAGAAGGAAAGGCAAGACATGTTCAAGAAAGAATACATGCGCTTCTAGATGCAACCCGGTGAGTCCATCGATGATCTCTTTGCTCGCTTTAACAAAATTCTCATTAACTTGCGTAGTGTCAACGTTAATTTTTCTGATGCTGAAAATGCTAGGCAACTCCTTAGTGCATTATACATGTCAATCTGGGAGATGAAAGTTACATCTATTCGTGAATCTACTATCATGAGTACACTTACTTTAGATGTGCTTTACTCAAAACTCATGAAATTGACTTCTTATCACGTAAGAACCCAAATAAGTCTAATGCATTTGTCTCACAACGTGATATGCCTAGCTCCAGCCAATCATCATCCTGAAATACTCTTGCTTTGCTGTTCTCACTAACCCTAGAGCAGGTCGAGGAATTTCCAGAGGGGGAGCTAGCACTTCTCTCTACTAGGTTCTCAAAAGCATTGCAAAATGTGAGAACTAGAAGGAGAGGAAGCTCCAGACCTCAATGATGCTTCGAATGTGGTGAGACAGGACACTTTCATACAAAATGCCCTAACCTTTCAGGTTCTACTTCCCGAGAAGAAAACCAATCAAAGATGAAGCACTCCTCAACAAATGATAAGAAGAAGAAGAAGGGCTTTACAGGTCGCCAACTGGTGAACAGTTTTATCTCCGCACTCCAGGAACTTGGCTCAAGCGACGTGGACATTGGAAATGACGAAGATGAAGATGATTTGGCCAACTTATGCTTCATGGCGGGCAAAACAAGATCAAGATCAAGTCAGGAGGATGCAGAACACTACAGTGATGACGATGATGTATGTTCTACCTGTAATGAAATGTGTGATGCACTTTCTCGTGCAACTATTATTGTTAAGAAAAAGGACAAAAAGCTTAGGGATAATGCTGCTAAAATTGAATCACTAGAATCTGAAATAAACTATTTGAAAACCTTGATTCCTAGTGATGATTCTTGTCCCTCGTGTGATTTAATATATGAACAATTGTCCACATTAAGAAATGAACATTCCTCTACTCTAGATAGACTTGAACTTGAAATTGAAAAGAAGAAAAACCTTGCCGCACTTGACACTGGAAACTTAAAAGATGCTTCTTGTTCTACAATTGATTTGCATTGTTCTAGTTGTGATGATCTTGAAAAAAACTAAAATATGCTATGAATGAAATTTCAATATTGAATAATGCTTTACGTTCTCATGAAGTTAAATATTGTTCCAATTGCAAATTAAAAGGAAAAACTTCATGTGAAAATTGCCTTGATCTGTCCAATAAACTTGATAACAGGCATAGGACATTAGATCGGTTTTGTAATGGGAATAAGAACCTAAACTTGCTGCTGAATTCTTCCAAGTCTTGCAATGATAAAACTGATTTAGGTTTTGATTCTCATGCTTATGCTAAGGCACATCCACCTAAAATTGTAAAGTCATTAGGAAGTGGTATGATTTAAACAGTTCCTAAACAAAAAGAAGTGGTTTTCAGATCTGCAGAAGTGTTGTCTCATTTAGTTTCAAATAAAAATATTGCTTGCTCATCTAGACATGAACACAAGGTTAAATTTCATTGTACCTGCTGTGGTAGAGATGGTCATGTCATAGATTTTTGTTATAGACTTGCTAAACAATAGAAAAGGAAAAGAATGATTGCTAGATCCCATAACTTTCATGCGAAATTTGCTGCACATATTAAACCGAATGCCAGGAACATGCAATCTGCTGGTATGAGTCAAAAACATTCAAAGTTTACCTCCGGACCTTCAGTTTTGGCCTCTAGAGCTATTGATTTTTGTGCTACTCAAGTAAGATCTTATAGGTCAGTAGTCAAGAGTAAAAAACCTCAAACTTTGACTCGTAAACCTGCTGTTTTATCTCAGCTTTCGCGTGTTTTTCCTACTGCACGTCGTGTGACTCAGTACTGGATTCCTAAATGCCTTTTGACTAACCCCAGTATTGAGTCATCGACGTATTGTGCTTCTATGTAGGTTACACGTTTAAGGAAGGAGAACATTTGGATTGTGGATTCAGGTTGTTCACGGCACATGACCGGTAACAAAGATTGGTTCTCCTCCCTCTCTTTTGAGTCACGTGTAGAGAATGTTACTTTTGCCAATAATTCTTCAACTCCTATAATTGCTAAGGGTTCGGTTAGAGTAAATGATCACTACACTCTGAAGGATGTGGCACTTGTCAAAAAATTGAAATACAACTTGCTTTCTATTTCACAATTGTTAGATGAAAATTTGGAAATTATTTTCAATAAAAACTGTTGCAAAGTTGTAGGTTCAAATAGTGAGCTTATTTTTAACATGTCTTGGTTTGGAAGAGTTTTTAAAGCGGATTTTGATATGTATTCCTCTAAATATAGGTGTCTAGTTGCTAATGATTCCAAAGATTTATATTTTTGGCATCGTAGACTTGGTCACGTAGGCTTTGATCATCTCACGCGTGTTAGTGCTCTTTATCGCATACGTGGGCTGCCTAAGCTTAAAGGGGACAAAGAAATTGTGTGCTCTTCTTGTAGACATGCTTAGATGGTTGCAGGTTCACATACTCCTCTCACAATGATCATGACAACTGAACCGGGTCAACTTTTGCACCTTGACATCGTAGGACCTTCACGTGTTCAATCCTTCGGAGGTAAATGGTATGTACTTGTGATTGTTGATGATTATTCTAGATATTCTTGGGTTTACTTTATGGGGTCTAAGAATGAAGTTTTTAGTCACTTTAGAACTTTATTTCTTATATTATCAATTGATTACCCAGGATCTTTAAAAGCAATTAGAAGTGATAATGGAATTAATTTAAAAATCAATCTTTTGATCACTTTTGTGCTGAAAATAAGATAGATCATCAATTTTCTTCACCATATGTTCCTCAACAAAATGGTGTTGTAGAAAGAAAGAACATAACCTTAGTTGAGATGGCTAGGACTATGCTTAATGAATATCAAACTCCTAGGAAATTTTGGGCTGATGCGTTAGCAACCGCTTGTTATGTCTCAAATCGTGTTTTCTTGCGTGCTAAGCTAGGTAAAACACCATATGAGCTCCGGTTTGAACATAGGCCTAGGGTTACACACTTTCGGGTCTTTGGTTGCAAATGCTTTGTTAAGAAACATGGTAATCTTGATAAATTTGAACCTAGATCCATTGATGGCTTGTTTCTTGGTTATCCATCTCATACTAGAGGCTACCGTGTGCTTTTACTTGACACTAACAAAATTGTGGAGACTTGTGAAGTGTCTTTTGATGAAGCTAGCCCAGGTACTAGCTCAAACATTGCAGGTCCAGATCCATATCCGCAGGGGGAGAGCATTTTCGTTGAAGATGAGGAAGAGGTGGAGGTGCTGCCCGAAAATTCAGCAGCTAATGACATTGTTCGAGCTCCTGATTTTGATTCACAGCCAGCACCGACGACCACCATTGCTGGTCCAGATCCTCCTCAAGTCACAAGCTCATCAATTTGTGATGAACATGAAGAATAAGAAAAAGCTTGTGAAGTGTCCACTCCCCTCCGGGTTCTCAAAATTCATCCTCCACAATAGATTATTGGAAGCTTGCACGAACGAGTTACACGCTCCAGGTTTTTCGATCCAAACTCTCATGCTCATTCTGCTTTTGTTGCTTCTTTTGAACCCAAAGATATATCACACGCACTCACTAATGAATCTTGGATTATTGCCATGCAAGAAGAGTTAGAAAATTTTGAAACAAATAATGTTTGGAAACTTGTACCTCCTCCTCAAGGTCACACTTTAATTGGAACTAAATGGGTGTTTAAAAATAAACAAAGTGAGGATGGGGTTGTGGTTAGGAATAAGGCTAGGTTGGTTGCTCAAGATTTCACTCAAGTTGAAGGTCTAGATTTTAATGAAACTTTTGCTCCTGTTGCTAGATTAGAAGCCATAAGAATTTTTTTACCTTTTGCTGCATCTAAAGGTTTTAAGCTATATCAAATGGATGTTAAAAGTGCTTTTCTTAATGGCTACATAGATGAGTAGGTTTATGTCAAACAACCACCGGGTTTTGAAAATTCAGATTTTCCTAATCATGTTTACAAACTGTCCAAAGCTTTGTACAGTCTCAAACAAGCCCCTAGAGCATGGTATGATAGGTTAAAAACATTCTTACTTCAAAAGGGGTTTACCATGGGCAAGGTTTATAAAACTCTTTTTGTGCTTAAGCATGGCAATGACTCATTATTCGTTCAAGTGTATGTGGATGATATTATCTTTGGTTGTGCTTCTCATGATCTTGTGTCCAAGTTTTTAGCTATGATGAGTTCAGAATATGAGATGAGTATGATGGGAGAACTCACGTACCTTTTGGGGCTGCAAATCAAGCAAACCAAGGAGGGTACCTTTGTGCATCAAACAAAGTATACAAAAGACCTCCTAAGGCGCTTCAACATGGACAAAAGCAAGCCTCTTCGGACACCAATGGGAACAGCAACAACACTTGAACTTGATGCAGATGGTGAACCCGTGGATCAAAAAGAATATAGAAGTATGGTCGGATCACTTTTGTACCTCACGGCATCAAGACCGGACATACAATTCAGCATATGTCTTTGTCACGATTTCAAGCCTCCCCACGTGCTTCACATCATCAAGCCGTCAAAAGGATTCTCAGGTACTTACATGGAACTAAAGAATTTGGCATTTTTCTTCCCTCTTCCTCAACCGTTACTTTGAATGCTTTTTCTGATGCTGATTTTGGAGGTTGCAGGATTGATAGGAAAAGTACATCCGGTGCTTGTCATTTTCTTGGTAATTCACTAGTTGCTTGGTCCTCTAGAAAACAAAACTCAGTTGCACAATCCACAGCCGAATCTGAATATGTAGCTGCTGCTAGTGCTTGCTCACAAATTCTTTGGATTGTTCAAACACTTAAGGACTATGAGGTTGATCTAGATAGTGTTCCACTGTTTTGTGATAACACTAGTGCCATTTGCATTGCTAAAAACCCCGTGCAACATTCTAGAACTAAGCACATTGACATTAGGTATCACTTTCTCAGTGATAATGTTGAAAAAGGAAACATTGTGCTTCACCATGTAGATACCGAACAACAATTGGCTGACATTTTTACAAAACCTTTGGATTTCACTCGTTTTTGTTACATTCGTAGTGAAATAGGATTTATGCATCCTCATGGCTTAAATTGAGGGGGAGTTTTCAAACTTGAGAAGTCTATGTGTGAATCTGTACTTAAAATAATATGAGCATAGTATTTCATACATATATGAATTTGTGATTCCTTTTACATGCTGAAAGTTCTTACTACATTACTCATGTTATACATTTTGTAGTTTTTGCCATGACTAGTAATTGGAATAATTACTTACACTAAATCTGGTCATGGTTGAATTTTCTTGCTGTTTTGAACTTGTTGCATGCTCACAAGTGCTTTTAATCATAAAGAATTAATCAAGTAATCAACTCACATGTTGAGTTTTTGTGAACAAATATAAGTTGAGGAAGATCAAGAGAATATGCAGGCATCGCACTTCTTCATTTGAAATGGCTTATCATTGCACTTAGATATGAACTTGGAAGAAGTTGTGTATGACTAAAACCATGTCCATAAGGTTCTGATTGTCAAATGACATAGGCTTGACTTGGTTGGTTAGAATAAGGCAGGTGCGCATATAATCTCTTGCAAATATCATATGATCTAAATTTGTGCTTTGAAAAATAATAAATTGCAGCAACAAGTGTCATGCTTTTAGGTTTTGAAATAGTTAAGTTTGTGGGATCATGACTTGCTAAATTGGAAATTTCATTGATGTGATAGTATGTTATAATATGTTCATAACAATTAAAATTTGTCTTATAAACCTTGCTGAATACATTGTCAAAGGGGGAGAGATAATATGTGAATTTTAATTTTAAAAAACAAATATTCAAGGGGGAGACATTGATTACACATTGCACATATTCACAATTGTTTTTGGCACGATTCTTCTCGGGGGGGAGAATTTCTTTTTCTCATTTTATTTCGGTTTTACAAAGGAGGAGAAATTGTTTTCAAAACTTTTAATGTGAACAAGCAAATGCTCGGATCTTAAGTGGTGTTGCCAATGCATTCATCAAGGGGGAGATTGTGAGACCTATGTGTGCTGAATACATTGGCTTTGACAATAAAAGTTTTGAATGCTGCCATAACATCTTTTTAGCAAGGTCCGACTCTAGCTTCGAGCTTCTGCAAGGTCCGACAATATGTCTGACTTTCTTTGTCTAGATCCGACATGTTTTTGGGTAGCTCCGGTGAGCTTTGTATTTAGCTCCGGCATGTCTTTGTTAAGCTCCGATATGTTTTACTAGGTCCGACTTATGTTGGTTAGCTCCGACATGTTTTTCTAGCTCCGACTTTTGAGATGACTAGTTCTGACTAGTTTTGGTTAGCTCCGGCGCTAGGTCCGACTAGCTTTCGTTAGCTCTGGCACTATGTCCGACTAGCTTTGGTAAGCTCTGGTGCTAGGTTGTACTAGATTTTGTAAGCTCTGGCTCAAGCTTCGGTTAGCTTTGGCAAGGTTCAGAGCTTCATCGCAATGTTCCTGCTTTTATCTTGCAATGTTTCGAACATGCTTTATAATCTTAGAAAGATTGATTAGTATTCATTTGCTAAGTTTTTGGTGCGTTTTGGTTGATATGGCTGATATCATTTTGATATCCTTTGCAACATGCTTATGTGAGGTGCTCACGTAAGGTGTTGTGTTCGGAGCTGACTTGAGTCAAGTCGCGGACTTGGGCTTGTATGGATTGGTTGTTTATTCATGTGCAGGTGTTGCTTAAGTTCAAGTCATGGCTGGTGATAGGATCCTTTGGACTAGTCTCAGGGAGGAGATGAGGTTCCAACAACCAAATTCGGGAGGAATTGTGGTTGAGCGGGTCAGGAGGTCGCGCAGGATGATTGAATTAAGGGTAGTGCAAGTGAAGGTTACTAGACGTAGAAGGAAGGTGTTTGCACGTATGCATGCGGTGCATGACATGGCAACATGGTTCCAAAGATGGGTTATGGATGGGAAGATCTGGTTGGAAGGATCGGATCGTATTGGTTGATGACTTTGGCTGCGGCAGAGTCGGTTATGGCTCGGTATGGAAAGTATCGAGTTGGTTATGATAGGATTTCGTGTGGGTCACGAATTTGAATTTTTTTAGGAATGTGGGATACTTTCCTAAGGTATTTGGAAGTCTTAAGATTGCTTCTATCTGCGTATGGAAGAGTCCTAAGCAGTTATGGAAAGTTTCGATTCGTAAACAGAGTAGGATTAGAGTCCTAGTTGAGATTGGGTTGGCCTAAGGGCTGGTTATATAAGCTAGGAAGGCTAGAGCTCATGGTGCACGACTTTGGAGCTGTTCCTCTTGTGTTCTATTGAATAAAATTCGTATTTTGAAGAAACTTTTGTGCCTTGTTCGTCCGACTTGTTCCAGACAAGTTATACTCGTCGAGTTTCTGGACAGCACTACCTTTCGTCGGTGGTTTTATCATAACTCGAGTTTTACAGATCTAATTGACGTGATTATTTTTGGGTTGTCTTCAAAACTTGATTATCTATCATATATCAAAATTTCACAGTCATTGGATTTGTGGTTTCGGATCTACACGAGTTTCTTTGCAGCATTCCAGAACTGTTTTTCTCGGGTAGGACAGATTGACCTTTGTTCGATATTTCGATCATAACTTGAGTTTCTCTCGACATTTTTGAGTGATTCTTCTTGTGTTTTCTTCGTTACTTGATTCTCTCTGATATATATCACTTTTGTCACGGTGAAACACGTTTAGATTAGTTTCACACATGATTTATCTAATAGATCATTTTTCTGCCGAAGGGGTTGGAATTTAATTGTTTCCGCTGCGTAAGATTTTTAAATCTACCATTCACCCCCCTGGTAGCTTTTCACATGTTCTTTGATCCTACAAGAAGATGCTGGAGAAGCTCGCAGCAAACACGTCAACAACATCACGAAGCTCTTCAGCCTAGCTAACAAATGTGCTAGGGTTGCGAAGGGCCGAGAGATGCACTCCAAACCAGCTGCAGAGGCTGGTAAATATTCCTCCGAGGCTGAAGCTACTGCCTCTGGTAGTGGAAAGAAGAAGAAGAAGTCGAACGCCAACTGCTACTGCTGCAGCTCCTGGTGGCCGGGGGCCATGCCCCAAAAATGACCCCGACCATCGACTGAGGATGGCGACGGTGAGAAGATGTGGTGTCCGATTCATAAATCGAACACCCATAATCTTGAAGACTGTAGCGAGGTCCAACGGCTTGTTGAACGCAACAACAAGCACCAAGAAGAAACCTCATTCCGCCAACAGGAAGGGAAACAGGAAGTCAGCGAAGCTCCGTCTAATTAGGAGCTAGGCTTCCAGGATGCTAAGAAGTCCCTAAAGGCCGTCTACAACACCATGAAAGATGACTCTGATATCTCCGACAATGAGTGTCGAAAGACTCGCCATATGATATATTGAGGGTCCTGGGATATTACCTCCTGGCGCATTCGCAAGACAATGCGTCGTGAGATGGCTGGCGCAGCTCCCACCACCAAGGCAGAACCTCATCAGAAGTGGGTGGATACTGCCATCACCTTTGATGCTTCGGATTTCCCAAAGAACATGACCAGAGCTGGTATGTTGCCTTTGATGGTCTCTCCTACCATCAACAACATCCAGCTCTATCATGTCCTAGTGGATGGAGGTGTCGCGCTCAACCTCCTCAGCTTCGTGGCTTTTGCAAAGCTCCAGCTCAGCCTATCAGACCTTAGGCCCTCACGTTCTTTCTCCAAAGTAGGTCCGGGAGTCATCACTCCTCTCATATCAATTACACTCTCGGTGACCTTCAGGACTATGGACAACTATAGGTCTGAGAAGCTGGTCTTTGATGTGGCACACATCAGCCTTCCCTTCAACGCCATCCTAGGCAGGCCAGCCCTGTATAGGTTCATGGTTGTAGCCCATTACGGATATCTAGTTTTGAAGATGCTGACTCCTTCAGGCGTCCTTCGGATCCGTGGGGATTGCACTGTTGGAGTCACTACGCTGGAATAACTTCATGCGCTCGCAACGGTGCAGGAAGAAGAATTTGGCAAGGAGGGACCAGCTCAACAGCCTTCGAGCTCACGTCAGCGTGGCTCAACTCTTGCACCTCGTGTCCAACCAAGCAGCGACACCGACATCCCTGTCAATGTTGTCCAAATTGGTTCTGATGCTGCCCAGACCACTCGTATATCGGGAGGTCTAGACAACAAATAGGAACTCGCGCTCGTCACTTTCCTCTGGGAGAATGTAGAAATGTTTGCATGGAAACCATCACAGATGTCTGGGATCCCTAGGGGTGTGATTGAGCACAACCTTAAGATATACCCCAATGCACGACCAGTACATTAGAAGCCCCGGAAGCAATCTGTCGAGCAGCAGAACTTCATCAGACAAGAAATCAAGAAGATGCTCGATGCAGGTTTCATCTGGAAGGTTCACCATCCGTGGTGGCTGCCAAACCCAGTCGTTGTACCAAAGGCTGGTGGGAAGCTTTGGATGTGCATCGACTACACCACCTTGAATAAGGCATGAGCAAAAGTCCCATTTCCACTTCCTAGGATAGATCAGATAGTGGATTCTACCTCCGGGTGTGAATTTCTGTGTTTCCTAGATGCATAATCTGGATATCATCATATTCAAATGTCTAGGCAAGATGAAGAGCATACTGCCTTCATTACACTAGATGGGTTATACTGTTACACTGCCATGCCATTCAGTCTCAAAAACGCTGCTTCAACTTTTGTGCGAGCCATGCACAAAACATTTGGAGAGCTCATCAGGGACCTGGTAGAGGTCTATGTCGATGACATTGTCGTCAAGGTGAAGAAAAATAAATCACTCCTTGACAATCTGCAAGCCGTCTTTGACAAGCTGTGCTTGACGCGTACGAAGCTCAACCCAGACAAGCGTGTCTTCATGGTTAAATCCAGAAAGCTTCTTGGTTTCATGGTGACTCACCGAGGAATTGAGGTAAATCCGGTTAAAATCAAGGTCATTGAAGAGATTTGACCCCCAGCCCACATCAAGGACGTCCAGAAGTTTAAGGGTTGTCTAGCTGCGCTCAGCCGGTTCATTTCAAGACTGACAGAGCGGGTGCTTACCTTCTTCAAACTGTTGAGGAAGACTGGGCCATTTCATTGGTCCAAAGAAGCAGAGAAGGCGTTCCAAGAGCTTAAGCAACTCCTCACCACACTATCAGCTTTGATAGCTCTGAAGCCTGGTGAGTCTCTTCTGCTTTTTATTTTAGCAACTATGAAGGTTATCAGCATGGTCCTGGTCGCGGAGAGACCGGAGCCATTTTTAGCTCAGGAGCCTAGACACCTCCGGGAGGGTCCGGAGCTACCTAAAGGCAAGTCTTGGTCCCAGCCCCAAAGCACAGATCCTAAAGGAAGGATGCATGAGGATCAACCTCTCTCAACTGAGGGAGTTTTTACTGAACCAGAAGAAGGTCCGGACCCCTTTGGGGAAGTCCGGTCTGATGAAGAAAAAGATTTGAACCCCTCTAGGAGGGTCCGAGTTGATTAAGAAGAAAAGCCGGACACCTCCAGCAGGGTCTGGATTGATGGAGAAGAAGCTCCAGGCACCTCGGGTAGGGTCCGATCCATCCAACGGCCAGTGTACTTCATCAGTGAAGTGCTCTACGATGCCAAGGCCCGATACATTTAGGTGCATAAGCTGCTATATGCAGTCCTTATTGCCTTAAGAAAGCTATGTCACTACTTCTAGGACCACAAGATATCAGTGGTAACCTCCATTCCACTATGTGCTATATTGCATAATCCAAATTCTACTGGAAATATCGCCAAGTGGACTGCGGAGCTGGCATAATTTGACCTTGAATTCCTGCCACAACATGCTATCAAGAGTGAGGCACTAGCTGACTTTGTGGCAGAGTGGACTCCTTCTTCATCAACTCTAGGGGGCCTCAGTGAGCAGAAGCCGGAACCTAAAGTCCTGGTCTTCAATAAACCTCACTAGACACTCTACTTCGACGGATTCGTGCAGAAATAGGGGGCCAGAGCTAGAATCCTTCTCCTCGCTCCGATCAAGGAGAAGGTCAAATACATGGTACACCTTGACTTTAAGGCAACAAACAACATGGCAGAGTACGAAGCTCTCATCTACGGACCCAAGGTTGCGCTATCATATGGCGTCAGGCAGCTACTGTTGAAGGGTGACTCGCAACTCATCATCAAGCAAGTCAAAGGTGAATGCACTTGCAACAATACTCAACAGGTTGCTTATTTACTTGAAGTCTAGAAGCTGCAAAAGGACTTCCACGTTCTGGATCTCTGTCATGTCCAGCGTCTCAACAATGCTGAAGCTGATGACTTCTCACCGAGGGCTTCAACCGGAGCTCAAGCTCCAGACATAGTTTTTTTCAGAAGATTGTCAGGACCTACCGCTTAGCCCACCGAACTGAGTGATGGGAGCGGGACCTGCACCTCAAAGCAGGCGGTCCCAGTGGCCCTGTTACCATGGAGCCCACATGGATTGTAGGTGTTGTAGGAAGCTCCGAGCAACCCAGCGCGCAAGACCCAGAAGCTCAAGTTAGCTATGATGCATAGATCTTGAAGATCTGGAGCTACTTGAAGGACAATATCCTTCCTGAAGATGGTGCTTCCACTGGTTGAATTGCTAGATTGGCTAAAAGATACACGTTAGTAGAAGGGGATCTCTACTGACGTGGTGCCAACGGTGTTCTAATGCAGTGCATTTCTTGGGAAGAAGGTTGCAAGTTTCTCGCAGAGATCCATAAAGGCGAGTGCAGGAACCACGCATCTTCCCGAACATTGGTCGGTAAAGCCTTGTGCTATGGCTTTTATTTGCCCACAACACTTCGGGATGCAGTCGAGTTGGTAAAGAAGTGCGAAGCGGGCAAATTCCAGGCGAAGCAAATTCGCACACCGGCTCAGTCACTGCAAATGATACCTCCCACGGGCCATTCGCTGTGTTGGGAATGGACATTTTTTGACCATTTTCAAAAGATGTCAAAGGTTACAGGTTCCTGTGCATCGCCATCGACAAGTTCACCAAGTGGCCGGAAGCTACCCCAGTCGTGACAATCAACAAGCAATCAACTATCAAGTTCTTGAAGTCCATAGTGTGCAGATTTGGAGTTCTAAATAGAGTCATTACCGACAATGGAACCCAATTCAAAAGTGCAGCGTTCCAAGAGTACAACGTAGATATCGGCATACAAGTTAGCTATGCATCAGTACCTCACCCAGCAAGCAATGGCCAAGATGAGAGAGCTAATGCAGAAATACTCAAGGGACTCAAGACGTGCACATATGAGCGCCTGAAGAAACATGGTGCCAACTGGATAGAGGAGCTTCCATCTGCATTGTGGGCAAGCAGGACAACACCTAACTGGGCAACTGGAGAGACACCTTTGTTATTGGTGTAAGGAGCTGAAGCAGTCCTTCCTTCGAAGATTACCATGGGGTCTCTCTAAGTTCGGACCTTTGATGAAGCCATGCAGGACAAGCTTCGGCGTGAAGACCTAGACCTCGTTGACGAGGCAAGGTGCCAAGCAGCTGTTCGGAATGAACGATACCACCAGGCACTATGGCACTATCATCAAAGGTTCGTGCGCAACCAGCAGCAAGAAGAAGAAGAACTGGTGCTGCAGAGAATACTGACTCGAGAAGGGATGAACAAACACTTTCCAGGTTGAGAAGGTCCCTTCATGTTATCAAAGTTTCCCGCCCTGAATGCGTTCACTTGGCGACAGAGGATGGGACTCCGCTTCCCAATCCATGGAACATAAAGCACTTTCGTAAATTTTATGCTTAGCTACACCGAGGTGAGTCTGTTTGTATAAATTGTATCTCTTATAGTCTACGAACAGAGTCAGGAAGGGTCCTAGCGCACTTAACCTGGTCCTGTACTTTAGGTGTGTCTTTACACTCCCTGGGTTAGATAAGGATTAATAGCAAACTTAACTTGGACATTGTTGTTTAAGGGTGTCCATGTCTTCCCCTGTGATTCGGAACTTAAAGAGAAACATTTTATACGGACAGACTCTATGTGCATTTCATTTGTACAAGCTCATTACGTTTTTACCTTCTTGTCGATATCGATGTCGTGCAATCCCTTTGAAATTTAGTCCAAGATTTTCATCTGATATATAAGTTGTATTTTTAATCTTCTTTTTGGTCTTAGCATTGTTGTATGGTCTACTCTTCTGAGAACCAAAGCCAATGACAGGTCTGGAGTGTGCTATCGACTTAGACTGGTTAGGCACCCTATGTACGTCACCCTATCTATATCCTGGCAGGTCCCAGTAGGACGCGGCCGGAAGGCATTCAGACTTAAATAGATTTCATCAATACAATTATGTCATCATGTTAAATTCCTTAGGCTCTAAAATTCAAACAAGGATAATAAGCCACAAGTAAGATATAGACAAGAGGATGAATTTTACTATTTTTCTTGTTTCTTATGTGAAGGAAAAATGAACACTCGATGGCAATTTTCTCGGTGATGGTGGATGTTGTCGGAGCACTAGCTCTAACAACCCCCAAGGGGCCCGCTGTCGGCGTTCTACATGTTGACAATGGGCACCGACGAAGCTACCAAGCTCCGTCAACCCCTTGGGGGCCCGCTGCCGACATTCTATGCTTTGACAGTGGGCGTCTTCGAAGCTACCAAGCTCCGACAACTCCCAGGGGGCCCATCGTTGATGCTCTATGGGTTGACAGTGGGCGCCGTCGAAGCTACCAAGCTCAGACAACCCCCAAGGGGCCCTCCATCGACATTCTATACATTGACAGTGGGCGCCATCGAAGCTACCAAGTTCCGACAACTCCAAAGGGGCCCGCCGTTGACCTTCGAAGCATTGATAGTGGGAGCCATCGAAGACACCAAGCTCTGACAACTCCTAGGGGGCTCGCCATTGACGTAACAAAGGGTCCCTAGAGATATCGGAGACAAGACTCAAAACACGAAGCTATCATACTGGCTATGAATTCGGAGCTATCTAGTTTTCAAAACGTTGTCTAAATCCTCATGGTAGATGCCCTCAATTCATTGAACACATCTACAGTTTGTTGACGACCATGTCTCCCACAGCTTCAAGCTTCTTGCCAGTGGAGTTCAATGCCGCCAGTGCCTTGTCCATCTTCAGCTTTGGGTCAGCCGGACGTACCGGGCTGAAACCAAATGGCACCGGAGCTTCATTGGCTTGCCCCAAAAAATCCCAAACTTGCTTGGACTCAGTTGCTCTCAAGCTCTTAATCTCCTCCAGTGATCTCCTAGCAGCCGAAAGTTCCGCATAACCTTCCTTGAAGAAGTGCCCAACTTCCTTAGCATGCTGCTGAATCATTTCAGCCACTTGCTTCTCTTGGTCGTTCAACTCCCTCTCTCGGAGGTGAATGCTATTCTGCCAATCTGCCAAGTATTTCTCCTTGGCCTTCACCTTCTCCTCCCTTATGGAGATATCAGTCTCTCTTGGAGACATTTACCCCCACCTCCCATGTCTGATACTTCTCTCACCCGCACCACATATTTAACTATTCGGCGCGATCAACCAATATTTGCTCCCCCAGGAACAACTTCTAGGCAAGCTCCTCCTCCCTCTTCACGAGGTCTTCCTCTTTCTCTAGGAGCTTATCCTCCTTTCGATTGAGAGCTTCCAATGCTTGAGAAGTTGCTCATTCAATTCATTTAGGCTATCTGTGTGGCTGTCGGCCGCTTCACTGGCCTCCTTACCATGCTCATAGACCTCTCTGATCTTCTCATCGAGGGCCTTGATCATGGCCTCTCTCTCATTGAGCACACGGTCTAACTGCACCAATCGGGCTTTCTCCTTGGCCACCCACTCCTTTTGGTCTGCCAGCCGAGACTACGTAATCTTGGTCTCGATGTTGTGCCAGCACCTTAGGGTGTCGCGCTCTTCTTTGAGATTCTTGCGTTTGTAGTTAAAGGCAAGATGGACCTGGCGAGGACTTGGGTAGGCATTGTCAATAAACAACGCCAGGGGAATCGGCTCCGGGCCTGCCTGAGGAGCATCTGCAGGCTCCAAGGGGTCTTCCACAATCACTATTGGAACCCATGCCACGAGCGTGTTCTCCAACAGCTCCACATCACCGTGGTCGATCTCTGGGAGCTCATCAATATCCATCACAACTGAGGAAGGTCCTGTAGCAGTAAATTCTATCTACGGAGCTGACGAGGAGGGTCCCTCAGCTGGACCTTCAACTGTTGGCCAAGAAGGTGGAGGACCCGCAGCCAGATCCTCTGGTTGTGCTGGCTCGGATATAGTCACCTCCAGAGCTGTTTTTTTTTACCAATAAAAACTGCAAGGGAGAACCCCAGCAGCTATGAAATATAATGAAAAGCGAAGTAGAGTTAAGTTACAAAGGCATAGCAGCACTTGACTAGGTGTTCCAGAGAGAGGAACATCCCTTACAAGCTCTGTAGCCACGGGAGCACACAGTCCCTATCCTCCGGCTTAAAGCGACAAGCTTGAAGCCTGGTAGATGCAATGAAGGATCTTTTCCAGGCATTTATTGTAGGGGGAGAGTTTCTGAAAATGAAGTTGTTACGAACAATCCAAATCTCCCAGGCCGCTATAGAGAATATTTCCATGAAGGCTTGACGACTCCAGCTGTGCTTGGCCTTCTGCGGAGTGTCGAAGAAAAGGATGTCATGATCCCAATGAACCCCAAGAACGTTCCAACATGCCATGTTGATGGAGCAGCTAAAGAAGAGATGGTAAGTGAGTTGCTCCGCAGTGTCTACACAGAGCATGCAGGTGTAGTCATTCCCATCAATGGCTATGTTCTTTCTCTTCAGGAGGTTGCGTGAGTTGAGCCGGTCCCGAAACATAAGCCACGTGAAGATCTTCATTTTCTTTACCACCCTCGAAGCACAAATACAACTAAAGGGTGCTGGTGGCTTGATGTTGTTGTAGCAGTTGCTGTAGATATTCTTGGAGCTGAATATCCTTACTCCCCCTGCCAGACTCCATACGTCTTGCGAGGGATCCCTGTGAGAAACCTCATCCAGCAGCGCTTCCAGGTTGACCAATTCCAGCAAGGCTTTGTCTGACATCGGTTGGAAGAAATGGCTGAGATGATCTGGCCTGCTGAGAAATTGGGCCATTGAGATGCTGGTTTTTTTTTTTGTGAAGGAGTGCAGGCGAGGCATGTCCCTTCTGAGCAAGTGACCTTCCCACTGATCCTGCCAGAGCCTAATTGTGTCCCCTTTTCCAGCTTTGACTTCAAAATTCTTGAGAAATGAGTCAGATAGTCTCACTACGTCCCTCCACCAGGAGGATCCTTTTCCTTTTGTGCCATGCGGTGGCTTGCCATCGTTACAATAACGTTGATGGATAAGATGGACCCAGTGGATGTCAGCTTTGTTATAGACTTTCAAGAGAAATTTCATGAGAAGGGCTTCATTCATTGTAGTGAGGTTTTTGAGACCTAGGCCCCCATTTTCCTTTGGTGTTGTCACTTTATGCCAGGCCACCAGGGGCCGGCCTTTGCCAGTGATATCTGAGCCTCTCCACAAGCATTGCTTCCTGGCTTTGTCAATTGCTTGAATGACTGGATTTCTCAGCTTGATAGTGCACATGGCATAAATAGGTATAGCGGATATGATGCTGTTAATGAGTGTGCATCGGCCAGCCATTGATAACCATGTTGCTGCTCCGGTTAGCGTCTTATGTACCCGTGAGACGAGCCCTTCAAAGGCGTCTGCTTTTGGTCTTTGATGGCTCATAGGCAATCCCATGTATGTAAATGGAAATGAGCCAATGGTGCAGCCCAGTGTGGCTGCAAGGATTGTGGTTTCCTCTTCATCAATGTTGATTGGCATTAAGCTTGATTTTCCCCAATTCACTTTTAGACCTGTCGCTCCTCTGAAAGATTGCAATAGGTTTTTCAGAAAGAAGAGCTCTCTCTGATTAGCCTTGAGAACTAGGATAGTGTCGTCTGCATATTGGACCACCGGGAATTCCACATTTGTTCCTTGGTGCAGTGGCAATGTCAGAAGCCCCAACTCAACTGCTTTGTTGATTGATATTTGCAGGAGATCGGCTGCCAATACAAATAGAAGGAGGGACAGGGGGGTCCCCCTGCCAAACACCTCTTCTGCAATGGAACATCTTGCCTGGTACTCCATTGAGAAGCACTGAAGAAATAGCAGTTCATAGGATGTCTGCTACCCATTTGATCCACTGATCAGGAAAACCAAAAACTCGCAACATGTGTAATATGAAGTCATGTTCCACCTTGAGAAAGGCTATTTCAAAGTCCAATTTGAGTACTATGATACCTGTGTTGGTTTTCTTACATTGGTAGAGGTATTCATAGACCCATGCCATGCAGTCCCGGATGGTTCTTTTCTTGATGAAGCCATATTGATTTTTGTGGATGATGGTTGTGATGACTTCCTGCAATCGTACTGAGAGTATTTTCGTGATCAGTTTGGCAGTGGTGTTCAGCAGTGATATGGGCCTGTAGTCTGCAACCCTGCTAGGATTGTTGATCTTTAGGATTAGAGTGATTAAAGAGCTATTCAGTGGCTGGATACTGATGTTGTTATTGAAGAAATCCGAGCAGAGCAGATATATATCTTCCTTAATGATGTGCCAACATGCTTGAAAGAATTTTGTGTTGAACCCATCTGGACCTGGAGCTTTATCGCTTGGCATAGTCTTGATTGTGGCGTCAACTTCCTCTCTGGTGACTGGGTCGCATAGGGTTTGTAAGTGTTGCCTGGGCAGAACCCATTGCTGAATTTGTGGCCATTGATGAGTCGGGTCAGATTGCCCTAACCTTTCATTGAATTCCTTCCAGAGAGCGGAAGCTTTGTCCATGGTCCATCAGCTCTACTCCTTGGTCGTCATGAATGACTAGGATGTTGTTTCTCCTATATCTTTCCATTGCCGCGGCCAAGAAGAATTTTGTTGGCTCATCTCCAAGCATGGCCCATCGCTCTGTGTAGCGTTGTCTCCAGTAATCATTTTGTTGCTTGATAAGCGGAGCAAGTTGGTGTTTGATCATGTTTCTGAAGCTGCTTTCTTGCGGAAATAGTGTCCTTTGTTCTTCCATTGTGTCCATGATGAGAATAACTTCATTGCATCGCTTGATCAGTTTATTCAGGCCACCCAGTGTTCTGCTCCACTTGTTTAGCTTGTATCTCAGTCGCTTTAATTTAGCAGATACTCTCTTGGCACTTCCAACTGTGGCTAGGGGCTAATCCCACGAGTCTTTAACAATGGAGAAAAATTGGGGATGCCTGAGCCAGTAGTTCTCGAATCTGAAGCATTTTGCTTTGGGTATGGTAGTGCTGATCTGGGCCACTAGCGGAACGTGGTCTGATGTGTCCCTGGCTAGCGGCCGAAGTGTAGAGTTTGGGAATGATAGAGACCACTGCGCTGAAGTAAAGCACCAATCTAGTTGTTCAAGTAGGGGAGACTGTTGCATGTTGCTCCAAGTGTATTTCCTTCCTTGTAAAGGGATTTCAATAAGTCCCAAGTGTAGGATGATACTATTGAAAGTCTGCATGTCACCTGCATTCGCTCCGATGCGGTTACGGTCACTAGCGTGATGATAGAAGTTGACATCCCCAGTATCATCCATAACTCTTGCGGTTGCAAATCTAGATTCCATAACCACTCAATGAATTCTTGCCGACGAGGACCTTGTCAAGGTACATAGACTGAGACCAGGTGCCAAACGACCCCATTCTGTCGAGATGTGAACCGCATGGAAATGGCAAAGTCCCTAATTTCTAGAGACTCCCCATGAAGCAGATTGTCATTCCAGCCCACTAGTATACCTCCTAAGGCACCCCTGGATGGTGCAAAAGCAAATTTGTTGAATCTTCTAGGCGCCACTCGCTTAAGGAAAGATATATCAATATGTTCTTTTTTAGTCTCTTGAATACAGAAGATGTTACATTCATGAACCTCCTCTATTTCGGCTTTGACTGCCTGCTGTTTATCAGTACTGTTGAGACCACGGATGTTCCGGTTAAAAACATTCCAGTTACAGTTTAAATTGTGCACCATAGATAACCGTAGTAGGTAAAGGGGCAGACTGGGATGTAATCCTGGCCAGAGGGGAGAGGCTGGGGCCTGTACAAACGCAACTCAATGTACACCCAAGGCAGCATCCACTGGGTGGCCGGCCCCCAAAGGCGAGAATGCAGAATTAGAACTGATCCAACAGCCAGCACGTATCAGGTAATTAGGCCAGGCAACAATGTAACAAGTCACAGCCAAAAGACTCCAGAAAGGAATAACTGACATGGCCTTAGATTCAGGCCACCAACCGGTCCAAATGAGCAGGTGCTCACAACAGTTACTGTTATTAATCGAAAGCGTAGCAAAATAACAAGTGCAGATCATCACAACTACACCCATGTCCAGAACATCGACATCCCAAAAGACAGAATAACCAACAGTTTGAAGAACAGCAAAAAAGCTCCTAGTGTCCCATGCGCCCTCCGCCCCAGTAGATTAAGGTTGTTGGTCGACATCGTCATCAAGCTCCGGGAGGGACATCATCTGGCGCGCCACCTCAGGGGGAACGCCGCAGTCTTTTACCGCCATCGCCTGCAGCAAAGCGATGGGGAGCTCAAGGTAGGGACAGATAGAGTCAATAGAGTCAAGGTTAGGGAATTTGATTGGACCTAGGAATAGATTGAACAGAGGAGTATCAGCAGGTGTGCCAGCACTGGAATCGTCCTCTTGAGCAGGTGGGTTGGTCGACCGGTGTCCTTGCCTGATCAGTTGCAGCCGCGGGCTCCTCCTTAGCTTGCTAGCTTCCGGCGTCCTGTTGGAATAGGAGGGGCCTATTAGGTCGACCACTGCTGGCTTCAGAGACTTCACTGGTTGTTTACCCTTCTTCCTGTCCGTGCCAGCAGTTGGCTTTGAGGTGATGTCCTTGATGACCACAGAGGATATGCCTGGGCTCTGGTCCTTGCTCTGATGAGTGCTCTGCTGATCAGCGGTGTTGGTGAAGGACATGGTGAGGACCTTACTGAACCCCCCTTGTCCATTGGGCTCACCGAACTGCTCGTTCCACCATGCCGACGGGGAGTTGGGGAAAGCCACCTGGAGCATTCTTCTCAGCCCCACGGAATCGAAGGGGTGAATCCAGTCTGGCTGCTGTGTGACATCATCAGGGTTAGCCAGAAATGTAAGGTTGTGGTCCAGTCCACGGTGCTCTGGTAGTGGTTTGTACAGTGTTAGCAACACCGGAGGAGTCATCCTGAGTAGGAGCATCGGAGGGGATGGACATCTCCTGGTGCGGAGGGTGTGGTGGCGGCCCCCAGGGTTCCCATCCATCATTGTTTTGTTGCTGGTCATTGTGCACTGCCCAGTTTGCGTGTGCCTTGGGGTCATCCTCCTACTGGTGCTCCCCCTCTGGTTCTGGTTCTTGAAGGGGTGTGGGTTGCCATCCTCTGGCAAGTCATCTTCCGGGGGGACGCCCCAGTGGATTTCTCCAAAGCCATGCGGGCTTATCCAGTTAAGGATGTAAACCGGACAGGACCAAGAGCAGCCGACACCATCCCTGGTACCTTGACGCAGGACTTAACAAGAATGAACCCTAGCGCCCTCGGGCTTGTGTGCCATTGAAGTAACTTGCCAAATCCGAAAAGCGCCAATTCAATGGCTTCCACTGATCTGTAGTCTAACGGATACCCCACGATCATGAACCATCCGACACAACCAAACTCATGCGTCCGATGGTTCCTTCCAAAATCATGTCTGACGAAAGACACACAGACCCCATCCACAATGATTGGCTCTCTCATCACTAGAAGATCCTGAAACATGCTAGTCTGAAACGCAAACAAAGCTATGCCAGAGGAGTGAGACAAGAGAAAGTGACAGTGATACCCATATCTTGCATGAGGAAGTTCCGGATCCTGAGCCTGAAGTCGTCATACTGGTCTTCCGCCAGAACGTGTTCGACGTCCACTGCCACTGCAAACTCCTCGTGTGTCGGGTGATGATGCCCGGGCAGGTGAACCACCATCCTCAGTAGCCTGTCCGGCCCTCCATCCAGGAAGTCGAAGTGTTGGTTGGCCAAGAACCTGGTGGGATCAATCAGGAAGTTCGCCATGAGACCAAGGGAGTTGGCTGGCGAGAGAGCAATGGAGGTGGAGGTGGAGTGCAAGAAGCGAAGGAGCTGGGAAGATGGAGCGACTGGGGAGAAGTTGAGGAGGCAGTTGAATTTGTTGGTGACGATGGCGGAGGACGGTTCCAGAGAGAGGCCACTGGCCTTAATGAGGGGTGTGCTTTTCTTGCGCCACACCTGGGTTTCTCTGGAGGCTGAAAAATAGTTTTTTCTAATATGCCCATATCCAAAGAAAAATTACAGTGAATCTTATTGCGACATTGGAGTTTCAGATGGAAGGTACTGAGGCATTTATAGCAGCGTTTCACATCCGACGCCAGAGCGTCATGATCGCTTGGCAGCCTTGGTTCCCTCTCCTGCTTGCTGTCTTGTCCACGTCGAGTTCCCTCGGGACCTTGCGAGACTGAGACTGGAAGGGCTCTACCCCCCTTCGGACGAGAACACTCGCTGACCTCCGTCAAAGTAGGGCTATGTCTAGGGTTGCTACTGCTCAGCACGGTCGCATCAGGGGCATGCGCCGGATTGTTCACACTCCATGGCGTCAGAGGCCAGTGAGGCATGAATGGTGTGGGACCAGACTTCCCATTGTCCACCCGAGAATTCAAAAAGTTGTATTGATTGTTGTGCCACGTACCTCCCTTCATGGTGGCCAGTCTATTAGCTCCGACGAGCTTCCGATTAGCCGGAAAGCAGAGTCCGGTGGCATTTCTTGGAGCTTGGTGAAGATCACAGAAAATTTTTCCGATCCACAAACATTTTACCATTTGGGTTGCCTTTTTCGCAGGAGAACGTTGCCGGATTGGGGAGGCGAAGGAAACCCTCCTATTTAGTGACTTCTTTCTTGAAACCATTGTCCAGCTTTCCCTCTGTTCCTGCTCCCATTTCCTGTACTCTGAGATCCAGTCTGGCCCTCCCGTGCGCCAAAGGTGGAAGTACACATAAAAGGTTTATGTGGTGATCCTCCTCCTGGCATTGATCAGCAGCCCCACTTGTTTGCTGGCCACCAAGAAGAGAAATGAACGCTCTTGTAGTTGTTGAGCATGGAAATCCAGAGGTGATCCACCCAGCACCGAACAAAGAGCCCGACCAACTGCACTCTCCGAGAGACAAAATGTGTACCTTCAAAAGGATGCGATCATGAAGAAGGAGCCCTTGGGCGAGGAACCCAGATGATGAACCGTGGAATGAAACTTGTGGCGGACCTTTGCTTGAAATATCTTGCCGGGGCGAAGATCCCAATCATCCCTGACCGACAAGGGTCTATCATCGCCCATGTTGAGCGAGACGACCCAACCACAGCGGCGCGCGATGTTACCAGTGCGACATGGCGGCGAGCAAGGGTTGGCGGTGAAGGAGGCAGAGGCGCAGTGTGCAGCGAAGCAGGAGCGGGAGCAAGCCATCTTCCTTGATATCCCAAGCCTTACCTCTGGAGCTATTACTTCTGGGGCTGGCACTGAAGCTTTAGTCGGAGCTTCGATCACTTCCGCTAGTGACACTAGATCTTCCTTAGAAGACATCGAAACCATCGGAGCTCTTCAAGCACTTCTTCCACGTGGTCTGGCGCTACCATGGGAACTTCGGTTGCCAGCACTAGACTTGTCTCCACAACAGTCGGCGTTGGAGCTATCATGTCGTCCGCCACCACCACTGGGGGTGAGGAACGAGCTAAGGCGAGATCTTCAGGTCGCATGGTCTCCGTCGCTGCAGTGGGCACCGGAGTTGCAGTCTCCTTTTTTGACACTACAACTTCTGTTAAGCTGATGGCCCATACCTTGGGACATTTTCGCTCCAATCGGCATATAACTTTTTCTCCTGGCGATCAGAGCTAGAGCCCAGCGTATTTTGTGTGGCAAAAGCTCCGAAATTTGGCCCGGAGCTCTACATCATTGTCGGTGTTGCCTCAGCTAGGACCTCCCTTGCCCGAGAAGGACCCCGGACATAAAGCTTTCAGCTAGCACTAGGGCCGAGTCGACTCGCCGGAGCCCATTCCCTTTGTGTACGCCGGTTTCGTAGATGATTTCACCACCGAAGCTAGACATGGCCGAGGTGGGAGAACTGCTGGTGTTGGAGTTGATCTATTGGATCTCCCATCAGCATGCCTCAGCTTCCTCTTCCGTCTGGAAGGTTCAGCATGCTCTTTGCCAGTGCCCTTGCCGATATCAGCCTCCTTCTGGCTCAGAGCAGCAGGGTCTCTTCTCTCCAAAGCTCCATGAATGGAGATTCCTGCATTTCCTCGCTTCTCCACCAAGCCCAGGTCATCAAGCTCTGGTAACCCCCTCCGCAACTCCCTCCTGGTCTCCAGAACCATGTTCAGAGGGAGGAATTTCGCGTAGGGGTCAAGTCATCTGGATGGATGGCTCCTTGATGCGGGTTTTGAAGATGAAGCTTCAAATCCTTTTCATCCAAAATAGACCAGAGACCAGTTTCAATCCGGTTGGTGTCCATCACTCCACTGAAAGCCCATGCGCGGCAGTTGCTCTTCTTTAGCGGAGCCCACCGATTTGTTACGAAATTAGCAATCACCATATGTGGAGTCACTCATCCCTCCACTCATTGCTGGATCCTTGTCAAAATGGGGTTGTACGCCTCGGATAACTCCGGGACTACTTCTCAGGTGTCAGCGTTGATGTTGGCGAGGCTTTCGGGCAGCTCTAGCATGTCATCGTTATCCACGCTAACAATCACCCTGTCCTTCTTCCACCCATCCCACTTCACGAAGGGGAACGCCTTCAAGTACATCAAGAGGGAATTCTTGCGCTTCACGAAGTAGTAGAAGCCAAGTAACTCTTTTGACTTCCCGGTGGAGTAGACCATGAAGAAGGTCTGGAAGATCTCGATGCAGGGCGGCACACCCACCCACATCTCACAAAAGTGGACTAAAGTCGCCACTCGCAAGAAGGAGTGGGGGCCAAGGTGATGTAGCTACAGACCATAGAAGTCCAGCAGCATCAGCAAAAAGCTGTAGAATGGTGGGATGCCCCACCAAGGCGAACACCGTGAAGTAGACAATCTCGCTGGCGATTTCCTTCTTGAAGGGGGGCTTGCCGACGCAGATCGAGTTGTTGAAGGAGTCACTTGACCACCCCATGTAGGTGTGGACCTTCGACAAATCTTCATCCTTCTTGATTCGGCTGCGAGGGAGATCCAACTAAATTGAGGCAAAGTGGAGCAAAAAGTGGAGGAAGCAATGCAAAGGCAAAGAGCTCTACAAAAGGGCAAAGAGTTCTCTCCCCATGCAAGTTTACCCCCTTTATTAAGCCTCCAGAACGTTTGGATGGAAACCGCGTCGGGATCAAAATCACATCCTGGAATGTTACACCGTCGATGACAAGGGGGCCCGAGACCACCTTTGTAAAAAGTTGCACCAGGTGAACTATAGTCATGATGGGAAGTTGTAACCCCGAGGGCGGCGGCCTGATAGGGCTACAAAGGTTATGCTCGGAACATATATGAATTTCATATTGGGAACTAGCGAACTTCAATTGCATGAGATCCGCACGCCAGGATCCCACTCGCCATATCAAGAAGGGCCACATGGAGGTGGCATAACTCTTTGCCATCCCCTCAATCGCTCAGAAGAAGACTTTGAAGCCGTAGCGCGGGAATCAATGTTGGCCCCACCTCCGATAGGATAACCTCACACTGAGGGTCTCTTCCAGAGGTGGGACTGGGGGCAACTGTCGGTACCCTAAATACCAGGTACCCCCTGATAGCGCAATCAAAACCAAGGATTTCCTAGGTCTGAGTTGAAGACTTCTGAAGGCAACACACATCCTGCAGCAATGTGCCCGCCTCCCACGTTTGGGTAGCTCCGCTGCTACCACGTGTACAACGGGGCCGAATCTACGTCCTTTCACAGGGAAGCTCCGGTGCCGCCACGTGTCAAGTAGCCCGAAGCTAACCCCCCAGCAGAGGGAAGCTCCAGTGCCGCCACGTGTCAAGTGGCTTCGGACCTACGTCCCCATAGAGGGAAGCTCCGGACATGCTACGTGTTAAACCTTCAGACCTGAGTCAACAATAGGAAGACCATAGGATTTCCAACGAGGCTATTAAATAGCCGTTAACCCGACATTAATGCCCTATTAATGATGTGCAATTAGTAGTCTATCAAGACTGTTAACACCGCCATTATGTCACATTATCACACTATTAATCACCCATATCACCAGTAGATTGTGTATAGGGTGTTAATGACAGCCAATGCCACTTGTCCGGCAAGGCATGCACTGTAATGGCTAGTCCTTAGCATATAAAAGGGTTGTGCCATAAGATAGAAATCATCTAAGCTAATACGCATACAAGCAATGCCAGACACTCTCCAATGAACAACCACCCGTGCAATAAGGTATTATGCTCAGGCAGCCCAAACTACGTATAAAACTCTTGTGTCACCATCTTGTTCGTGACCTTACGTGCGCCCCATCCGAATACGAACCTTCGTAGACTACGCTTTAGTAGTACCGAGAGAAGTGTTGTTGCTACACTTTGACATTATGCAATGGCCCACCTCGCATACTTGTTAGGTCCATCCTGCGGTGTAACATTTTGTGCGAACGATTTCGATGAGGTGCGGAAGATCGATGTGAACGCTCGTGGCAATCGACCGTAAGTCCATATCTTTTTTGAAAGATCCGACCGTTGCTGGCATATATTAATAAGTGATATGGAAAACAAAGCAAGGTTTGATTACAATCCCCTGTAATCAATAGCGACCGAGAGTCCAGATCGAACTGATGATAATTGTAGTGATCATGTATGATGGTGGACATGAATGCATGCGAAAGAGAGCTCGCGATCATGCATGTTTGATCACGTGTTGAGGATTTTTTTTTTGCCCCTTTTTGAGGATCATGTTAATTTGATGGCGTTGAGGATAGGATGTGGCATACGTGTTTTCACTAGTGTGTTCATTTGTTCCTAAAATCAGAACACGTAGCGGCTAGCGCCTACAGCTGTCGTTTCTTCAAAAGAACGAGTACAGCTAGCATGTTGGAAAATATACTGTACATGGTATGCGATTAATTTGATGAACCACATAGTGAGCTGTGCCTAGATGGTACATTCTATCCTCAAACCATCAAGGGAACATCCTTCCTGTCAAACATAGTATGTTATCTCTTTTGATGAAAGGATATTATTTTTCATTAGTGTGGTACATAAACTGCCATATAGGTTGAGAGTATACATGGTAGCAAATACGATAAACATTGAAATATATATTCATATATGGTAGGAAATATTTTATTCTTGGAATACATTTTTGGGGCGTAGCATGCATGGACAACCAACATGCATGTGAAAGACCTCGATCCTGTTTGATGACGTTACGTGTTTTCACTTTTTGTTGAAAAATCGTCATGTTTGCGGCTCGTTGAACATGTTTGGGGCGTAGCAAGCATGGACAACTAACATGCATGTGAAAGACCTCTATCATGTTTAATGAGGTTATGTGTTTTATCTTTCTTGTTGAGAAATCATCATGTTTGAGGCTCGTTGATCATGTTTGGGGCGTAGCATGCATGGACAACTAACATGCATGTGAAATACATCGATCATGTGCAGGACCTCGATGCATGTGAAATAGCATGCATGTTTCAAAGCCCTCACCTCGGCCTGCGCCGCTGATCCAACCGACGGCTGCGGCACAGAGGATGAAAGCAGCGCGCCAAGACGACGGCACGTCGAGGCGACAGCCAGGTGGAGGCCGGACCGATGGTGGTGCGGCGGCGCCAACCATGGCTCGCAGTTGCGGCCTCATGGTAGAGCGCAGAGGTGCACGGCGGTGGTGCGTGGAGCTTTGGGCGGCAGCGCCCGAAGCTCACAGTGGCGACATCACCGCCAGCCGATCGGCTAAAAAAAGGTAAAGTAAGTTTCTTACTTATTAATTCAAAATTATTAATATATAGTTGTAGTTCCGTAATTGTAAGGACTATGTTAATTGTATAATAATAAAACAAAGAAATTTGTAATTGCTTCACCTATAAAATTAAGGGTTAATGATTAATTGCAAAATTAGTGACTAATGACAGTAATTACCTTCTAATGATCTGGTGCCTAAAATTTTCTCAAATTTCAAAAACTTGACAAATAGACAGGATGAAAAAAACTACTCTAGCTAATTCGTCCATCACAAAAACTACTCTTTTTCAAATAATCATCACAGAAACTACTAAAACATTAACTTAAAGGCCAAGACAGTGGCGATGAAATCCTCTGCTCTGCAGTTACTGCAGCTGAGAGGTGGACCTGACAATAGTGGGGCACAAACGTGGTATGAACCCAAGACAATGCTTCCTCAAGAAAAAATTATTTTAAGAGAGATCGAGCGCACAAGCAAAAAAGCTAGAACATGAGCGTTGCACCTGTGAATTCCCTGTCGAGATGATCAACGGCAGCCGATCCACAAACTCGGTGGTTAGATTAGTAGTCGCTGGAGAGCGGCTTGTGGCCGACCTCGAAGTAGACGATGGTGTCGATGCAGGCATAGTTGATCTGCTCACTGGAGAGATTGTACGCGTCCTAGTGGCTCATCCTGACCCGCTAAGGCTTCTCCTTGTCAGCGTCCATCAAAACACTCACGATGTCCTTCATCCCCGTATGGCGCATGCCCGGGCAGTCCATCTCCTCTGCCGCGAGCTCAGCCAGGTCCACTATTTTGTCCACCTTCAACTTCTAGTCCTTCCGGAGTCGGTTGGCGTCACCCTCAACACCCACGCCGATGAAGCGGTAGTCGGAATCGCCGAGGAAATTTTCCAGCTTGCCTGGGAAGTAGCCAGCATGGATGACCTGGAAGATGAGGCAGCAACGATCAACACAGAGTTGTAGAACGGCGATGGGGTTCAGTCGGCGTTTATCTAGGGTGCCACTCAATGTCGAACCCGGCGACGAGCTTGTGAAGGCGCCGGCGGTGGACGGAGAGGACCTCATCGAGCTAGTCCTCCACGGCCTTTCCGGAGGACATCACGGCGGTGGTGATCACGTCATCCTCAAATGTCACATTGTACACTTGAGTCCCCACCATTGGGTCCTCTCTTTGTCCCTACAGTTGCAGTCCGCTGCGGCGCGACACAACTTCTCCCTTGTGCAAACCTTCTTCTACCTCTAGTTTGGATTTTGGAAACAAACGTTGATATATAACTTATGCAGTTACTATATGAGTGGAGGAGTTTTCCAAATTTGACGGGCCTGAGCTCCGAGTAAAGAAAGTATGAAAATTTTTAAATCTGATATACTCTTTCTATTTTTGAATTCTTATCGTTATGACCACAAGTTGTCTCAACCAAACACCACGTACAACAACTTTTTTTCGTGGAATAAACATTTATTTCTTCAATTTATATTGTTAGTTGGAAGAGTTTAAGTGAAAGAATGCAATAATAGTAGGATAGAGATCTTGTGTTTTAGAAAAAAGAATTATAATATTTTGCTAGAGAGTTGTTTGCATTCCAATCGTCTCTTTATTGCCCATGTCATATATTTCTTATATGCATTTTTCGGATGTGGCGTACATGTTTTCTCTTTTTGTTGAAAGATCGTCATGTTTGAGGCTTATTGATCATATTTCATGACATTGAGGATCGGAAGAGTTGTGTGTTGTGCCCGTGCGTGCTGCAAGATTCGGGGTGTAGGCGTACGTGGCAATCATTGGGGCAGGGTCGCACAGTTTTGGGAACCATGCAGTGCGCCCGTGGCTGTACTGCTGTAACTGTAAGATTCGGAGACTGAACTTACATGGCAAGTCGCATGGAGACCCCTGTGCGGCCCTGCCACAGAGAATTCGATTCCCGCAAAAAGGGGTTCCACCGCCAGCCAATCATACGTGTAATTGTCGATTTGGGGACTGGCAGCATAGGGCTTTGATGGCAAACATCACTGCAATTTATATGCCTGGTGATAACACTAATGGTATACTAATAAAGAAAATGGCCCGTGTACGAACTCCTAAGCTCTTAGAGTGGATAGATGAAACATCTGATCCTGAGGATTTTATTTTTGTGAGTGCTATGAAGAAAAGTGCTAGAAAATCTAACAATAAAATAAAGATAAATAGATAAAATAAGCATATGAAGCTAGTATTTGATGATCATGTTCCTGACCTCTTCCAGAGACCAATGAGGGAGTTTAGGAAAAGAGGAAAACAAAATTTAAAATGTTAGTTTTGTTTCTAGAACCATAGGGGCGTGGGCAAGAAATCATGGTCATAACCATTAAATACCCTTTTAGTTATCATATTTATTTCATTTGGTTGTAATAAATGAATAAGAAAAATTATTTAGATTCATTTCATAGTAACTTGAACCTTCAATCAGAATATGATTAGACCTGGATCCTTTCTAGTGGAAGATCAGGTGTGGCCATTTAAGACGGATCTTTAAGAGCTGAAAAATACATGTTGGAAGTTAATACTGCTGGAAATTTTTATATGGCATACCCTTCGTAAAAATTTTAGATCCGCCACTGATGAGCCATATATAGTGGTCAAGGCGAGCCGTTCAATCAACACTTCCAACACGCCCATATATAGATAGGGGAAAATGACAAAAGGGAAGACGACGGCACAAGGAAGGAGGTCGTGCCCAACCATTTGTATTCGCGGCCGGACGCGGCTTCTCTCCTCCCATGCGTGCTCCCGCTAACGTGTCATATTTTAATTGGTTGTGAAAATGTGGTTATTATACTAGAAATAAATGAAGAGACGAATGAAGTATGACACATCAGCGGAACCATGCATGGGAGGAGAGAAGGCGGCCATTTTCGAGTAATAAAATTCTTACACGTCAGTGTAAAGAGGAGAGAACTGGATGAGAGAAGCCGTATCCGCGGCTAGGGGAGGGGAAGATATGTGGACGATGGCGGGAGTGGCATGTCCCATCGCCTCGTATAGTAACTGCCCCGCCATAACGGCTCTCCACGACCCGAAAAATGTTTCCAACGCACATCGCTCCGCTCCAAGAAGCTCTTGTAACATGTGCCACATCCTGCCTTATGCATTTTCTTGTTTTAACAAGTTTAGCCGAGAGTTCAACAATAATTCTTGAAACAAACTTTAAAGTTATCATCCCCACTACGAGGTATAGTAGCTTGTATACTCCCATCTGGTTTGAAATAATTGTCACCGAGTACTGGCTATGTCAAATATGAACTAACCGGTGACAATTATTTTGAATCAGGAGGGAGTACCACGTAAGGCAGCGCTGGCCTCAATGAATATGTCATTATGGATGGAGTGAAAAGGAGGGAGTACCACATAAGATCGACGTGAACGCGCGGTGCGTATAAAAGTGTACCACTAGTCCTGGACCTAGAGGTCTACTGTTCCCACGTCTGATTCTTATCAATTGATTCAATTTCCTTCTTCATCGTTGTGCAATAGATAAGGCACCACCATTGCCACTGTCAGCAATGATATTCCGGGACGTATTCTTCCCTGGAGTTTTTGTTCCCGTCATCGTCTGTTACTTCACAGGCTCTGGTGCCACTTGTTGGAGCACAAAACACGCGATGCAAACAACTCATGTGAAAAATTCAGGTTTGTGCCAATGGTGTGCTTGTGTTGAAGGATCAACATTAGTTGCAGAGAAGAGCAGAGAATTGGATGTCTTCGGAGAGCCTATTCAGTTGATGCAGCTGAGCTAAGTGTCAGTGCAGTAGATAAAAGGATTACAAGCACATGCATGATCCACACAACTCCCACTACGTGCGCTTTGTGCCGATCACTGGAGATCCATGATCCACGCACCTTGACTCTGTTCCTTCAGCACAAGAACAGAACTCAAGCATGCATAACAGAATTCTAAAAAAAAAAATTGAACACTCATAGAGTTTCTGACTAAGACCCAAATGTAATGGAAAACTAAAATGCATGACTCGTGCGCAAGTCACCCTTGTTAGGCAGAGCCACTGACGCCGGTCTTGGAGGCCCGAGCATAACCCTCCACATCACATTTTGGACATCATTCAGGACTTGCATCCGGCACCGCCTGCACTCCGTGTTGGTCCTCTTAAATGCGACCGACCTGACCACATTCTCGCCGACATCGATCTTGCCCTCAACTTGTCGGATATATGTGGGGACCGGGGTCCACACCTCCGAGGATCTCATTGGGTGGTGCCATGCGAAGCGGCACCTAACAGCAGACACAAAAAGGATACCAAAACATATAAAGTTTTCATTTCATAATAAGAAGAGTTTACAAAAGAGTGTACAACAGGGGTACACACGCAGCGGAAAATACATACTCATAATCTCACCTAACTAAGCAGGAGAGAAGACGTCCATGCCCTAGGACGCTTCTCATTAGCAACAAGAAGAACATTCAACAGCACCGTGGTTCACATGAGATTTATCTCGATACCTCGAGATCTCATGTACAACCTGAACAGCGGAAATAAACCTAATACCTGCAAAAATCGTTAAAGCGCAAACATGAGCATAAGGCTCAGCAAGACTAACCCGTCTCACTAGACATATGCAGGGGTAAATACTAAACATAGGTAAGGAATAGCATAAAGGTCTCGCCTACAAGTGGATCCTTATAATTATGTTTTAAGTAGCACATGATATGCTTCGGGCACGGCACATCATAGACTCCACAATCAAACAAGAAACGCTTTGCCGATGATATGACATGCCCAAAGCACATAATGCTATTACAAGTAAAGTATGGGGAAACTGTAAACTTTTTATTGTACTATCTCTAAGCCATACAAGTTTGCAAAGCAATTATAATTCAATATATCATATTCTTCTGACTTCTTCAGTATTTACTACGTCACGACTTAGTGAACAAGTGGTACTCTATTACCGTGAGGGATTGTGATTGCAATCAGGACACACCCGGACAACACGACACATACACACGTTCAGAAGTGTCAGCAAGTACATCAGTACCTACATAACACTTCAGTACCAGTCGTATATGGCCACCTTTCACAAGAAACCCGAACACCGAACCCGTCTCACCTCCGCGAACAGAAGGTCTCCGCACGGAACAACTATGTGCCTGCCGACCGATTTACACCTTATTGTCCTCAACCCACCCCTATCGATGGTGAGTTAATGGCCTCAACATCTGAGTTATCGAGTTACGTCAGTTTACTAGAGCCCATATATCCAGTATGTCGCCGGTACAAGTCAAGCTTGTTCCAGGGGCCACATACAGACGGGCCTTAATCGACACAAGCAGGGCTATGCAACCGTGACTCCAATTCTCGTCGCTTTCTATCCATCCCCTGCCCGGTCTCAGATTCATTATATTAAGCCATTGTCTATCTAACCAATCCTGTGAAATATGTTCTACATCTCTCGCGAGTAGATTCCAGCTACTCGACTTCTACCGGGTCACCTGCAACATTAGCATAGCAGTTCTACACGTCGAGCTATCAACCTACCCAATTAACCAATGGGATTGTGGGTCATGCATCTGGAGTGTTCAAGCATCCTGAATGTAATGCACAATATCAACTAAAGACATAAATGAATAAAACTGGAAAACTTTGAAAAGCTCTTAAATGCAAACCGGGACTTGCCTTAGTTTGTGACTCTATAACAATGTCAGTTGTTAGGGCTTGGTCTTCCTTCGAAGAGTCCGCCATGGAACTTCAAGCTGGAACACCCTGGCCTTCTCCTCCAAGCGAATCTCCTCATCGATCACCTACCGTCACGTTCCTATCGACATGATATGCATATAAGTACATAATGTAATATACTTTAGATTAAATAAGTTAAACAAACTCTAAGACTGGTGAGACTAACTAGAAGGAAGAGGTATGCCTCTGTTGTGTGGATAAACAAAGGATGGAGTCAAGTGGTCATAGTAGTATTGAGATGTGAATTGAAAGGTGCAATGTAAGCAAACATTGCAACTTGGCACTCAACACTCGACGCTATGCCACTAAAGGACGATAAAGCTGAATGGTGTGGAAGTGTTGGACTTGTAGTGTAAGAATGACTAAGGAATCAAAGGGGAAGATCGAAAGCTTAAGGCATGAGTGAACTGTGCAACAAGAGGTCACGACTCAGAAAGGGACCAATGAAGTTACACAAACTCATTAAAGAATAAACCTAATTAAGTGACTAGTGTGGTCGCAAGGTTCTGAATTAGGATGAATCGATGTGAAACCCTAGCGACACTTGGAAAAGAAGTGAGATCGGCATTGCTTGGACTCAAAGAGTCATCACAAGCACTGTTAACCTGACGTGAGTACCAAGACACATTCAGAGGACCTTAAGGTAAATCAATTGCTACGACTATCTTCGCAAACATCGTCCAAGTTCTTACATGACACTATTGCAGTGTCCTTTGCGAGATCGTCCAGACGAGCTCGGTGAACTCTTGGAACTCGAACATAAGGCATTACTATGTTGCGACGATGTGCTTTGCCCTCTCGAGAAGATCATCTCATCGATGTTCTCATTGACCCGGACTCGTCCATGGTGGTGAGCGGAATCTCGAACACCACCATATGAGTCTCAAGGTTAGTGATGTCGACTCAATCGTTGGAAAGCGACTCGACGAACCTATCGTCGATGAAACGGCACACCTAGTGAAGCAATTTTGTGGACGGTTAGGAAACATCATCGACACGAATAAGAAACTCTTTATCCAAGGTTCCCCTTGGTCTAGTTTTCCTTGTCGGTCACAACGTTCTCACATTACTCAACCACAGGTCATCAGTGATCACCAACCACCTTGGTTTGACCTAGAAGGCATTTTATCGAGCACCTTGTCCACAGCACTGTTCCAACTAATCTTTGCACAAATCAGAGCTAACCTTGGACCAGTTGTCGATACCATTGTGTCAAAGGCGTGTTCCAGAATTTCATCAATCACACCAATCATTCGCCTTGCTTCCAGGACATAGCCACGGCGCGGAACATCGCGACGATGTATCGAGGGTGGCGAGCGCAAGCAGGGACGGCACGGTGGGCAACGGCGAAGCTGGCGAGGTGCTCAGCCTTGAGCAGAGAGCCGACGGAAGCTGCGGCGCAGAGGGGCGCGAAGGGAGGCGCGACACAAGCACGCGGCCAGCGCGGTAACCTTGCGGCCGATGTTGGCGCAGGGTGCACGGCGGGTGCGGCTCTGGACGCTGGGCATAGCCACGAGGGAGGATGGGCACGGCGAGGTGCAGAAGGCGGCCGGCGAGTGGGGCAACGCCTTGGACAGATTGGGGCCGGGAAGAGGCGGAGCGCCGGAGTGAGCGATGTGCGGTCATGCGGTGTGGGCCAGCGGGGCGCGACGCGATGCAGCCTGGGGAGCGGCACGTGGGGCAGCACTGGTGAGGGGGTGGAGCGACGCGACAAGGAGGGGGCGAGCCGGCGCCGGCGTGGGGCGGCGCTGCAAGCGGCCGGGAGAGGAGCATAACGTGGAGCGAGCAAAGCCAGGTGGCGCCGTGGGCGGCCGAGCGCGTGGCGCAGCAGCGGAGCGACGGCCATAGACCGAAGGCGGGCGGACAGCGGGAGGCACGATACCGCGGCGAGGTGCAGCGGCGCGGCTGGGTGCCAGGGAGGCGCGGCGACGGAGCGGCGCGACCAGGCGGAGCGGCACGAAAGGTAGGGGGGCGAGCCGGCGCGGTGGGGTCAGTGGAGCGCGCGCAGCCGGACGGACGCGGAGTGGCGCGGGGCACCGGCGAAGCGCGACCAGAGCGAGCGGCTTGCCGTGGAGCAGGGGCCGGGAGACGAGGAGTAAAGGCCACGGGAGGGAGAAGAAGGGAAATCCATTTTTCTACCTCTGTATAGAAGCAATGCTGGCAACATGCATGCGTCGTGTCGCCCTGTAACCGAAAGGCAGAGGCGGTTCAACTTGGAGAGGCTTACAGGTGGGGCCCACAACACTCTCCTCCCTCATTTTCCTTCCCAATTTCAAATAGAGCTAGCAAACATGCTTCAAAAATATTCAACTTTGGCCCAATGACTAAATAAAATGTGAATAATTTTATGGTGCAATCAGATTTCAGAACTGAGCAAGTTGAATTTTTAACTTAAATTTGAATTTGAATTCAAGCGGTGATACTTGACTCAATGAAATAAATAGTAAATTAGGTTCAAAAAATACTGAAATTTTGAAGTTCACCTTTCTGAACCATAAGGGAGCTCGGGAAAAATATGGAGTTGATTTGGACAAGGTTAAGCACAAAGTTTAAATTTGAAGTCGACTTTGATTAACTCTCAGTTGTTTCCAATAAATTGAAAACGTGCTTCAAAATTTTTTGAAACTTTACCGAGAGTCAATTTGGAATATTAGAAGGTCATGGAAAAATTTACAACCTTAGATTTGAATATTTTTTACAGTGTCAAATGTACAGTAGCATATTCAATTTGTATTAATTTTAATATATATTTGGTAATGCACATTAATTTGACCTAGCAATCCCCATCTATTGAGTAGCTTAAATCTTCATGTGAACCTAGTTTGAACAGTAGCTTGAATTGAGTTTTTGAATGTCCCATTTTAGGGTTGGAATAATTCCTTTTTCTTTATCTCTATTTTGTTTTCTTTTCCTCCTTTAATTTTCACAGAAAATGTGAATACTTGGAAATTAAGGATTTTACACCTTAAGTTCTAATATACATTAGCAACCATGTGCTATATGTAAAAATTTTAACAAGTTCCTATTTTTAGTGAATATTGGTTAACTCATATGGTTCATGTGAGTTTGGATTTCCAAGTCCCCTTTCAAAGTTTTTAAGTTCGCATTTTTGCGTTTTTGTTCTTCCGAAAAGCGGGCTTTTACAATCCTTCCCCCTTAAAGGAATCTCGTCCCGAGATTCTAACAAGTAGAATAACAGAAACGATGAGGGGACGATTCGTAAAAGAGGGTCATTGACTAAGGAAAATGACAATGCCCTTAAAGACTTGGGTTCTACGAAATAATGTTTATCTTACGGCATCTTAAGAAATTCTAAAGTTTGCTTCAGGTGATTCCAGTCTTCAGGTTGAAAATCTTGACAGGATGCTCGACATGACAATCTCACGTCGTAAAACTCTCACGTTTGTTACTGAACCTTTATTGATGTACTCTTACATTGACATGATATCTTGTTTTGTCCTAGTCTTCTCTGGAAGGATTAACACTTGTTCTTTGCTTCTCTAGGTCACCATGATAGTTTGAAGCTATCCTTGCATTGATTCTTGGTTGCTTGCTTGGTTTTGCATAGGTCCTTATAACTCGATGTGGTATTTCCCTTGACATGAGTTAACATGGTTTACGAGGTTAAACAACAATCATTAACCTCGTTTGGTGTTTAGCCAATCATAGGATCCCGTAGCTGTAGCATAAGAGTAGCAAGGCACTCAACACTCTTATGTGATCAAAACAGCAGGAATACTGAAGATATAGCAACTACAAGGTTTTTGGGTATATCAACATCTTCAAACAATAGAAATAGAAGATGAAAATCCTTTGCGGTGGCACACGAGGATTTAAGGATTCAGCATCCTCATATGTTTCCAACACAACAAAGAACTCAATCATATGGTAACTACAAGGTTATCAAGGTTACCATATAACAACGCAAGATATTAGAGGGACCCAAAGAGTTTCACGAGGTTAACAATCGAACGGTATCCTCGCGAGTAAGGAGATTTCATGGATTTTACAAGGTTGATCATCGAACTGATGACCACTCGATGACGAATGGTATAGTTGCAACAATCAAGGTACTTGAACCTAAACAAGTTTAGGATTGAAGTTCAAGTGTTTGTTTAGTTGCAAGTGAGGTTGAGTAATCGGTTTCCCAAGTATTACTCAATTGGAAGGAGCTCAACAATGTAAGAAGTCAAATGAATATGGTGAAATGATCATAGTCATTAGACACCTTAGCATAGTTTGAATGGGGTACACAATCTTGCTCTAAATTTTAGTATTACCATGCATTCTATCATTGGTGTTACATTGGTAATGATGCTTCATGATGCATCATATGTTGTATGGTGCAATGAATATGCACATGGTATGGTGCAAATGGTGCATATGTATGGTGCAAATGATGCATATGTATGGTGCAGTAGATTTTATAGTTTGAGCAAGACTATGTGAACCACGCACACACAACTCAAGAACTAACTCATGATTTGCAAGGCTTGGATATCGTGGTCGTGAAAGACACTCAATGAGTAGCATTCCTTTCATGACTCGACCACAGTTAAGGAATTCATAACAAAACGATTAATAAGGAATGTGGAAAATATACCACGTTACCTAGACCTTTCGAAAGCTTGTTCATGTACTATTCAACTTGATTGTATCTTCAACTAGGTCTTAGAGTTACCAGTTGACTTGAGGAGTATATTCATCAGAAGAAAACCAACTAACTGTATGTTGAAGGTTATCCCTAGACACCTGGTCGAGATAACTAGACACATCTCTAGTGATACTTCACTTAACCTTCGCTTCAATCAGTCAGGAGGAACGGATATCCTTCTCGATCACTTTAGTGGAGTTGAAGTCAAACTCTTTTTAGAGTAACTCAATCTGGTGGTAGATGTTGGATCCTCTTGAAGATGTAATCTTAATTGATCGCCTTCTTGTTGACACGACTCGTTGTAACCAAGGTTGATGGTTGAACACCACCATTACTTGAGTGCTCGCCTTCCCCCTTAAAGTTTCAAACCAGGATGTCGAAGCATACTTCAAACAATCCTCATGAGAAGACGAGATGCAACTCGAGTAATTGCGACCTGCGTTCAACATCATAAGATGTGATATGGCAAGTCACATAGATCAGACACTAGTATGCCTATCCAAGGGAAAAAGGATTCAATGAGTTTAACACTCCATTCAACTTGGTAAATAGTTAAGTCCTAACTCTTGGTCGGTTACGACACTCCTCAAATTGAAATCAAGAGCTGAATGCCTAATAAAAACCAAAAGGTTCAAACTGGCCAGGCTATGATGACAAACGACCAGTCTGGACGCAAACTCGATTTTGATCCGGTTAATGGTAAAATCAGATCTCGAGGTGAATAACAAAGTTAAAGTAAACTTCAATACCTTTCAAAAAGCATTGGTTTGCCTCTAGATCATCTCTGGTTTGCATGTTATGCTATTCTAAAATCAGCAGAATTTTCTGCACTTTCAGCAGAACCTGCTTAAAAAGTAGCAGTTTTGATCTAAAGTTTTCAGGCTGTTCTGATGGAAATATGGAAATATTCTTAATTACAAAGTTGTATCCAATGTAATAAGATTTCCAGAATGTACTTACTTGTCTTCATATCAGTCCTGGTTTAAAAGATATGAAATTTTGAAGTTGGGTAAAATTTCAGCATTCAGAATTTGAATTCAGTTCAGATTGACCACTCTGCATTCAAACTCGATTTGGAATAGGTAGATGACCGATTCAGGTCTGGAGACAATTGCAAAAATTGTAGCTGACTCTCTAAACGTTTCAATGGTTACTCGCACGACACTATTGGATCCAGGGTCTGCGAGATATGGATTAAATTCAGAGGTGTACAGATTGCTGTCCAGTTTGGGTGTGCCTGAACAGTCTCTGCGATTATCCAAATTTCACCCACTTAGAAATGGATTTTGGTCTTGATCTGAATAGAGAACTTGTAAATTACTTCCAAAAATTTCTATGGAGTACTTACTTGCCCTCGTATCACTTCTGGTTGAGAAGATATGGCATTTGCAAGTTGACAGTTTTTCTGAAAATTTGGACAGCTCCTCCTTTATTTAAGGCTGATTTTATCCACAATTTTCAGATATACAAATATCAACATTTGCAAAAATATCACATAGAAAACTGGTTGCATAAATTCTCAGGATTCCATAAATGTAAAACCCGAAGCCAATCGATGAGTCTACTAGAAATTACGATCCAAACAGTAACTGAATATATAGCGGTCCATATTCTGGACTGTTTCGACACCTTAAACGATACTTCGATTTAGACTTGGTTATTGAGAGTTTTAGCCTTCGTGTTTAATAGGAAGTTGATAGAGGACTCTTTAAGATTTCCAGGCATGTATAAATATGCCTAGGTTGAATTTCTAGTTTAAGAGTTATGGCTGTTCAAAGTTCAGAATTTTTCTGGCTGTTTCAGATAGCACCTATATACATGTACTATCTTCAACTCCAGTTTCTAATTAGTTCTAAACTGAATTTGAGGTAACTTTGAATATCAAAGTTGTATAATAGCTCTTTACCTTTCCAGAAATGTATCATAATGGAATATAAGAGCTTTCTACAAATATTTATGGCAAAAATTCAGATGCTGTCTTACACAGTTTCAGAACAGCAGCTGAGTTAGTTAGAGAGGATTTTCACCATCTTACAATGGTCTTTTGGCTTGGGGTTCAATAGAAAAATTATAGAAGACTTCAAAAGCTTTCCAAAAAGTATTCGTTTGCATCCATAACCCTTTAGGTTAAAGAGATGTGGATTTTAAAATTCGGGTCAAATTCTATTAGAAAACAGAACTCACCGGCTTTGAGACACAAGAATTGGGAACAAACTCAAATTTTGAAACCTGGCTCAAAACTCAACTCCGATAGCTAGAACTTGCTTTAAAACTAATCATTTGCTTTGGAACTAAATGGAATCTTAAAAGAGATCTTGACGACCTTCTTATCCATAGCATATCACTCTGGATCTTCATGCTTAACCAAAGTCTTACTCCGGCGAAGTCGAGCTAAACTCTCGCCAGGAACAAAGAACTTTGGTTCACCTACTCTTGAAGAGAAACATTTTACCTTGCCCACAAGATATCAGCAACTGATATTTGGACTAAATATGAATATGAAGCCATTCTTTCGTGGGGGATGGTCAAAGTATCAAGTGGGATACTAACGGTACTATGTGCCTTACCAAAGAAAAGTCTAACCTGGTATATCCGGATACGTCTATAGGTGGTCCTAATATCGATCACTCGGAAACGTTTGCTACACGGGTCGCTACCGGAGTTTGTGTACCTGCAGAAGACAAACAATCCCCTTTCACACCTTCACACCTCAAGGGCGGTACGGGGAAACACGACAGGCAGTCAAAATAATATATATAATCAAAAGTAAATGCATATGACTCTGGTGTGAGTCGCCCTCGAGCGATGTCATGTCTTGAGGTACATGGTTGTACTACGTCTGTACAGCAAAGACTCCCGCACAAACCGGCATATACACGCTCGGGCATACGTGTTTCGCATGCTCCCATAGAACATGAATAGTTCTAGAGATGCATACTATCGGGTTATACACCACCCGACGGGGGCTCCCACTAATTTTTGTCACGCTGGGGTACCACGTGTCATATGTTCTCAGAAACATGAAAAGTTTCAGAGACTCATATTAACTTTCCGTGCCAAGCCACGGAAATATCACATACCACATCTCGTATGCAGAGCTTATCGACATTGATCCGCTCTCGGCGGCGTACCTTACCTCTTACCTTGAAGACGGACCGTCATTACAGAAATAATATAACAAGTTAGTTCACCACCTTTATAACTTATACTAGTAATAGTCCTTAATGGGCATACAACTAATCCTCACTCGACTACTTTGGAGTTTTCGAAAATAGGCTCTTTTCGAGCGTGCTATTCCCAATGAAGCTCTGATACCATGTCTGTGGGGACCGGGGTCCACACCTTCGAGGATCTCATTGGGTGGTGCTGTGCGATGCGGCACCTAACATCACACACAAAAAGGATACCAAACATATAAAGTTTTAATTTGATAATAAGAAGAGTTTACAAAAGAGTGTACGATAGGGGTACACACGCAGTGGAAAATACATACTCATAATCTCACCTGACTAAGCAGGAGAGAAGACGTTCATGCCCTAGGACGCTTTTCATTAGCAACAAGAAGAACATTCAGCAGTGGCGTGGTTCACATGATATTTATCTTGATACCTCGAGATCTCATGTACAACCTGAACAGCGGAAATAAACCTAATACCTGCAAAAATCGTTAAAGCGCAAACGTGAGCATAAGGCTCAGCTAGACTAACCCGTCTCACTAGACATATATGCAGGGGTAAATATTAAGCATAGGTAAGGAATAGCATAAAGGACTCGCCTACAAGTGGATCCTTATAATTATGTTTTAAGTAGCACATGACATTCTTCAGGCACGGCATATCATAGACTCCACAATCAAATAAGAAACGCTTTGCCGATGATATGACATGCCCAAAGCACATAATGTTATTACAGGTAAAGTATGGGGAAACTGTAAACTTTTTATTGTACTATCTCTAAGCCATACAAGGTTGCAAAGCAATTATAATTCAATATATCATATTCTTCTGACTTCTTCAGTATTTACTACGTCACCACTCAGTGAACAAGTGGTACTCTATTATCGCGAGGGACGGTGATTGCAATCAGGACACACCCGGACAACACGACACATATGCACGTTCGAAAGTGTCAGTGAGTACATCAGTACCTACGTAACACTTCAGTACTAGTCGTATATGGCCACCTTTCACAAGAAACCCGAACGTCGAACCCGTCTCACCTCCGCGAACAGAAGGTCTCCGCACGGAACAACTCTGTGCCCGCCGACCGATTTACACCTTACTGTCCTCAACCCACCCCTATCGATGGTGAGTTAATGGCCTCGACATCCCAGTTATCGAGTTACATCACTTTATTGGAGCCCATATATCCAGTATGTCGCCGGTACAACCCAAGCTTGTTCCAAGGGGCCGCATACAGACGGGCCTTAATCGACACAGGCAGGGCTATGCGATCGAGACTCCAATTCTCGTCGCTTCCTATCCATCCCCTGCCCGGTCTCAGATTCATTATATTAAGCCATTGTCTATCTAACCAATCCTGTGAAATATGTTCTACATCTCTTGCGAGTAGATTCCAGCTACTCGACTTTTACCGGATCACCTACAACATTAGCATAGCAATTCTACACGTCGAGCTATCAACCTACCCAATTAACCAATGGGATTGTGGTTCATGCATCTGGAGTATTCAAGCATCCTGAACGTTATGCACAATATCAACTAAAGACATAAATGAATAAAAATGGAAAACTTTGAAAAACTCTTAAATGCAAACCGGGGCTTGCCTTAGTTTGCGACTCTATAACAATGTCAGTCGTTAGGGCTTGGTCTTCCTTCGAAGAGTCCGCCACAGAACTTCAAGCTGGAACACCCTGGCCTTCTCCTCCAAGCGAAGCTCCTCATCGATCACCTACCATCACGTTCCTACCGACATGATATGCATATAAGTACATAATGTAATATACTTTAGATTAAACAAGTTAAACAAACTCTAAGACTGGTGAGACTAACTAGAAGGAAGAGGTATGCCTCTGTTGTGTGGATAAACAAAGGATGGAGTCAAGTGGTCATAGTAGTATCGTGTGAATTGAAAGGTGCAATGTAAGCACACATTGCAACTTGGCACTCAACACTCGACGCTATGCCACTCAAGGACGATAAAGCTGAATGGTGTCGAAGTGTTGGACTGGTAGTGTAAGAATGACTAAGGAATCAAGGGGGGACATCGAAAGCTTAAGGCATGAGTGAACTGTGCAACAAGAGGTCACGAATCAGAAAGCGACCAATGAATTTACACAAACTAATTAAAGAGTAAACCTAATTAAGTGACTAGTGTGGTCGTAGGGTTCTGAATAAGGATGAATCGATGTGAAACCCTAGCGACACTTCGAAAAGAAGTGAGATCGGCATTGCTTGGACTCAAAGAGTCATCACAAGCACTGTTAACCTTACGTGAGTACCAAGACACGTTCAGAGGACCTTTAGGTAAATCAATCGCTACGACTATCTTCGCAAACATCGTCCAAGTTCTTACATGACACTATTGTAGTGTCCTTTGCAAGACCGTCCAGACGAGCTCGGTGAAATCTTGGAACTCGAACATAAGGCATTACTATGTTGCGACGATGTGCTTTGCCCTCTCGGGAAGATCATCTCATCGATGTTCTCATTGACCCGAACTCGTCCATGGTGGTGAGCGGAATCCCGAACACCACCTTATGAGTCTGAAGGTTAGTGATGTCGACTCGATCGTCGGCAAGCGACTCGACGAACCTGTCGTCGATGAAACGGCACACCTAGTTAAGCAATTTTATGGACGGTTAGGAAACATCGTCGACACGAACAAGAAACTCTTTATCCAAGGTTCCCCTTGGTCTAGTTTTCCTTGTCGGTCGCAACGTTCTCGCATTACTCAACCACAGGTCATCGGTGATCACCAACCACCTTGGTTTGACCTGTGGCATTTTATCGAGCACCATGGCTAGAACACTGTTCCAACTAATTTTTGCACAAATCAGAGCTAACCTTGGACTAGTTGTTGATACCATTGTGTCAAAGGCGTGTTCCAGCATTTAATCCATCGCACCAATCATTCGCCTTGCTTCCAGGACATAGCCACGGCACAGAACATCGCGACGACGTACCTAGGGCGGCGAGCACAAGCAGGGACGGCACGGTGGGCAACGGCGGAGCTGGCGAGGTGCTCAGCCTTGAGCAGAGAGCCAGCGGAAGCTGCAGCGCAGAGGGGCGCGGAGGGAGACGCGACACGAGCGTGTGGCCGGCGTGGTAACCTTGCGGCCGATGTCGGCACAGGGTGCATGGCGGGGGCGGCTCTGGGCACTGGGCACAGCCACGAGGGAGGCCGGGCACGGCGAGGTGCAGAAGGCGGCCGGCGAGTGGGGCAACGCCTTGGACGGACAGGGGACGGGAGGAGGTGGAGCGCCGGAGTGAGCGATGTGCGGTCGTGCAGTGCGGGCCAATGGGGCGTGACGCGATGCGGCCTGGCGAGCGGCGCGTGGGGCAGCACTAGTGAGGAGGTGGAGCGACGCGACAGGGAGGGGGCGAGCCGGCACCGGTGTGGGGTGGCACGTCAAGTGGCCGGGAGGAGGAGCGCAGCGCGGCGCGAGCAAAGTCGGGTGGCGCCGTGGGCGGCCAAGCGCGGGGCATAGCAGGGGAGTGACGCCATGGACCAGAGGCAGGCGGACGGCGGGGAGGCGCGATACCGTGGCGAGGTGCAGCGGCGCGGCTGGGTGCTAGGGAGGCGCGGCGACGGAGCGGCGCGGCCAGACGGAGCGGCACGGAAGGGAGGGGGGCGAGCCGGCGCAGTGGGGTCAGTGGAGTGCGTGCGGCCGGACGGACACGGAGTGGCGCGGGGCACCGGCGAAGCGCGGCAAGAGCGAGCGGCGTGCCATGGAGCAGGGGCCAGGAGACGAGGAGTAAAGGCCACGGGGGGGGGGGGGGGGGGGGGGAAGAAGGGAAATCTATTTTTCTACCTCTGGATAGAAGCAACGCTGGCAACATGCATGCGTCGTGTCGCCCTGTAACCGAAAGGCAGAGGCGGTTAAACTTGGAGAGGCTTACAGGTGGGGCCCACAACACTCTCCTACCTCATTTTCCTTCCCAATTTCAAATAGAGCTAGCAAACATGAAAAATATTCAACTTTGGCCCAATGACTAAATAAAATGTGAAGAATTTTATGGTGCAATCAGATTTCAGAACTGAGCAAGTTGAATTTTTAACTCAGATTTGAATTTGAATTCAAGCAGTGATACTTGACTCAATGAAATAAATAGTGAATTTGGTTCAAAAAATCCTGAAACTTTGAAGTTCACCTTTCTGAACCATAAGGGACCTCGGGAAAAATTTGGAGTTGATTTGGACAAGGTTAAGCACAAAGTTTAAATTTGAAGTCAACTTTGATTAACTCTCAGTACGTGTCCAATAAATGGAAAACGTGCTTCAAAACTTTTTGAAACTTTACCGGGAGTCAATTTGGAATATTAAAAGGTCATGGAAAAATTTACAGCCTTAGATTTGAATATTTTTGACAGTGTCAAATGTACAATAGCATATTCAATTTGTATTAATTTGAATATATATTTGGTACTGCACATTAATTTGACCTAGCAATCCCCATCTATTGAGTAGCTTAAATCTTCATGTGAACCTAGTTTGAACAGTAGCTTGAATTGAGTTTTTGAATGTCCCATTTTAGGGTTGGAATAATTCCTTTTTCTTTCTCCCTATTTTGTTTTCTTTTCCTCCTTTAATTTTCACAGAAAATGTGAATACTTGGAAATTAAGGATTTTACACCTTAAGTTCTAATATACATTAGCAAGCATGTGCTATATGTAAAAATTTTAACAAGTTCCTATTTTTAGTGAACATTGGTTAACTCATATAGTTCATGTGAGTTTGGATTTCCAAGTCCCCTTTCAAAATTTTTAAGTTCGCATTTTTGCATTTTTGTTCTTCCGAAAAGCGGGCTTTTACAATATATGTGACGGTGTCGCGGGCCTCGCTATCGACGTCGTTGCAGAGGAGGGCGAGGACGTAGGCTGCGCACGTATAGGGCCAGTTGCGGCCGCCCGTGCGAGGTGATGGGCGCCCGGCTACGCGCTCCCGTCCACGAAGATGAGATCGAGCCCGGTTTTGTAGCATGCATCAAGGTTGTCGAAGATGGCCACGCGCTCCATGAGGGTGCAGTAGAAGCATGCCTATTCATGCCTAGACCTCAGCCTCCAGCTCTCCCGCTCTAGCACCACGCGCCTGCCCACGACGCCCTCCCAACATGCCTCGTGGAAGGCCTTGCAGCTGGCACACAGACTGGAGAGGTCATCCATGGGTTGTAGGGAGCTTGTGACAACGCGCCTCACATTCTCGACCGCCAACTCGTGCGGGAGCAGGAACTCCATAGATCAAAGGGACGATGATCCGTCAATGGTGCGGTGGCGCTTTGACTCTAGATGCTCTTGCAGGACAGAAGCAAGAGGAGAAGTTTGGAGGCTATGATCGATGGAGTGGTGCGGCGTAGAAGCAAGAGGATGATGTGCCTTTATAGCAGATAGTCTTGTAAGTGTGCGAGTGGAGATGATCAAACGCTCTGAAAACTATGCCTCTAAACTTGTGGGTCGTTCGGAGTTACTTCAAATCGCGATTTGCATCCTCTCGGTTATCGCAATAGCTCCACATGTCCCATCAGCTTCACAGGCAATTTTTTAATGTGAAACGCCCCTTGTTGAGGATCATGCTAATTTGATTACGTTGAGTATCGGCTGTGGCGTACTCCCTCTATTCTCAAAGGATTGTCACCTTTAGTTCAAAAAATGAACTAAAGGTGACAATCTTTTGAGAAAGGAGGGAGTATGTATTTTTAGAAGTGTGTTCATTTGTTCCTAAAATCAGAACACGTATCGGCTAGATCCTACGGCTATCATTTCTTCGAAAGGACGAGTACAACATGTTGGGAAATATATTGTACATGGCATGCGATTAATTTGATGAACCACATAGAGTTGTGCTAGATGGTACATTCTATCCTCGAACCCTCGAGGGAACATCCTTCTTGTCAAACATAATGAACTCAATGTTATTCGTCTGTTCCATCTGTTATTTTCTTTTCTATCTCTTGTACAGTGAACTATCTGTTCTACCCGTTCTCTGTTAATGAACGACGACCCTCCACACCGATTAGTGGCCTCTAAAGTGGCTTGTACAGTACTTTAGTCGATGGAGGTGCCAGGTGAAAGTGCATCTAGGCATCCCTTGTGGGTCTTGGTGGATTTATGACAAGCAAATGAGATCCTAACCAAATTCTTGAGACGAGCGCAGGTTTTAATGAAAACATGGAGAAAGCACAAAAAGAAAGGAGAGTGAGAAATCAAGTTGGAAAGAGCTCAAGAGATGAATAGAATAATCTTTGTGTATGGAGTGTGTTGGAGGAACACACCCCAAGAGCTCAAGCAAATTTTAATCCTCTCACTGCACAAATTCATACAGGTCCGAACTAGTCCGATATCACCACGGACTAGTCCGATAATCCCTCTGTCCAAAATCGGACAAGTCCTCCCCATGCGGACTTGTCTGCACAGTCTAGGTTTACACAGACCAGACTAGTCCGATATGACCACAGACTAGTCTGATATCTCTCTGACTAAAATCAGACTAGTCCTCCCCAGTGCGGATTAGTCCTCAGCACTTACAGTTTGCATGAAATCGGACAAGTCCGATATCACCACGGACTAGTCCGGTATCTTTCTGACCTAAATCGGACAAGTCCGATATCTGCACGGATTAGTTCGAAAACCTTCTGACTAAAATCGGACAAGTCCTCCAAGTACAGACTTGTCCCCAGTTCACTAAGGGTTTCACCACAGCCGGACTAGTCCGACAATGGCCGGACTAGTCCGAACATTTCTAGAGACAAAATTAGACTAGTCCGCCCCTGGTCGGACAAGTCCGATAATTCAGGGCACTTAGGGTTTCCCACACAGCGCACATCGGACTAGTCTGTAGCCCACAATGAACTAGTCCGGACTTTGAAAACCCTAACGGTAACCTTTGGAAACCCTAGTATAAATAGAGGTGCACGGCCCAACTATGAACTCTCTCGACCCCTGCGCCGTCACACACTCCATGAGTTAGAAAACACGTCTCTCCACACAACCCAACGCAAGAAAGATCAAATCCTTGAGGATTAACGTTAGATCAATGAGAGACGTGATTCTTCAAGTTTTGAGCTCTTGGGTTTGATTCTCTCGCACACTCTTGTTCTTTATTTCATATAATTTGAGTGTGTTGGTGGTGTCTTCAGTTGTAAATCTTGAGGAGCCCTCAACTTGTGAGAAGGCCCCTTGAACACGGTTATTCTTACCCCTTTGTGATTAGTGGAAGACAATCGACCTCCGTGGTGATTCGACGAGGGTAGGGTTGGTGAAGACCCGGTCCTTTCGTGGGCTCCTCAACCTGGATGTAGGTTGCCTTCGTGGGAACTGAACCACGGGATGAATATCTTGTGTCTTCACTTTGTGCTTATTGTTCATTGCATCTAGGGTTTAATTGATCTTAGTCAAAACACGTCAAAACTTGAAACTAAGGTTACCTTGTGCTATCTTCAGTTTAATTAAAGCAACATACTCTAGTTACATATTAATTTCTGCTTCGTAGAGTACTCAGATCAAGAACATTGATCAAACTTGATCGATCTAGTCCGCAAGCACCGGACTAGTCTGCACACTACCGGACTAGTCCGATTTATCGATATTTGATCATGTTGCTTAGTGTTGCAGGTTCCGACTAAAATCCAAAAAGGCCTATTCGCCCCCCCCCCTCTAGGCCACATTCAATTGGTATAAGAGTAGGACTCTTCAAAAGGAGGCTAATCGCTCAAAGAGAAAATGTCAGACATGAAGGATGTGCACAAGAGCCTCAACCAAGAGAAGGTTGAAGATGAGAAGGCTCAGAAATTGGAGAATCTCCTCGACGCCATTCAGGATTTCGAGGATGATGATGAGGAGATGCTCGAGCTCAAGGCGCTCCTAAGGAAGGAAGCTCTCTCTAAAGGAAAAATGAAGATCGAAGATGAAAATAAGAAGAAGGGGAGTAGTCACACCGACTACTCCCAATATCCTTTTAACTATGATCGCTTGAATTCTAACAACAACCACTACTTGTCGATCCCTCTTAGAAAAGCCCCACACTTTGATGGCAATGATTATTCTATGTGGAGACAAAACATGAAAATGCACTTAATCTCACTTAACCCCAGTTTGTGGCACATAGTGTGTACAAGTATAGATATCCCAGACGATAATGAAGATCTAACACCAAGCCAAGAGCAGGCGATTCATCGGAATGCTCAAGCTGCAGCGGTGATCACATCATCTTTGAGTCGAGATGAGTTCACCAAGGTGGATGGACTTTAAATTGCTAAGAAAATATGGGATATGTTACAAACAACACCTGAAGGCAATCGTCATGTGCGAGAAGCTAAGATTGAGATGATCGAAGGTGAATTGGGAAGATTCGCCATAGAAGAAGATGAGTCACCGCAAGACATGCATAATCGATTGAAGACTCTCATCAACAAGGTTAGAGCATATGGAAGAAAAAAGTGAAACTATCATGAAGTGGTGAAGCTCATTCTTAGAGCCTTCATGCCTCGCAATGTCACCTTGTGCTCGATGATTAGAGAAAGCCCCGGGTACAAGAAAATGACCCCGGACGAATTTCATGGAAAGATCATCAAATTTGAGATGATGGAGAAGCAAGCAAAACATGTCAAAGAGATTGCTGACCTCACCTCCGCAAAGAAGAAGGGGGTCGCCTTGAAATCCACTTGCAAGCCCATGTCTAAAGAAGCTTGAGAAGCCTAAGAAGAAGATGATAGCGATGATGAGAGCAACAACATAGATGAAGAAGACATGATCCTCTTTATGAAGAAATTCAATAAGATGATGAAAAGAAGACAAGGTGGTAGATCAAATGAAGGAAAACACAAAGACAAGTCAAGACCGAAGTTGAGGCGGGCATGCTATAACTGTGGTGAATATGACCACTTTATAGTTGATTGCCCATATGAAGAAAACAAGAAGATGACCAAGGAAACAAAGCCTCAACCTAAGAAGTTCTTCAAGAAAAAAAAGCAAGCTGGACAGGCGCACCTAGGAAAGGAGTGGGACTCAAATGATGAGTCCTCATCCGAAGAGGAAGAGGAAATGGCTAGCATAGCCATCAAGAAGACAACGAAGAAATCCACCATCTTCCCAACTATTGGCGCAAGGAAGAACAACGACACCTGTCTCATGGCGAAGGATGGTAAAAGAAAGGTAACATCTAAATCTTCCTCATCACATTCTTACTCTAGCCATAGTGATGCCAATAGTGATAATGAAGATATGCTTGTTGGCCTAGATAAGAAAACTGCCGCAAGAAATTCTTAATGGATAAACTTATTGATAAGGAGGAGCTTGTTGATTGCCAAGAAGATATGATCATACTTCAAAAGGAGGAGTATCTTAAGATAAAAAAGCTCCTTGAACTTGAAAAGGAGCGAACCAAGTCACTAGATCTTGAGTTAGCTTCAAGCAAGGAAACTTTCTTGAAGTTAAGTGACTCAAATGTTATCATCAAGGATGAACTTGCTAACTTAAACAAAGTTAACAAGATCCTTGAGGTACAAGCATCCTTCCCGTAGTGGCATATTTGACAAGGAGAAGATCAAGTATGCACGCAGTGCATACTTGACCAAGACCTCCTAATGTCAAATATGGCATTAGGTATTGTTATGGTGAAAAGAAAAATGCTAGAAGCCATAAGAATAACAAGGAGCGCATTGCCTTTATCAATGGAAACTCCCCTCAAGCTAGAAAGGCCAATAGTGTTGACAAGTCCAAACATGCTAATTCATACAAGCAACAACTTTTGTTTAGAACCATTGATGCATCTTATGTTCTTATGAGAAGCAACTTTGGTAAAGTGTATGCCAAATATGTTGGGCCATGCCATGGGAACACCAAGTCCCATGTGTGGGTGCCCAAATCACTTGTAACTAACCTCAAAGGACCCAAGCAAGCTTGGGTACCCAAAACCAAGGTATAATTTGTTTTTGCAGGCCTACTCCTCCGGTGGAGCAAAATGGGTGCTAGACAGTGGATGCACCAACCACATGACCGGAGAAAGAAGGATGTTTGTTGAGTATGAAGTAAATGAAGATCCAAGCGAGGGCATCTATTTTGGAGACAATAGTCAAGGAAGGGTGCTCGGTACCGGTAAAATTGCAATATCATCTCAACACACGCTTTCTCATGTTTTGCATGTTGACTCCTTAGATTATAATCTTCTGTCCATATCTCAATTATGTGACAAGGGTTATAATTGCTTGTTCACTAATGAGGGTGTGACCGTCTCTAGAAGGAGTGATGGCTCGGTTGCATTCAAGGGTTTGTTAAAGGGAAAGCTTTACCTTGTTGACTTCCACAAAGATAAAGCTGAACTTGATACATGCTTGATTGCAAAAAACTAACATGGGTTGGCTGTGGCATAGATGGCTAGCACATGTTGGTATGAGGAATCTTCAAAAACTCCTGAAGGGCAATAACATATGAGGTTTGAAGGATGTTGTTTTTGAGAAAGACGGGCCTTGTAGCGAGTGCCAAGCCGGGAAGGAAGTAGGAGCACCTCATCCTGCGAAGAACGTCATGACAACTACAGGACAGCTCGAGCTACTTCACATGGACCTATTTGGTCCAATTGCTTACATAAGCATCGGCGGTAACAAATACGGCTTAGTAATTGTTGATTATTTTTCACGCTTCACGTGGGTTTTCTTTTTACATGATAAGACAAAAACTCAAGGAATCCTCAAGAAGTTCTTCAAGCGTGCCCAAAATGAGTTCTCATTGAAGATCAATAACATACGAAGCGACAATGGCATGGAGTTCAAGAACACCCAAGTTGATGAGTACCAAGATGAGGAAGGGATAAAGCATGAATTCTCAGCACCGTATTCCCCTCAACAAAACGGAGTAGCGAAAAGGAAGAACCGAACTCTCATAGAGATGGCGAGAACAATGCTTGATGAGTACAAGACTTTGGATTTGTTTTGGGCGGAAGCGGTTAACATCGCTTGTCACGCCATAAACCGATTTTATCTTCATCGCCTACTCAAAAAGACATCATATGAACTACTCACCGGTAACAAGCCTAATATTTCCTATTTTCGAGTTTTGAGTTCTAAGTGTTATATTTTGAACAAGAAGCCTAGGACTTCAAAGTTCGCTTCGAAGTCTGATGAAGGTTTCTTGCTTGGTTATGATTCCAACTCTTACGCCTATCGTGTCTTCAACAAAGTCTACAGACTTGTTGAAGTAGCACGTGACGTAGTGTTCGATGAAACTAACGGCTTTCAAGAAGAGCAAGTTGATCATTGTGTGCTAGATAGAGAAGAAACTCCATGTCAGACATTGGGAAGAATGGCATTGGGCGATGTTCGACCACAAGCGCCATCTCCAAATGAAAATGAAGAAGATGAACCACAAGTGGAGGTAATGGATCAAGAGGGAGCTTCTACACAAGATCAACCTCAAGAAGACGAAGATGATCAACACACCAATGAAGGCAACCATCCAGGGGGAGAAGAAGATGATCATGAAGATACAAGACAGCAAATGTCGCACCCAAGAGTACACCAATGCGTCCAAAGCGATCAACCAATCGACAACATAATCGGTGACATCCAAAAGGGAGTAACTACTCAATCTCGAATTGCTAATTTTTGTGAACATTACTCTTTTGTATCCTTTTTGGAACCGCGCAAGGTTGAGGATGCATTGAAAGATCCGGATTGGGTGGTGGCAATGCAAGAAGAATTGAACAACTTCAAACGGAATGAGGTGTGGGAACTAGTCGAAAGACCCAAGTTCAACGTCGTTGGCACCAAATGGGTCTTCCGCAACAAGCAAGACAAACACGGGGTGGTGACAAGGAACAAGGCACGACTTGTGGCCAAAGGGTATTCACAAGTCGAAGGTTTGGATTTCGATGAAACCTTTGCTCCTGTAGCTAGGCTTGGATCAATTAGAATATTACTTGCATATGCTACTCACCATGATTTCAAGCTCTATCAAATGGATGTGAAAAGCGCCTTCTTCAATGGACCAATCAAGGAGGAGGTGTATGTGGAGCAACCCCCCGGATTCGAAGATCAAGAGTTCCCCAACCACGTGTTCAAACTGTGTAAGGCTCTCTATGGCCTCAAACAAGCTCCTAGAGCTTGGTATGAGTGTCTTAGAGATTTCTTATTTGAAAATGGGTTTAAAATTGGTAAAGCAGATTATACGTTGTTTACAAAGCACTTTGACAATGATCTTTTTATTTGTCAAATTTATGTTGATGACATTATCTTTGGTTCAACTAACAAATCCTTTTGTGAAGAATTTAGTAAGATTATGACAGATAGGTTCGAGATGTCCATGATGGGAGAGCTGAAATACTTCTAGGGATTTCAAGTGAGGCAACAAAAGGAAGGGACGTTCATAAGCCAAACCAAGTATACCCAAGACATACTCAAGAAGTTTGGAATGGACAAGGCGAAGCCAATAAAGACTCCCATGGCAACAAATGGACACTTGGATCTAAATGAAGACGGACAAAACATGGATCAAAAGGTATATCGCTCTATGATTGGATCCCTACTTTACTTATGTGCATCTAGGACTGACATTATGTTGAGTGTATGCTTGTGTGCAAGATTTCAAGGCAATCCTAATGAGTGTCATTTGACAGCCGTCAAGTGAATCTTTTGATATTTTATTCATACACCCAACCTAGGCCTTTGGTTCCCTAAAGATTCCAAATTCAATCTCATTGGATACTCCGATGCAGATTATGCCGGATGCAAAATAGATAGAAAGAGTACCTCCAGTACATGCCAATCTTAGGTAGATCCCTTGTTTCTTGGTCCTCCAAGAAATAAAACTCCATTGCCTTATCCACGGCCGAAGCGGAGTATGTTGCAGCCGGGAGTTGTTGTGCACAACTCCTTTGGATGCGACAAACTCTAAGGGATTTCGGTTACAATATGAGTCGTATTCCACTCCTTTGTGATAATGAGAGTACTATCAAGATTGCCCATAACCCCGTTCAGCACTATAGCACCAAACATATAGACATCCGACATCATTTTTTGAGATATCACTAAATGAAAGGAGACATATCCATTTCCCATGTCAACACCGAAAAGCAACTAGCTGATATATTTACCAAGCCAGTTGATGAAAAACGTTTTTGTGAGCTCTGAAATGAACTAAATATCCTTGATACTCGGAACGTGGCTTGAAAACTTGCATACCCATATGGCTTATTCAAAATCCATTGATTGTGTTATGAAAATCATCTCCCTCAATTTTCTCCGAAAAACTATTTCAATTACTTGATCTTGGTGAATTATGGTCATAGCTTGAATGTTGTATATTTACTGATCATATTCATCAAGGTTATTGTGTGTTTAGTCCCCTATTTTCTTAATAAGTACCTTCGAGTATATATGAATGGTCTATTATGTTCCGTTCTGGTGACCACGGTCTAGTCCGTGGTTATCCGAACTAGTCCGCACACTACAGACTAGTCCGCGGAGTGTCTGGTAGTCTGGACTAGTCCGGTTAACCATGGAATAGTCCAATTTTTCGACTCCATAGCCCTAGGCGCCGCCAAAACCTAATCTACTTCACCCTCACAACTCGCCTCACATTCTCTCTCTTCACTCGAGAGCCCCCAAGGCGATTTGGCCATTTCTCCATCAAATCCCTTCAAGTTTGGGTGGAAATCGATCTCCATTGCTAGGGGATTGAAGACTAAGGACTTGTCCGCACCCCCAAGTGCTCCATCTTGAAGAATCGAAGAATCTCGGTAAATTTCCTCCCAAACCCTAGAAACTTCGATTTCTTTCGCTTTGGATCAAATAGCTTAGTTTCTTCCAGCTAATACATGCCTCCTTGCTGTATTACATCTATTTGAAAGTGCATCTAGGCATACCCGTGGATTTTGGATGATTGATGACGACAATTAAGAGGCTAATGAGCTAAGTTGATCTTAAGCACAGGTACAAGGATTTAAATGAGATGAAAACCCTCAAAAAGGAAAAGGAGAAAACGGGCGTCAAAGACTCAATCATAGAAATTAGGGTTTCTATGGTATTGAGCTTATATGAGCCGTATCATGTGAGAGGGTGGTTTTATCATGTGCATTGAGATCATAACAAGGGTCTCAAAGTGGTGGTTTAGAGAAAAGCCTAAGTGAGAAGCCTAAAATGAGAAAACCCCTAGGAGGCCGGACTAGTCCGCGCCTCAGGGCTGGACTAGTCCGACCATGGCAGACGAGTCCGTTTTTGGACGGACCAAACATCTCTAGAGTGTTCCCGAGTAATTTTGGAGCTAAGTCTGAGAAGTCCGGACTTGTTCGTTTTTGGACGGACCAAAGCTCTCTGGAGTACTTCGGACTTGTTCATTTGGGCACGGACTTGTTCGTTTGGGACTTAGTGTGACAAACCGAGAGAAAACCCTAGGGGGCCGGACTAGTCCGCCCCTGTGTCTGGACTAGTCCGGACCAACCCAGAAGAGTCCATTTTGGGACGAACCAAGTGGTTCTGTTCCACTTCGGACTAGTCCGTTTTTGACCGGACCATTCCGGTGTCTAGTGACCGTTTGAATTTGGAAATTTGGAGGCTAGCGTGACGATCGTTGCTAAGTGTGGCAGCTGTTGGGAACTGACCAGGGGGTCAGTGGTCCCATAGGGCCGGACTAGTCCGGGGTCTAAGGCCGGACTAGTCCGCCCCATTTGTTGCTGTAAGCAAAAGGGGCTCGGGACCACTATAAAAATAGGACCCCCGGGCTCATTTGAAAAAGACTTCAACCCTAGCGCCGCCACAAGCTACCTAGAGCCTTCCAAAGCCTTCTACTCATCCTACTAACCCCTTAAGAGCAAATCTTGAAGAGATTAGGGTTTGGGAAGAAGAGTAAAGGAAGATCATCGCGCTTTGGCTCTCGGTTTGATCTCTTGCACATTGTGTCATGTTTTGTGGCTTGTGTGAGTTGAGCATTGTGTGCTCCTCATTGTATTGATTTGTGGGAGCCTCAGTTGTGAGTAGCCCCATCAAACTTTGTGATTACCCATTGATATAGTAAAAACCAAGCCGGCCATTGTGGTGGCTTGGTGAGAGAAGGTTCAATGAGACCCGATCCTTGTGTGGACTTCTCAACGTGGATGTAGGCTTCTTCGTGGAGCTGAACCATGGGATAAATCTCGTTTTGCTTGTTTTACACTTTTCATAATCTCTAGCATTGCTATTAGGGTTCATATTTGACTTATTGTCTTACACTTGATCACTATTGTAAACTTGCAATCTAAGAGATTAAACACAATCTGAGCTTCACAAGTTTGTTACATATTGCTTTTATTATCTAGGAACTTTAATTCCATTAAAAACTTGTAGAAATCAAGTTTTAGGGTTTCCACCCTGTACTGAGCGGACTAGTCCGGCCCTGACCAGATTAGTCCGGCCACAGAGAACTAATGTCTCTTAATTAAGTCATTTCAGGTATTATTGCCTATTCACCCCCCTCTAGGTGACTTTCAATTGGTATCAGAGTAGGCTTCTCTCCAAGAGTATAACAACTTAGAGAAGTAATGGACGGAAGGGGTGACAACGTGGTTCCAATGGTCGTCGATGACACCAAGACGAAGAACGTCGATGTTCTTCAAGATGATCCAAATGACGACTAAGAAGTTTGGATGCTCAAGGCACGGCTTCGTGAGAAGCTCAACGTGCCCAAGAAGGAGATCAAGCCAATTACTCCGATTAACATTGACAACGGGAGTAGTTCACAAGACTACTCCCAGTATCCTTACAATTATGAGCAACTTACCGCTAGCAATCATTCTTGTCTATTCCCATTGGCAAACCTCCTCAATTTGATGGAAATGATTATTCTATGTGGAAGCATAATATGAAGTTGCACTTCATTTCCTTAAACCCTAGCTTGTGGCAAATTGTGATGACAGGTGTTCACCTTCCCAAGAATGAGGAAGACATCACTCCGGAGCAAGTCGTCCTTCTACATCGCAATGCTCAAGCCGTTGGAGTGATTACCTCCTCATTGACTCGTGAGGAGTTCAACCACATTGAAGGGTTGGAGGTTGCCAAGGAGATTTGGGATACCCTTAAGACGGCGCACGAAGGCAACCGCGTCATAAGGGAAGCAAAGATCAAGATGATCAAAGGAGAGCTTGGGAGATTTACCATCATGGAGGGTGAATCACCGCAAGATATGTATGACCACTTCAAGAATCTCATCAACAAGAGTCGGTCATATGGAAACACCCGATGGACCGTCCACGAGGTTGTAAAGAGGATGATTCGAGCATTCATGCCTCGAAATGTCACTCTTTGCTCACTAATTCGTGAAAGTCCGGGCTTCCAAAAGATGACTCCCGAAGAAGTGCTAGGGAGAATCATCAACCATGAGATGATGGAGAAAAAAGCAATGTTCTACAATGATCTACAAAGGCTTTCCTCCTCCAAGAAAAGGGATGTTGCATTCAAAGCAACGTCCTCAAGATCACAAGAAAAGGGAGAAAGTGATGAAGAGAGTCCTGACACCGATGAAGAAGAGGGTTTAGGGTTTAGGGAGCTCTCTTCATCAACAACTTTAAGAGGATGTTTAGAAGGAGGAGGGGGAGCTACCAAAATGAGAGAAGAAGCAAAGACAAGCCCAAGACAAGATCAAAAAGGGCTTTCTACAATTGTAGAGGATATGGCCACTTCATTGTGGATTGTCCACATGAAGAAAACAAGAAGAAGAAGGAGGGCAAGTCCAAAGAGAAGAAGTACTTCAAGAAGAAGAAGCAATCCAGACATGCCCACCTTGGGAAGGAGTGGGATTCAAATGAGGAATCCTCCTCCGATGAAGATGAGAAGGTAGCAACTATTGCTATGAAGAAGACAACAACGGAGAACAAGCTCTTCCCCAACTTGGAGATCTCAAGGCCAACATGTCTCATGGCCAAAGAGGGAAGAAAGAAGGTTAAATATAACTCCTCTCCTTCAATTTCTTCTCATGATGACTTTGATAGTAGTAGTGAAAATGAACACATGCTTAAAGACATGAGCAAAAGCACCTTGAAGAGATTGACATTGTTAACGGAAGAGATATTTGAGAAGGAAGAACTCATCAACCGTCAAGAGGACATGCTCATCTAGCAAAAGGAGAGATGTCAAGAGGTTGAGGAGCTCTTGGAGATTGAAAGAGAAAGAAGCAAGGCACTTTAGCGTGAACTCGCTTTGAGCAAGGAAACTTGCTCAAACCTTGAGAACACTACAATTATGCTCAAGGATGAACTTGTTAGTTTGACACAAGCTAACAAAATCCTTGAGACGCAAGTGAAGTCTCTCAAGGTCAATGCACCTTCTTCCTCTACAAGCTCACCTTCCACAAATGTTAAATCCAAAGCATCTCAACCTTGTAAATGCTCAAACTTAATCATAAAACTTAAAGATGAGCTAAAGTTGGCACAAACCAATCAAGCACCCAAGGGTGGCATTTTTGACAAGGATAAGGTGGCATATGCACGTAGTCCATTTACCAACACAAGACATCCCCTTGTCAAGGATGGTCTTGGTTATTCTAGGGGGAAGAGTGTGACACCCGGTTCCGAAAATTGAACCAAGCTAACGCATATGTGTGCCCAGGATGTTAAACACACATACACGAGTGATTCACAAATGATAAACAGATAATTACCACAGCTCAAATTATTAAATAAGTACGCTTATTACATATTTCATTAAATCCTCAAATACAAGCTCTAATGATAAGTTCAACTAATGCAGCGGATATAAACTAATTAAGCAACTAAGCAAACTAAGCAAAAGGGAATAGCGCAGCTCCATGCAACACCACAGGCAAGGTTGACGGTAGACACGGCCTAGATCTCCGCATTATCGCCATTAAACTCACAATTCTGACCTGCAACTGTTGGGTGGGGGATTGCAAGAGTGAGTACATGTCGTACTCAGCAAGTGTGGAAAGTATGACATGTGGCTGATTCAAATGATGAATGTAATAATGGCTAAGTGCTGAAAACTACAGTAAAACATTTGAAAAGCATTATACTAGGTCTATGTGAAACAATCCCATCATAACCATCATATTAACATAACATAAACCATATCCAATTATTGCCAACATCACCATTATCCATGTCCAATTACCATAACTCAAATTCATATCCATGACCAAAATCCATAAACCATAACCATAAACCAACCATAACCATAAACCAACCATAACCATTACCAGACCATAACCATCCTTAACCATCACCTTTAACCATAAACCAACCATGACCATCCCAAATCCCAATTTCCAACTCTAATCATGTAGGTCATCCAGGCGCACATAACCGGGAGCACGGCTATCATGATAGTTTTAAACACTCTGCAGAGGTTGTACCACTTTACCCACATGTTTGTGATTTTATCACCTTTCGATGACTAAGAAACCTCCATTGTGCCATCTCACACTTCCGTAGGTGTGTGGCCAAGAGATCACAAAATAGCCTTTCAAAAGGGACTACTAGTATGTACAGGCCCACTAAGGTTTCACCGGCAGGCTTGAATCTCTATTCTCCCACCCACGGGCCCCCTCGTGTGCCATGCGGATCCCAGGGCAGTCCTCCTCGACTCCCATTCCCCGCGCCATCCAATGGTCCATACAATACTAGCAGCGCTCCTAATTATTCAGCTACGCCGCACCCATACTTGGCCTTGTGGTGGCACTGTTGACCTGGCATATTCTCGCATGAACTGGTCCTTAGATCTAAAGCAAGCAAACCACCATAACATCCAACCCATCCACATTCCAGGCTTGCTTAGATCACCCATCGTATTGACCAATTCACATTAACTAGAATATCATTGATGCATAATTAAATGCGTAGTGTTGGTTTTTTCCATCCCAATTAACCAAGCGAAGCAAAAAGGTAAAAACCCTTCCCGACTCTCTACCATAAATTCCAGGTGACAAGGTTGGTTTAACAAATCTAGTAAACTTCCTACCATAGGATTCCCATCAAATTGACACAGCATGCAGTTTTGCAAACAAAACATTTATTTAAAACAGGATCAATATGCTTCAAGGACACTTGCCTTGCTCCGGCGGATAGGGTTGCCCAACCGCTTCGAAATCTTGATTCTGAAAATCCTCGTACACGATCTCTTGAGCACTTCCCTCTACTCGTGACCACACATACAAGAATATACATACAAATCAACATGATGCACACGTATTAATCAACATGCGATGATATGCATGCATGCAAAGACCAACTAATTAATTAACTAGGGTTGTTTATTAATTAGATGCAACTAGTTCATACGTGTTCATATGAGTTTACGGGGATTTTAACGTGGATTAATGCTGCTGAAAATAAAATTATGGTGCAACTAAAATCAATTTATGTCTATTAGATCTAATGCGTCGCTAAAATTCGCATCGGGAACAAATCCTACCGTAGATCTGACGGCTTGACGGTCGCGGGATGAATGCGACGCGTAGACGAAGTGGATGGCGCAGCAGTCCCTCGGCGGCACGACGATGGTGGCGCGATGTCGACGACGATCTCCGGCGAACGGTGGCGCCCTCCTCTTTTTCTTCCTCTTCTTCCCCTTCTTTTTCTCCTTTTTTCTTCCCTGGGCGCAGCTCTCTGGACTCCCCTTTTTCCCTCTGTTCGGCGGCTGCTTCTGGCGGCAGCATCGTGGGACTTCGGTCGTATTTATAGAAGCGGCGGGAGCTATCGGGGGAATCTGTTGCGGAGCCGGCGGGATCGGGAAAAATTGTAACCGCGTCGGTGGCGGGAGTGTCGGGGCGGGACGGCGCGGAGGCCACGCGCGGGAGGCGGGACCCAGGGCCGAGCGCGTACGGTTCGGGCGCCCGGGTGGCGTTGCGTGCGTGCGCCTCGGGGCTGGCGCGCGTCGGCCGGCTCGGGGCGCGGCGCGTCGCGTCGGGGGGTGGGGTCCGGGGCGGCAGGCGGCGGGTTCGGCGTGGGGGCGGGGCCCGGCTGCGGGCGCGTGGCGGCGAGGCCAGCGCGGGAGGTGGCCGCGGGGTGCGTGGCCGGCTGGGCCGTTTGGCCTGGCCGGCGGGTTGCCCATTTTTTTCTTTTTTTTTTACTTTTCCTTTATTATATATATATATATATATATATATATATATATATATATATATATATATATTTTATATATATTATTAATATTATATATTTATTATTTAGTATTTATTATTTTTATAACATATATTATTAATATTTTTTCTATTTTTATATATTGTTATATATATTATTTATATATATATTTATATATATTTTTATTATTATTTTTATACTTATTCCCTATTACAAGTTTTAGGCTATAATTATTGTTTTCTTTTTCTTCTTTTGCTACACATATTTGTATATGTATATGTTTTATTATTTTTCTTTTATTCTACTAGTGTTTAATGCATGACCATGTATGCAATGCATGATGCGAAAATTTAGGGTGTTACAAACCTACCCCCCTTAAAGTGAATCTCGCCCTCGAGATTCGATAGCGTGGAGAAAAGACGAGGGAATTCTGCCTTCAGGTCTTCTTCACGTTCCCATGTAGCTTCGGCTTCCGTATGGTGTTTCCATTGCACTTTGCACCAACGGATCCTCTTATTTCTCGTGACCCTTTCCTTCATATCCAAAATTTTGATAGGTTGCTTGACATAGGACAAATCCTCCTGAAGTTCTAACTCGTCCATCGGCACTTGTTCTTCCGGTACCCTGAGACACTTCTTGAGTTGAGAGACGTGAAACACGTCGTGTACATCGGAGAGATACGTCGGTAGCTCAAGTCGATAAGCTACCTCTCCTCGCTTGTCCAGAATCTTGAATGGTCCGATGTAACATGGTGCCAGTTTTCCTTTGACGTTAAACCTTCGCTGACCTCTGATAGGTGACACTTTGAGGTATACAAAATCTCCAACTTCAAAAGTCAAACTCCTTCGCCTATTATCAGCATAACCTTTCTGTCGAGACTGGGCAGCCTTTATGTTTTCCCGTATTATTTGGACTTGCCTTTCAGCATCTTGTAACACGTCGGGACCAAACACTTGATTCTCTCCGGTTTCATTCCAAAACAAGGGAGTCCTACATTTCCTTCCGTATAATGCTTCATAGGGTGACATTTTCAGACTTGCTTGGTAACTATTGTTGTACGAGAATTCAGCATACGGCAAACTTTTATCCCAACTTTTCCTATGCTTTAAAGCACATACTCTCAACATGTCTTCCAAAATTTGGTTGGTCCTCTCGGTTTGTCCATCCGTCTGAGGGTGATACGCCGAACTAAAGTTCAGCCTTGTTCCCATTGCTTCATGCAATTTCTGCCAAAATCTGGAGGTAAATTGAGAACCTCTATCCGAGTCTATCTTCTTTGGAACTCCAAGTCGGCACACAATATGCTCCATATACAATTCTGCTAGCTTCGTGGTGGTATATGTGGTCTTGACAGGAATGAAGTGAGCTGATTTTGTCAATCGATCCACGATTACCCATATTGAATCATAGCCATACTGAGTTCGCGGTAATCCAACTACAAAGTCCATACCAATCTCTTCCCACTTCCACTCCGGGATCTTTAGTGGTTGTAACAATCCGGCTGGCCTTTGATGTTCAGCTTTAACTCGTTGGCACACATCACAAAGTGCAACATATTCGGCTATGTCCTTTTTCATGCTGGCCCACCAGTAGCATGTCTTTAAGTCCTTGTACATCTTCGTACAGCCAGGATGAATTGAGTAAGGCGAGTCATGTGCCTCCTTCAATATTGTTTCTCGAATATGCCTGACATTAGGTACCACAATCCTCTTTCCAAGCCATAAGGTACCCTGTTCGTCCTCATCAAATCTGAATTCCTTTCCTTCTTGGGTCCTTTCCTTGATTTCCTGTATTTCCTTGTCCTTTGTCTATCCTTCCCGTATTTCCTGCTCTAATGTTGGGTTGACTTCCATCGTTCCCATCTCATTTACGAATCCAAGGTTCAACCGTTCAAACTCCTTGCATAACTCGGATGGCAGTTCTTGAACTGTGAGTTGATGACTTACTCCTTTTCGGCTCAAGCATCGGCCACTACGTTGGCCTTCCCTGGGTGATAGTTGATTCCCACGTCATAATCCTTGATGAGCTCCAACCATCGGTGTTGCCTCAGATTCAGATCCGTTTGCGTAAATATGTACTTGAGACTCTTGTGGTCTGTATAAATCTCACATCGGTGACCAAAAACATAGTGTCTCCATATCTTCAAGGCGTGTACCACGGCTGCGAGTTCAAGGTCGTGCGTAGGATAATTCAACTCATGTTTCTTTAGTTGCCTCGATGCATAAGCTACCACTTGGCCTTCTTGCATGAGCACACATCCTAATCCTTGTCTTGATGCATCACAATATATATCAAAACTCTTGCTCACGTCCGGTAATACTAACATCGGTGCGGTTGTCAACCTTTTCTTTAGCTCCTCAAAGCTATCCTGACAAGCTTGAGTCCATCGGAATGCCTTTCCCTTCATGAGTAATTAGGTCATAGGCTTGGCTATTTTGGAGAAATCCTTAATGAATCGGCAGTAGTATCCAGCCATTCCAAGGAAACTCCGAATTTCCTTGGCATTCTGTGGCGGTTCCCATTTAAGCACATCTCTCACCTTCCCTGGGTCAACTGATACTCCTCCTCCAGATATAATATGGCCTAAGAAAGAAACTTCTCGTAACCAAAATTGACATTTACTGAACTTGGCATACAATTGATGCTCCCTCAATTTCTGCAGCGTAAGCCTCAAGTGTTCCTCGTGTTCCTTCTCATCCTTCGAGTAGATCATAATATCATAGATGAACACTACAACGAACTTATCCAGATATTCCATGAAGACCTTATTCATGAGATACATAAAGTACGCAGGCGCATTCGTTAATCCAAATGACATGACGGTGTACTCATAAGATCCATATCGTGTCCGAAATGCTGTCTTGGGTATATCCGATGGTCTAATCTTCATTTGGAAGTATCCTGACCGCAAGTCGATCTTGGAGAAGATACAGGCACCCTTCATTTGGTCGAACAAATCCTCAATACGGGGCAGTGAGTACTTGTTCTTAATTGTCACTTCATTGAGAGACCTATAGTCCACACACATCCTCTGGGTTCCATCCTTCTTATCTACGAAGAGCACTGGGGCTCCCCACGGGGATGAACTTGGGCGTATAAAACCCTTCTCTAGCTGCTCTTGAATTTGCTTCTTGAGCTCTGCTAATTCTTAGGAGGCATCCTATACGGCCTCTTAGCTATAGGTGCAGTTCCGGGTATCAACTCATTGGCGAATTCTATGTCACGATCAGGTGGCATACCTGGCAACTCATCTGGAAACACGTCCGGGTACTCGCGAACGATCGGAATGCTTTCCAATGTCACTTCTTCCACGTGATTCAGCATCGCTTTCCCTCTTGCAGGTTGGGCTGCTTCAACTTCAATGCGGGTACCATGTTCACTTGTCAACTGCACAATCCTCTCGGCACATTGAATGACTCCATTATACTTGCTCAACCAGTCCATTCCAAGTATTATGTCTATTCCTTGGGAGTCCAATACTATGAGGTTTGCGAGAAAGTATACCCCCCTTATTTTAATGCTTACTTTCGGACATACTATATTTGTCCTCATCTCTCCACCAGGAGAACTTACTAGCATAGTTTGCTTCATATGAGATATAGGCAAATTGTACTTGGCAACATACTTTGACGAGATGAATGAATGAGATGCTCCTGAATCAAATAAAACAGTCGCGGGGTTGGAGTTGGCGAGAAACATACCAATCACGACGTCATCAGCTTGCTGGGCTTCCTCAGTAGAGACATGATTCACATTGCCACGAGCAAAATTCTGCTGTCCACGGTTGCCTTGTGGTGCTCCTCAATTTGGTCGCGGGTGATTTGGCCTTGGTGCATTGTTCATAGGTTCATTGTTTCTCCTGGGGCATTGACTTGCAAAGTGTTCGGGTTCTCCACACGCATAGCATGTCTTACCACCCATAGCATTGGGGAAGTTTGGGCGCAACTGGTTTTGAGCATTTGCCGCCATGTTAGGATGCGGTGCAGGTGGCACAGGATTGCGAGGCGCTTGCATGGCGGGGCGTTGCTGCGGTGGCTGATTTGGGCGGGGCGGATAAGCAGCGCGGTATGCAGGAGCAGATGGGTTGTATTGTGGTGCAGTAGGTGGTGCATAGCGGGGGCGAACATTGCTTCCTTGCTGCGGTCCATGATGTGACATCTTCCTCTTGTTGTCCTGCTCCATCTCACGAATCTTGTTCTCAACCACAATAGCCTTGTCAACCAGCTTTTGGAAGTTTGGATAATCGGTATTGAGTAACTGGACTTGAATTTCATTGTTGAGACCCCTCATAAACAGATACTGCTTCCTACTATCAGTTTTGATGTCTTCTGGAGCATATCTTGATAATTGAGTGAATTTGTTGAGATACTCACTCACACTCATCCTTCCTTGCCTGAGGTTTTCAAAATCTTGTCTTCTCAGTATCATAACTCCTTCAGGTACATAGTGGGAACGGAAACTCTGTTTAAACTCAGCCCAAGTGATTGCCTCCTGATTATCATGAGCGTTGCAAAGAGCTTCCCACCAGTCAGCGGCTGCTCCAACTAGTTGATGTGATGCAAAGAGAACCTTCTCCCTGTCAGTGCACTGGACAATAGCAAGTTTCTTCTCAACAGACTTCAGCCAATCATCAGCTTCCATTGGGTCTGTGGCTTGTGCAAAGGTAGGCGGTCTGGTCCTCATGAACTCTCCCAAACGATTGTGACGTGGCGGGGGTGGCGGTGGAGGCAGGTGGGGCTGATTGTTGTTGCCAGCTTGCAGCTGTCCCATGGTCTGTATCATGGTCTGCATGAGCTGGTTCTGCATAGCTAACAGTTGTTCAATATTGATGGCTCCATGAGCATGTCCCTGGTTGTTCTGAGGTACTTCATTGCGCTCCTCCTCCTCGTTGGCATCCCTCTGGTTACGAGTTCTCACCATCTGTTGGCGAAAGAAAGGTGGGGACAGGAGGATTTAGAATTTTGAAAGAAACGTCCCAACTATATGCATCAAGGTGTGTGACACTAAATAATCCTTTATTAATATAGACTATATTATGAGGATGTGGACAATTGCCGAAGCATTCCACAACTCTCTACTAAGCACACAAGCACACAAGCACTCAATCAAGCACCACACAGAATTTACAAAGATCCTAAAAGAAGTAACACAACTCAAGGTCACACAAGTATATCTACATCGCTCTTATTTACTAATGGGGGTGTGCCTATCCTTGAGTCGTGGCATAGGTCGAGGACTACTCATCGTCGAGCGGGAACTCATCCGGGTCCTCGTCGTCGTCGTCGTCGTCGGGGTCCTCGGGGTCCTGTGGGTCCTGGGGTGGTGAGGCAGCAGGCGGCGGTGGTGCGGTAGACGCCACAATGGAAGGCTCCTCGTCAGAGGACTCCTCAGAAGATGACTCACGCTGACCGTTGCGACGGTCTGGAGAGTCTGGGGTCCACATCGGGGTGTCGGACGCGTAGTCATTCGGGTCCTCATCGGTGATCCGATGATACCTCCTGATTATCGCCTCGTGGCGCTGGGCGAGGTCACGTCCATCCTGAATCTCCTGCTGCGCCCTCTGAAGTCGGGCACTGAGCTGGGCCACGTCGTCAACAGTCTGACGAGACTGCGGGAGGTCCAGGGGTCCCTCCACGTGCCTGGAGATGAAGCGCGCAGTGCCACTGGGACGCTGCGGGACGAAGGCGTGCACCGTGTCCTCCAGACGGAAACGGCGGGCGTGGCTCCAAAAAGTGGCTGCTTCCCAGCTAGCATCCTGCTCCGCAGATCGGCGGGAGCTCCTCCAAGCGGCGCTGCTGTGGGTCTTCACCAACTCGTCACCGTAGTAGATATAGATCTTGCAGCTCCACTCCTTCCTGCCGGGGCGCTCCACTCCAGTGGTGTGGTAGGAGAGCGAGAAGCTGTGGTGGCGGTAGCCAGCCTCACAGAGTAGGGCACGGAGACGGTGACGCAGTTGTCCTGCGGCTCTGCCGTCAGAACGGATCACCACGGGGTGACGGGGGTCGACGGCCGGAGAGTGACTAGCCAACCTACGCGGGGGCACAAGTCCACCGGTCGACTTACGGGGGGTTGTCTTGGTGCGGGCCATCTACAGAAAACAAAAATACATTAGAGGAAAAAAAAATAACAAATACAAATCTGAAAATTTCAGCAGCTAAAACGGCGGAAAAAGAGCGGTGCAGCGGTTCCAAAAGAACGAAAAATAAAGAGAAAAAATACAGCAACCAACACAATAATTTTACCCACACATAACAGCGGCAAAACACACTTTTTTCGCGAAAATTTTTACAGCAAAACAGCAGCACTTAATATTGCTCACTTCTGAAAATTTTTATCAAAAATGCAGCAGCGATCAGTACTTTTCGCGGCTGAAAATAAAGGAACAAAACAGCAGCAAAAATTTTGAAAATAGCAAATTAGAAGAGTGTTCCTAAGTGCTCTATAGTGTCCATTCTACCTAGGCTTGCGTCCTACAGTCAACGCGGCTCTGATACCAATTTGTGACACCCGGTTCCGAAAATTGAACCAAGCTAACGCATATGTGTGTCCAGGATGTTCAACACACATACACGAGTGATTCACAAATGATAAACAGATAATTACCACAGCTCAAATTATTAAATAAGTACTCTTATTACATATTTCATTAAATCCTCAAATACAAGCTCTAATGAATATTAATGATAAGTTCAACTAATGCAGCGGATATAAACTAATTAAGCAACTAAGCAAAAGGGAATAGCGCAGCTCCATGCAACACCACAGGCAAGGTTGACGGTAGACACGGCCTAGATCTCCGCATTATCGCCATTAAACTCACAATTCTGACCTGCAACTGTTGGGTGGGGGATTGCAAGAGTGAGTACATGTCGTACTCAGCAAGTGTGGAAAGTATGACATGTGGCTGATTCAAATGACGAATGTAATAATGGCTAAGTGCTGAAAAGTACAGTAAAACATTTGAAAAGCATTATACTAGGTCTATGTGAAACAATCCCATCATAACCATCATATTAACATAACATAAACCATATTTAATTATTGCCAACATCACCATTATCCATGTCCAATTACCATAACTCAAATTCATATCCATGACCAAAATCCATAAACCATAACCATAAACCAACCATAACCATAAACCAACTATAAACATTACCAGACCATAACCATCCTTAACCATCACCTTTAACCATAAACCAACCATGACCATCCCAAATCCCAATTTCCAACTCTAATCATGTAGGTCATCCAGGCGCTCATAACCGGGAGCACGGCTATCATGATAGTTTTAAACACTCTGCAGAGGTTGTACCACTTTACCCACATGTTTGTGATTTTATCACCTTTCGATGACTAAGAAACCTCCATTGTGCCATCTCACACTTCCGTAGGTGTGTGGCCAAGAGATCACAAAATAGCCTTTCAAAAGGGACTACTAGTATGTACGGGCCCACTAAGGTTTCACCGGCAGGCTTGAATCTCTATTCTCCCACCCACGGGCCCCCTCGTGTGACATGCGGATCCCAGGGCAGTCCTCCTCGACTCCCATTCCCCGCGCCATCCAATGGTCCATACAATACTAGCAGCGCTCCTAATTATTCAGCTACGCCGCACCCATACTTGGCCTTGTGGTGGCACTGTTGACCTGGCATATTCTCGCATGAACTGGTCCTTAGATCTAAAGCAAGCAAACCACCATAACATCCAACCCATCCACATTCCAGGCTTGCTTAGATCACCCATCGTATTGACCAATTCACAATAACTAGAATATCATTGATGCATAATTAAATGCGTAGTGTTGGTTTTTTCCATCCCAATTAATTAAGCGAAGCAAAAAGGTAAAAACCCTTCCCGACTCTCTACCATAAATTCCAGGTGACAAGGTTGGTTTAACAAATCTAGTAAACTTCCTACCATAGGATTCCCATCAAATTGACACAGCATGCAGTTTTGCAAACAAAACATTTATTTAAAACAGGATCAATATGCTTCAAGGACACTTGCCTTGCTCCGGCGGATATGGTTGCCCAACCGCTTCGAAATCTTGATTCTGAAAATCCTCGTACACGATCTCTTGAGCACTTCCCTCTACTCGTGACCACACATACAAGAATATACATACAAATCAACATGATGCACACGTATTAATCAACATGCGATGATATGCATGCATGTAAAGACCAACTAATTATTTAACTAGGGTTGTTTATTAATTAGATGCAACTAGTTCATACGTGTTCATATGAGTTTACGGGGATTTTAACGTGGATTAATGCTGCTAAAAATAAAATTATGGTGCAACTAAAATCAATTTATGTCTATTAGATCTAATGCGTCGCTAAAATTCGCATCGGGAACAAATCCTACCGTAGATCTGACGGCTTGACGGTCGCGGGATGAATGCGACGCGTAGACGAAGTGGATGGCGCAGCAGTCCCTCGGCGGCAAGACGACGGTGGCGCGATGTCGACGACGATCTCCGGCGAACGGTGGCGCCCTCCTCTTTTTCTTCCTCTTCTTCCCCTTCTTTTTCTCTTTTTTTTCTTCCCTGGGCGCAGCTCTCTGGACTCCCCTTTTTCCCTCTGTTCGGCGGCTGCTTCTGGCGGCAGCATCGTGGGACTTCGGTCGTATTTATAGAAGCGGCGGGGGCTATCGGGGGAATCTGTTGCGGAGCCGGCGGGATCGGGAAAAATCGTAACCGCGTCGGTGGCGGGAGTGTCGGGGCGGGACGGCGCGGAGGCCACGCGCGGGAGGCGGGACCCAGGGCCGAGCGCGTACGGTTCGGGCGCCCGGGCGGCATCACGTGCGTGCGCCTCGGGGCTGGCGTGCGTCGGCCGACTCGGGGCGCGGCGCGTCGCGTCGGGGGGTGGGGTCCAGGGCGGCAGGCGGCGGGTTCGGCGTGGGGGCGGGGCCCGGCTGCGGGCGCGTGGCGGCGGGGCCAGCGCGGGAGGTGGCCGCGGGGTGCGTGGCCGGCTGGGCCGTTTGGCCTGGCCGGCGGGTTGCCCATTTTTTTTTACTTTTCCTTTATTATATAATTTATTATATATATATTTTTATATATATTATTAATATTATATATTTATTATTTATTATTTATTATTTATTATTTTTATAACATATATTATTAATATTTTTTTCTATTTTTATATATTGTTATATATATTATTTATATATATTTTTATTATTATTTTTATACTTATTCCCTATTACAAGTTTTAGGCTATAATTATTGTTTTCTTTTTCTTCTTTTGCTACACATATTTGTATATGTATATGTTTTATTATTTTTCTTTTATTCTACTAGTGTTTAATGCATGACCATGTATGCAATGCATGATGCGAAAATTTAGGGTGTTACAAAGAGGCAAAATGCCAAAACTCCCAAGAATGCCAAAGACTTGATTGTCTTTGTCAAAGGTGGCTCATACAACACTAAGGGAAAGAACAATGCCACTACACCTAAAATTCCTAAAAGAGACCGCATCCATTGTTCCATGATTTTGATGTTTCATATGTTTTATTAAGGAACAAGTTTGGAAAGGCATATGCTAGGTATGTTGGGCCACACCGCAAGAGTCCCAAACCTTGTGTGTGGGTGCCCAAGTGCCTCTTGACTAACATCAAAGGACCCAACACCGTTTGGGTACCTAAAGCCAAGGCCTAAATCTTTCTTGTAGGCATATTCCTCCGGTGGAACCAAGTGGGTCCTTGATAGTGGATGCACAAATCATATGTCCGGAGAGAGAAAGATGTTTGTGGTGTATGAGTTTAATGAGGATCCAAGTGAAGGAATCTATTTCGGGGACAATAGCCAAGGAAAAATCCTTGGCACCAGAGAAGCAATGACTCAATTGCCTTTAAGGGTGTACTCAAGGGAAAGCTCTATCTTGTGGATTTCTCCGCAGATAAAGCCCAACTTGATACATGCTTAATTGCGAAAACTAACATGGGATGGCTTTGGCATAGGAGGCTAGCCCATGTTGGAATGAGTAATTTGCAAAAACTCCTTAAGGGTGAGCACATTCGTGGTTTAAAGAATGTTGTGTTTGAAAAGGATAGGCCATGTAGCGCATGCCAAGACGGAAAGCAAGTTGGAGCACCTCATCCTTCCAAGAACATTATGACAACATCAAGACCATTGGAGCTTCTACACATGGATCTCTTCGGTCCAATCGCCTACATTAGTATTGGTGGTAACAAATATGGTCTTGTTATTGTTGATGATTTTTCACGTTTCACTTGGGTGTTCTTTTTGCATGACAAGAGCGAGACTCAAGGTGTCCTCAAGAGATACTTGAAGAGAGCTCAAAATGAGTTCTCCTTGAGTATCAAGACCATTAGGAGTGACAATGGGACCAAATTCAAGAACACCCAAGTTGAAGAATTTTTGGATGAAGAAGGCATCAAGCATCAGTTCTCGGCCCCCTACTCCCCTCAACAAAATGGGGTGGCCGAGAGGAAGAATAGGACTCTAATTGAGATGTCAAGAACCATGCTTGATGAGTACAAGACGTCTGACCGGTTTTGGGCGGAAGCGGTCAACATCGCTTGCCATGCCAAAAACCGGTTGTACCTTCACCGCATACTTAAGAAGACGTCATATGAGCTCCTGACCGGTAACAAACTCAACATCTCTTACTTTCGTGTTTTTGGGAGCAAATGCTACATTCTTAACAAGAAGCCTAGGACTTCGAAGTTTGCTTCTAAGTCTGATGAGGGTTTCTTGCTTGGCTATGACTCAAACACTTACACATATCGTGTCTTTAACAAATCCTCCGGAATTGTTGAAGTAGCACGTGACGTAGTGTTTGATGAGACTAATGGCTCCCAAGTGGAGCAAGTTGATCGTCATGTGCTAGATCAAGAAGAAGCTCCACAAGTAGTGATAGGAAGGATGGCACTTGGAGACATATGACCACAAGAGCAACCTCAAGTCACAAGTAACCATCCTATACATCAAGCAAGCTCTTCCTCAAATGATAAAGATAAACCTCCCAAGGATGTGCATCAATAAGATGAAAAAGAAGGCATCAATCAAGGGGGAGACAATGAGGATGAGGAAGACCAAGATGATGAATCAAGATCTCAAGCACCTCACCCAAGAGTGCATCAAAGCGTCCAACTGGACCATCCCGTTGACAATATACTTGGAGACATCTCCAAGGGGGTAACTACTCGATCTCGTGTTGCAAATTTTTGTGATCATTACTCCTTTGTCTCTTCCTTGGAGCCCCACAAGGTTGAAGAAGCACTACGAGATCCGGATTGGGTGATGGCCATGCAAGAAGAGCTCAACAACTTCGAGAGAAATAAAGTATGGGAGCTTGTGAAGAGGCCAAATGCAAATGTTGTAGGGACCAAATGGGTGTTCCGCAACAAACAAGATGAACACAGGGTGGTTACAAGGAACAAGGAACGACTTGTGGCCAAAGGGTACTCACAAGTCGAAGGTTTGGATTTCAAAGAAACCTTTGCTCCCGTAGCTAGGCTTGAATCAATTCGTATATTACTTGCATTTTCTACTCACCATGATTTTAAGCTATATCAAATGGACGTCAAGAGTGCATTCCTCAATGGTCCAATCAAGGAAGAAGTATACGTGGAGCAACCCCCCCCCCCCCAGATTTGAAGATGAAGAATTCCCAAACCATGTTTACAAATTGCATTTTCAAGTGAAGCAACTCAAGGAAGGCACGTTCATTAGTCAAACCAAGTACACTCAAGATATACTCAAGAAGTTTGACATGGACAAGGCCAAACCCATCAAGACTCCTATGGCAACCAATGGGCATCTCGATCTCAATGAAGATGGTCCAAGTGTAGACCAAAAGGTATATCGTTCTATGATAGGCTCATTGTTATACTTGTGTGCATCTAGGCCCGATATCATGCTTAGTGTGTGTATGTGTGCTAGATTTCAAGCTGCTCCAAAGGTGTGTCATTTGACCACCGTTAAGAGAATTCTTAGATATTTGGTTCACACACCAAGCCTAGGACTTTGGTACCCCAAAGGCTCTAAGTTTAACCTCATTGGATATTCCGATGCGGACTATGCGGGGTGCAAAGTTGATAGGAAGAGTACATCGGGAACTTGCCAATTCCTTGGTAGATCTCTAGTGTCATGGTCCTCAAAGAAACAAAACTCTATTGCACTTTCCACAGCTGAAGCAGAGTATGTCACCGCCGGAAGTTGTTGTGCACAACTTCTTTGGATGCGACAAACTCTTAGGGACTATGGCATAAACTTGCGCTACATTCCTCTCCTATGTGACAATGAGAGTGCCATGAAAATAGCTCACAATCCAGTTGAACACTCAAGGACCAAGAACATCGATATACGCCACCACTTCTTGAGAGATCACTCCATCAAAGGAGACATTGCAATTTTCCATGTGAGAACCGATAAACAATTGACCGATATCTTTACCAAGCCCTAGATGAGAAAACATTTAGTGAACTTAGGAGTGAGCTAAATATCTTGGATTCTCGAAATGTGGCTTAAGCCTTGCACATCTGATTGCAATATTCAAAATTCACACATGCTTGCGAAAAAATCATCCTCCTCAATTTTTCCACAAATTATTTTGAAATTATTGAATCCTTGTGAATCATGGTCATAGTTTGATTGTTGATTGCTTACTGACCATATTTACAATGATCTTTTGTGAAATATAGTCCAAAAGGATCAAATCTCCACTCAAAACCCAATATATAGGAGTTCTAAGTCTTAGGACCGGACTAGTTCGCTCGTAGGATCGGACTAGTCCACTGGTATGAGTTGTCCGGACCCAGTCCGGATGCCGGACAAGTCCGTGTCTCTGACCGGACTAGTCCGGGCCTTGGGGACTTAACCTCCCCAGGGTGCCCTCGACCTCCCCACTTCCATTCAAACACTCTCTCTCCAAAAACGCTCAAAAACCGCCTGCCCAACGGCGATTTTTGAGTCCATCCACCAAATCTCGATTCCAATCGGTGGATTGAAGCCCCAAGGTGCTTAGGAACTTTTCCCCAAGCATCGGAGACCACTCCCTCACTCTCATTTTATTAAATCGAAGATTTGAAGAGGTATTCTTGACCTAACTCCAAAATCCTTGGAATTCAATTCTTTTTGGTCCATTAATCAAAACTTCTTCACAGATGTTGTTGTGCACATCAATGTGATCATGTAGCTCCATTTTTGTGGTAGGATCTGTAGTTTTTGCAAAATTTCCCTAGATTAGGGTTCTTGCTGTGTGGACCGGACTAGTCCGGCCCCTGGGCGGACAAGTCTGGGCTACACAGTGGAAACCCTAACCTAGGTTGATTTTGTGAATTGCCCCAATTTATCTTGACTCTCTGGACTTATCCACTTTACGTGCTTCTCTTGTCAGCAATCATGTCACACAATGAGTATGTTCCTCCCTCCGACTCCAAAACTGAAGCGGAGAAGCTGGCTCTCTTTTGCCGGAAACAAAGAGAGGATCAAGAGATGGTTGCTGCGTACTTTGCCTCTCAAAGGGCAAAGAAGACATAGCATGAGGAGCACAACTCCGCTACTGCCGAGGCTGACCCAAAGAAGAAGAGGCTTGTGACCTTGGGTGAGCAAGCCAAGTCCCAGGGGGCAAGATCCTCCAAAGATAAGGGTAAGGCCCCTATTGATGCTGCACCCAAGAAGAGGGTGACTGTGGCCAAGAAGGCTGCAAGCAAAGTGAAGAAGGGTGCCCCACAACCCATTGGCCCCTTGAGGATGTCCTCTCCTGCACGAAACCCAAACCGTGCAGCTGCTTTTGATGTCAACATCTTCAAGGGCAAGGGAACTGAGAAGGCACGCAAGCTGAGGAAGATCAATGTTTATCAGCGCGACAGGAGCACAGTGGATCCTCGGTTCTGGTGTGACTTCCACTGTGACTACTACAGGACGGTCTATATGACCAAGAAGACCCCTGTCACAGATGCTCAGTGGATAGACTGGGACTATATGGCCCAAAAGGATCATCAAGCCTTCAATGTTGTGATTGAGGCTGTCGAGAGGCATGGTCTGGAGAAGCTTATGGCTTTCTAGTACGACTGGAATGTGGAGTTCATCACTCAGTTCTACTCCACCCTTTACTTCCACATCAATGGGGACAGGAGGATCACCTGGATGACCCATGGAGAGCATTACTCCACCACCTTTTGGGAGTTTGCTCAGTTGCTTGACTTGGAGGATCAACTGGATAATGAGATCATCATTTCCAATCTAAAGCCAGTTGATCGGGACACATTGGAGTATATGTATCCAAGCCATGGACAATATGAGGTCGGGCACATCAGAAATATCAAGCCCTTCTATAGTGTGCTCAACCGAGTCCTCAGAAAGACAATTGCCCCCAAGGATGCAGATGTGGGGATAATTCAAGGCATTTTGAGGCATTTAATGGTCCTCATTGATGGAGATGTCTGCTTCAATGTAGTGGACTATATCTTTGATGACATCTTCAACATCTCTCACACCCCCAACTGATCATGTGGATACGCTCCGTACATTATGTACATGATCGAGAAGCTCTCCGGGCTCACATTCAAGAAAGATATCATTCACCGGAGGCTTCGACCACAACTCCCTCCTCCGGAGGCAGCTGCCCCTCAGAGGAAGAATGCGGATCCTCCCGCTTCTTCGTATCACTTCGTGCCATCTCCTCCAGCACCTCCGCATTCGACACAATGCGGAAGCGGCTTCTTCAAGTGCCTCAAAGCTCTCTTTTTTTCGTGTCGGAAGATGGAAAATTCAGCAACGTCGCATGGAGCATCGCAATGAGAAGTATCTCAAAGCGATGTGCGACAAGCTAGACATCCCTATGTCCCCTGCTGAGGAGAGCGATGGTGAGCTCACTTCCTTTCCCGAGTTCACTGCCGAAGAGCTCGCTGAATTTGGAGAAGCTGGGACTTCCACCGCGGCCCCGACCGAGGATACGGAGGCTACAGAGAGCGACAACGAGCCCCTCGGCGACAATGATGACTCCGACTCTGACGATGAGTAGTCCTAAGGGCTCTTCCTCTCTTCTTTTCCTTTTTGGGATAGCAAGGAGATAGCTTGACGGGCTCTTGGATCTAGGAAGAGAGACATAGGGGGAGAGATGAAGGGTTGGTGTATGAGTGTATTGATCTATGTTGGACTTATGCTTTAAACCTCATTTCAAGTTGTATTGTATGACTTAATCTATGTATTCAAGTATCCATGTATCTTTGCCTAAATTTGTGATGTGTTGCCTCATTTTAATGTCTATTTTGCATCATCATTGTCTTATCACACTTTATGAACACATCACTTAGGCACCCCACCATAACATGTATATGTATGAGAACTCTCTCAATCTCTCTTACTCATGATGCATACATTGAGGGGGAGTCACTCATACAAATACATGTTATGAAAACAAATTATTATCCTTGGTGTTGAAGTCTTAATGTGTTGTCATCAATTCACCAAAAAGGGGGAGATTGAAAGTGCATCAAGGCATCCCTGTGGGTTTTGCATGATTGATGACGACAATTGAGAGGCTAATGCGCTAAGTTGATATTAAGCACAGGTACAAGGATTGAAATGAGATGAAAACCCTCAAAAAGGAAAAGGAGAAAACGGGCGTCAAAGACTCAAGCGTAGAAATTAGGGTTTCTATGGTATTGAGCTTATATGAGCCGTATCATGTGAGAGGGTGGTTGTATCATGTGCATTGAGATCATAACAAGGGGCTCAAAGTGGTGGTTTCGAGAAAATCCTAAGTGAGAAGTCTAAAATGAGAAAAACCCTAGGAGGCCGGACTAGTCTGGGCCTCAGGGCCGAACTAGTCCGGCCAAGGCAGACAAGTCCGTTTTTGGACGGACCAAACGTCTCTGGAGTGTTCCCGAGTAATTTTGGAGCTAAGTCCGAGAAGTTTGGGACATAGTGTGACAAACCGAGAGAAAACCCTAGGGGGTCAGACTAGTCCGGACCAACTCAGAAGAGTCCGTTTTGGGACGGACCAAGTGGTTCTGTTCCACTTCGGACTAGTCCATTGTTGACCGGACTAGTCCGGTGTCCAGTGACTGTTTGAATTTGGAAATTTGGCGGGTAGCATGACGATCGTTGCTCAGTGTGGCAGTTGTCAGGAACTGACCAGGGGGTCAGTGGTCCAATAGGGCCGGACTAGTCCGGGGTCTAAGGTTGGACTAGTCCGCCCCTTTGCTGATGTAAGAAAAAGGGGCTCGGGACCTCTATAAAAGGGGACCCCCAGGCTCATTTGAAAAAGACTTGAACCCTAGCGCCGCCACAAGCTACCTAGAGCCTTCCAAAGCCTTCTACTCATCCTACTAACCCCTTAAGAGCAAATCTTGAATAGATTAGGGTTTGGGAAGGAGAGTAAAGGAAGATCATCGCGCTTTGTCTCTCGGTTTGATCTCTTGCACATTGTGTTGTGTTTTTGTGCCTTGTGTGAGTTGAGCTTCGTGTGCTCCTCATTGTATTGATTTGTGGGAGCCTCAAGTTGTGAGTAGCCCCATCAAACTTTGTGATTGCCCATTGATATAGTGAAAACCAAGCCTGCCATTGTGGTGGCTTGGTGAGAGAAGGGTCAAGTGAGACCCAGTCCTTGTGTGGACTTCTCAACATGGATGTAGGCTTCTTCGTGGAGCTGAACCACGGGATAAATCTCGTTTCGCTTGTTTTGCACTTTTATAATATCTAGCATTGCTATTAGGGTTCACATTTGACTTATTGTCTTACACTTGATTACTATTGTATACTTGCAATCTAAGAGTTTAAACATCACAATCTGAGCTTCACAAGTTTGTTACATATTGCTTTTATTCTCTGTGAACTTTAATTTCGCAAACAACTTGTAGAAATCAAGTTTTAGGGTTTCCACCCTGTACTGAGCGGACTAGTCCGGCCCTGACCAGACTAGTCCGGCCACAAAGAATTAATCTCTTTTAATTAAGTCATTTCAGGTATTATTGCCTATTCACCCCCCCTCTAGGCGAATTTCACTATATTAAGCTATTTTTGCATTGGGAATCACCGTTGATCGTCTAGTTAGGGTTTGAGGTGATGAACACCGGACTAGTTCGGTCCCTGTACGGACAAGTCTGGTTCCCCGAACTGGTCCGTACCAGAACATCAGACAAGTCCAATCTTCAACTGAACTCAACCCTAATTTCCAACTACTCAATGCACTTCTTGGCCATCAATTCTGATCCATGCATTGTATAATTCCTTCTCAGGATAATGTCAAGCTCCAATGATGAGATTTCCGATTATGGGGCTGAGATGGACCAAGACTCTTTACTTTGGTCCTCGACGGGCCAAGGGAAGAAGCGCCAAGAGCGTCCCTCCGAGCTAGCACCTTCTCCACCTCAGGCGCGGCGCAAGGTTCTAGCCAAGAAGCCTACGTACAAAGTCAAGGATGCAGCTGGCTCTAGCTCGGCAGCTCCTCGCAAAGCTAAGGGCAAGGGAAAGGGAATTGCCTCGGGCCTGATTGGCCCTCTCAAGATGAATGCACCAAGACAGGGGAGCAGGGACCCCTCCAAAGAGAAGTTGAATGGCAAGGGAAGCGATACGGCTTCCAAGATCAGAATGGTGGATTGTTACAGCAGATCTAAGAAGGCAGCCGATGCCAGATTCTAGAGTAACATTCACACGGATTACTATAGCTCTATGTACCTCACAATGAAGACTTCGGTTGTCTGCAGCCAGTGGATTGACTGGAATCATCTTGAAAGGAAGAGTTGTGGTGCTTTTGATGAAGTGGTGGAGGTTGCAGCAAGGCATGGACTGAAGGACCTATTTGCCTTCAGGTAGAACTGGAACGATGAAATCATTGCTCAATTTTATGCCACGTGCTATTTTGCCAGTGATGAAGAGGAGAGGGTGACTTGGATGACACATGGATCCAAGTACACCATTACAATGAGCTAACCATCCACAACATTGGTGCCTTGGAGAAGGATAAAATGAAGTTTCTCTATGACACTCACTTGACATTCAATCCTCCTTCCACCAAGAACATGAAGCATTTCTTTATAGTTCTCAACAGAGTCCTCCGGAAGACCATAGCTCCAAAAGATGGAGATGCAGGAAGTGTCCAAGGATACTTGAGGACATTGATGAAAATGATTAGCAAAGATAGGAAGTTTGATGTCTTTTACTACATTTGGAATGATATGGTGAATATCTCCTGCATACCGAACCGTTCCTATGGCTATGCGCCCTAACTCATGTTTATGATTGAGAAGGTCACATGAATCGAGTTCGTGAAGGATGTGGAGAACACTCCCTTGAGGCCTCAGAAGCCTACCCAAACCACTCTCCCAGCTGCTCCATCTACAATGTCTAGTGAAGAGGCTCTCAGGAGAGCTCAAGAATATGCTAGGACTGCTCACACTGCTAGGGCCCCTCCTCAAAAAGGGTCCCCCAGTGACATTTTGAAGTACTTGGCAGCCATTTTTGGATCATGCAAGAAAGCTGAAGTGAAACTTCACAAGCTGAACAAGGCGAGGAAGGTAGATATGAAGTATGTCAAGGAAAATGTCAAGCATATTTGCCAGAAGTTGGAGATTGAGCCTATTGGATCCCCCGTTATATCTGATGATTCAACCTCTGACTTCTCCGAGCTTCCACTGTTGATGACTGTTATATACCAATTTCATCCATCAATTTAACTCAATTATGTGAATGATTTGTCATTTCTTGCACACATCACCTTTCTATCTAACCCAATTCCACTTGGACTTGGAGAAATATGTGTATGCAGCATTTTATGCAGGAAATGAGGAAATGTAGAGGGACCAATCCTACAAAATATCATCCCAGCCAATCAGGCGACGACATGTGGCATCCCATGGATCAAACGGCCCACAAACAGAAGTATCCGAGGAGATCCAACGGTGTATCACCCGTATACATCAAGGGGGCCCACCAGGCAGCCACCTAGAGGAAGCACTCCACGTTTGGAGTGCTAACCAGGTCGGCCGAACCCTTCCTGGCGCCAAACGCGGTCAAACGACGTGTGTTAGCTCCTCCTGGCTTGAAGGAGTCAATGGTGACTGATTCGCGCGCTTTTGGTGGCGGCAACCGACCTCAACACTAGTATAAATAGGACCCCCTACCCCTCACTTCAACACACACCACTTGAGCTTCATCTCTATTGTATACACTATCATCCATAGTCTTAGAGGAGTTAGGTTGTAGAGAGTAGAGTCTCTAGTCCCAAGTCCAAATTGGGAAAGGAGTAAGGAGTCTCTCTCTTCCCAATCCTACATTGGGAAAGGAATGGCTCTTGTATTCTTTCTTGTATTTGTGACTTTATGCATAATAAAGATAGTATCTTTAGTCTCTACATATACATATACTTGGGCAAAGTGTTTCTTGTTTGATTGTGGAGTCCATGTATGTTGAAGGTATAGCTTCTATGACTGTTTCATCATGAACATATCTCATTATCATTGAACCTATAGACCCCCACTATAGTCTAGTTAATTATAATATAACTAGGTTAGTGTGGATAATTATGTTGTGTATCAACATTGGTTCAATGATGATTCAATTCATTGCCTTAGGATGGATTGTGCCTAGGCTCTTAAGGTAATTACATAATGTGCTAGCATGGTGCTAGGATAGCCAAGTAGCATTGAATGTCTCGTAGACCCATGGATTGAAGAGGTAGGCAGTAGGTGGTGACAGCCCTATCTGTCCTTTGTAATCTTCCATGTTCGGCTATGCCACAGGCTCTTGGCGGGAGTTGCCCTGGTATTGCTAGGGGTAAGCCCGTGCCCAATGTGTTGAACCACATAGCATAAGTATTCACAATTGATCTAGCTTATAAATAATTAGTTTAGACTATGTATATGTACATTAGAGCATAGTAGGAGTACATCCATAACTCTCAACCTTAACTAACCTCTAGGATCCTCTTACCCCCCTTAGACTTGAAAGCTTTTGTGTGTGTCACACTACCTCCACTATTATTTTATCCATCCTTACTAGATTCTTACCTAGACCTTTCTAGCCTTTCCACTTGATGATTGTTATATCTCTTCCCTGCCTTCCTTTGGGATCAAATAAATGACACCCTTGGGAATACTCTTAAGGGGAAATGCTACAATGATATCTCCGTGCACTTGCAGAATTCACTCTGTGGTCCAATAGGACCATTAACAAGCATTCCTGACAAATCAGTTGGAGATATTTAGTTAATGGTGCATAAGAAATACCAACAAGCATTTTTGGCGCCGTTGCTAGGAATGATTTGTTAGTATATGTTAGGAGCCGTCAACAAGCATTTCTGGCACCGTTGTCGGGGAAGGCAAATAAATATATAACATGACTAAGTGAATAGGATAGAACCCTAGGTAGGATTTTAGTAGGATAACCATTCTTTGTTTTCGCATTTATTTTAAATGTGAAAATAGGTTAGTGTATGTATGGTTTTCGCCTGCCGGAAAACTTTGTTGAAGATCCCGAATCTCTTCTGAGAGACCAACCCCGTGTCGTTACTCCTCAGAAGATTCGAGCGGCAAAGCAAGCCAGCATTTCTGCACCAACAATCCAAACGCCAATGGCTTAGAAGACCCTTCGTGAGTTCTCAGCTCCCTCTGCTAACAATGTGCCTATTGGGCCCACTGTTAACACAGGAGATGTTAACTTCGAGATCAAAACTGGCCTTATCACTATGGTGCAAGCCCATTCTGTGGGAAGGCTAACGAGGATGCAAGTGCTCACCTGCAACAATTCCTCAAGATCTGTAGCACTTTTAAGATCAAGGACGTGTCTCCGGATGCGGTCCGTCTGAGACTGTTCCTGTTCTCTCTCCTTGGGAGAGCGAAACAGTGGTTCTACATGAACCAAAGTGTTGTAGACACTTGGGAGAAGTGTTCTACGGCATTCCTTGCCAAATTCTTCCCATTGGGCAAAACCAATGCCCTACGTGGAAGGATTTCCAGCTTTCAACAAGAGCTCAAGGAATCTATTGCCGGTGCATGGGAAAGGCTTCGGGAGTACATCCTAGCCTGTCCCCACCATGGGATGGATGACTGGCTCCTTATTCAAAATTTCTATAACGGGCTGATCCCATCAGCTCGTGACCATTTGGATGCTGCTGCTGGAGGAGCCTTCTTCTCATTGATGGTGCCAAAAGCTAAAGATCTCATCAAGATGATGGTGTCCAACATGGGATGGAACGATGAGCGTCTCCATACCTGACAGTGAGGCATGCACACCTTGAAGGAGGTGGACATGATTGCTGCAAAATTGGACATCCTAACGAAGAAAACAGATGGACAAGCTAGTGGTGAAGTGTCTGGCAATGCCTATGCCCTAGACTCTCACATCATGTGTGAAGTCTGTGGCAACACGGGTCATATGGGCAATGATTGACCATAAACTCGTGAGGATGCTCTATACCTTGCCCACAATGGAAATTTCAACAACAATGGCTATCGTCCAGGAGGTCAAGGGTGGGGTCAACAACGCCCATTCTTTCAAGGAGGGTACAACAACAATGGCAACCCTGGAAATCAGCCCAACTTGAGAGAACTTGCCATTAGCCAGCTCAAGATCAACGATGCCCTATCCAAGAAGCTATCAGCTAATGACAAGACCCTGGAAAACATCAATGCCAAGATTGAAGGACTATCCTCAGCCTTCAAGAATCAACTGAGCTTCAACAAGATGCTCGAGACTCAGTTGGCTCAGCTAGCAGCTGCTATTCCTCTGATGGAGAATGGCAAGATGCCAGGCCAGCCAGAACCTTCGACGGAAAATGTCAACATGATTTCCGTACGAGAGAGCAACTGGCAGAAGGACCCTGGGTGTCCTACCATTTCATGCTCAATTGGGGCTCACCACTTTGACAAGGCACTTTGTGATCTGGGAGCAAGTGTTAGTGTGATGCCCAAGGTTGTGTTCGACCAGCTGAACTTCACAGAGTTGACTCCAACACCAATGTAGCTACAACTGGTTGACTCTTCAGTCCGTTATCCAGCGGGTATTGCTGAAGACGTCCCTGTGAAGATCCAGAACTGCTTCATACCCGTGGATTTTGTGGTGCTAGACATGGACACTAGAAAGATACACCACTCATTTTTGGGTGTCCATTCCTGAGCACTGCAAAAGCTCGCATAGATGTGGGAGCTAGAGAAATCCACTTCCATATCAATGGCAAGGAGGAAAAATTTAACTTTCATCCAAGATTAGAGCAATGCTCCATGATTCGAATCAAGTATGGGCCGAATGATAAGCACATCAGAGAGGTCGAAGTCACACCTCCAAAGGTGGACTCACTCATTGCATTCATGAGAAGATTAATCTATGAGGAGAATTCGTCGTTTCAACCACGCCGATATGCAAAGGCGACAGAATCATCTGGACCTTCCCGAAGGCCCAAGTCCACCAAGCCGCCAAATAAGGAATGGCGGAAGAAGCAAGACAAGCCGTCCGAGCCCATCCCTCCGAGCCCGGATGTGAAATGAAGACGGAGGAATGTCCATCTCATCGGATGGTGGTGAGACCTATGCCAATAGGTTAAATTGGTAATTATCCCACTTTGTTTTTCTTTCTTTCTTTTTCCACCCCATTTGGATTTCTCCCATTGCATATTTGATATTTCCTAGCAAGTTTAGAATCTTATATTCTCAACTATCATTTTTCTTTCTTTCTTTTCAATAGAAATTTTTTTATTGGATTTGAAAAAAAGGTTTTCTGAGCTGCACATGTGGCATTTCACCAACATGCTAACTTTATAGCCATTGGGGAGCCACTTGCCAAAAGGGGAACCAGAGGGGCCACTTGTCAGGTCGGCTGAACCCCCTGGTCGGCCGAACAGGGAGTGGAGCCAAATTGGCTACCCTTCCTTCAACGGCTATATTTTGAAACCCAAGTGACCTTTGGGGGTGCACCCTCTAAATTGTGGTCGTGAGGAGCACCTCTCTTCACACACCACATCATTTTACACCTCCCCAAGTCACTCTCTAGTTCACCTTGTTTTTCTTGCTCTTCATTGCAACACTCTTGCTCAAATCCATCCCCAAAAAAGATTTTCTTTTGTTTGCATTTGCATTTTACACTCAAGCTTTCAAGAGGAGAAAATTCATTGAGAGTTTTGTTTTCCAAAGATCGCTTCTTTTTGGATTTTTCTCGCCTTGTTTTGTTCTTGCTAGTTGAACTCAAAATGACATGAAGAGGTTGTTTGGAAAGAGGAAGGAGGCTGCAAGCTCAAGCCATGGTGAAGGTTCTAGTACACGCCTCTCTTCCATGGATACAAGCCCATGGAGAAGTGTGTGTGAGGACACTCCCATGGAAGAGAGAAGCAACCCACACCAACTTCTTCATGACAACGACCTCGACATACGAATCAAAGTTGAAGATCAAGCACGCAGGCCTCTCCAAGATCGTGAGTTCCGCCACACCAAGGCTTACGATCCACATTTGATCTCCAAAATAGGTATGGGCTCTGAATTTCTTTCCATTTGGCATGCAATTGGATTTGATGATTTTGCTCACATAGAGGAGAAAGGTTCACGCCTTCTCGCTATCCAATTCCTTTGCACGCTAAGAATAGGATTTGGTGGTATTACTTTTAGATTGTTTCAAAAAGAATACAACATCCTATGAAAAGAATTAGGTAGCATCCTAGGCTTACATAAACGGTGTTTACTAGATTTAGACAATTTGCCTAAGTTTAACAAACAAAGTTTTTGGCATGAGCTAACTAGTGAGGTCACATGTAGGGCTCCTAGGAATAGCCACATACAAAACCCTACCTTACGCTTCATGCATAGATGGGTGGCTATGACTATGTTCCCTAGGGGAGATGTTAGGGTTGTGCGAGATGATGAATTGAAAATTTTGTTTGCCATGACTAAAAAGATAAAAGTTGCTCCAGTCAAAGCCATGATGACACAATGGTTAGATTACATTTCAAAATCAGGACCAATTGAATGCACTTCATTGATTACTCATACTGCTTATAGGGTAGGAGCACTTAAATACTCTTCATTTGAATATATTGAAATTGAAAGAGAATTAATTGATGAAGACTATTTAGTGCAAGGACATACCCTTAAGAATGATCATGATGGCTCCTTGATATTTTTCTATCCCGACTTTGTCAATGAAATTCGGTTATCTAACCCGGATTTTCATTTGTACAAATACCGGAGGCTAACCATTAATCTTCTTCCCCTTGAGGAAGCAAGAAGAAGTAATGTCACTGGCAGGGTAACAAGGAATCGTGCGAGGGCTGCAGCCACAGGCATGCCACCGATAATCTCTCCGGTCCATGAATACCAAGAGGAAGAGAACCCAACGGGTTATGCGCCCGGATGGACTCAACCTCCGATGCATGAGACTGGGCTATCATCTTGGCAAGAATGGCAAAGGGATCCACCCTTATCCACTTCAAGCTCTAGCAGCTTGCCCCCAACGTCCATGAGAGGATGTCGTTCCTTTTCGGCCAGAAGTCATCATGACTATAGCCAAGGAATGACGGACCTCACTAGACGTATGGGAGAACTTGAAGTGAGAACGGGTGACATCTACAGCACACTCCAGGAGCATGTTCTAGGTACCCAGGATTGGCAACAACACATGGATGCTCAATTCACCAACTTCAACACGGCGCTACAACAACAACAAGCCAATCTTGCAGCGTACTTCCGTCATCAAGGGTTCAACCCTTATCACAGAGGTAGTTGAAGAACAAGCTTGGGGGAGGACCCCCACTTGAGGTAACATGTATCACATTCCTTGCATATTTATTTTCCATCCATCCATCATCCACCTTGCATTTAAAAAAATAGGATAGATTTGCTTTCATCAAATAAAGATGTGCGGTAAGAATGATTTAGAATTCACATAGATGAAATGATGAACAGTTGCTCTGTTTTATTTTCCTAAGTCTCTAGATTACAACTTGCTACTCTCCGAATATTGCTTTCATTTGTCTGAAATAATTTTACTTTAATTTGGAAATTGTGGGTAGCAAAAGCTTAATCTAATTCTAGGTTGTTGCAAGATTAGAATTAGTAATAGGGTTGCTAGTCCTAGTTTGAAAGTAAAACTTAGATTTACAGAGAAATTCTAAAAAGATTTAAGTTTCCCTCAATTGATTGGAAATACCTACCAAAGCCATGTGATGTTCATACATAGACAAAACCTTATGCATATGCTATTTGCTTTCACGTTGAGCCTAGTCAAACTAGTATAGACCGATGTGAGAAATCATTCAACTGTTTTTGAATTCAAGACTTCACTTGCACATGCTATACTTCAACACTAGAAGTAAGCAAAACGTCCATCATATCCACCATACCACAACAAAAAGAAAAACTCCATGTTATTCATGTTTAGCACTCTCTTCAAAATTCATTGCAAAGAAAGGGAGTAGAAGACATGGCTACAAAAAGAAAATGAAAAAAAAAGAGAGAAAAGAAAAGTAGCCATGTTTCATCCCTGCAAAAGAAAGAGAGATTATACCAAAAAGGAGTTATCTCAAGTATCCACATCCACTTCCACTCCATCACACATGCACTAGTCTTGAATCAAAAAGTTTTGATTTGAATTCTCCTAAGGCTTACTCTTTTGACGTAGCAATATATGTGATGCAAATATGCCTACTTACTTTCCTTACCAAGCTCCACATACAAGCCATATTCAATGAGTAGGAATAGTAGAGGCACAATGCTTTGGTGAGGAAATATTTCAACTATCCACAAAGGAGTGATTGAGAGAATCAAATTGAGGTACTTAATATCTAAATTGAATTATCTGGGATTTAAGTGGAACTTGATTTCTAGGCTATGTTTGCTCCATTTGCTATTCTACCTTTCAACTACTCATGAATATGAAAAAGCATAAGCCCCATGATAACTTAAGAAAGGTAGAGTATCATAGCCAATTTCTGCAATAATAGGTAGAGTATCTTGTTGTGCATTAGATACTTTTGAAAATAAGACATTGTAGCAACTCCTGATCATCAACCTAAAGTCTTGACTTTGCTCGGGACGAGCAAAGGATAAGCTTGGCGGAGTTTGTTGACGGCTGTTATATACCAATTTCATCCGTCAATTTAACTCAATTATGTGAAGGATTTGTCCTTTCTTGCACACATCACCTTTCTATCTAACCCAATTCCTCTTGGACTTGGAGAAATATGTGTATGCAGAATTTTATGCAGGAAATGATGAAATGTAGAGGGACCAATCCTATAAAATATCATCCTAGCCAATCAGGCGACGACACATGGCATCCCATAGGTCAAATGGCCCACAAACAGAAGTATCCGAGGAGATACAACGGTGTATCACCCATATACATCAAGAGGGACCACCTGGCAGCCACCTGGAGAAAGCACTCCACGTTTGGAGTGCTGACAAGGTCGGTCAAACCAGGGGTTCGGCCGACCCCTTCCTGGTGCCCAACGCGGTCAAACGACGCATGTTAGCTCCTCCTGGCTTGAAGGAGTCAATGGTGACTGATTCAAACACTTTGGTGGTGGGAACCGACCTCAACACTAGTATAATTAGGACCCCGTACCCCTCACTTCAACACACACCACTTGAGCTTCATCTCTATTGTATACACTATCATCCATAGTCTTAGAGGAGTTAGGTTGTAGAGAGGAGAGTCTCTAGTCCCAAGTCCAAATTGGGAAAGGAGTAAGGAGTCTCTCTCTTCCCAATCATACATTGGGAAAGGTATTGCTCATGTATTCTTTCTTGTATTTGTTACTTTATGCATAATAAAGATAGTATCTTTAGTCTCTACTTATACATATACTTGGGCAAAGCGTTTCTTGTTTGATTGTGGAGTCCATGTATGTGGAAGGTATAGCTTCTATGACTGTTTCATCATAAACATATCTCATTATAATAGAACCTATAGACCCCCACTATAGTCTAGTTAATTATAACATAACTAGGTTAGAATGGATAATTATGTTGTGTATGAACATTGGTTCAATGATGATTCAATTCATTGCCTTAGGATGGATTGCTCCTAGGCTCTTAAGGTAATTACTTAATATGCTAGCATGGTGCTAGGATAGCTAAGTAGCATTGGATGTCTCGTAGACCCACGGATTGAAGAGGTAGGCAGTAGGTGGTGACAGCCCTATCTGTCCTTTGTAATCCTCCACATTCGGCTATGCAACAAGCTCTTGGCGGGAGTCGCCCTAGTATTGCTAGGGGTAAGCTCGTGCCCGATGTGTTGAACCACATAGCATAATTATTCACTATTGATCTAGCTTATGAATAATTAGTTTAGACTATGTATATGTACATTAGAGCATAGTAAGAGTACATTCATAACTCTCAACCTTAACTAACCTCTAGGATCCTCTTACCCCCTTAGACTTGAAAGCTTTTGTGTGTGTCACACTACCTCCACTATTATTTTATCCATCCTTACTAGATTCTTACCTGGACCTTTCTACCCTTTCCACTTGATGATTGTTATATCTCTTCCCTGCCTTCCTTTGGGATCAAATAAATGACACCCTTGGGAATACTCTTAAGGGGAAATGCTACAATGATATCTCCGTGCGCTTGCGGAATTCACTCTGTGATCCAATAGAACCATTAACAAGCATTTCTGACACATCAGTTGGAGATGTTTAGTTAATGGTGCATAAGAAATACCAACAAGCATTTCTGGCGCCGTTGCCAGGGATGATTTGTTAGTATATCTTAGGAGCCGTCAACAGCCACCTCTCTCTCCTTCTGAACATTCCTATTTTGGCATTGGGGGCACTTCGAGTGGATTCGTTCCTCCTCCTCCTCCACAACCTCAAGATGAAGATGAAGACGAAGAGAGGACCGACAGCGAGGAATGAAGGCACTAGATCCCTCCTCTCCTTCTTTTTGGTGTCTTGATGCCAAAGGGGGGGAGATTGAGGGGGAGTCACTAAGTGTAGCTGTAAGTTGCGAGGAGAGCTCAAGTTGTGTTTCTTTTGGGTTGTAAAACTTTATCTGTGCTCTCTTATGCTATTGGACATGTGATGTGGTGCTATGACTATGCTTATGCCTCTAAGTTATATTTATGAAGTCTGTGATGATGATTTGCTATAATATGTGCTCATGCTCAGAAATTGACATATATGCTTGATGTTGAGATAATTATGTCAATTGTTTCATTCTCATCACAATTATTGCTCACACACACTTAGTTTTGCACCCCACCATAAAGAGTGCACATATGCCTCATGTTTTCATTGCTTAATTTCTTCCAAACTCATATGTGCACACTTGACGAAAATTCTGCATTTTTAATAATATTTGTGAAATCTCAATTGGTTGTAATCAAACACCAAAAAGGGGGAGATTGAAAGTGCATCTAGGCATCCCTTGTGGGTTTTGGTGGATTTATGACAAGCAAATGAGATCCTAACCAAATTCTTGAGATGAGCGCAGGTTTTAATGAAAACATGGAGAAAGCGTAAAAAGAAAGGAGAGTGAGAAATCAAGTTGGAAAGAGCTCAAGAGATGAATAGAATAATCTTTGTGTATGGAGTGTGTTGGTGGAACACACCCCAAGAGCTCAAGGAAATTTTAATCCTCTCAATGCACAAATTCATACAGGTCTGGACTAGTCCGATATCACCACGGACTAGTTCGATAATCCCTCTATCCAGAATCGGACAAGTCCTCCCAGTGCGGACTTGTCTGCACAGTCCAGGTTTACACAAACCGGACTAGTTCGATATCACCACAAACTAGTCTAATATCTCTCTGACTAAAATTGGACTAGTCCTCCCCAGTGCGGACTAGTCCTCAACACTTCACATTTTGCACAAAATTTGACAAGTCCGATATCACCAAGGATTAGTACGAAAACCTTCTGACTAAAATCGGACAAGTCCTCCAAGTGCAGACTTGTCCCCAATTCACTAAGGGTTTCACTACGGCTGGACTAGTTCGATAATGGATGGACTAGTCCGAACATTTCCAGAGACAAAATCGGATTAGTCCGCCCCTGGCCAGACAAGTCCGATAATTCAGGGCACTTAGGGTTTCCCACACACCGCACACCTGACTAGTCCGGAGTCCACCACGGACTAGTCCGGACTTTGAAAACCCTAACGGTAACCCTCGGAAACCCTAGTATAAATAGAGGTGCACGACCCAACTATGAACTTTCTCGACCCCCTGCGCCATCACACCCTCCCAGAGCCTAGAAAACACATCTCTCCACACAATCCAATGCAAGAAGGATCAAATCCTTGAGGATTAATGTTAGATCAAAGGAGAGACACGATTCTTCAAGTTTTGAGCTCTTGGGTTTGATTCTCTCGCACAATCTTGTTCTTTACTGCATATAATTCGAGTGTGTTGGTGGTGTCTTCAGTTGTAAATCTTGGTGAGCCCTCAACTTGTAAGAAGGCCCCTTGAACACAGTTATTCTTACCCCTTTATGATTAGTGGAAGAGAATCGGCCTCCGTGGCGATTCGAAGAATGTAGGGTTGGTGAAGACCCGGTCCTTTCGTGGGCTCCTCAACATGGATTTAGGTAGCCTTCGTGGGAACCGAACCACGAGATAAAAATCTTGTGTCTTCACTTTGTGCTTATTGTTCATTGCATATAGGGTTTAATTGATCTTAGTCAAATTACATCAAAACTTGAAACTAAGGTTACCTTGTGCTATCTTTAGTTTAATTAAAGCAACATACTCCAGTTACATCTTAATTTCCGTTGCGTAGAGTACTCGGATTGAGAACATCGATCAAACTTGATTGATCTAGTTCACAAGCACCGGACTAGTCCGCACACTACCGGACTAGTCTGATGTATCGGTATTTGATCAAGTTGCTGAGTGTTGCAGGTTCCGACTAAAATTCAAAAAAGCCTATTCACCCCCCCCCCCCTCTATGCCACATTCACCAGGAGATCGCCCGCAGCGGGGCCGTGCAAAGTGGTCTGTAAAATAACAGGAAAATGCAGCAGGTAGGGACAACTGGAAAGAAAAGTGGAGACAATGAACAGAGAGAAAAGAAAAGAAATGACGAAAAAAATGTTACAAAAGATAGGTAGTCCTTTGTCTCTAAAAACTTGTCGTGATAAGTTTTTGGGGACAAAGGGAGTACGATTTAAGGTGAAAGAGCGTGGAGAACCAAACTGTAAAATAGGAAATCTTTTGACACGGGTTAATCCAGCTGTGATGTTGGTTTCCTCTTCTTGTTTTGTGATATTTTTCATTTCTTGTTTTGTGATGTTGTTTTCTTGCCAAAATCTGAAGATTCGCGATGTTATTATTGCAACGATTGGAACCGGCCGAAGTTATTACCACTTGCCCTATGCCCCTATACACGGCAGTTTAATACGGTGTCATCACTACCACTACTCCTATACACGGCGGTTCGATAGGGTGTCACCACTACGACTACTTACTCTTGTTGTGTCGCTTCGTAGTCTCGCATTTATAATATAATACTCGTGAGTTTCGAAAGAAACCACAACCCCCAAATACTAATACACCCTTGTTTTTCCCAGGCAGTATCATTTCTTCGCCGCTCATTGCTCGATCATGGCAAACTTCTCCATCAACCACCGTTGGTTCTGTCTGCAGCTGATTGTCCCAGAAGATGGTGGTCCGCTGAGAAGGACCAGAAGCGTGTGCCACATATCTGGCAAAATCATGAAGAAAAATGAGGAATATGCGGTTCCAGTCACAAATGATAATAACTCTTGCCCAACGTAATGAATTTATGGACCTGATAGCAGTGTACATCCAAGATCAGGCAAGAAAGCACGTAGGTACTTATGGTGCACATCCCCATGGGATTGGCATGTAGAAGTTAAGAAATAAACTGGAGAGAGATGCTTTGATCCTTGGAAATCCCCACATGTTCGGAAATCATGACTTCCGATTTCAAAAGCATGATGAGGCAAGTCTTAATATGTGTCGTGTTCAGTTTACTAGAAGGTGTTGTATTTTGCTACTTGGTTATCCTCTGGATCTAATGGAGCAAAGGTTTATTGAACAATCCGGCTCCAGTTTGGTAGTTGCTTCATTGGGATGAAAATGATCCCAACCCGATTAGGGTCATTATGCTGGTGATGGTGGATAATCCATTTGACATCCCTCGAAGCCTTGTTCTCAGGAGAGTCAATGAAGTCAGCGGGGAAGGACGTTCATGGACTATACCAGTTTATGTCCTAGGTCTTGATTTTGTGGACCACCTTCCGGGTGATGAAGAGAACCTCCGCATTTCAATGGCAACCCCCACCCCTTCCACTGACCTGTGTTGCCCGGTCCTCATCCTGATGATCAAGGTCCTCCGCCTGTTGCCCCAGATGACATGGGGCAGAATGATCCTGGCAACCAGGATGAAGTGTTAGATGTGGTGTCAATGGCGCAAGGTTAACACAAGCAAAAGGTAACATATCCTCCTCTTTCTCCTCATAGCGTGTTAACTAAATTTTCGACCCAAAATGATCTAGAAAATAACTCCAGATTTGATGATGCCTTCTCTAGTGCGCTGCTCAAAACAATGACGATGGTCCAAGAAAGATGGTGGTGCAGGATGGAGCCATCTGACGAACTGAAGGTGTTGCTTGAAGAGAAGTGCTACAGACTAGATGTGCTGATTAGTTTATTTTTTGTTTATTGGGGATTATGTAACAGTTAGTTCTATCAAGTTTAGTTTGTTGCATGGAATGGTATGTTGAACACTACTAGTTGATTCCGTTGATGTTTATATCTAGTATCTAATCCTTATTTATATCACTCTGATGCGGCAGTTCAAGAGATTTTATGCGTATTCTTTATTTTAATCAGAATTCCACCCCATTGCTACATTAACTTATTTATATAACAAATTTCCAAAGCCAGACGCGCGCCCATAGATGGGCCCCACATGCCATAGGCACGAAAACCAAGCGTCCCAGCGCAGTTTTGTCCTACGAATACAAAGTGGCTCAGCACAGTTTCAGCCCACGAATAACAAGCGGCCCAACGCAGTGTTGGGCCTCCTATGATAGATAGCTTCACGTACACTTTGTCCTGGGTTCCGGCCCGCGGCAGTCAATTTTTTCATGCTGAATAAAGAAAGAAAATAAGAAAAGAAATTTTTTATTATGGTACCCTTCGATCTGCACAGCCCCCTCTTCCGACAATACAAAACGCGCTTGGAGGAGCATCGGCCAGCCGCCATGCTTGGAGGAGCTTCCGCCGACCGCTGCCCATGGAGGAGCAATAATGCTAGGTACAATTGCTCACATAATGTTCTTGTACATCTGTCCTCTTACAGATAGGCTGATTCAATTGTAGGAAGCGATGTCAGAAGATAAGACATGGATGGGAAAAGATAGGGGTATGAAGGAGTGGCAGGATAGAATGAATTCATTTTTAAATTTTGCATTCTAGGGCACTCGTGAAGGAGCAACTATGCCTTGTCCTTGCACGAGATGTCACAAGATTTACCACAAGACACAAAAGGATGTTCATTTTCATATGCTTTGTAATGGGATGTTATTGGATTATACTTGTTCGATACACCATGGAGAAAAACCAGTTCAGAAAATATGGAAAATATGCACGCAAATAATGAGGAGATAATTTATAATGATGCTACTATAGAAAATATGTTGTCCAGTCTACTTAGAGGCACTGATCATGGTGGTACTTCAGCAGATGTTGATGATCAAGAAAATGCTATAAACCAGGAGGAGCCAACTGGGTGTGCAAAGGCATTCTATTACTTATTAAACGATGCCAAAAAGGAGTTGTATCTAGATCGTGAGAAGATGACCCAATTATCCTTCATTGTCAGGTTGTACCAGATAAAGTGTTTAAATGGTTTGAGCAAAAAAATCGTGTGAGTCGATCTTTGAACTATTCTTATATGTGCTTCCAAAGGGCCACTGCATTCTTAATACATTGATAAAGTTTAGAAGGTTGTTCAAGACCTCGGGCTAGACTACCAAAAGATCGATGCATGTGTCTATGACTGTGTGTTATTCCAGAAGGACTATTCTTTGTTGGACATATGCCCAAAATGTGGTGAGTTAAGATGGAAAAATAGTACTAGTGGGGATGCAAGAGAGATTTTACCTTGTGGAAAAGCCAAGAAGCTTGTAGAACGCAAGATTTTATGGTACTTCCCTCTTGTTCCCTGTCTACAAAGGTTTTATATGGAAGAATCAACGATATCAAACATGCGATGGCACAAAGAAGAACGTATTGATGATGGAATATTACACCATCCTGTAGATCCGAAAGCATACAAGCATTTTGATGGCATTCACCCAAATTTCTCATCTAATCCTCGCAACATACGACTTGGGGTAGCATCTGATGGTTTCAATCCTCGCAACATAAGACTTGGGGTAGCATTCACCCAACGCAAGATTTCTTAGAGTACATGGCCTGTGATTCTAATCCCTTATAATCTACCACCTTGGTTGTGTATGAGGCAGCATTATTGGGTCATGTCAATGATAATTCCTTTGCCAAAGTCACCTAGAAACAACATTGATGTGTATCTGCAGCCTTTGATTGATGAGCTACTGAAATTATGGTCTGGTGGTGTTGAAACATGTGATAGTTCAAAGAAAGAGTCATTTCTCATGCGAGATTCTATATTGTGGATAATAAATAATTTTCCAGCATATGCGGAGCACAAAAGGTAAGCTAGCATGTCCATACTACAATACGCCTTGTTGTTAAAATATGGACGAAAGCATTGCTACATGGGTCATCATCATTTCCTACCTCAGAACCACAGGTGGCGTCGAAACAAAGCTTCTTTCAAAAACAAGATAGAGACTAGAGAGGCTCCAACATAACTCTCTGGTAACGAAGTACTCCAACAATACGAGAGTTTTGAGGAAGTGAGTTTTGAACAGACGAATAATAAGAGAAATCGCACTGAGGAAAATAGATTACATAATTGGAAGAATAAAAATATATTTTCTAGCTCCCGTATTCGAAGACATTGCTAACAAGGCATAAGCTTGATGTCATGGAGATTGGGAAAAATATTTGTGATATCATATTGGGTACGTTGCTTAATATGGATGGTAAACAAATGATAGTCTACAAGCTCGTCTTGATATGCAGGATATGGGTATATGGCCAGATCAACATCAGATGGTTAGAAATGACAAGTATATATCGATATCAGCATTATATACTTTGGGTAAAGATGAGAATAGCACCTTGTGCAAGTTTTTGGGGGGTGTGAAGATACCCGATGGTTATGTCTCAAACATCAAGTGATGTGTGGACACACAAGCTTGTAAGGTATCGGGTCTAAAAACTCATGACTACCAAATTATATTTCAGAAGCTCCTTCCTATTGCAATACACAACATGTTGCCTGGAAAGGTTGTGATACCTTTAATTGAGTTTAGCACATTCTTTTCTAGAATTTTTCTAAAGAATTGATGGAACCAGATTTGGATAAGATGAGCAAACAAATTCCTAAATCAATTTGTAAGCTTCGGATGTTGTTTCCTCCCGCTTTCTTTGATATCATGGTACATCTTCCAACCCATCTTGTTGAAGAAGCTCACTTGAGTGGACCTGCTTCTTACATATGGATGTATCCAATTGAGAGGTACTTTAGTAGATTCAAGAGGTATGTACGTAACAAAGTTCACCCGGAAGGTTCTATAGCTGAGGGATATATTATGGAAGAGTGTATGACTTTATGTAGTCAGTTTTTGGATAACATTAGCACCAAGCTTAATAGGCCAGAACATCATGAAGCTGCAGCTAGGAATGAACCTTCTCTCGAGTCTAATATATTTACAGAAGTTGATAATTCTAAAAAAGGGTTTAAATGGGGCCAACTTACTATGGTGGAATTAAATAACATCAGGCATTATATTATTTCTAACATTGAAGAGGCCGATCCATAGATCAAGTACGTATAACTCAGATGTTCTATACTATATTTGATCATGCTTATGGTAGATGGCTAATTTAATTTTGTACCTTTTTCAGTGAGCATATTGAGGAACTTAAAAAGATTCATTCTCATGATATTGATAAACGCCATAGAGATGAGTTTGTTTATTGGTTTCAAAAACGAGTAAGTACATGCAAGTTTTTACGCTGATGAAATATTGAACAAATATGTGTTCTGAAATTGGTTTGTCGATGACCCCTTTTATACTAATGTGTATAGACACGACATTACACAAAGAAAGCAAAGTAACCAATTATATGTATGCATTATCTAGAGGACTTGATCGTCGGGCACGTCTTTTTAGTCGATAATACAACAATGGCTTCTTCTTTTGAACTGCAGATGTGGAAAAAGATATATGGACCCAAAATAGTGGTGTTGTAGTTCGGGGTAGTGATCATGATTGGTCTGGAGTAATCAAGAAAATGATTTCTTTTGATTTTTTTTAAAAAAAAAAACAAGAGGTTTTGTTATTTGAATGTGACTGGTTTGATAAGCCTTTTTCCAGTCAGAACCAAAGCAGAGGCTACAAAAAGGATCAATACGGAATGATAGATGTTGACACTACTCTTTCTCGATTTAAGTATGAGCCTTACATTCTAGCCACCCAAGCAGAACAAGTTTTTTACATTCCAAGTGCGAAGCAACCTGAATGGGCTATAGTTGTTAAAACGAAGCCATGAAACTTTTTTGCCATGCCCCCTGGAGATAGTGAAAACAATGTGAATGAGACGATGGAAGTTGAGACATTTGATGATCGGCTTACGATCGGCTTAATGATATAATATGCCACAAATAAATGAGGATACGACTGCATGGGCTAGGAATGACATTGAGGGAGCAAGCGCTGATGCTTCCGCTCTTCTAATGACAACAGGTGATCAGTTTAAGGTAGATGGAGTTCCATCAGAAAATGAAGACAACGATGACGACGATGATACATATAACAATGATGGTCTTGTAGCTCCATTAGGGGGGGACTAGAGCGAAGATGATGATTTATTTGTATAAGTACCTTTTGATCTATGAACTATTTGTGATGATAGATCATAATGCAACATTTTTATATAAGTACTGTGTGAGCTTTTAACTATTTTTGATTCATGATAATAGATCCTAATGCAACAATCATGATATGTAGCGATAGATCCTAATGCAACGATTGTGTTACTGTAAGCACTATCGATCAAGTGGAAAAGGGGTCACACGCAGAAAATAGAAATCGAACGAACTCATGGAATTAGTGGGTGGGTCTCTCAAACGATTTCACTGGCAAGTGGGCCCACCAGCGTCAGCACCCTCACCCGCCTTGGATCCCTTTCGCGCACGAACTAGTGAATCATGAAAACAGATTATAATGCAATGATTGTGTATTGTGTTCCATGGTGATAGATCCTAACGTCACGAACCAGTGAATCATGGCAACAAATCCTAATGCAACAATTGTGTTCCATGGAGATAGATCCTAAGACCACAAGCTAGTACAATCACGGCAACAGATCCTAATGCAATGATTGTGCTCCGTGATAGAAGATCCTAATGCAACGAACTAGCGACTCGTGACAACAGATCCTTATGCAACGATTGTGTTTCGTCATAATAGATCCTAACACTACGAACTAGTGAATTGGGGCAAAAGATCCTAATGCAACGATTGTGTTCTGTGGTGATAGATCCTAAAGCCATGAACTAGTACAATCGTGGCAACAGATCCTAATGCGATGATTATGTTCCATGGCAAAAGATACTAATGCAATGAACTAGTGATTTGTGGCAACAGATCCTAATGCAACGATTGTGTTCCGTGTCAATAGATCTTAACACCACAAACTAGGTAATTGTGGCAAAAGATCTTAACGTAACGATTGTGTTTCATGGAAATAGATCTTGATACCATGAACTAGTGGTTTGTGTCTACAGGTCCTACTGCAACGATTGTGTTTCGTTGCATTAGGATCCTAATGCAACAGTTTTCTGATTCGTGGCAACCGATCCTAAGGCAACGATTGTGTTTCATGGCGATAGATCCTAATGCTATGAACTAGTGATTTGTGGCTACAGATCCTAATGCAAAAATTGTGTTCCGTTGCATTAGAATCATAATGCAACCATTTTTTGATTTGTGGCAACATATCCTAATTCAATGATTGTGTTCCGTGGTGATAGATCCTAACACTACGAACTTGTGATTCGTTGCAATAGGATCCTAATGCAACAATTGTATTCGGTTGCATTAGGATCCTAATGCAACATTTTTCTGATTTGTAACAACAGATCCTAATGCAACGATTGTGTTCCGTGGCGATAAATTCTAACGTCACGAACTAGTGAATCGTGGCAACAGATCCCAATGCAACAATTTGTTCTGTAGTGGTAGATCCTAAAACCACAAACTATTGAATCGTGGCAAATGACCAAGTTTACTGCAAAGATTTAGTATTTGTTGCAGTACAATCGTTGCAACAGGACGTAATCCTTGTAGTGCCCTAATCGAGGAGGTAGGCCTTGAGGTTGGCCTAACCTTGTTGCAGCATGGCTTCTACATTGGAGGGTTGAGTGTCAATGTTGTATTGCCTCCCATGGGTTCCATGAGTGTGGTCGAGGAGAGTGTTGTCGATGCTACTCATCCACATCTCAAGGTCTCCCATACATCGGTGTCATCCTTCATTCCTTGGCTAAGTTCATGATAACCTCTAACCACAGAGGAATAAGGTGCATCCATCATGTGTTGGGTGTGATCCCCATTCCTTGGTTAAGGTCAAAATAACCTCGAGCCATAAACGAATAACATGCACCCAACATGTGTCAGTGTGATATATCATTCTTTGGCTTAAGGTTAAAATAACTTTTAGCCATAGAGGAACAATGTGCACCCAACGATGGTGGCAATTCCCTTGATCTTGAACGGGTACTTAGAGTTGTGGGAGCATTGAGATCCAACTTATTCATGGCAGCCCATATGTTGCTCATGGAAGGATTCCATGTCAAACCTCAAACCTCGTAATGCTATGATTGGCCCTCGAGATTAAATCTTGATAGGTTTCAACCATGCTTGGCTACTCATTAGCCAAGAGATGTTGAAATGGTACCTCCAGATCGACCTATTGCGTGCCTACAAAGAATACTACTCTTGCAAGCTTCTCCTCTTGATAGAGATGGATGATTAGCTCTCGGCACTTGTACAACTAAAACTTCGAGTCTAATGATAGAATTTCATTTGTACATCCAGGAAGAAAAAACATCAAAGATATATAGGGTTCAAATTTCAGTGTATCCATAAACTGTGTTGTTCATTGAAATAGGAATGGAGCTTTATAAATTAATCAATTTGCACACTTTCTAAAGATCCTACTCATAGCAATGCAAGTGATAGATGTACACTTATTGATTCCTTCAACAACAACAACAACAACAACAACCAAGCCTTTGTCCCAAACAAGTTGGGGTCGGCTAGAAATAAAACCCAACAATTTTGAAGAAAAGTAATAGAAAATAAGATGAAAGTAAAAATAAATAATAAATAATATAATAATAATAAATACAAATAAAATAAGATTCTAGATTTTATTTATTTTAGAAATGGGTTAATAAGAAAGAAGATAAGAGTAACAAAATATGAATAAACTAAGATTCTCGCACATGAATTGCTAATTTCCATGCAGTCCTATCATGAGCCAAACCTCTAGGTGTGTCCCACTCCTTTAAGTCTCGTTTCACCGCCTCCTGCAATGTCAACCTTGGTCGACCTCTACCCCTCCTAAAATTTTCTCTACTCTTTATAATCCTACTGTTAACCAGTGCTTCTGGAGGTCTCCGCTGGATATTCCCAAACCACCGTAGGCAATGTTGGACTAGCTTCTCCTCAATCGGTGCCACCCCTATCCTATCACGTATCACCTCGTTCCTAATTTTGTCTCTTCTTGTGTGACTGCACATCCATCGTAGCATGTGCATCTCTGCACCACTCATTTGTTAAACATGTTGCCTTTTAGTTGGCCAATACTCTACTCCATGCAGCATCGCAGGTCTGATCACCGTCCTATATAACTTTCCTTTCAATTTTTGTGGAACTTTCTTATCACATAAGATTCCAGATGCTTGTCGCCACTTCATCCACCCGATCTTGATCATGTGGCAAACATCTTCGTCAATATCACCATTGCTTTGTAACATTGATCCTAAATATCGAAATGTGTCCCTCCTAGGTACTACTTGTCCTTGTAAACTAACATTCAATCCTTGCACCTGACATCACTAAAGTCGCATCTCATATACTCGGTCTTGGTTCTACAAAGTCTAAACCCCTTAGACTCTAAGGTTTCCCTCCATAGCTCCAATTTTCTATCAACACCATCCCTAGTTTCATCTAACAACACTACATCATCAGCAAAGAGCATACACCAAGGGATATCCCCTTGTATATCCTTCGACACCTCATCCATCACTAAGGAAAAGATGTAAGGACTTAAGGTTGATCCTTGGTGTAGCCCTATTGTTATAGGAAAAGTGTCGGTCTCACTATCTCTTACGCGCACACTTGTCACTACATTATCGTACACATCCTTGATAAGGTTAATTTACTTTGTTGGGACTTTGTGTTTCTCTAATGCCCTCCATATGACCGGTCTTGGTACCTTATCGTATGCCTTCTCCAAGTCAATGAACATCATAAGTAGATCCTTCTTTTACTCCATATACCTCTCTATAAGCTGACGGAGTAAGAAAGTTGCCTCCATAGTGGACCTCCCAGGCATAAAACCAAACTGGTTTTTAGTGACATTTGTCACTTTCCTCAAGCAGTGTTCAATCACTCTCTCCCAGAGCTTCATAGTATGACTCATGAACTTAATTCCTCGTTAATTAGTACAACTTTGAACATCTCCTTTATTTTTGAAGATGGGTACTAAAATACTTTTTTGCCACTCTTCTAACATTTTGTTTGACTGAAAAATGCGGTTGAATAGTTTAGTGAGCCATAATATTGCTACATCCCCCAGAGATCTCCACACCTCAATGGGGACATAATCGGAGCTGCATGCCTTTCCTCCTTTCATCCTCTTTAAGGCCTCTCTAACCTCGGACTCTTGTATCCTCCCCACGAATCATCTGTTGGTGTCATCAAATGAGTCGTCCAACTCGAACCTAATACTCTCATTCCCGTCATTGAATAGTCCATTGAACTAGTCCCGCCATCTGTTTTCCTAATTTCTTCCTCCTTCAATAGAATTCGATTTGCCTCATTCTTAATGCATTTGACTTGGTTGAGATCTCTCACCTTTCTATCGCGATGTTTTGCCATCTTGTATATATCCTTTTCATCTTCTTTTGTCCCTAGCCTCTCATATAGCGCATCATAGGCCTGCCCCCTTGCTTTACTCACAACACGCCTTGCATTTTTCTTAGCCTCTTTAAACTTCACCATGTTACTTGCGCTTCTCTCATGATTCCAGCTCTTATAAGACTCCTTCTTCTCCTTAATAGCTTTTTGTACATCTTCATTCCACCACCAAGTGTCTTTATTTACAATATTCTTACCTTTTGTCCACCCAAGCACCTCCCTAGCTGCCTTCCTAATGTAAGTCGCCATCTTCACCCACATACTATCTCCATCTTCCTCTTCGCTCCAAGGTCCTTCTGCGATCATCCTCCTTTTGAATGATTGTTGCGCTTCATCCTTCAACTTCCAATACTTTGTTCTTGCGGTTTTAACACCTTTGTCTCGTGACATACGCACGTGGAAACAAAAGTCGGCTACCACAAGTTTATGTTGTGGAACAACACATTCCCTAGGAATCACCTTACAATCTAAACATGCCCCTCTCTCCCTTCTCCTGATGAGGATATAGTCGATTTGACTAGAATGTTGGGGACTAGTAAAGGTCACTAAGTGAGATAGCCTCTTCTTAATGAGGGTGTTAGCTACCAATAGGTCATAGGCTACGGCAAAGTCTAGGATATCCTTACCCTCCTGGTTTCTATCGCCACACCCAAAACCTCCGTGTACCCCCTCAAAACCTACGTTAGTTGTACCTACATGACCATTGAGATCTCCTCCTATGAAGAGCTTCTTAGTTACTGGTACACTACTAACCATATCTTCCAAGTCCTCCCAAAATTGTCTATTAGTGCTCATGTCGAGCCAACTTGTGGGGCATAAGCACTAATGACATTCAAGATAAGGTCCCCGACAACTACCTTGACTAGGATGATCCTATCCCCTCGTCTACGGAGATCCACTACTCCATCCTTGAGGCTCTTATCTATTAGGATGCCTATGCCATTCCTAGTTCCAGTCGAGCCAGAATATCAAAGCTTGAAACCGGTATTCTCAACCTCTCTAGCCTTTTGACCTGCTCATCTAGTCTCTTGTACACAAAGGATATTTACACGTCTCCTAATCGCAACGGCCACTAACTCTCGTAGCTTTCCTGTCAAGGATCCTACATTCCAACTACCCACCCGAAACCTAGTTTCCTCGGCTAGCTTCCTTACCCTTCACATTCATCGAGTAGGATGCAAAGACCCTTGCTCACTTAACACTACATCTGGGCGATGATGTAGCGCACCACTAAGGTGGTGGCGATCCGGCCCTTGCTCATTTAACACCACATCTGGGTTCCAATATGGCGCGCCACTAAGGCGGTGGCGATGCGGCCCTCGCCCACTTAACACCATACCAAGGTTCTGGTATGGCGCGTCGCTAAGAGGGTTACGCCCCAATGATTTTCCAATAGGTTTCATTTCCATGAGAATGGCTAAGTATAGTTGCTGGCTCGCCAAGCCTATCACAACCCCTCCTCCTTTATCCGGGCTTGAGACCGGCTATGTCATTACAACATAGGCGGAGTTACACTTATTGTTTCCTTCATCTTTTAAATTTTCTAACCATCTTTACTTTTTACAAGAGCAAATATTTACCATGTGGATTATGGCAAACAAGAATTTCAATTTTTTTCCTCCCGAAATGATTTAATGTAGTACCTAGGAATTAGAAATCTAGTGATTCATGAATTAGTTTCAAATCAAGCATATGGGTATCACTATTCCTAGGTGGCCACATGCCAATTCAACCATCGAGTCATCTCATAAGCATTTTTTTAAACTAGGCAGAGAATGTCTAAGTCAATTAAAGAATGCTTATGAAATTCTAGATACTTGTTTAAATTTATACCAAGTAAGGTAGCATTCCTTTTTGAAGAACAAAAAAGAGCAATGCCAACACTTACTCTCGTGAGGATGCAAAAGAATTGAATGATGAGAAGGTGTAAACCTTCCTCACCAATGTAAGAAAAATCATTCAATCCTAATGTTACTAAAACGATTAAAAATTTTAAACGCATACCTCAATTGAAGAGTGGTCCAAGTTGAGGGTCGTTGTGTGAGAAACTCATGACCATAGATTCTTTTGTAGCCTTCATATTTGATGCCTTTTGCCAAGCTGAGGTTGGAGTTGGATAAGCCTCATCTCGCTCCTCCATCGGGCGATCATCTTGAGCATTTCTCCACTATGAACTCAAAATGAGATCGGTGGAGGGATATGTGCTTGAATTCCCCTGATGGTTTGTTGGGCTTGATGAGGTCTTCCAACCTCTTTACAAATTTTGTCCTGGCTGCACTAAAATTAAGAACAAACGAAACAACTCAAAAACGGGTTACGTTAGCTCAAAAGCAAATTTTACCATTTGTTAAATTGTTTTGTCCAACTTGATTTAACTTGCAAATGCAATGGGAATTAAGGGAAATATTTTATGTTTGAATTAGGAAGATGAATTAAGTGGTTATGCCCAAAGTTCATATCCAAATAAATTTATTTCCTGAGTCAAAATTTTAATTTTATGTTAGTTGGAGATTTTACCTTCCAACATGCAAGTGTGAAAATTAAAATATGATAAATGCAAATGCAAGGGTTGATGGGAAATTAAAGTATGCAATTTAGAAACTCAAATAAGAGATAGCTACCAATTCACCTATTGGCAAGGACTCACCAAATTCCAAGTCCAATGAGCAGGATATACCTCCGTTCGGTTGAGCATGATGACATGTCATCCATATCCGGAGATGAAGGTGTGGATGACTCTTTTGTTGACGAGCCAAATCTCCTTTGGTTGCCTTTTGGACAAGTGGGAGCTTATGTTGCAATGACTTTTCCTTCAAGATATTATTTTATGAACCTGGTGAGGCTTGTCCTTCTTCCGCCATTCCCTGTTGGCGACTTAGTGGACTTCGGTCATTTGGATGGCCCTGGATTCTCCATCTTCTTAGAATGTCATTGTGGATGACATGACGGAGTCTCCACATTCCTCATAAAGGCAATGAGGTTTTCCACTTATGGGGAGTGTTACTTCGACCTTCAATGTATTCTTTTGATCCAACCTATGCTTGATCTAGGATCAAGAGTCTCCCTTGGGCATAACGACACGTGGACTCCACAATCAAACAAGAAACGCTTCATCCACAGTGTTGTTTTGCCCAAAGTTGCACGGGTTTGGTCGAAGTGTAAGGTCCAACACGTGATTATGGAACCCTTGGATCTCGAATGCTATTCAAAGAGGCTTGTCCTTGGCCAAATTCTTTTTCGGTATGTCATTGATTTCTCCTTGTCCATGGACAAGATACATCAGGGTTGGCTAGTTGAAGTTGAATTCATTGGAACTCAAATTCACATAACCTCCTTGATTGTATTGATTCCACTTTTGAGCTCCTTGTTGGTAGTAACCTTCGGAGTTATTTGGAAACAAAATATCATCATGGGTCTTAGGGAAATAAAACCCCAAGAGTTCCATGTTGACATGAAATTTCACAAGATATGTGAATATCCATGGCTTAGATCCTCCAAACACTTCCTCATTAGCTTGAACTTCTTAATTTTTCAATAGGAGGTCCAGTTTTGTGGCCAGCATGTCCACCTTCTCAATGGTGTGCATGCCATGCCAACTGAACTGAAGCATTCATGGATCCATTTCTTTGAATGGTGACCATCTCCTCAATTACATCTCTATCATTCCCATGATCATTGAGAAGAGGTCACCTCCAACTTCAGCAAGAATGTGATCATAGCCTGATGAAGTCAACCCATTGTAGGAGTGTTGGATGATGAACCAAATATCCATCCCCATGGTGAAGGAAAACCAAGATATAATCTTGGAGCCTCACCCAAGCTTTGGGTATAGATGCCTTTGGCTCCTACTGGAAGCTGGAGAATCCTCCCGTTGCGGGCAACGATGTTGCCTAATGGGAACAATTTTTTGAGGAATGCCTTGAAGTATTAATGGAGTTAAGCTCTTGCGTCCTCTTTTGGCTTTCCCAAAGAATGGGCTAGCCAAACACTACCTTTTTTCACACAACAGAGAAAACAAAGCAATGGTAATCCTGTCTAATAACTACTAGTACTTATATCTTAATCATTAGTGATAGCTACCATGAACGCTTGTTTGTATGTCTTAACACCACGAATTATTTCCAGTGAGAGATGAGATCCGCAAGCTCACAAAAGATACCGTTGTAGCATTTCACCCAAGAGTATTCCCAAGGGTATTGTATTTATACCAAAGGAAGGCGGTGAAGTAAAGAGAACACTATTCTTATGGTCAAGGTACAAGGTACTAAGTAATTATCAGAACAGGGTAAGATGATAATAGGGGTAGTGTGACACATGCCTAAGCAATCCACTCTAAGGGTAAGGTTGTCCTAGTGAGGGTTAAGCTATGAGAAGGGGCTGCTCCTACCGTGCTCTAATTATTCATATACATAGCCTAATAAAGTACACATGAATATGCTAATGGTGAATACTAGGACTTAGTGGTCCAACATATCGGGCACAGGTTTACCCTTGAGAATATCAAGATGATTTCCGCCACGAGCCTGTGGCGTAGCCGAATGGGCTGTCACCACCTGCCGCCTATCCCTACAAATCGTGGAACTATGAGTCATCCAACGCTACTTGATTATCTAAGCACCATGCTTACATAACAAGTAAATACCTTACGAGTTGCAAGTACCTTCCTAAGTAAATGACTAACCTAAACATCATTGAATCCAATGTTGGGACCAAGCACTAACTTACTCATATTAACATAATCATATTAATACCTAATTAGACTATAGTGGTGGTGTATGATGTTTATATAATATAATAAAGGCCTTATAACTAGATCATAAGAACACCTACACCTAGCACATACATGCACTCCACAACCAAACAAGAAATGTTTCATCCAAGTATATGAATAAGTAAAGACTAATGATATTTATATAAAGCATAATATCACAATAAAAGAAAAGGTACATGAGCCATACCTTTCCAAATTTGGACTTGGTACTAGAGGCTCCTCTCTACAGCCTAACCTCCACTAAAGAACTTCGAGAACTACTGTATGCAAGAGAAAATGCTTGAGTGGAGTGTGTGAGAAGTTAGGTAACCCCCCTATTTATATGCGGAGTAGAGGCGGTTCCTGCCACAGTTAGCACGTGAATAAGTCATCATCGCCTTTAGGGAGCCATGAGGGGCCAACAATGATGTGTTTAAGAAATATTTATTCCTTCACATAATTGAGTTATATTAACGGTCGAAATTGGTATATACTGACCATCAACACTCCCACCGAGAGTGAGCCAATCGAGGAAGCCATGGCCCTTTAATTCTTAGACTCTCCTGAAAATGAAGAAGAAGAATAGCAATTCATCCAAGAAGAGGATGAATTGCATGAGACATTTGATTTACCCAAAGAAGAGCCATAAAAAAAGCCCACAATTGAGTTGAAAACCCTACCTCCTGGCCTACGCTATGCTTTCCTACACGAGGACGTGGAAGCTTCTGTCATCATAAGGGACAAGCTTTTACAAAGAAACTGCAAAACTCATGATCATCTTAGAAAAGCATAGATCTGTCCTAGGCTACTCACTCCAAGACCTTAAGGGAATCAACCCGGCTCTTTGCACCCATTGCATTCCCACTGACCCATTAAGCACACCATCTAGGGAACCTCAATTGAGGTTGAACAATGCTATGCGAGAGGTTGTCAAAAAGGAGGTCCTGAAACTCATGCACACCATGATAATTTATCTCGTTCCTCATAGTTAGTGGGGCAGCCCTATCCAATTAATTACCAAGAAAGGAGGAATGACGTTCGTTCGAAATGAGAGGAATGAACTCATTCCTCAAAGAACCATCACAGGATGGAGGATGTGTATTGACTATAGAAAACTCAACAAGGCAACAATGAAGGATCATTTCCCGCTGCCTTTCATTGATGAAATGCTTGAGCAGCTAGGAACGCATTCCTTCTTTTGTTTTCTTGATGGGTATTCTGGTTACCATCAAATTCCCACATCCACCCTAATGATCAAAGTAAGACCACCTTCACATACCCTTACAAAACCAATCGGCGAATGTCGCAAGGGTTGTGTAATGCACCCCGCTTCATTCAGAAGGTGCATGATGTTTATTTTATTAGACACGATTGAGGAAATCATGGAAGTTTTCATGGATGACTTTTCCGTATATGGGAAAACTTTTGATCATTGTCTTAAGAACCTAAAGGATCTTACAATGATGCCAAGAAAAGGACATGGTGCTAAATTGGGAAAAGTACCATTTTATGGTCTATGAAGGCATCATCTTAGAACAGTTGGTGTCCAAAAGGGGGCTTGAGGTGGACAAAGCTAAAATTAAAGTTATTGAAAAGCTTTCACCGCCCACCAACATTAAGGGTATCCGCAGCTTCTTAGACCATGTGGGTTTCTACCGACGATTTATCAAGGGTTTTCCAGAATCTCTAGACCCCTCACTAGCCTAGTAGCTAAAGATGTTCCCTTTGATTTCGAGGATGAGTGCCACAAATCTTTTAAAATCCTCAAGAAGGCACTCATCATAGCTCCAATCATTCAACCCCCGTGTTGGACGCTGCCATTCGAAATTATGTGTGGTGCTAGTGATTATACCGTTGGAGCGGTCCTTGGCCAAACAAAGGATAAGAAGCATCATGCAATAGCCTACACTAGCAAGACTCTAACAGGAGCTCAGCTTAACTATGCTACAACTGAAAAGGAGCTCCTAGCAGTTGTCTTTGATATCGATAAGTTTAGATCATACTTGGTTGGAGCAAAAGTCATAGTCTACATAGACCATGCCGCTTTGAAATATTTTCTCACCAAGAAAGATGCTAAGCCTAGGCTAATTCGATAGATTCTCCTACTCCAAGAGTTTGACTTGGACATAAGGGATAAAAAGGGGGTAGAGAATTATGTCGCTAATCACCTCCCATGTATAGAAATCCAAATACACCAAACATACTCATCAATGATTTCCTATGTGATGATATATTGCCCAAGGTGACCGACTCTAACCCTTGGTATGCGGACATTGCAAACATCATGGTTACGGTGTACATACCACCAGGGCGGGATAAGAAAAAGCTCATTTTTGAGAGTCGATGTCACATGTGGGATGACCATACCTCCATAGGGTATGTTCTAATGGGTTACTTAGGAGGTGTGTCCCAACAATCGAAGGCACCAAAATTATAGAAAGATGCCATGCAGCCCCCTATGGCAGGCACTACGGTGTTTACCAAACTCAGGCAAAGATCCGACAAAGTGAGTTATTTTGGGTCTGAATGTATGAGGATACAAAGAATTCGTTCGAAGATACCGGGAATGCCAAAAGAATGGAGGAATCACTGCTCGCAGTGCGATGCTCCTCACATACAATCTCCAGGTAGAATTATTTGATGTGTGGGGGGATCGACTTCATGGGACCTTTTCCAAAGTCCTATGATTGTGAGTATATTCTGGTGGCCGTAGATTATGTGTCCAAATGGGTAGAAGCATTACCATGCAAACATGTTGATGCCAAGACCGCTCGGAAAATGTTTCATGAAATCATTTTCCCACAGTTTGGAACTCCCTGAATGGTCATATGTGATGGTGGGTCTCATTTCATTGATAAGACCTTTCGGAGCTTACTAAGGGAGCTTATGGTAACGCAAAACATTGCTACTCCGTTTAACAAGTGGTCAAGCAGAAACTTCAAACAATTAAATAAAGAATATTATGCAAAAGACCATCTTTGAGATGGGGAATGGGTGGAAGAATAAACTACCCGATGCACTTTGGGCAGACTGTACTACGTTTAAGACACCCATTGGAATGTCACTATGAGGACCGGGTTCCTGACATCCAAGAATCACATTGGGTGGTATCGTGCGATGCGACAACCAACAGCACACACGAAAAGAATACGTGACACATACAAAATCTTTATTTCATAAGATAATCAATTTTACAACATAGTGTACATAAGGAATACATAAGCAGCAGGAAGAATATACTCAAACTCTCAACCTATCTAAGCCTGAGAGGAGAGGTCCATGCCCACGGACGCTTCTCACTAGCAACACGAAGAAAATAAAGTAGCGGTGAAGTCTCTCGTGAGCCATACACCTCGGAAGGTCTGAGGTCTCACGGACAACTACAAAAGCAACAGAAATAACATAACCTGCAAAATAACATAAATAGCAACCGTGAGCACAAAGGCTCAGCAAGACATCACCGTCTCACATAAATATGAAACTCTACATGCAGGGACTTGTAATATGGGAAAGTTGAATTGCATAAAGGACTCGCCTAATAGTAAATCCATATTTTCATATTTTAAGTAGCAGATTTGCACTGCATGTGCATGGTACATCATAAATTCAAAAATCAAACAAGAAACGCTTTATTTACGATGTTACATGTCTAAAGTTGCATAGGATGCATACAAATTAAATGTTTGGGAATGATAAATTTAATTGTGCTACTCCTAAGCCATACAAGTTGCAATACGACAATATATTCAATTCAGCAAGTTCATAATATTCCAACTACACTTTATTACTACGTCACAACTCAGTGAACAAGCGGTACTCAAATAACTGCAAGGGACGGTGATTGCAATCAGTAGACACCCGGTGTGAACGACACATACACCCGCGTGGAAGACACATCAGTGCTCTTCTCATCACGTGATAAGTGGCCACCTTTCACCCGTCATCCCAATGCCGAAACACTTCTATGATCCTCATCTAAGGTCCACTAAATGGAGACGTTGGAGTTGCCCGCTAGCAGATTTCCACAGACAGGGCTATGCACAGAGGACCATGTCCTGCTGCTTCCTACTCTACTTCCCGATCTCATATTCAGATTCATAAACCATTCTTGAACTAAATCCATGTGATTCTTATTCTCTGTATCGTGAGTAGATTCCAACCAGTCAACTTCTACCGATTCCACTAAAACATTAGCATAGCAATATAATACGATGAAGTGATGTTCTACCAGCTACTCCAAGGATTTGGTCATGCACATGGACTTTCAACCAAACCTGACCTAATGCACAATACATACCTCATACGTATAGTGTATACAAAATAAAAGTTTATAAAGGTGCTTAAATGCAAACTAGGACTTGCCTTGGGTTTTGACTAAATAAAAGTCAATAAAGTCATCTCTTGATTTGCAAAATGGATATTCCCATCAACTCTTGGCTTCAAGTACTCTTGATGCTCCATAATCAACTCATCGCAGCAAGTCCACCTTGGTTTCCTCCCCTCCATATGGTGCTCCTCATCGATCTCCTCCGTCATGATCACTATCCGATATTAATATGCAAATATAAAAGAGATGTGATTAACAATTCAACCCATGAAGCTGTTTACAACTTCAGACATGATTAAGACTGAAGAACATGGAAGTACTTGGTTCTCATGTTCATAGAACTACAGGGAAAACAATTTAAACCTAGTAAGTTTAGGTATTATCTTTAATATGCTTTGTGATTGACAAGGGGAAACAATCTGGATTCCTAAGGCCCAATGCAGCTGCAATTAACTTAATAAAGGACAAGGCCTGACTAAGAGTGAATTTCCTGCCTCTGTGGTCTACAGCAACAGAGAGGAAAAGGAATTGGAAAGACAATGGGATTTAAGCATAAAGTGATTTAGGCTTTCATATAAACATAGGGACACAAACTTTAATTTCTGAAGTTGAAAATATTTAATAGGGCTATAAATTAAACAGTGGCTCCTAGAGATGATATGCAGACTATATGCAAAGTTTGAGATTTTTCTGTGGCCTGGTGTGGTCACAATAATTCTCTAGGTGTTTTCCGTTATCTAAATTTACAGATTAAATCTTAGGTTTTTCATACATGGAAGTATTTTTTCGTGTAGGGCAGAGCACATGGAGTCTAGGAAAATTAGTTTCACATTTTTAAAGCTTCCCACAAGGAGATATGAATTTTACAAGATTGAAACATTTTCTGGAAATTCTTTCTGTTGTTTTTAGTATTTTCATAGACATAGAGCAAAACAGTGCCATTTGACATACTTAACAATGTCCAATGATGTTGAAACTTTTACTGTAGTCCCTGACTTTGTAGGCAACAATTTGGCTAAGTTTGAGAATTTTCCATTAACATTGCTTCTGGAATTAATTTTCAAAGATTTTGAGAAGAGGAATTAATCGGAAAATTCTAGGGCTTTTCATATAAAATATTTTGCACCATTGCAAAGTATTAGTAAAAAGGAACCTAACAAACTTTATTTGAGGATTTTTAGAGTTTTATAATGGCCTCTATGATTTTTCAAATTTTGAACATAATCTGGAATTATTTTCTTAATGGAATTCGTTTAAAAAAGATTGGGCCAATGGCATTGCTGCAACATGGTGCCCATAGAATAAAGGCATGTAGACACATGAGATCAAGGGGCCGCAATAGATCCCGTGAGGGGAAAATTTCACAGACAGATGGGGCCCACAGGTGCTTCTTCTCCATTGCGCCCGGCGGCGCTACGCGACGGGGCATGGCGGCACACGGCAGCGTGGTCGCCAGACTTAGGTTTCAGGGCTCCTCCGAAGCTAAAACCGGCCACCTGGAGTTAAAAGAGGACGGCGAGTCGGACGGTGGGTCAAGGTGTCGTGGAGGTGGTCGGGACGGCATCCGCGAAGCGCGGTAGCGGAGTATGAACTCCGGTGAGGGTGCGCCGGCATAGCAAGGCACTGTCTAACTCGGGAATTTGCATAAAAGAATCAGAGTGATGCGAATAATTGGAAAACGTATCATAGCCGTGAAGATAATGGTCGTAAAAAGGTTTTCCTCGGTGACCTAGGTCACAAGGCTGGCGGCGACAGAAACTTGTCGCCCCGAGACTAGGTTTGCTCTTGTTCTTTGAAAATTGGTTGGGGAGCATCGTTACGAGTTGTAGAAGATAAAGTTCTAATTGGACTGAAGCATCTTCAACCGTGGAAACGAAATTTCTTCATCGAATTACCTCGGTTCTAAAGAGTACCATAACAAAAACAGGTAATCCGTTTAACCGGAGTTAGGGACGGATTAGAGGCTTTAGGGAGAACAGAGTAGACACCATGGCAAACCTGGTAACGAGGTTGGATGGTCAGGAGAGAGCTTGAGGACGTGGTGTGATGAAGAACCGAAGGGGGCGGCCGAAGGTAGATGATGAGGCGATTCTTCGCTGTCCTAGCGGACAGCACGAGGAAGCAACGGTTGTTGGCATCGGGGAGGAAGGAAGAAAGCGCGTGCGTGCTTCAATGGCCACCGCTGGGCTAGGAACAACGGAAGGCGGCCGACGACGATGCAACAGCGACGGCAGTCCAAGCAACGATGAACAGCTCTGCTCACGGTGAAAACAGAGCACGAAGCAACCCCGCACCTGCTATGAGTTGATAAGGAGGAGGAAGAATATATGTTTTGCTGATTTGCACAGGGAAAGAAGCAAACTTGCTCTATTATTCTAATCATTGGGAGCCAAACTAAATTGTACCTTACAATACCAAGATGAACCAAAATTTGAGTTTTTTTTTAAAACAAAATTGGAAAGTTAAGTTTCAAATTTTACTTTAAAGTTTGAATACCCTTTATGGCACCATTTAAATATACAAGCAAACGATGACTAAATATGTAATCAATTTGGCAGGGGATAATTGAAAACATGAGAAATACATTTGTGTATTCCGATTTGTCATTTAACCATTTTATGTTTGGATTGAAGTTTGAATTCAAATATTTTCTCATAGGTTTGTGTTTTAATTAAAAGTATATGATGTCTAAAAGTGGTGAAACTTGGTAACTCTTCTATTTGACATATAGAGGACGCATTGGTAAACTCAAACTGGGAAGTGGATTATGAAACTTGGATTTTTTAATTGAAGTAGGAATTCGTTCTTTTAATTAAGTATTTGCTTCCATGCAAACATACACTCACCGCTCTTATTTAGTCTAAAGTTTTAAGAAGTCATAATTTGAGCATGATTTAATAGTTAACATATTTCGTGTGAGTTAAATTTCTATTTCAATTTAAAAAAATTTAAGTTCACATTTTCGAACTCTTGTTCTTTTCAAAAGCGGACTTTTACAATCCTTCCCACTTAAAGGAATCTCACTCCGATATTCTAGTGAAAGAAACAACAGAAAATGAGTAGTGGACGATTGGCAAAGCTGGTCTTTCACCCGTAGAATATGAAATGATTGGTAAAGATTGCAACGTTGCATGAATAGATTTACGATAATCTTCTTGTCTTCATGTTGCATCTTTGAAGATGCTATTACTTGAGTATGACGGGGTGCTCGAACTTGTATATGTTTCTATGGATTCGAGTCTCTATTTTGATAATCCTAACGGGTGCTCGAGCTTCCATTCGCGTCTTGCAATGCTTTCTCTAAAATTGAAAAGAGGTACTTTACTGTTCTAATCTTGACTTGAAGAATTTAACATTTGCTCCTCGCTTCTTTTTATCATCTTGATATCCTTGAACTAGCCATGCAATTGTTCTTATTGATTTGCTTTGTTTTGCACAAGTCCTTATAACCTTAACAAAGTATTTCCCAGACATGAATCAATGTGGTTTGTGAGATTAAAAAATAAATCAATAACCTCGTCTGGTTTTTAGTCAACAATAGGATCCCTTTTGCTGGGACACAATAGGATCCCAATGCTCTTATGTGGTCAAAACAGTATGTTTGCTAAATGTATGTCAACAAGGCTTTTGGACATATCAACGTCACCAAATGGTAGACGTCAAGGATGGAAACTCTTTCCAGTGGCATACGGGGACTAAATATTCAGTTCCACATATGTTTTCAAACAGCAAAGACTCAATTATATGGTAACCACAATGTTTTTGATGGATCAATGTCACCAAACATCAAATCAAGAATTCAGATCAAGTTCAAGGAGCTTCGCGAGGTTGAAAATCAAATGATACTATCGAGAATAAGGAGAATCAAGATTTTCACAAGATCGATCAGTTAATAATGATCTTATGATGAAGGATAGTATAGTTTCAACAATCAAGGTACTTGAACCTAAACAAGTCAAGGATGAAGTTTCAAGCTTTTGCATATTTATAAAGGACATCGAGTAATCGGTTTCCTTGGTAGTACTTAATGAAAAGATTTAAGCGTAGGATGATAAAACACAAGGTGTGATGAACAGGGTCCCGACAAACAAGGAATCACATTGGATGGTGTTGTGCGATGCGACACTCAATAGCACAACACAAAAAAAAACTCATAACACAAGTGAGCAACTTAAATTATTCTTAGAGTTTTATACAAAAGTGCTTACATGAGCATAAGTCTTCATACAACCCTCTCGAACCTACAATATAGCAGTAGTGCTCGTACCAGCTCGCGGATACTCCGCTCTAGCATCCTAGAAGAAAGCAGCGGTGTCCAGGGCTTCCATTGGCTATATACCCCGACGAGGGCAAATCCTAGGAACCCGTCATAGCTATATACCTGCAAAACTCGTATAAATGCAACTGTCAGCACAAGGCTCAGCAAGACTTACCCGTCTCACCTAAGAACATGAAACTCTACATGCTGGAAACATAAGACTTGAATATAAACTACAATAACTAAATGTTCACTATTAGTAGACCCTTGTTTCAATTTTATAATAGCAGGTGAAGTTGCTTAAAATCATAACTTTAGTTCTCATATAACTACTTCAACCAATTTGCTTAACCATACAATGGTTTCCACCCAGTTCTAGTTGTTACTATGTCACAACGCGGTGAACGAGTATGCTCTCTTTCACGAGCGACAGTGATTCGAATCATGAAACACCCAGCCTGACGTCACATACGCTCGTTTAGAAGAGACTTACGGTCCTCCCTTGTGATGCCATAAGTGACAACCTTTCACAGGACACCCAAATGGCAAAGCGGTCCCACCGTCCCGGAAGCATGCCCCACATACGAAATCGCCGCAGTGGTCACTACTATCCGTTGTCAGCTACCGGCCTAGGAAAGTGGGGATCACCTTAACACCCAAGTTAACAAGTTACATCGGTTTGCTGGGTCCACTAGAGCAAGTATGCATCCGATACAAATTCAAACTTGTCCAGCAGGGCCACAAATGATACAGTCCTCAATCGACATAGACAGGAACTATGCCCCAGAACCACGTTCTTGAGCATCCTAATCTTCATGCCCGGTCACCAGTTCCTTCCCAATTGATGGCACTTACTGTTCACGAGTAGAATACGTCTACTCGAGCCATACCACTTAATCCTTGTTCCATATTAAGCATCCACGGATTCTTGAGTCATGCGTGTTGAGTATCATACATCCCTAGACTTAATGCACAATTACCATCATATAGATTATAAAAGCAAAATATATTAACAACTTAAATGCAAACTAGGGCTTGTCTTAGGTTGTGGCTCGTGTAAATGTCAACAAGTCAGTGCTTGATCATCTTGGCGAAGGTCCTCATCATTCTTCTTTTTTCCTTGTCTTTAGTGTTGCTTGGGCAAATCTTGTGCTTGAGTGCTGCTTGAGTGAATCTTGTCCTTGTCGCTGCTTGGGCAATTCTTGTACTTGTTGTGGGGTCCATGCTAGTCCTCTTTCGAGTAGTGCTCTTCGTCGTTCTTCGTTATGTCATGTAGCGATATGATTATGCACATATACAAAACATTACAATTAATACATCGTACTCTAAGATTCTAATATACCACAGGAATGTATACTATCAAAAGTGGAGGTCCAGAGAGATCTATTGGAGTTGGACAATCTATACAGGAGGTGACCTAATTACTAATACATGAATCAGCTTATATGGCCTAAGATTGCCTAGCTGCTGCTGCAATAGTTTCACGATCTCTGTCATGATAGAGCAGATTCCACAAAGCACCAGAGAAGTTTTCAATTGTAACTGACGTGAGGACGCTCCTCCCCACTTCATTCCAGTACCATAGCGCCACATTTAGCATCCTTACTTTCACCTTGTAAGCATTTCAGCGAGCAGTTGGGATGCACGTTCGACTTGATGAGTCTTGTATAATTCATAGCTCGTCATGGTCTGAATTGCATGCTGGTTGTGACGCCACGATGTCCCTGTATCACAGATCAGTGTTGCACATCAAACTAGTTGGTTCTTTCCTTGCAACCATTTCATGGAACACCTTGGCTGCTAACTTGATCCGGGTAAACTTGCATAATTCAGAGCTAACGTTGGCCTAATTGTCTCTGTCGTAGTGTCGTCGACGTGTTCCTGCATCTCATACATCACTGCATTTCTGGTTGGACGCAGCCAAAGCTCGGAACATCGCGATGACGCCATGGAGGCAACAACGTCGATGCGGTTCAGCAGCCGAACAACTTTGAATGCGCGCGCTGCCTTGCCTGTGGTGCAGAAGTGGAGGAAGTGGATTGTGGGCGCTGCAGTGGCGGCATTGAGGTGAGACGCGGCAGAGACGATGATTCGGTGGCGGAATGCAGAGGGAACAGCCATGGACGCTGTCAAGCGTCGCGGGAGGTGCTGCAGCGAGGAACGCGGTGGGAGAGGAGCAACAGAGCTTGGATGGTGGTCTTGGATGGCGGCGAGGGTGAAGGCACAGTGAGCAGCAAGGAGTCTCGCCGGCGGACACGCGGACATGGCGTCATGGTGCTCACGGTTGACGCAGCAAGGCGCGCCCAGCAGGGACACGGCGGGCGGGCATCTGCACCTGATGCTTGGCCTGGACAGCGGCAAGGGCGGATGACTGTCGCCGGCATGGGCGTGATGCGAGCAGGGCTGCCGTGGGTGACAGCAGGGCTGGACACGTGCTTGGACGTGGGCGTGCACAAACAGGCGGTTGTGGTGCTGGCACTGGGGAATGGAGCAGGCGGCAGTGCGCGATTGGGCTGGCGAGCACTGGTGGACTTAGGAGTACGGCGAGGCGCACAGGCAAGCGGCCAACACCGTGGCGGCGCGAGCAGAGCGCGCGCGGCTGGCGCAAAGAGCAGGAAGGCGGTGCGCCATGGTGCGGATGACGGCTGGCGAGCAACCGGGAGGTGCGCGGCGTCGTTCAAGAGAGGTGCGGGCGATGCTGCCAAGCTAGGCGCATGCTGGAGCGGGAGGACGGAGCAGGACAGTGGGTTGCAGGCGAAGGTATGGCGGCACTGCCAGCGCTGCTGCGGCTGAGACGACGCGCGAGCAGGGCACTGCACGAGCACGACCTGGCGAGGCGCGCGCGGACGCCCTGGGCACGCGTGGTGGTGGGAAGCATACCAGCGGTGTGGCCATGGCAAACACTGAGGCTAGAGAGGGAACAACGTATGGTGCTGTCTTCTTGCTGCTATCGATAGGAATGAGACTGTTCATAGTGGTTGACCTCTATATCTCACCTCTATATTTAATCTCTAAAAAGATTCTCTCTTTACAATTTTATTCTCTCCATGCGTTCACCTCTAAATCAGACCTCTATACTATTTTTCATCTATTTTATTCCTTTCTCTCCCCTTTATTTCTTTTTTCCCTCCTTTCTTTCTCCTTTCTTCCTTCTCCCTCCATATAAAAGTGCCCCTACATTTGGCGCAATACTTTGGAGATCTGAGAAAATAACAGTGCCTTTAACACCACTGATGCGGTTGCCTCCCACCGCTAAACGCGTATAGCGGTTCCTTTAGCGGCACCGCTGCGCTCAATCGCACGGGAGGATAGGAACGTAGATGTTTCTCCCGATAGGAAAGTCAAGGGGATCGATACGGGAAAGAACGACAGGGATAAGGGTGGCAGCTGTTTTGGGCAATCCAACGAGGTGGAGCGGTGGGGTGGGCCTTGAGGCACTGTGATGTTAAACCAACGGACCAGGGCTCACCTACGGGAAGGTTGACTGGTGGTATAGGTGGCCAACGGGCCGTGCCGGGCCGGCCCGGCCCGAGCCCGGCCGGGCTCGTGCCTAAAAAAATTAGGCCCGGCACGGCCCGGAAAAAAATCGGGTCGTGCCAGGCCGGCCCATGGGTCGGGGGTCCAGGCCCAGGCACGGCCTGAATCCATTTTAACCGTGCCGGGTCGTGCCGGCCCGTAGACAATTTTACTTAAAAATATAATGAAAATAACCGAAAAATCACTATTCGGGCCTAAACGGACCGTGCTGGGCCGGGCCACCCGACGGGCCGACCGTGCCGGGCCTAATCGGGCCGTGCAGGCAAGCCCAACGGGCCGAAGATCCAGGCCCGGGCACGGCCCGTGTCGTGCCTCGGGCCGGCCCGGGCCCGATTTTTTCGGCCCGGGTCGTGCTCGTGCCGGGCCATTTTTGTCGTGCTTCGGGCTGGCCCGTTTGGCCCGGCCCATTTGGCCACCTCTAACTGGTGGGGCCTGCTTGCAGGTGAGGCCCACCTGTCAAGCACACACAAACAGCAGCAAACTTTTAAGTGCAAAATAAAATAGCAAGCAAAGTGTAAAAATCCCCAAAGTTTGCAGGTGGACTATCTGAATATGACAGACACAATAGTGCAATCCATTCTGCAATTTGAGTGCCCCCAGTTTAAACATTAATATGCAGTCAAAATATAATTTCTATTGCTCCATAAATCAAACTTGAACTTGCTTCATCCAGGCTGAAAAGATTTTTGAATTTGAACCTAACTTCTGACTTTGATTTTTTATAGACTCCTTGAATCTCCATAATTATGTACCTAATTCTTTAATTCCACTCATTTGCTAATCATTCTCCAAACTGTTTATAAAATTTTTGAAAGTTCCTATTCCGGACATCATTATTATTTAACTTAATTCAATCGAGTCTGATTTTTTTAATTCACATAATTTTTTTAAGTTTACTAATTTGTATTCTTATTTCTGTCAAATGTGGGCTTTTACACAAGGCTTGTGAAAAGATCAAAGTCATTCTACACTACTTAATAGTTTTGAAAGGAGATATACAATCTTGCTCAGATTTTTAGTATTAATCATGCATCTTATTTCTCTTATTCAATTAGTAATGATGTTTCATGATGCATCACATGTAGTATGACACAATGCACATGCATATGGTATGGTGCAAATGGTGGATACGTATGGTGCAAATGGTGCATATGTATGGTGCATACAAGGTTTTGCACATGATCGGTGGAGCAACTTTCAATGATTCTCAATATGTATGGTACATCATCTTTTATGTGGTGAGCAAGAATGAATAAGACAATTCAACACGAGTAAGGAATATCTCAAGTTTGCAAGGTGCGTATAACTTAGTTCTAAAGAGATGCTAACAAGGAATGTCACCTTTAAGAAGACCAATTTTATGAATCAGTGAGACCAGTGTTGACAGGAAGGATGGGAAATACACTAGTAAATCTTAATCTTCGTAAAGCTAGAGATCACCCTAACTGACTATTACGGTCGTTATATACCAATTTGGACCGTCAATATAACTCAATTATGTGAAGGAATGAATATTTCTTACACACATCATAGTCAGGTATTATATGCACATTTGAGGTGAATGCATGCCCACAAGGCAAGGAAACTCACTTCCAACCAATCCGACAATGCCATGTGGCTTCCCATGGATCCAATGGCCCACTTACAGGCGGGTACGAGCAGGTTTTCACCCCGATTCATCTAGAAGGTCCACAAAGGCCCACATATCACTATCCAGGAGCAAGTGGGAGCTGAGTAGGTCCAACGTCAGTTCGGCCGAACCACCTGTCCGGCTGAACTGGTAAAAGCACCAAACTCGGTCCAACTACACGTGTCAACCCCTTGTGGCTTCCTTGACGCGGGAGTAAGTGAAAGCCCGGGAGATTAGCACTCGAAACCGCCTGGGTGAGTGTATAGATAGGGGGGAGTGCCTCACCTCACTTCAAACACACCACTTGAGCATTCTCTCTTGTATACACTAGTTCTCCTAGGTCCTTCGTGGAGGTTAGGCTGTAGAGAGGAGCCTCAAGTCCAAAGTCCAAATTGGGGAAGATATGGCTTATGTACCTTTTTTTATATTTGTGACTTTATGCATAATACATATATTATCTTTAGTCTTTATTTATTCATATAATTGGGCAAAGCGTTTCTTATTTGATTGTGGAGTCCATGTATGTGCTAGGTGTAGATGTTATTATGATCTCGTCATAATGTTCGTATCTTGTTATCATAAACATTAGACACCAACACTATAGTATAGATTATGTATTAATATAATTATGTTAACATGAATATGTTAGTGCTTGGTTCCAACATTGATTCAACGATATTTAGGTTAGTCATTGCCTTAGGATGAATATTATGTTGCACCTCTTAAGGTATTTACTTAGCATGCAAACGTGGTGCTTGGATGGTTAAGTAGCATTGGATGCATCGTAGTCCACAGTTTGTAGAGGTAGGCGGTAGGTGGTGACAACCCTATCTGTCCGTTGTAATCCTCCATCGGCTATGACGTAGGCTCTTGGCGTGAGTCACCTGGTACACCAGGGTAAGCCCGTATCCGACGTGTTGGACCACTAAGCCCTAGTATTCACGTTAGCATATTCATGTGTACTTTATTGGGCTAGGTAGGATAGCTCTGTCTTGTAGTCTAACTCTCGCTAGGACAACCTTACCCTTAGAGTAGATTGCTTAGTTTTGTGTCACACTACCCTATTATGAATTTACCCCTGTCTTGATAATTGATTAGTATCCCATAGCTTGATCATAAGAATAGTGTTTACTTCACTTTACTGCCTTCCATTGGGATAAATACGATATCCTTGGGAATACTCTTCGATGAAATGCTACAACGGTATCTTTCGTGCATTTGGGGATCTCATCTCCTACCGGAGAAGATTTGTGGTGTTAAGAAATACCAACAAGGATTTCTGGTGCCGTTGCTGGTGAAGTCAATGGAAGTGAAGGATAGCTATCACTTGTGATTAAGCTATAGGTACTAATAGTTATTAGACAGGATTACCCTTCCTTGTTTTCTCCTTTTGTATGAAAACAGGGTAGTGTTGGCTAACCCATTTTATGGGATGGCCAACGAGGACGCAAGTGCTTAACTGCAAGATGGTTCAAGGCATACTCAACAAATATCCGCTAGGCAACACCATGGCCCTTCACGTAAGAATTTTAGCTTCTAGCAAGAGCCTAAGATATCCATTCCCAAGTTTGGGGGAGGCTCCAAGAGTTCTTCTTGGTTTGCCTCCATCATGGGGTGGATAGTTGGCCCTTCATCCAACACTCATGGCATGGGTTGGCTCCACCAATCCATGACCACATTCATGCTGGAGTTGAAGAAATCCTATTCTCAATCATCATGGATGAGAAGATGGTCTCCACTCAAGGGGTGGATTAAAGAATGCTCTACTTTGCTTAGCTTGGCATGCACACCACTTAACAAGGTGCACATGCTAGCTATTAAACTACACCTCCCATTTAAGTATCATGAAGATCAATCCAATGGAGAAGTGTTTGGAATTATCCAATTCATGGGTATTCACATGATTTGTGAAAATCCATGTCAATATGGGACACTTGGTAAAATCTTCCCAAAGACTCATGGGGATTCTTCCTTTCAAACAACAACTCCAATTGCTGTCACCTACAAGGAGGTCAAGGTTGGAATCAACATCACTCTTGTAATCAAGGAGGCTATGGGGACTTCAAAGGATTTAAGTTCAAATAGCCAACCTTGAAGTATCTTGTCAATAGCAAAGAAGAAATCAAGACAACATCTACATGAAGCTCTTGGCCAAGGACAAGAAAATTGAAAGAGCATTCAAGATCCAAGATATACCACAATCACTTGTTGGGATTCCTACACTTCGACCAAGACCATGCAACCTAGGGCAAGTGACACTGTGGATGAAGTGTTTCTTGTCTTATTGTGGAGTCCACATGTCATCATGCCCAAGAAAGTCTTTGATCCATGATCAAAGTATGGGTTCACTCAAAGGAACATCAAAAAGGTCAAAGTGGCCCCCTAAAGAAGGAGAAGCCTCACCATGCTTTAAAAGAATATATTCAAGAGAGAGAAATCATTGCTACATCAACAAGTCTTAATAAAGATGATAAAGAGGCTAGGGCCACCATGTGGCCCACATGTCCAAATGACAGCCAAAGTAGTTTTGGCATGTCAAGAAAGAAAAGTTGTCCACATCTTCAACTCCGAGATTAGACAACAAATCATCACACTAAACAGGACGGAGGTAAGTCCCACTCATCGGACTTTAAAAATTCGATTCCTTGCCAATAGGTTAATTTGTAGTTATCTCATGTTTGTTTCCCAATTGCAAGAATTTCCCATAAAAGCTTGTATTTTCATTTACCATGTTTGAATTTCCACACTTGCATGTTGGAATGTAAAATTTCCGACCATCATAAAACTAAAATTTTGAATTAGGAAATAAATTTATTTAGATATGAATCTTGGGCATAACCACTTGAATTCATCTTCCTAACTTAAACCACAAAAATTTTTCCTAATATTCAGTGCATTTGCAAGTTGTTTCAAGTTGGGCAAAGCAATTTGAAAAAGGGTACAACAGGCTTTTGAGCTAATGTAACCCATTTTCGAGTTGTTTTGTTTGTTCTGTATTTTGGTGCAGCCAGGACAAAATTTGTAAAGAGGTTGGAAGGCCCCATCAAGAGCATATCCCTCCATCGATCTCATTTTGAGTTCATGGTGGGGGAATGCTCAAGATGGTGACCCAATGGAGGAGTAAGATGAAGCTCATTCAACTCAAACCTCAACATGGCAGAAGACATTGAACATGAAGGCTTCACCAAAATTCATGGTCGTGAGTTTCTCACACGTTAGCATTGAAACCGGACTGCTCTTCAATTGAGGTACAAGTTTAAGTGCTGTCATTTCTCTTTTTGATTCTTCATAAAGGAATATCATCTTACTTGGGAATTAATTTAAACAAGTACCTAGAATTTCATGAGCATTGCTAAAATTGACTTAGACGTTTTCTGCCTAGGTTTAGTAAATAATTCTTATTAAATGGCTTAATGGTTGAATTGGTATGTAGCAACCAAGGAATAGTGATGCCATAATTTTGATTTGAAACTCATTCATGCATGGATCACTAAAATTCAAATTCCTAGGCAAGAAATAAAAAATGTTCAGGAGGATAAAATTGAGAATTTTGTTTGTCATAATCCACATGGTAAATATTTGCTCTTGTAAAAAGTTATGATGGTTAGAAACTTTAAAAGATGAAGGTATCCATATAGTGTATTTATATCACTTGCATTGTTATGAGTAGGAGCTTTATAAAATGTGCAATTAATTTATCCGTAATGCCCAACACTTATCAATGAATAATACGTACAAATGAATATTCGGTTACCTAACCCAAAAATTCATTTGTACAAGTATCAGGAGATAACCATCCTTCTCTATCATAGAGGGGAAGTTTGTAGGAGTAATATTACTATGCACGCATTCAATGATCCGATTGTTGGATACCCTAAGAGGATTCCATTTCAACATCTCTTGGCCAAGGAGTTAATTAGGATGGTTGTTACCTATCAGAAATTAAGTCCGAAGGTTGATCATAACTATATGAGGCTGGTGATTTGATATGGAAACCCTCCATGAGAATCCAATGAGATGCTACAAATATGTGAGAGTGTAGGATCAAAGAGCGCGTGAAAAGCTACCAGAGGGGGGGTGAATGGTCGATTAAAACATTTTCAGCGGAAGCAACAAAAACCCCTCGGCAGAAAAACAATCTGATAAGGAAACAATGTGTGCAACTAATCTAAACGTGTTCAACCGTGACAAAAGTGGTATATATTATAGATAATCAAGTCACGATGACACAACACACAAGAATCACGAAAAACCATCAAGAAAAACTCAAGTTATGATCAAGAGATTGAACAAAAGTCAATCTGTTCTACTCAAGTAAAAACCAGATCTGCAATAGTGCAAAGAAACTCGTGTATATCAAAAACCACAAATCCAATGCTCATAAAATTTTCACAGATGATAGATAATCAAGTTGTGAAGGCAACCCAAAGAGAATCACATCAATTTGATCTGTAAAACTAGAGTTATGATAAAAACACCGATGCAACATAGTGTTGTGTAGAAACTCAACGAGAAAAACTTGTCTGAAATGAGTCAGACGAACAAGGCACAAAATCTCCTATAGTCTACAATTTTTTTTATCAAAACACAAGAGGAACATCCCAAAGTCATCTTACCATGAGCTCTGGCCCCCTTGATTATATAACCAGTCCTAAGGCCAACGCAATCCAAACTAGAACTTTAATCCTACTCAGTTTCAACCAAAACTTTCCATAACTGCTCAAGACTCTTCCATACGCAGATAAAAGCAATCTTAAGTCTTCCAAACACCTTAGGAATGTATCTCACATTCCGAAAACAACTCAACTTAATGACCCAAACGAAATCCTATCATAACCAACTCAAATCTTTCCATATTTGAGTCAAACCCGACTCAGCCGTAGCCTGAGTCCATAATCCAGTCGGTTGGACCTTTCTGGCCACATCTTCACGTCCACATCTCTGCATCATGCCTTGGAACAATGTTGCCACATGCATGCACTCCTTTCACACGTGCAAAAACCTTACAACAACGTCCATGATACCTTCATATGCATTGTTCTAGACCCAAACATGCTGCGCGACCTCCTAATCAACTCAATCACAATTCCTCCCGAACTTGGTTGTTGAACCTCATCTTCTCCCTAAGACTAGTTCAATGGATCCCGTCACCAGACATGTATTGACCTCAAGCAACACCTGCAAATGAGTAAACAACTATCCTTTGCGAGCCCAAGTCCTCGACTTGACTCTCGTTAGTCCAAAAGCCACAACATCTTATGTGAGCACCTCACGTAAGCATGCCGCAAACCATACCAAAACATTAACCATCACAAATAGCCACAAAACTTCAAAAACATAGTAAAAGAATACTAAGCAAACTTCTCATAAGCCAAAAAACAAGTTTGAAATATTTCAAGTTAAAAGCAGAACCACTGCGATCTTGCACCGAACCTTGCCAAAGCTAACCAGACCTTGCTCCGGACCTAGCCAAAGCTAACCGGACCTTGCGAAAGCTAACCATACCTTGCACCGGACCTATCCAAAGCTAACCGGACCTTGCACCAGACCTAGCCAAAGTTTGTCGGACCTCACGTTGGACCTAGCCAATGTTTGCTGGACCTTGCACCAAACCTACCCAAAACATGTCAGACCTATCATCGAACCTTGCCAGAGCTATCCAGAATATGTTGGACCTATTGTCAGACCTTGTCGGAGCTCGAACCTAGAGTCAGACCTTGTAAAAAAGTGTGTTTTGACAATATTCACAACTTTCATCGAAATAGCCAATGTATTCACCACACATAGGTCTCACGGAGAGTATTATGTTCTCAACTATTCTAAGAACTCATTCAAGCTCAAGGGGATTGCCACCATCATTGGTTGTATGTTATTCCTTAACCAAGGAATGACAAGATCACATCCAATATATATTTGGTGCAAGTTGTTCCTATGTGGCTAGAAGGTATTTTATACATTAGTCAAGGAACAACGGATCACACTCAACCCATGTTGAGTGCACGCCATCCCTTTGCGGTTATAGGTATGTTGTGCCTTAGCCAAGGAACAATGGATCGTACTCAACACATGTTGGGTACTTGTCACTCCTTTGTGGTTAAAGGTTATCATTACCTTAGCTAAGGAATGACGGATCACACCCAATACATGATAGGTACAAGTTATTCCTTTGTGGCAAAAAGGAATGTTACACCTCAGTCAAATAATGATGGAACACACTCAACGCATGTTGAGTGCATGCCATTCCTTTGTAGCTAAAGGTTATCATTACCTTAGCCAAGGAATAACAAGGTACATCCAACCTATGGAAATCTTGAAGTGCGGACGAGCAACATCAACAACACTCTTCAAATGCACTCATAGAACCCATGGAAGGCAACTCAATATCGACACTCAACCATCCAATGCTAAAGCCTTGCTGCAACAAGGTTAGGCCAACCTCATGGCCTACATCCATCGTTAGGGTTTTAGCCCCTATCGCGGACATTGACCAAGAACAAGCTTGAGGGAGGACCCCCACTTGAGGTAACTTGTATCACACCCCATTTACATTCCTTTATTTTATTTCTTTCTTTCCACCACATTTTCACCTAAAAATATTTAATAATGTAGTATAGGTTAGGTTAATAAAATAAAAGATGTGCGGTAAGAATATTTTTACTTTGCATAAGTTGAAATGATGAATAGTTGCTCTATTTTTTTTCTCTAGCCCCTTGCATATAACTTAGTATTCTCCAAGTATTGGGTTTATTGGCCTAGAATATTCTTGCCTGAAAATTGGAAATTGTGGGTACCAAAAGCTCAGTCCAATCCTAGGTTGTTGTGGGATATGATATAGTGATAAGAGCTGCTAATATCCTAGTTGAAAGTGAAACTTGATTTCACAAAGAAAATTTAAAATGGGAGTTCCCAATTTGATAGAAATTCCTACCAAAGCCATATGATGATTTGAATTAGAAAAACCTTATGCATATGCTATTTGCCTTCACATTGAGCGACGGAGGAATCGACGGGCTCGTCACCCTCCAAGATTAGGCGTCACCTCTCGCCACCTGCCATCAGAGGGCCACTTGGCCAATTTGAGGACAGTGACGGGAAATCTCCTCGTGCCCCTAAAGTGGCACGACTTTCTAAGGAGCTAGCTTCTCTATGTTTGGAGAACAAGAAGCTATCGGACTTAGTGGCCGAAGGGCACGTTGAGAGGGCGGAACTGAAGGATGAACTCATATCCCTCAAGGAGGATATTGATGGTGTTCGCCATGGCATGGGCGCCAAGCTACAACGCGTATGCCATGCCGTTGGGAAGCCCAACATCTTTAACGCTCCATAGTTTAGATGTCTCGACCGCATAGGATGCTTACTAACTTAGTTTAGTTTTATTCCGAATTTTTATTTCATTAAATTTAGATTGAATAATGTAAGCATCCCCATATTTTGAGTTCATAAAGTGAACTTACCGGTTAATCTAACCCGGTAAAGTTCTCCCTTTAGTTTATTTCTGTTGAATAAAGAATTCGGGAAACAAGTGTGGGGGAGGCGCCCCAAATTCGCGAAATCCCGATGTGCAAAAATAGCATTGCATCTCGAAACACATCGTAACCGAACATATGACTTGACACATCAAAACAGAGCAACAGAAAAGCCAGAAGGGGGTCGGCTGAACCCCCTAGTTGGCCGACCTATTGTGGGGCCCACACAGCTCCGTTTTGCTCCACAAATCCGGTTTGGATCTTCTACCCCTGAATATGCATGTGTCGAAGTGTTAATGCGACACTTCCTCAGATCTGCTAGGAGCAGCCCGCGGAGGTTCTTTGATCGACAGGGCTTAGTTCTCAATCTAGTGGTCACACGTATGAGAGTATGAGACGGTGGTTTTTACGTGGTTCGGGCCGCAAGAGCGTAACACCCGATTCGACGGTGAGGTTGTATTGCTAGTGTGTGTGTGTGAATGTGTAGATTGGTTGTCGATTTTGCTGTCCTTTGTTACGATGGTGGTCCAGTCCTTTTATAGACAAGGCAAGACGCCTTACAAGTGGGGTCCAGGGCCCGACAGGTGGCCGCGGGGCGATCTTATCCTAAAGCTCTATGGCTTCTCGCCTAAGCTTCCTCTGGTCGCGACTTGAAGACTTATCGTCTTGCCACCTCGGTCGCCAGTGGCCCATGCATAGTCGCTGATGGTGTCAGGGGATGTCTGGTCCGTCTGTATTGTCGCCGCAAGCTACCCACTTGGCGGGGCGGGGTAGGCCTGTGGTGTCTTCATTGTGATGTGATTGGGCGCAACGGTCTCTCACCGTTGGCCTGCTCCGCGTTACCCGCCGGAGGTGGGTGCCAGTCTTCAGTTCTTGATTTAGACAGGGTGCACCATCTCTTAACTCCTGCACTTCACCGCCCAAGGTGAGTTGCGGGACACATGGCAGCTTTAGGGCTGGCTTCCGCTAGGGGAGGCCAAGCATGATTTTTTGGGGCACGTATCAGCTCCGGAGCCCTTCGGGGCTTGTGGTAGCTTCGGGTCCCTTCGTGACACGTTGTAGCTCTGGAGCCCTTCTCTGCGCGAGGCGTCCGCCCTGTTGCTTCGAGCCACATGGTCGCACTGGGTCCCATCTTTGTGGTCCATGTGGCAGCGCCAGATCCCGTACATGAGGAAGGTCGGGGTCCGGCACCTTCTAGACATGTGGTGCCACTGAACGTACCTTGGCACTTTCGGCTTGTGTGCGAGGATACCTCGTACATGAGGTACCGACAGCGGCCCCTGGGTCCTGCTTGGGGGGGAGGTGATGAGCCTGAGGTTGGAGCCCTTACCATGTTTTTCTACACTGCTCTTTGAATTTTGTCTTGGTCAGTCGAAGCGGTGGGCACTTATGCCAATGTGGGCACGCGTCCACTCCTGGTTGAGGGACTATGGTGACGAGATCTTTGCTTGTTGTAGTATCTCTGTCTTGTACGACACCTTTAACCGCGGTGGTTCCTAATGCAGCTATAGCACTTACGTTCGCTCTGCCTTTATGGGAACCGCTTCAGCTGTCTTCTCATGTGGCTGACTGCTTGGGACAACACTTTTGTCAGAGGGCCTAGCCCCCACTGTCATTGACACTATGGGTTGAGTGGTGTTGGCCGAATGTTTGCGATACGCACGAAGTGGTCAGGCGTTGTAGGGGTGATCAAAAAGTAAACCTTTGCTAGAGGGGATAGCTCCTTCCTTACTCACATCCCAGTGCCCGAGCTTTTGCCTTCTTCCTTGACTGCCTGAGCCTTCACCACTCAGTCAAATCTCTTATTTTTGCTTGCTCTGATGGCCTCCCTGTTGCCTCCTTCTTGTTTCCAGACGACCGAGGATCTGTTGCTGATGAGGCAATTACTTAACTTGGTGGCGGCGCAGCATGGGTGGATGATCCACTGCGGATCTCCCACTCTTGAAGACCTGCATGAAGATGAGACTGTCCTCTTTGCCGCGTACGTGTTTGCGGGGCTTGGGCTCCCGCTGTCGAGGTTCTTCCTCGCGGTGTTGGAGGAGTAAGGGCTGTAGCTTTACCACTTGTCGCCGAACTCCATCGCCGTGGTCGCTGTGTTCGTCCAGTTCTGTGAGGCATTCATGGGTTACCCGCCAACAGTGGAGCTGTTCTAGTTATTCTTCGTGATGAATACCACCTGAAAGAGCGCGATGACCCAAGTGGGTGCCTACTACTTCCGAAACTGGGACAAGACCTCCCAGACCTACATCCCTTTGCTCAAAGGGGGCAAGTGGAGCAGCTAGAGGGAAGATTGGGTGATCGTGCGGGTCGAGGCCCACGCTTCGCTAAAGATGCCGTCTGAAGGCCCAGCTTCCGATCCCACCACCTGGGAAGCTTTTCAGGGGTTGATGAAGGAGTACACGCTGATATTGAAGAGGATTCGAATCGTGGCGGGCAAAGGCTTGACCTCCCTGATGGTGCCGACAGACTTTTTGCACCACTGCACCACCCCTCACCAGAAGCGCCTGTACGGGGCCTAACTCTACACTGGTACCTATGATCAGTGCCGACTGGCTCCGGATGACCCCACCCCCGAAATGTTTGAGGGGATGTTGAACATGATGACATGCGACACGGTCGACAACGAGCACGTCTCCATCGCGGACGATTGCTAGCCGCTCTTCATGACCCCCGACTTGAGGGACAAACTGCGGAGCTTAATGCCGATGGTCAACGTGTTCGGCGTTGCCCGCCTACACCTTGAAGAGATGTATGGGGCTTTGGTGGTCCTGGAGTGGTGCTGCGTCATGACGCAACCAAGGTCAGGGTCTACCTCCCGTTCTTCGGAAAGGGCGAAGGTAGGGCCCCCAACATCCTCGGTCAGGGTGGAGGACAGCCAGCCAGCACCACTTCTAGCACTGGGAAAGCGCTCCCGCACTCTGGCCGCGGGTTCCGCCACCACTGCACCGAAGAAGTGAAAGCTAACATGGTGGGATAGTACCCCAATCTCTCATCGTGATGGAGCCGGAGTGGCCGAAGCTCCCATTGTCGACTTGGTTTCTGATTCCAGTGACGACACTAGTTTTGCACGAGACTAGGAGGAGTTTGTGCCAATGGCCATGTCGACACAAGCCGTCTTGGAGCTAGTGACGAAGACTGTGGTGCCAGCCTTGGTGTCGGGTCCAGAGGGCCTCTGTCGAAGTGCTGGATACAACACTTCCCCCGGACCTGCTGAGAAGTAGCCCGCGGAGGTTCTTTTATGGTTGGGGGACACAAGGTCAATATCAAGATGATGACCTCAGGGATTTATGTGGTTCAGGCCGCCTGGCGTAATACCCTACTCCATGGGGTTTATGTAGTTTTATAAAGCGAGTGAGTTCGCTAAGGTTTTGTCACGATCGCCTGGATCAGAATCCCCCCCATACTCGTGCGGTGCAGTCCTTTAATAGTTCTAAGGACTAACCGTTAGAAAGCTAGCCTGGCCCGACATGTGGCCCTGGCATGTTTAATTACCTAATACACTGTCTAAAGAGTATTAAGTACATTTAACAGTGTGGTAACATGTCTTCATGGAAGTGTTACCACTATTAATGGTACCCTGATCGTGGGTCATTAATATGGTATTAATGACATATTATCAGACCTTGTAATTGCTGCCTTAACCATCCTTGAATGTCTATAATGGTCATGATAGGTTTGTATTTCCGTTGGTGACGAAGGTCCGGAGGCTCCACACGTGGCAGATCCAGAGCTTTCCCTTGCGGGAGAGTAGGTCCATGGTTGTTGTACACGTGTCAGTATCGGAGCTCCTCTCTGACTGGGGCTAGGTCTGGGGCTGTTGTACACATGTAATCGCCGGAGCTTCCCTTGGTTGGGAGTTTTGTTCTGGGCTGATTTTAGACGTGTTAACTAGGGAGCCAGCCATGTGAGGGGAGCGGGTCCGGCGCAACGTGACATGTGGGACCAGCAAGGGCCTTCAACTCTGATGGGTGGAACTTTCTTGCACTTGTTCTGGTGTAGTGTGGTACCCGGTACTTGGGGTACCGACAGTGGCCCCCGGACCCACCTCTGGGAGAAACCCCTTGGGTTAAGTTGTTCTGCCGAAGGTGGGGCCATTCTCAATTCCCATGCTTCGATTTTCGAAAGTCCGCCGATAGATTGGCGGTTCGGGGATGAACCTTCAACGTGTGGCTTGTCATGAATACGGCAGATGAGATCTTTGAGTGCGGATCTCACGCAATTGAAGGTCGCTGGTTCCCAATACAAAAACCATATTGGTTCCGCATGCCCTCTCAGAGCATCGACTTTGGGTTTCCCACCGCTCATCATGGCAACGGTTGGCCTTGGGTAAGGACCTCGATCTCTTTGTCGGGGTGGGCCCATGCCCACTTGTCATTGACAGGGTAGATTTTTAAAAAGTACTCTTGATCTCATTGCAGTTTCCATCCAAGCGTCACAGAGGCTTACTTAAGAAGGAAAGTGCGCATGGTTTGAGGACTCTTTACGCCTTTGATCATCTTTATGCTCAGAGCCTCCCAAACTCCGCCTAACTTTCCATCCTTTTCTCCACTTTGCCGCGATGGAGTTGGGTCTCCCCAAGAGCTGCCTCAAGAGCGATGATGATCTGAAGAAAGTCTGGACCTATATGGGGTGGTCCAGCGACTCCTTCAACCATCTAGTCCATGCCGGCAAGCTCCCGTTCAAGAAGGAGCACGGCGGCAACATGTACTTCTCTGCGTACGCCATGGTGGGACTAATCCCACCTTTCTCAACTTTCCTTTTGATGCTGCTGGACTTCTATGTCTGCAGCTATACCACCTTGGCCCCCATTCTCTTCTTCTTGTGTCGATATTTGTCCACTTCTGCGAGATGTGGGTGGGTATTCCCCCCTGTGTCGAGCTTTTCCGCACCTTCTTCACCATCCACACCACCGGGAAGGGGTCCAAATTTCATGGCTTCTACTATTTCATGAAGCACAAGAAATGTCCCTACAAATACATGAGGTTGTTTCCTTCCGGCAAGTGGGACGACTGGAAGAAAGATTGGATTGTCGTTGCGGCGGAGGAGCACGAGAAGTTGGAGTTCCCTGAAGGTCTCCCAAATGTTGACACTGACGCATGGAGTGTGGTTCCAGTGCTGTCAGAGGCCTTCAACCCTGCCTCTCCGTGAATCCGTGGAAGGTGGATTGACCCCCCAGATGGTCTTCTGCAACTTCCTGGTCAACAGGTGGGCTCCGCTAAAGAAGAGAGAGAAGCTTACATCGGCCCTCAACAGCGTGGTGGATGAAGACCGAATTGAAATTTGTCTGAAATCCAACTTGGATGGCGTGGCTTTGGAGCTTCATATCAAGAAGTTCCAGCATGGAATTGATGTCGAAGGCGATGACTTAACTCCGCCGACAGCTTTCCTCCCTCTGAACATGGAGGCGCAGTTCAGCAGGGAGCTCCGGAGGAGTATGCCAGCGCTTGACGATCTTGGTGAGGTGGAAAGGCTTCCGACCACCAGACTGGCGATCCCCGGAGCTTCCAAGGGTGGTCCCACCCCCGCCCCAAGCCGAAGGACTGAAGACGTCGGCAAAGGCAAGGGCAAAGAGCCAGCTAAGCCTTCCAGCTGGAAGATGAAGTTGAAGCGCGCTGTCGGGAGGTCTGTTAGGCCTGCTCCTTCCATGATGGCTGCTTCTACCCGGAGGGAGAGGTCTTCTGCTACTACTCCTGCTCCGGTGCAAATGTCTTAAAGAGGCGTAAGCTCCGGGCAGTCGACCCCGCCCTCAGTGCCGGCTAGAAGCTCCAAGTTCGGGAGTTCTTCCCGTCGAAGGGAAGCTCCAGCCAAAAGAACTTCGACGGTTGTGAGTGTTCCTCAACTGAGGTCCGAAGCAGTTGTCTCACCAGATTTGGTGGGCTCTAGCTCCGGGCCTCAAAAGAAGAGGTTCCGAGGCGACTGGGGTGGTAGCATCCCAAGGTAAGCATTAATAGCTCACTCTAAAATGTTAATCTTGCTTTTGTATGTGTCTTTAATGTTCTCTTCCCTTTTATTTTTAGGGTGTCGAAGAAGGGACCCGGAGCTTCAACGCCTATTGCAACGGCTGGGGCCGCACCTGCCAAAGCTCCGGCTTCGATTGTTGAGCCTCCTCATCAAGCGGAGGTGGAAGTCGCGGCAGCTCCGGCGCCAGCTATCGTGAGCCTGGACTCGGAGTCCTCACCTGAAGCTCCTGTGGTAGCGCCGGACTCCAGGAGGGAAGTTGAAGAGGTTCCCCTAGCGGCAGAGGCTGATGCTCCAGCACCGGCGATGCAAGAAGTTCCGGCTTCCGAGCCAGAAGTTGTCGAAGCCCTGGCTATTGAGCCAGAGGTAGCTGAAGCCCAGGATATTAAGCCTGAGATCACCCAAGCTCTGACCCTTGTGCCGGAAACGGTTGAAGATTCGGCGGTTGAGTCAGAGGAGGTATAGGGTCCGGCTGCTGAGCCGGAGGAGGTTGAAGGTCCAGCAGCTGTGCCGGAGGTGGTTGAAGGTCCGGTGATTGTGCCGGAGACGGTCGCCGTGCTTGAGCCCGAGCCAGTGGAGGTTGAGGCTCCAGTTGAAGCTCCTGTTGCTGCTCTAGAAGTGGTGGTCCCGGAGGTACCAGAGCTAGAGCCAGAGCGGACTGCAGGGCCGGTGACAGGTCCTTCAACATTGGAGCCGTCGACTGAAAACCTGGAAGCAGTGCCTTCACCTGCTCCGGAGGCGGAAGTTCCCCCCGTGGGTTATTCTGCTGCCACTAAAGGGCTCCAAGAGAGTGGCCCCAGCGCTGCAGGAGTACATGGGACCACTATTGTAGTGCGGGACCCAATTTTTGTTACAGAGAACCCACTCGAGCCTGCGGAAATGATATCGGCAGGACCAGAACCTTTCCCTCTGGCGTTGTCCATAGACAACGCCTTCTTAAGCCTTCGACAGGTCCAGCTAGCCTTCGACCATGAGAGAAAAGCTTTGGAGGGGGAGCGCAACACCTTAAGGCGTTGGCGCAGCAGACTCCATTTTGAGACTAAGCTTGCTCAGACGAGGCTGGCTGACCAGAAGGAGTGGATACAAGGGGAGAAGGCCCGGTTAGAGTACTGGGACAAGTTAATGGAGGAGAAAGAGGCCGCCATCCGGGCGCTCGATGCTAACTCCAGGGAAATTTCGGAGCAAGCCAAAGAGAGACATGATGCTGCTGACGAGCGTTATGAAAAGCTCGCAGAGTTGAATGAAACTCTTATGAAGCATTGAGCGGACCTAGAGGCGAGGGAGGAAAAACTCCTGGGGCAACAAGAGGATGTGGTGAGAAGAGAGGCGGAGGTCACCTAGAAGTTAACTCTGGGTGAGAAAAATTTGGCAGATCGCAGCAAAAAGCTAGACCTATGGAAGAAGGAAGAGAGGAAGAAGAATTGGAAGGTGGGCCAAGAGCTCTCGAAAAGAGATTCTGACATTGCCGCTAGGGAGGAGAGAGTCAAGGGCAAGGAGAAAGACCTTGCTGAGAGGCGGAACCACATCCACCTTCGAGAGATGGAGCTGGCCGACCAGGAGAAGCAGGTTGATGAAGTCAAGCAGCAGCATGCTAAGTTGGTTGAGCGACTTGCCCATGAAGGTTCAGAGCTTGCGGCCACCCGGAGGTCTCTGGAAGAGCTGCGGAGCTCAAAGGCGACTGAGTCCCTGATGGTTTGGGACTTCTTGGGACGTGCGTACAGGGCCCTCGTGCCCCTTGGGTTTAGTCCAGTACGCCCAGAGAACCCAGCGCAGGAGTTGGACCAGACGCTGGCGGCACTTAGCTCTGCTTGCAGCAAACTCGACGCGATGGGTGACGTCATCGCCGATCAACTGGAGATGGAGGGTAAATCCTTGACCAAGAACATCGCTGAGTATGTCTTGGCATGTTACCGGAGCCGAGACCCCCAGTTCTCCCTTGATCCGGTCTTTGAAGGAAACATCACGAAAGATGAGGATGTCGCCAGGGCTAGTGTCCAAGAAGCTGCTGAGAAGGTTGCTTCATTTTTCCATAGGACCTAGATCCTCCAGTAGCTAGGACTTTTCTCCCTTTGTCCCTTGTAATCTCAATTTTGTAATCTAGTTCTTTTGATTAATGAAATCCTCCTTTTGCCTTGAATTTCACTTTGTCATCAATATAATGTGTCGTGTCTTGTTGGCCCCCTGGTACATGTGTACAGTTGAGATGTGTATATGTACCAAAGGTTATGATAGTATGTTGAAGTCTTCAATTTTGTAGCATCGAAGACAGGCTCCCTGCAAGGGTCAGAGCTTGGTAGCTCCGACGTCAACATATTAGATATTGACGGCGGACCTATCTTGGGAGATGTCAGAGCTTAGTAGCTCCGGCGTCATCCATCATTGCTATGAATTTTTGCTTTTCCTGTACATCAAAGGCAAGGGAGAAAGTAAAATTCATCCTCTTGTCTATAAATTGGTTGTGACTTATTGTTCTTATATGAACTTTTGGTCCGAAGAAACTCATCATGATAACAAACATTTTGATAGAATCTTCTGAGATCCACGTGCCTTTTTAGTACTCACCCTACTGAGGCCTGTCGGGGTGTAGGTAGAGTGGCGTACTTAGGGTGCAGGACCAGGCTAAGTCGATAGCACACTCCGGACCTAGGTTGGCTTGGCGTTCAGGCAAGTAGACTATGTGGCGGTGTTAAGATCCAGAAAGAATATCAATAAGTCTTGTAATGCATGTGAGTTACTTGGAACAAAATTCAAAAATATTTGCACAACTTCATTATAGACAAGCGGGGTAAAAATAATTTGACATATTGAGAATTGTACAAAAAGTAAATGCACATGGAGTCTGTTTTCACGCAATAATGCTTTTCATTATAGGTCCGGATTACAGGGGAGACAAGGACACACTTAGAGTGCAGGACCAAGCTAAATGTGCTATACATCTTGTGCTAGCCTAGAGCAAGTATTTACACTTTTAGTACTGCGACTGTGTCAAGTGTTACATGAACTTTCCGAACCCTCCCGGAGGGGTCCGGATGTTCTCCCGGAGGACTTGCTCGACTCTGTATAATGACTCTAAAACATGCATTGTGTGTAATCACAGACTCACCTCCGTTATTCTAAGCATAAAACTTACGGAGGTGCTCGATGTTCCAAGGATTGGGAAGTGGGATCCCATCCTCAGTTTCCAAGCAAACGCAGCCTGGTCGGGATACTTTAATGACTCAAAAAGGACCCTCCCAGCTGGGGGAAAGTTTTTCATCCCTTCACGAGTTAGTACCTTTCGAAGCACCAGGTCACCTTCTTTGAGCTGTCGGTCATGCACATGCCTTTGATGGTAGCGCCGGAGCGCTTGGCGATAATGTGCATTTCGAACAGCTGCTCGGCACCTTCCCTCGTCGACGAGGTCAAGGTCTTCATGCCAGAGCTGGTCCTGCGTGGCTTCGTCGAAGGTTCGGACCCGGAGGGACCCCAAGGTGATCTCTGTAGGAAGGTCTGCTTCAACTCCGTACACCAGGAAAAATGGAGTCTCCCTAGTTGATCGATTAGGTGTTGTCCTATTCGCTCATAATGTGGACGGAAGCTCTTCAATCCAGTTAGCTCCATGCTTTTTCAAGCGCTCATATATGCGCGTCTTGAGTCCTTTTAAGATTTCTGCATTTTCTCTCTCAGCTTGGCTATTGCTTGCTGGATGAGCTACTGAAGCATAGCTAAGTTGAATGCCGAGGTCTTCCCAATATTCTTGGAATGCAACACTTTTGAATTGAGTTCCGTTGTAAGTTATGACTTTGTTTGGAACTCCAAATCTGCATATAATGGACTTAAAGAACTTGATTGCTGATTGTTTGTTGATTTTTACTACTGGAGTTGCTTCCGGCCATTTTGTGAACTTGTCGATGGCGACATATAGGAACCTGTAACCTCCGACGGCTTTTGGGAAAGGTCCCAAGATATACTTGCCCCACACAGCGAATGGCCATGTAGGAGGTATCATTTGTAGTGATTGAGCCGGTGTGTGAATCTGTTTTGCATGGAAATGACATGCTTCACATTTCTTCACTAGCTCATCCGCATCCTGGAGTGCTGTAGGCCAGTAAAAGCCATGCCGAAAGGCTTTACCGACCAGCGTGCGAGAAGATGCGTGGTTCCCGCACTCGCCTCCATGGATTTCTGCGAGGATATCGCGGCCTTCTTCCCTTGCAATGCACCGCATTAGGATGTTGTTGGCACCGCATCGGTAGAGACCCCTTCTACCAACGTGTATCTTTTAGCCAATCTGACAATCCGGTCAGCGGATACACTGTCTTCAGGAAGGATATTGTCTTTCAAGTAGCTCCGGATCTCTGAGATCCATGCATCGGAACTGACTTGAGCTTCTGAGTCTTGCGTGCTGGGTTGCTCGGAGCTTCCGACAGCAACTAAGACCCTTGGTGAACGCCACGGTAACAGGGCCACCGGGACCACCAGCTTCGAGGTGCTAGTCTCTCCCCCTTCGCTCAGTTCGGCAGGCTGAGCTATTGGTTTTGATAATCTCTGGATGAAGATTTTGTCAGGAGCCGGAGCTCCAGTTGAGGCTTTCGTCGAGAGTTCATGAGCTTCAGAGTTATGAAGGCATTGAATATGATGGAGATCCAGGACTTCGAAGTCCTTCTGAAGCTTCTGGACTTCAAGGAGATAAGCAGCTAATTGAGAATTATTACAGGAGCATTCACCTTTCACTTGCTTGATGATGAGCTGTGAATCTCCCTTCACCAACAGCTGTGTTACACCATAAGATAGTGCTACCTTGAGTCCATAGATGAGGGCTTCATACTCCGCCATATTGTTGATTGCCTTGAGATCAAGGTGTACCATATACTTGACCTTCTCTCCAGACGGAGCTAGGAGGACTCCAGCTTCGGCCCCCTGCTTCTGCACGGAGCCGTCGAAGTAGAGGGTCCAGTGAGGCTCAGTGAATACCGGAACTTTGAGCTCTGGTTTCTGCACACTATGGCCCCCAGGGTTTGATGGAGAGGGAGTCCACTCCGCCACAAAGTCAGCCAAGGCTTGACTTTTAATTGCTTGTCTTGACACAAATTCTAGATCGAATTCTGCCAGCTCCACAGCCCACTTTGCAATATTCCCAGTAGAATTAGGGTTATGAAAAATTGCACGCAGTGGAAAAGAGGTTACCACTGATATTTTTTGGGCTTGGAAGTAATGATGAAGCTTTCTTGAGGCGATGAGAACTGCGTAAAGCAGTTTGTGCACCTCAATATATCTTGTCTTGGCATCGTGGAGTACTTCACTGATAAAGTACATTGGGCGTTGAAGTGTCCGGACCCTCCCGGAGGGGCCCGGAGCTTCCTCCTCATCAACCCAGACCCTCCCGAAGGGGTCCGGACCTTCTTGTTCAGTAGCAGTTACTCCTTCGTTCGAAGGAGGTTGATCCTCCAGCATCTCGCCTTGAGGATCCGTGCCTTGGGGTTGATACACAGACTCGCCTTCAGGTAGTTCCGGACCCTCCTGGAGGGGTCTAGAGTCCTGAATAGGGGATGGCTCCGGTCTTTCCGCGACCAGGACCATACTGACAACCTCTATAGTTGCTGAAATGTAAAATAGTAAAGGCTCACCAAGGTTTGGAGCTACTAGAATTGGTAGTGTGGTGAGGAGCTGCTTCAGCTCTTGAAACGCCATTTTTGCTTCTTCAGACCAATGAAACGGCCCGGACTTCCTCAAGAGTTTGAAGAAGGGTAGTGCCCATTCTGCCATTCTTGAGATAAACCGACTGAGCGTAGCTAGACATCCAGTCAACTTTTGGACATCTTTAATGCGGGCTAGGGGCCGCATTTCTTCTATAGCCTTTATCTTCGCCGGATTTGCTTCGATTCCTCGATGAGTCACTAAGAAACCCAAAAGCTTCCCGGAGCTAACCCTGAAGACACACTTGTCCGGGTTCAGTTTGGTGCGCGTAGTGCGCAACTTGTCGAAGACGGTTTGTAAGTTGTCAAGAAGTGAATCCTTGTTTTTGATCTTCATAACAATGTCATCAACATACATCTCCACCAAGTCTCTAATTAGCTCTCCAAATGTTTTGTACATGGCTCGCACAAATGTTGAAGCTGCATTTTTAAGACCGAATGGCATGGCAGTATAACAATACAATCCATCTACTGTTATGAAGGCAGTATGCTCTTCATCTTCCTTAGACATTTGGATTTGATGATATCCAGAATATGCATCTAAGAAACACAATAGTTCGCACCCGGAGGTGGAATCCACTATCTGATCTATTCTAGGTAGTGGAAATGGATCTTTTGGACATGCCTTATTTAAGGTGGTGTAGTCGATACACATCCAAAGCTTCCCACTGGCCTTGGGTACAACAATTGGGTTTTCCAACCATTTTTGATGAAAGACTTCCCGGATGAATCCAACTTCGAGCAACTTCTTGATTTCCTGTCGGATGAAGTTTTGTCGCTCCATTGATTGATCCTAGGGATCCCAGGCATTTGTGACGGTTGCCAGGCAAACATGTTGACCTTAGTCCGGAGGAAAGTGATGAGCGCGAGTTCCTATTTGTTGTTCAGACCCCCCGTTATACGGGTAGTCTGAGTAGCATCGGAATCGATTTGGATGACTTTGACAGGAACTTCAGCGTCGCCGCTTGGTTGCACACGTGGTGCGGAGGTAGAGCATTTGTGGCGAATGCTTGGAGGATTCGCAGCTGGCTCTTTTCCAGATGCTTCCTCTTGTGCTGTGGTAAGCGCATAGAGTTCTTCAAGAGGAGTGCCTCCTGCAGTGCAATCTCCAAGGATCCGGAGAACGCCCATAGGTGTTGGCATCTTCAACACCAAATAACCATAATGGGCAGCAGCCATAAACTTGTATAAAGCCAGCCTGCCCAAAATGGCATTGAATGGCAGACTGATCTGCGCAATGTCGAAAACCAATTTCTCGGTTCTGTAGTTCTCCCGGGTCCCGAAGGTCACTGGGAGTGTAATAGAACCAAGAGGAGTAATGGTTCCCGGACCTACTTTGGAGAAAGGTCAGGATGGACGGAGGTCCGAAGGCCTAAGATGAAGCTTAAAGAAAGCTTTGAAGCTTATGAGGTTAAGCTTGGAACCTCCATCCACCATCACATAGTGAATTTAGATATTGTTAATGGTGGGTGACACCATCAAAGAGAGTTGACCAGCCCCGATCATGTTTCGGGGACAGTCTGAAGCATCGAAAATGATGGGTGTGTCCATCCACTTCATATGTGGTTCTGCCTTTGCAACAAGAGCTACCATGGCCATGTCCCGCCGCATTGTCTTGAGGATGCGACGAGAGGTGATGTCCGAAGAACCACCATAGATGGTGTTCAGGGTTTTCCGACGTTCGTTGTCGGAGGCGTCGGAATCATCGATGATAGTGTTGTAGACGGCTTTCAAGACCTTTTTAGGGTCCTGGAAACCTAGCTCCTCTTCAGTCGGAGCTTCGTCGACTTTTTATTTCCTTCCCTTTGACGGAAAGGAACTTCTTCCCAGCACTTGTTGTAGCGCTCGGCAAGGTTCTGGACCTCCCGACACTCTTCCATGCTGTGTCGATTCGTCTTGTGGATTGGACACCATGCTTTGGAACTGTTGTCGTCCTCTGATGAAGGACGAGGTCGCTTCTCGGGGCATGACCCCCGGCTTCCAGGAGCTGCAGCAGCAGCAACCAGAGCGCCGACCGACGACTTCTTTTTGCCGTTGGGCTTTTTTTTCTTCTTGCCACTACCAGAGGTAGCAGCTTTAGTTTTGGAGGACTTTTGGTTGACCTCCAGAGCTGGCTTGGAGTGCATTTCACGACCCTCTGCAGCTCTAGCGCATTTGTCGGCTAGGCTGAAGAGCTCCGTGACGCTGGTAACTTCCTTAATAGCCAGCTTCTCTATCATATTCTTATCTTGAACACCCTGTCTGAATGCAATGATAACAGAAGAGCTTGATATAGATGGAATGGTATTTCATATCTGAGAGAATCGCTGGATGAAGGATCGTAGCGATTCCCCCGATGTTTGCTTAATAGCAAACATGTCCAGTTCAGTGCCGGGTCGGGTGTAGGAGCTCCCGAAGTTGGCAGTGAATTGCTGGCATAATTCCACCCAACTATTAATGGAGTCGGGTGGAAGACTCATGAACCAGGACCTTGCAGTCCTGGTTAAGGCCATCAAAAAGTAATTGGCCATTACAGCCTCATCACCCCCCGCTGCTAGTATGGCAGTAGAGTAGATTTGTAGAAATTCGGCGGGGTTGAATGTCCCGTCGAATTTTTTCGGCGAGGCTGGAACTTTTGTGGCCACCTGACCATACGTAGGTGCATGGCTAGGGCAGAACAACCTCCTCCTACTCCTTGAGAAGCAGGGTTGTCCCGAGCCTCTCGCCTTTCACGAGCACGCTCGATGTGGACTCAGCCATCCTGTTGCCGGTAACGGCGATCCAGTTTCGACCGCAAGTCATGGGTCGGAATCCTAGTGATGGTATGGGTGCGTTGTGCCCCGGGAGGCAACGAAGTCACCTGTTGGGAGGCGGCACACCTCCTTTGTTGAGAGGCTTGTGGACCAAGCCGACCAGAGATGGTCTGTCATTGTGAAGGTGCTCGCCTTGAAGGAGGACCTTGGTTGCTGATGCCTGCAGCCGCAGCTGCGACCAGATGGACAACATCAGCCCTCCACTGCTCCATAGCACCCTGGGGTGCGCCTGGAGGTGGTGGATGTTGCAGAAGAGCTCGCGCAACAATGAGCGCGTGCTCAGGGTTGTTGTTTGCTGATGCAGTGATCGATGCAGATGCCCCATCTCGTTGATTGGCATTGTTTGCCGGGATAGATGGTGATGCAGTGCCTGCCGGAGCGTTGGCACCTGCTAGTTGCTGAACATTGGAGGGGTTGCCTCCAGTAGGTTGTTCAACATGATTGCCGTTGGATGATCCAGCAGCTGAATTCACCATCTTGTGATCTTGGAACAAACGCTCCCCTACCTAGCGCGCCAAATGTCGATGTGTTGGATACGACACTTCCCCCAGACCCGCTGAGAAGCAGCCTGCGAAGGTTCTTTTATGGTTGAGGGACACAAGATCAATATCAAGATGATGACCTCAGGGATTTACATGGTTCGACCACATGAGCGTAACACCCTACTCCATGGGGTTTGTGTAGTTTTATTAAGCGAGTGAGTTCGCTAAGGTTTTGTCACGATCGCCTAGATCAGAATCCCCCCCATACCCGTGCAGTGCAGCCCTTTTATAGTTCTAAGGATTGACCATTACAAAGATGGCCTGGCCCGGCATGTGGCCCTGGCGTGTTTAATTACCTAACACACTGTCTAAAGAGTATTAAGTACATTTATTAGTGTGGTAACGTGTCTTCATGGCAGTGTACCATTATTAACAGTACACTGATCGTGTGTCATTAATATGGTATTAATGACACATTATGAGACCTTGTAATTGCTGCCTTAACCATCCTTGAATGTCTATAATGGTCATGATCGGCTTGTATTTCTGTTGGTGATGAAGGTCTGGAGGCTCCACATGTGGCAGATCCGGAGCTTTCCCTTATGGGAGAGTAGGTCCGGGGTTGCTGTACACATGTCAGGCCCCCTTTGGCAGAGCTCTACGGAGCTGATTCTCAGGCAGAATCAGAGAAGCTGTGCCAAACACTGTTTTTCAGAAGAAGTGATTCTTGGCTGATTCTGTGAAGTGATTCTCTGAAATGAACTAAGAGGCTGGAAGCTGAAAAAGGTAGCTTCTCCTGATTCTATGAAGTGATTTTTTGTCCTAATTCTAAGAGTTTATTCTAGAGAATCATAGAGAATCATTTTCAGTCACAGAATCACTTCAACAGAGAATCAGAAGTGAATCCAGAAAATCAGCTTTGTGGAGCTGTGCCAAAGGGGGCCTCAGTACCAGAGCTCCTCTCTGACTGGGGCTAGGTCCGGGGCTGTTGTACACGTGTAGTCGCCGGAGCTTCCCTTGGTTGGGAGTTTTGTTCCGGGCTTATTTTACACGTGTTAACCAGGGAGCCAGCCATGTGAGGGGAGCGGGTCGGTGCAACGTGACATGTGGGACCAGCAAGGGACTTCAACTATGACGGGTGGAACTTTCTTGCACTTGTTGCGGTACCGTGGGGTACCCGGTACGTGGGGTACAAACAACCTTGATTCTCTGGAGCAGACTGGCTTGCTGGTAAGGCGCAGTTTCTTCCTTCGCTAGTCTTTCATTGTTTTTTCGCTCTGATAAAGTTGGTTTTGGCTTTTCAGGGCATCATCACCTGACATAGTGCCCTTGGTGCTTCCCGAGGTGGGCTTGGTGATTCCCACACTTCCCAGAGTTCACGGGATCTGCTGCACCACACCCTTCACCTGAAGATGAAACGGTTTTCGGTGATGTCGATGTTCCTGCTCCTCCATCCGTCGGAGCAGATAGAGCCGAGGAGGTGCCAAACGAGGAGGTGGCCACTTTGGCCGTCGCGGCTACCCTTGGCTGAGCGGACCCGCCCATCGTTGATACTACGCTGGCACCAGACGTCATTGGCGCGCAAGACCGTGACTCACCAACGGCGGCCGGTGATACCTTCGTGACGGAGGAGAAAACTTGAGCACCGGGCAGCAACATTCTGATGCCTAGAGCTCCAACTGGGGAGCCATTTGGTCTGCAGGTGCTGGTGTCTGCCGCGAAGTCAGCAGAAGAGGCGGAGAGGCAGCCGTCTATGGTGACGGCCATGCCGATCTCCCTCTCCAATGTTGTTGTCACGGCCGAGTCCACTTTGCGCTAGGTGCAAGCTGCTTTCGCCTGAGAGTGGGATCAGCTTGGTGAGGAGTGGCGCTTTGGTGAAGTTGGTCGATGTCAAGAATAAGGAGCTCGAGGTGAACGCCCTGAAGGCCCATGCTGTTGCCGAAGCTCGCCTCAAGCTGTGCAAGGATAAGCGGTTGGAGTTGGTCTGCTGCGAGGTCGCCGTTGCTAATGCGGAACGGGACTTGGCAGTGAAGGAGGGAAAGGTCTCCCGGAGCCTCGGTGTGCTGGAGGAGAAGCGATGGGCTGCGCAGGACTCGGAGCTCGCCATCAATTGACAGTAGGAAAATATGTAGCATCGTGCTCGGGAGCTTGCCGACAAGGAGGAAGCAGCACAGAGAGAGGCAGAAGGCCTCCAGACCTCCCGCGCAGCTTAGGCGCAAGGGATCTGAGACTTCTTGGCCATTTCAACCCCTCAGACTTTGTCTCGTGCTGTGCGGGGAGCCATCTCAGGGGGTGCCCCAGCTGCTCCCTGCCTTGGACTCCCTCTACTCGATGTTGGGGTCAGTAAACACTGTCCTTGCAAGGTGGCTTGAGGTCGAAGGAAGGGAGCTAGCGAGTAGGTGGCTTCCCATGTCTTGGTATGATTTTAGAGCTGGTACTCGATGATCTCGCTGGAGTCGGTAGAGAAAGGCCCCTTCGATGAGCGAGAGGAGGAGGCGAGGGTCGAAGTCCAGGACCTTGCCAAGCATGTGGCCTCTTCGTTCTAGCGGAGTTGAGACCGGAGACACCAAGGTGGGGTACTTTTGTAACCGGGGATGACCCCTTTGTACGAATAATTGTTAATGAATGTGAATCCATGTTGTTTTGCTTGTTGTCTTGTCTTGTGCTTCTCAGTCTGTCGCTCCATGTCCTTAGATGCTTCTCAGTGTGCACACCTACCACTGGATCACAGGATGTCTTCAACAGCCCCCCAGCGGAGAAGGGGAGTTTGAGTGGATGGCTTCAGTGGGGCTCCTGGCACCAAGCTTTGTCTGAGTGTATTCATCGACTACATGCCCCTTGGGTGGTGCCAGAGCTGGCTGCTCTAGCGTCACCCACCATCGTTGTAGTGTTATTGATAGTAGGCCCCCTGAGTGGTGCCAGAGCTGGATGCTCCGGTGTTGCCCACCATCATCGTTGAGTTGTCGATGGTAGGCCCCATGGGAGGTGCCAGAGCTAGATGCTCTAGCAACGTCCACCACTAATGTGCAGCACTTCGACAGCAAGCCCCTGGGAAGTGCTGGAGCTGGATGCTCCGGCATCATCCACAACTGATGTGTAGCACTTCGACGGTAGGCCCCTGGTGCATAGGTACCACAAGAGAACCCTGTTAGCAACAAAGGCAGGGCAGGAGAGTATACACACTGATCGATGCTTGTTGCTGTCGTCTACATGTTGGGACGTCGACGGCAGGCCCCTTGGGTGGTGCCGGAGTTGGCTGCTCCAGCGTCGCCCACCATCATTGTAGAGTCGTCGACGGCGGGCCCTTTGGGTGGTGCCAGAGCTGGATGCTCTGGCATCGCCCACCATCGTTGCAGAAACATAAATGCATGCCCTCTGGGTGGTGCCAGAGCTGTATTCTCTGGCGTTGACCACCATCATCGTTGAGTTGTCGACGGCTGGCCCCCTGGGAGGTGCCGCAGCTAGATGCTCTGGCGTCGTCCACCACTGATGGGCAGCACTTTGACGGTAGTCCCCTGGGAAGCGCCAGAGTTGGATGCTCCGGTGTCGTCCACAACCGATGTGTAGCACTTCGACGGCAGGCCCCTGGTGCATAGGTACCACAAGAGAACCCTGTTAGCAACAAAGGTAGGGCACGAGAGTACACTGGTTGGCGCTTGTTGCTGCAGTCAACATGCTAGGATGTCGATGGCAGGCCCCTTGGGTGGCGTCGGAGCTGGATGCTCCGGCGTCGCCCACCATCGTCCCAGAAACGTCGACGGCAGGCCCCCTTGGAGGTGTCAGAGCTGGATGCTCTGGCATCGCCCACCATCGTAACTAGCTTTTTATGTCCTGCACACACAACAGGGGGCATATTTTTGCTCGTCGGTGATCTTTCCCTACTCTTTTAGTTTTTACCATGTCTTATAGTCCTGGGTGGTACGCGTGGTTTGGGTAATTCAGTGCATTATTCCTCGCCCTTAGTACTTAGTTGTAGTACTTGGAGGCAAAGCGCGCATGCTTAGGGTACAGGACCAGGCTAAGCAGGTTGCACGATCTGGATCTCCAGCTTGGCGTAGGGCTTTCGTGGGGGACCAGTTGGCACCACAGGGCCCCAAGTAAGATGTTAGCCACGGGAACCCGAAACACCTTGCAGGTACCTTAAACAATTACACCTTCCGCAGGGTTGCATAACTCCACTAGGGGTGATATAGAGAAAAAGTTCACTAGTATATGATGATAGTATACAAAAAAAATGAGACTAGCTTGATCAATCACAAAATTAATAGATAATTAAGTGAACTTAAGAGAAAGCACAGGGTAAGACAGTGATTTTTATTTAAATTGGCATTCATAGGAGGGGACTGGCTTTACAATAAGGCAACGACCCACTCTAGTTAGCAAGGGAAGCAGAATGTTCATGCTTAGGGTATAGGACCAAGCTAAATGGCTGAACACCCTGGACCTATCCCCCTCAGAGCTTGGTTGTCCTAAGCGCCGTTCCTTAGCACCATGACACCCTACATGGTATTACTATTATGATTAGGGATAGAACTTATGGAGGTGCTCTATGTTCCAAGGGTTGGGGAGGGGCTCTCCTTCTTTCGTGGTCAGGCAGACGCACCCGGGGTGGAATACCCGTGTCACTCAGAAGGGGACTGTTGATGGCTGTTATATAGCAATTTCACCCAACAATTTAACTCAATTATGTGAAGAAAATATCATTTATTGCACACATATCCTTTCTAATTAACCTATTTCCAATTGTCCTTAGAGAAAGTAGTGTATGCATGGATTCTATGCAGAATTGAAGTGAAACAAGGGGATGGATCTTATAAAATATCATTCCAACCAATCAGGAGACACCACATGGCACCACATGGATCAAATGGCCCACAAAAAGAAGTATCTGAGGCCATCCAACAGTGTAGCACCCATATTATGGAATGGGACCCACCTATAAGTCACCTGAAGGAAGAACTGGCCGTTTGGAGCCAAGACTAGGTCGGCCAACCCCCTAATTGGCCGACTAGTTCCTGGCGCCAAACAAGGTCAAATGCCATGTGTTGGCTCCTCCCGGCTTGAAGAGGTAAGGGGTGACTGATTCGCACGCTTTTGGTGGCGGGAATCGACCCTTCTCCAAGCTATAAATAGGACCCCTCACCCCTCACTTCAACACACACCACTTGAGTATTCATCAATTGTATCCACTACTCTCCATATTTTCAGAGGTGTATAAGCTTTAGAGAGGAGAGTCTCTAGTCCATAGTCCAAGTAGGAGAGGAGTAGAAGGAGTCTCTTCCCAATTTTCAATTGGAAAAGGTATGTCTCCCATATTCCTATTTGTATTTGTGACTTTATTCTTAATAAAGATGTTATCTTTAGTTTTCCATTGTTCATATACTTGTATGAAGCGTTTCTTGTTTGATTGTGGATTCCATGTCTATTGTAGGAGTAGTATTTACGATTATGCTATACCAGTATCTTTATATCATCATAAACACTATATACCTCCACTATAGTCTAATTAGCTATGATATGATTATGTTAACATGAATCACTTATCCTAGGAATTAACATTGATTCAATGATGATTTAGTTCATTGCATTAGGATGGCTTGTGCCTAGGCTCTTAAGGTTATTACTTAATATGCTAGCATGGTGCTAGGATAGAGAGTACCGTTTAATGTCTTGTATGCCCACCGATTGAAGAGGTAGGTAGTAGGTGGTGACAACCCTATCTGTCCTTTGTAATCCTCCACGTTCGGCTATGCCACATGCTCTTGGCAGGAGTCATCCTAGTATTTCTAGGGGCAAACCCGTGCCCGATATGTTAATCCACTTAGCATGAGAATTCATAATTGACACGATCACTTGTAACTAATCTAGGCTATGTATATGTACATTAGAAGCATAGTACGATTATCTACCTAACTTTAGTCTAGTTCCTATAATACCTCCTTTATCCCCTTAGGATAGATTGCTCTTGTGTGTGTCACACTAGCTCAATTACCCTTTATCCATCCTTGCTAGAACCCTACCTAGGCCAACCTTGCATTTCCACTTGATGATTGTTTTACTTCCATCTAGACTTTCTTTGGGAAAATATAAATGACACCCTTTGGGAATACTCTTTAAAGAGGAAATGCTATATCGATAGTTTCCATGCGCTCGCAGACGTTCATCTAAGATTTAAAGCCTACCAACAAGCATTTTTGGCACCACTGCTAGGGATGAATTGTTAGTAGTGCGTAGGAAATATCAACAAGCATTTCTGGCGCCGTTGCCGGGGAAGGCAGCCGAAATATTACATGATTGAGTGAATATGATAGGACCCTAGTTGGTTTTAGTAGGATGACCCTTCTTTGTTTTCGCATTTTATGGGAAAACAGGGTAGTATATGTCTGGTTTCTGCTTGCCAGAAAACTTTGTTGAAGATCCCGAATCCCTTCTGAGAAATCGACCTCATGTCATTACTCCTCAAAAGCTTCGAGCGGCAAAGAAAGCCAGCACAATTGCACCAACAACTGAAACACCAATGGCCTAGAAGACCCTTCGTGAGTTTTCGGCTCTCTCTGCTAACAATGTGCCTGTTGGGCCCACTGTAAACACGGAAGACGTAAACATTGAAATCAAGATTGGCCTTATCACTATGGTGCAAGCCAACCTATTTTGTGGGATAGCTAATGATGATGCAAGTGCTCACCTGCAACAGTTCCTTGAGATCTGCAGCACTTTTAAGATAAAGGACGTGTCTCTCGATGTCGTCCGCCTTAGGCTATTTTCGTTCTCTCTTCTTGGGAGAGCGAAACAGTTGTTCTACGTGAACTGAAGTGCTGTAGACACTTGGGATAAATGTTATACGGCATTCCTCGCCATGTTTTTCCTGTTGGTCAAAACCATTGCCCTAAGTAGAATAATTGCCAGCTTCCAACAAGATGCCAAGGAATCTATTCCCGAGGCTTGGGAAAGGCTTCAGGAATACATCCTAGCGTGTCCCCACCATGGGATGGATGGCTGGCTTGTTATCCAAAACTTTTACAACGTGCTGATCCCTTCCGCCCGTGACCATATTGATGCTGCTGCTGGAGGTGCCTTCTTCTCATTGACGGTGCCCAAAGCCAAATATTTGATTGAGAAGATGGTGTCAAACATGAGTTGGAGCGACGAGCGTCTCCATACCTGCCAATGAGGCATGCACACCTTGAAGGAGGTGGACATCATCGCTGCCAAATTGGACCTCCTAATGAAGAAAATTGATGGACAAGGCAATGGTGGGGTATGTGGCAATGTCTATGCCTTAGACTCTCACATCACTTGTGAAGTCTGTGGTAACACAGGCCATTTTGGCATTGATTGCCCAGAAACCCGTGAAGATGCCCTATACCTAACCAACAATGGAAACAACAATGGCTATCATCCAGTAGGTCTAGGATGGGGCCAACCACGCCCATTCTTTCAAGGAGGGTACAACAATAATGGCAACAATGGAAATCAACCCAACTTGAGAGAACTTACCGTTGTCCACCTGAAGATCAATGAGACTATATACAAGAAGTTGTCGGCCAATGACAAGACTCTAGTGAGCATAAATGCCAAGATTGAAGGACTATCTTCAGCCTTCAAGAATCAATTGAGTTTCAACGAGATGTTGGAAACTCAGTTGGCTCAACTGGCAGCTGTTGTTCCTCCAGTGGAGAATGGCAAGATGACAGGACAACCCGAACCCCCTATGTAAAATGTCATCATGATTTCTCTACAAGGAGGCAACTTGCTGAAGGACCATGGATGTCCTAAAATCTCATGCTCAATTGGGGCACACCACTTTGACAAGGCCCATTGTGACCTTGGAGCAAGTGTGAGTGTGATGCCCAAGGTGGTTTTTGACCAGCTGAACTTCACAGAACTTACTTTGACACCAATGCATCTCCAACTAGTTGATTCCTCAGCCCGTTATCCGACGGGTATCGCCAAAGATATTCAGGTGAAAATCCAAAACTGCTTCATACCCGTGGATTTCGTGATGCTCATCATGGAGGTCGAAAATGATACGCCGCTCATTCTTGGGCGACCATTCCTAAGCACCGCGAAGGCTCGCATAGATGTGGGAGATGGAGAAATCCACTTCTACATGAATGGCAAGGAGGAGAAGTTTAACTTCCACCCAAAGTTGGAGCAATGCTGCGTGATCCATATCAAGTATGGGCTGAATGTTAAGCACATTTAAGAGGTTGAAATCACACCTCCAAAGGTGGACCCGCTCATTGCATTCATAAGGAATTTGATCTATGCGGAAAACCCTTCTTGTCGCCCTCGTCGACACTCCAAGAACAATAGAAATCCGAGCCTCCCCAAAGGCCCAAGTCCACCAAGCCGCCAAAGAAGGAATGGTGGAAGAAGCAAGACAAGCCATCCAAGCCCATCCCTCGGGCCCGGATGTCAAAAATGAAGAAGGAGGAATGTCCATCTCATCGGATGGTGGTGAGACCTAGCCAATAGGTTAAATTAGTAGTTATCATTTTCTTTATTTTTCTTTTCTCTATATTTGATTTTCCCCATTTAGATTGTTTTTTCCCATTGCATATTTGGTTTTCTTAGTAAGTTGAGAATCGCATATTCTCAACTACCATTTTTATTTCTTTATTTTTCACAAAAATAAAATTGTTGGGTTTTGAAAAAGGAATTTTTATTTGGAAAATAATTTTTCATAGCTGCAAAAGTGGTATTTCACCAACGTGCTAATTTCATAGCCGTTGGGGAGCCACCTGCCAAAAGGAAGAACATGGGGGCCCACCTATCAGGTCGACCGACCCTCCTGTTTGGTCGACATGGGGAAAGAACCGTTTTGGCTCTCTCTCCTCCAATGGCTGCATTTGGTTCCCTAGTGACCATATGGGATTGCACACTATAATGGTGGCCATGAGGAGCTATACTCCTTAGACATCACCTCATTTCATATCTCCCCAAAGTCACTCTTGCTCACATTGTTTTCTCGCTCTTCATTGAAGCACTCTTGCTCAAACTCCCAACTCAAAAAGATTTGCTTTTGTTTGCATTTGCAATTTGCTCTCAAGTTCCTCAAGAGAAAATTCGTCGGGTTTTGCTTTCACTTACATCACCTCTTTCGTGTTTTTGCCTTGACGTGTTCTTGTTTGTTGTGGCCATGTAAGGAATGAAAAGATTGTTTGGAAAGAGGAAGTAGGCGGCAAGCTCAAGCCATGGTGGAGACTCAAGTGCACACCCCCCTTCCGTTGCTGCACCAAGTTTACGGAGGAGGAGTGGAGGACACTCCCATGGGTGGAGAAGCAACCCACACCAGCTTCTTCATGACGACGACATCGGCATCCAAAGTGAAGTTGAAGATCAAGCACGCAAGCTCCTCCAATATCATGAGTATTCTCGTACAAAATCTTATGATCCGGATTTGATCTCCAAAATAGGTATGGATTCTGAATTCTTTTTCATTTGGCGTGCATTAGGATGGGAAAACTTTGCTCACATAAAGGAGAAAGGTTCACGCCTTCTCTCCATACAATTCCTATGCACACTCAAGATAGGATTTGATGGTATTACTTTTAGATTATTTCAAAAATAATACAACATCCTATGGAAAGAATTAAGTGAAATCCTAGGCTTTCATAGACTTTGTTTGCTAGATTTAGACACTTTGCCTAAGTTTAACAAACAAAGTTTTTGGCAGGATTTAACTGGTGAGGTCAAATGTAGTGCACCTAGGAATAGCCACTTGCACAACCCTACTTTACGCTTGATGCATAGATGGGTGGCTATGATTATGTTCCCTGGAGGAGATGTAAGGATAATATATGATGATGAGCTGAAAATTTTATTTGTCATGACTAAAAAGATAAAAGTTGCTCCAATTATTGCCATGATGACACAATGGTAGATTACATTCCAAGGGTAGGGCCAATTGAATGTACTTCATTGATTACTCGTATTGCTACTAGGGTAGGAGCACTAGAATATTCTTCATTCGGATACATTGTAAATAAAAGAGAATTAATTAATGAAGATTATTTAGTACAAGGACATACCCTAAAGCATGATCAAGATGGATCTTTGTTATTTTATTATCCTGGCTTTGTCAATAAAACTTGGTTACCTAACCCAGATTATCATTTGTACAAATGTTGAAGGCTAACCATGGCCCTTCTTCCCATCGAGGAAGCCTGAAGAAGTAATGTCTCTGGCAGGGTAACTAGAAGTCGTACAACAAGAGCGGCCATGCCCCCGACAGCCTCCACGATCCATTAGTATGAAGAGAAAGAGAACCCAACATGTGATGCACCCAGATGGACTCAACCTCCTCCGTATGAGACCGAAGGTCCGTCTTGGCATGGATGGTCAGGTGCTACATGGGAGACACTCCTATCCACTTCAAGCTCTAGCAGCTTGCCTCCAACATCTATGAGAATATGTCATTCCACTTCGGCTAGAAGTCATCGTGACTATAGCCAAGGAATGACAGACCTCTCTAGACGTATGGAGGAGCTTGAAGTAAGGACGGGTGACATCTTCAACACTCTCCAAGGGCATGTGCAAGGTACCCAAGACTGACAACAATACATGGACGCTCAATTCACCAATTTCAACTCCATGCTACAACAACAACAAGCCGATCTCGCGGCATACTTCCCTCATCAAGGGTTCAACCCTCATCACAGAGGTGAGTGAAGAAAGAGCTTGGGGGGAAGACCCCCACTTGAGGTAAATTGTATCAACCCATTGCATTTTATTTTCCACTTATCCATCATCCACCTTGCATTTAAAAATAATAATAAAAAATAGGATAGTTTTATTTTCAATAAAATAAATGTTGTGCAGTAAGAATGATTTGGAATTCACATAGATGAAATGATGAATAGTTGCTCTGTTTTAATTTTCCTAAGTCCCTAGTTTACAACTTACTACTCTCCAACATATTGCTCTCATTGGCTAAAATTGCTTTTGCCTTGATTTGGAAATTGTGGGTAGTAAAAGATTAATCCATTCTAAGTTGTTGTGAGATATGATATAGTGATAGGGGTGCTATTCCTAGTTTGATAGTGAAACTTAGATTTTTGGAGAAATTCAAAAAAGATTTATGTTATCCTTATTTGATTGGAAATACCCACCAAAGCCATATGATACATTACATTGATAGACCTTATGCATATGATATTTGTATTCACATTGAGCTTTGTCAAACTAGTATAGACCTATGTGAGATTTCATTCATTACATTTTGTATTCAAGACTTCACTTGCACATGCTATACTTATACACTAGAAGTAAGCAAAATCCAACATACCACCATTCCAAAATAAAAAGAGAAACTCCATACCATTCATGCTTAATACTCTCTCCAAAATTCATTGCATAAAAAGGGAGTAGAAGACACGGCTACAAGAAAAAAGAAAGAAAAAAATAAATGCATGCTTACATCATAAGCATGAGAAAAAAAAGAGAGAAGTAGCCATGTTTCATCCCTGCAAAATAAGAGAGTCCACTCAAAAAGGAGTCATCTCAAGATCCACATCCACTCCATTCCATCACACATGCACAAGTTCTGAATCAAATTGTTTTGAATTGATTTCTCCTAAGGCTTACTCTTTTGACTTAGCAATACTATGTGTTGCAAATATGCCTACTATATTCCCTACCAAGCTCCACATACAAGCCTTATGTAGAGGTAGGATGAATTTAGGCAAAGTGCCTTGGTGAGAATTTATTTCCAATAAGCACAAAGGAGAGACTTGAGAGAATCAAATTGAGATACTTAAAATCTGAATTTAACTCTCCATAACTTGAGTGGAACTTGACTTCTAGGGTATGTGTGCTCCAGTTGTTGTTCTATCTTTCAACCACCCATGAATAGGAGAAGGCATAAGCGCCCATAATGACTTGATATGGGTGAAGTACCATGCCAATTTTTGCAATACTAGGTAGAGTATTTTCTTGTGCACATGGTACTTTTGAAAAATAGATCATAGTAGGAACTCCTGATCCTCAACCTAAACTCTTGTCTTTGCTCGGGACGAGCAAAGGATAAGCTTGGGGGAGTTTGTTGACGGCTGTTATATACCAATTTCACCCATCAATAAAACTCAATTATGTGAAGTAAATATCATTTCTTGCACACATTACCTTTCTACTTAACCTATTTCCACTTGTCCTTGGAGAAAGTAGTGCATGCAGAGATTCTATGCAGAATTGAAGTGAAACAAGGGGATGGATCATATAAAATATCATTCCAGCCAATCATGTGATGCCACATGGCACCACATGGATCAAATTGCCCACAAACGGAAGTATCCGAGGTTATCCAAAGGTATAGCACCCATAATGGAATGGGACCCACCTGTCAATCATTAGGAGGAAGAACTGGGTGTTTGGAGCTAGGACCAGGTCGGCTGACCCACCTAGTCGATCGACTAGTTCCTGGCACAGAACGTCGTCAAACGCCACGTGTTGGCTCCTCCCAGCTTGAAGAGGTCATGGGTGACTGATTCGTGCACTTTTTGTGGCGGGAACCAACCCTTCTCCAAGCTATAAATAGGACCCCTCACCCCTCACTTCAACAAACACCACTTGAGTATTCATCCATTGTATCCACTACTCTCCAAAGGTTTAGAAGAGTATAGGCTGTAGACAGGAGAGTCTCTAGTCCATATTCCAAGTAGGAGAGGAGTAGAAGGAGTCTCTTCCCAATTTCCAATTGGGAAAGGTATGTCTCCCATATTCCTATTTGTATTTGTGACTTTATTCTTAATAATGATGTTATCTTTAGTCTTCCATTGTTCATATAATTGGATGAAGCATTTCTTGTTTGATTGTGGATTCCATGTATGTGGTAGGAGTAGTATTTATGATTATGCTCCACAATTATCTTTATATCGTCATAAAAACTATAAACCTCCACTATAGTCTAATTAGCTATGATATGATTATGTTAACATGAATCACTTATGGTAGGAATTAACATTGGTTCAATGATGATTTAGTTCGTGGCCTTAGGATGGCTTGTGCCTAGGCTCTTAAGGTAATTACTTAATGTGCTAGCATGGAGCTAGGATAGAGAGTAGTGTTGATTGTCTTGTATGCCCACGGGTTGAAGAGGTAGGCAGTAGGTGGTGACAGTCCTATCTGTCCTTTGTAATCCTCCATGTTTGGCTATGCCACAGGCTCTTGGCGGGAGTCGTCCTAGTATTGTTAGGGTAAACCCGTGCCCGATGTTTTAATCCACTTATAATGAGAATTCATAGTTGACATGATCATTAGTAACTAACCTAGGCTATGTATATGTACATTAGAAGCATAGTAGGAGTATCTACCTAACTTTTAGTCTAGTTCCTCTATTACCTCCTTTATCCCCTTAGGATAGATTGCTCTTGTGTGTGTCACACTACCTCAATTACCCTTTATCTATCCTTGCTAGAATCCTACCTAGGCCAACCTAGCCTTTCCACTTGATGATTGTTTTACTTCCATCTAGCCTTCCTTTGGGAAAATATAAATGACACCCTTTGGGAATACTCTTTAAAGGGGAAATGCTATATCGATAGTTTCTGTGCGCTTACGGACGCTCATCTGAGATTTAAAACCTACCAACAAGCATTTATGGCCCCACTGCTAAGGATGTATTTTTAGTAGTACGTAGGAATATCAACAGGGCCCTCCCAGCCAGGGGAGAGTTTGTGTGCCCCTTCTCAAGAAAGTATTCGCTGCAGCACCAGATTGCCCGTCTGGAGCTCTCTACTCCACCTGAACTGCTCCCGGTAGCATCGGAGCACTTGCCGATATCGTGCGTTTCGGATGGTGGCGTGCCACCTTGCTTTGTCGATGAGGTCGACATCTTCGCGTCAAAGCTGGTCCTGCGCGGCTTCGTTGAATGACCAGACTCAGAGGGAGACCAGTGTGATCTTTGGGGGGGGGGGGGGGATAGCCTCGGCCCCATACACCAGGAAGAAAGGCGTTTCTCCTATGGCCCAGCTGGGCAGTGTTCGGCTGGCCCACAATGCACATGGGAGTTCGTCAACCTGCTTGGCACCATGTTTATCCAAGCAGTCATATGTTTGTGTCTTGAGGCCCCTGAGGATCTTAGCGTTGGCGCTTTCAACTTAACCGCTGCTCTTTGGGTGAGCTACGGACGCATAACAAATTTGGACGCTAAGATCTTCGCAGTAGTCTTGGAACACTGCACTGGTGAACTAGGTCCCGTTGTTGGTGATGATCCTTGTTCGGGACCCCAAACCTGCAGACGATCGACTTGATGAACTTGACTGCGGACTCCTTGTTGATGTTGATCACCGAGGCTGCCTCCAGCCACTTGGTGCACTTGTCTACAGCGACGAAGAGGAACCGGTATATTCTGACAGCCCCAGGGAAGGGTCCCAGGATATCTAGCCTCCAGATCGCGAACGGCTAGAAGGGTGGGATCATTTGTAGTGTTTGCACTGGAGTGTGAATCTGCTTGGTGTGAAACTGGCACGCCTTGCATATTTTCCCTAGCTTGACGGCGTCTTGGAGTGTCGTTGGCTAGTAGAAGCCATGTTGGATGCTTTACTGACCAGTGTGCGGGAAGCAGCATGATTCCTGCACTCTCCTTTGTGGATTTCTGCGAGCAAGTCGCAGCCCTCGTCCCGTGTTATGCACCGCAATAGGAAGCCATTGGTGCCACACCGACAGAGGTCTTCTTACACCAGCGCGTAGTGTTTCTCCATCCTTACGTCCACTCAGCCGACATGTGTTCCTCTGGAAGGATGTTGTCTTTTAGATAGTCCCAGATCTCTGTGATCCATGCATCGGGACTCTCCTGAGCTTCTAGATCTTGGGCGTTGGGTAATCTGGGGTCCCTGGTGATGCAGAAGAACCTCGATGAGCCCCACAGTTGCAGGGCCGTCGAGGTCCCCAGCTTTGAGGTGTTGGGCTCGCCTTCTTTGTTAGGCACTGCGGGCCTAGCTGTTGGTCGCACTAATCTCCTACCGAAGACACCTTCAGGAACCAGGGCCCCATTGGATGCCATAGTTGACAAGGCATCAGTGATGGAGTTGTCGGCGCGCGGCACATGGAAGAGGACCAAAGCCTCAAAACTAGCTTCTAACTTCTTGATGTGCAGTAAGTACGCCATGATCTGACGGTCATTGCAGCAGCATTCTCCCCGGACTTGCTTGATTATCATCTCAAAGTCTCCCTTGACCAGCATCTGCTTGACATCGAGACCCTGTGCAGCTATCAGTCTGAAGATGAGGGCTTCATATTCCGCCATATTGTTGGTTGCCTTGAAGTCAAGGCGCACCGCGTACTTGGACTGCTACCTTGTTGGGGAGGTGAGCAGTACACCAGCTCCATCCCATTGCTTATGCAATGATCCGTCGAAGAAGAGTGTCCAGTGGGGTTCGGTGAGCACTAGAGCCTTGGGCTCTGGCTCGCTGATTTCCAGGCCCCCATGTTGCTTGGTGAGGGAGTCCACTCAGCAACAAAGTCTGCTAGTGCTTGGCTCTTGATTGCATGCTGTAGCAAGAAGTCAAGATCAAACTCCACCAATTCTGTCGCCCATTTGGCGATGTTACCAGTCTCATTAGGACTGCGGAGCAATGCCCCTGGTGGGAATGAGGTCACCACTGAGACTTTGTGTGCCTAAAAGTAATGGCGAAGCTTCCTCAATGCAATTAGCACTGCATACAGTAGCTTGTGCATTTCAAGGTACCTCATTTTTGCTTCATGCAGGACTTCGTTGATGAAGTAGACCGGGCACTGGATAGTTTTGGCCCTCCCTTGGGAATCCAGCGCACCTTCTTCCATTTGCTCCGTGTCTAAAGACTCCACATTCCTTGAACCTAGGGCGTCCTCTAGGGGCTGGGACCCAGAGGCTTCTTGATCTCCGGGGCCCCCTGGGGGGACCTGGCTACCCTCCAGGGGTTGGAACCCGGAGGCATCTTGGTTGTTGGGGCCTCCTGTGGTCCCAAGCTCCGGGGCTCGGCATCAGTAGTAGGCCCCGTCTGTCTCTTGAGGTTGCTGGTTACCAGGTTGCTCCGCCACCAAGACCATGCCTACTACTTCTATCGTGGAGGCGATGTCAAGGTACAGAGGCTCCCTCGGCTCCGGGGCCAACATGATGGGTAGCGACATGAGTTGTCGCTTCAGCTCACAAAACTCATTTTCTGCCTCCTCTGTCCAGACAAACTGTCGAGACTGGCGCAACAGCTTGAAGAATGGGAGGGCTTGTTCAGCCAGTCTAGAGATGAACCGGCTGAGCGCTGCCAAGCAATCTACAAGCTTCTGTACGTCATTGATGCGGGCTGGAGGCTGCATCAGCTCTACCGCGTTGATCTTCTCCAGGCTTGTCTCGATCCCTCGGTGTGAGACCAAGAACCCAAGGATCTTTCTGGCTTTTACTCTAAACACGCACTAGGGCAAGGTTGTCTAACATTGATGTATGTGTTTGGATTTTGACAATGATATCATCGATGTACAACATTACTAGGTACTAAAAGAGATCCCCAAATGTTTTATGCATGGCAGTATAAAAGTAGGGAGGGAATTCTTAAGGTCGTAAGGCATGGAGACATAGCAGTAGAGGCCATCTACAGCTATAAATGTAATATGCTGTTCATCTTCTCTAGATATCGGGATTTGGTGGAACCCTGAGTAAGCGTCTAGAAAGCAGAGCAAGTCGCATCCCGAGGTTGAATCTACGATCTGATCTATCCTAGGTAGAGGAAAAGGATCTTTAGGAAATGCCTTGTTGAGCTTTGGGGCTGACGACAGGGTTGGGCAGCCACCAGGGATGATGGACTTCCCGAATGAAGCCAGCATAGAGCAGCTTCTTCATGTCTTCACAGATGAAGTTATGCTGCTCGATGGACTACTTCCGTGGCCTCTGCTGCACCGGCCGGGCATCGGGGTAGATCTTTAGGTGGTGCTCGATTACCTCCCTGGGGATGCCGGGCATCTGAGACGGTTGCCAGGCAAACACATCGACGTTAGCTTGCAGGAAGGTGATGAGCGCCAATCCCTACTTGATGTCTAGACTACCCGCAATGCGGGTGGTCTGGGCAGCATAGGAGCCAATCTGGATAGTCTTGATGGGTATGTCATCGTTGTCGGAGGGCTGCACCCGCGGTGCGGCAATGTAGTTGCACTTGCGCGAGCTCAGTGAAGACTGACTAGGTCTAGCATCGCCCGAGGCAGGTGTTGGGGCTGCCACCAGTGCTCGGAGCTCCTCCAAAGCAAATACCGCTGTTGTGCGATCTCCACAGATCTTGAGGACGCCGGAGGGAGTCGACATCTCGAGGACGAGGTAGACGTAGTGGACTATAGCCATGAATAGGTACATGATTGGCCTACCAATGATGGCGTTGTAGGGAAGGCTGACCTCCATGACGTCGAATAGGATATTCTCCGTCCTAAAGTTCTCGGGTGTTCTGAGGGTCACCCGGAGGTGGATGTTGTCGTACAGTATAATCTTCCCTGGCCCTATCCCTGCGAATGGTCTCAACAGGGCGAGTATGGACACAGGAATCTTCATATTATCAAAGGTCGCAGGCTGATGAGGTTGAGGCCGGCCCCGCCATCTATCAGGACGTGGTAGAACTTGATGTTGGCGATGAGCAAGGGCAGAAGCCCGGCTCCTGACATGTTCTCGTGGTAGTCGGAGGTGTCGAAGCTGATCGGCGTCTCCATCCATCTGTGATGCAGTGCCACAACGTCAGTAGGATCCAGCAACGCTACCGCTCGGCACAGGGTCTTGACTGCATTCTGGGACGCAGGTTCCCAAGATCCCCCACAGATGATGTGGAGTGCTTTGCGACACTCGTGGTCGCTATTGAAGGTGAGGTTCTCAGCTTGGTGGACTATTTCAACAGCTCGTTCTGGCTTTTGGAACTCCATCTCCATGTCTTTGTCGACCTGGTGGTCGACCTTTCGCGGCTTAGTCTTGTCGCCGCTCACAAGCTTGATGCTTACCATTGCATTGAAAGCAACCACTTTTTTGAGGGAAAAAGCCCCTACCTAGCGTGCCAAATTTTGTAGTGTTAATGCAACACATCCCTCATATCTGCTAAGGAGTAGCCCGCGGAGGTTCTTTGATCGGCAGAGCTTAGTTCTCAATCTAGTGATCGCGCATATGAGAGTATGAGACGGTAGTTTTTACATGGTTTGGGCCGCAAGAGCGTAACACCCTACTCCACGGTGAAGTTATATTGCTGGTGTGTGTGTGTGTGTGTGTGTGTGTGTGTGTGTGAATGCGTAGATTGGATGTCGATTTTGCTGTCTTTGTAAAGGTGGTGGTCTGGTCCTTTTATAAACAAGGACAAATGCCTTACAAGTTGGGTCCGGGGTCCGACAGGTGGCCCCGGGGCGATCTTATCCTAAAGATCTATGGCTTCTCACCTAAGTTTCCTCTGGCCGCTGCTTGAAGACTCACCATATGGCCGCCTCAGTCGCCAATGGCCCATGCATAGTCGCTAATGGTGTCAAGGGATGTCCCGTCCATCTGTCAGGTCACCACAAGCTATCCACTTGGCAGGGCAGGGTAGGCTTGTGGTGTCTTCACTGTGATGTGATTTGGTGCAGCGGTCTCTGACCGTTGGCATGCTCCGCATTACCTGTCGGAGGTGGGTGTCTGTCTTCAATGGTTGATTTAGACGGGGCGCACCATCCCTTAACTCCCTCACTTCACCACCCAAGGTGAGTTGCGGTACACATGGTAGCATTGGGGCTGGCCTCCGCTAGGGGAGGCCAGACTTTGTTCTTCGAGGCACGTGTCAGCTCCGAAGCCCTTCAGGGCATGTGGCAGCTCCGGGCCCCTTCGTGACACGTGGAAGCTCCGGAGCCCATCTTTGCGGGAGGCGTCCGCCCTGGTGCTTCTATCCACGTGGTTCTGCCGGACCTTGCCCTATTGTAGGATGCGGTCCCGCCTAAACACATGGCATCTTGGGAGCCTGTCCCTCAGGAGGAGTCGGGTCCCATATTTGTGGTCCACGTGGTAGCGCCGGATCCCGTACTTGAGGAAGGTCGGGGTCCAGCACCTTCTGGACACTTGGCGCCATTAAATGTACCTTGGCACTTTCGGCTTGTGTGCAAGGGTACCCCATATGCGGGGTACCGACAACATGCTACATTACCGTTTGAGTTGATTTAATACTTAATATTTGTAAGCAATTCAACTCAACAAATTAAAATGTATAACTTGGTATTCAAAATTTGCTTGAGCTGGAAATTTGAATGCTTTATATTTTGATTTATTGCCTTGTTTATGGTTCGCACAAGCAAAGTAGGAAAAACACGTCATCTAATTATTTGACTAGTGTGATGTGGTAAATCAGTTATTCGTGGAGATATCTCTTTGCTTCAAATTGATTTTGATGATTGCACAATTTGTAGTCTTGAACTTTGCCAGACTCTCTCATTGGACATTTAAAATACCCACCAAGGCTATATGATACAAATTCTTGAAAACCACATGCATATGCCACTTTGCTTTTTGTTGAATTTTGTCAAGCTCGTGACCCAATTTGAGTGACATGCATGAACCTTTTGACTTAGAAATTCTTGTGCACCTTATTCATGCAAAATTTCTCACATTGAGAATTTGCATCCACCATTCATCCACCCAATAAAGAAACTCCATACATTTTAGTCATCAAAAAGTTTCTCTAGATAAATAAAAAGGAGTAAAGACACGGCTATGAAAGAGAGAGAGAGAGAGAGAGAGAAGAAAAGCATCTACTCTTCAAAAAGAGGAAGTATGCCAAAAAAAAAAAGAAAATAAAGTAGCCATGTTTCATCCTTGAAGTGAGAAAACCATGGAGTCCACAAATATCCATTCCATTCATGTGCACAAGAATTTTCTTTGTCAATTTATTTGTTGCATAAGTCTCTCATAGGATCAAGTTTTTGACTTAGTAATATATGAATTGCAATGTGTGCCATAATTATCCTTACCAAGCTCGAGAAATAGCCATATTTAGTATAGGGACAAAATTGACATAACATGTCAAGGTGAGGATGAAAGCACTTTGAGATACTTGAGAGATTCCAAATAAGAGATAAGGGCAATTGTTTCTTTGACCTTTCGAATATAGCAAATCGTCAAATCATTTCGACAGGGGAAGATCCAAGAGAACTACATTCCAACCATTCCACTTTCAAACACCCAAGATTGATGTGGTAGCCACATTCCACAGAGGGAATTCATGAATTGAGGTATGAGTTGAAATATCTAGTATCCTCTTTTTCTAACTTATAGAAAATTTATGAATCACATTAGTTCTTTTTCTTGCCTTTACTCGAGGACGAGTAATGGACTAAGTGTGGGGGAGTTTGTTGACGGTCCTTAAGTGACGTATTTAGACCATCAATTCACCTCATAAATGTGCACAAAAGATAAACACAATATAGTGGTAGGGTTAAAAACTAAACAATTCCACAAGTGTTGGTGTTTATTTGTATGCAGGTGAATTTAGACCCAAAATACCAAGACATGCAGGGAGTAATACATAAAATTGGATTTCGACGAATCAGACGACACCACATGTCATCACATGGATCAAATGACCTAAAAACAGAAGTATTCGAGGACATCCAATGGTGTAGCACCCATATAAAGGGATAGGACCCACCTGGCAGAGACCTGGAGGAAGAATAGCCCCAATGGGTCTGATACCAGGTCGGCAGACCTCCCTAGTCGACCGACTAGGGGGTGGTGCCAAACCCGGGCAAATGCCACATGTTGACTCCTCCCACTTGAAGAAGTCATGGGTGACGGATTTGCGCGAATTTGGTGGCGGGGACCAACCCTTCTCCCCCCCCTATAAATAGGAACCCACACCTCACTTCACACACACGCCAAAAGTTGAGAATAGAGTACCACTCCTAAGGTTTAGAGTTGTCCTAGAAGCTGCCAAGTAGAAGGAGAGGGTGGTGAGCATTTAGAAGAAGGAGGCTTGGGCTTGTCAAGTCCCTCTTCTACACTTGTATCCCTACAAAGGTGTACTCAAATCAAGTAAGCCCTTTATGAATTCAATTCAAGTTTGATTATCAATTCATAGTAGTTTGCACAAGTAGTTACTTGTGGGTTCATTGCTTTAATTTATTAGATACTCTAGTTGTAGCTTTGTGTTCGAAACAACTAGAGTTGTGATTTAGAACATAAGCGTGGTGCTTAGGTTAGAAATCACCAGTGAATATCTTGTAGACCAACAGATTGAAGAGTTGGGCAGTAGGTGGTGACAGCCCTATCTGTCTGTCCTTAGTAATCCCCCACGTCCGGCTATGCCATAGTCTCTTGGCAGGAGTCGTCCTAGTATTGCTAGGGGTAAACCCATGCCCGAAGCAAGCAGCTACTGCAAATTCTTCTGAATTAGAATCAATACTTTGAATTCCCCTCTCTTCCTTGCCTACAAAACAACTTTGTGTCCTTGGTGAACTAGTTCGTAAGATTACACATACGTTCCTTGGATTTGATACCGTTGGGAATACTACTTAAGTGGAAGTGCTACACGACAATTTTCGTGCGCTTGCGGATTTTTATCTGTGATGTAACAAAAGTCAACAGCTACCCACTTGGCGGATTGGGGTAGGCATGCGACGCCTTTATTGTGATGCGATTTAGCGTAGCGGTACCTGACAAGAGGTGTGCACTGCATCTTGCGCCTATGGGAGGCGTGCTACTTCAATACCTGTCTTGGACAAGGTGCAATGCCCACTTACTCCCGCGACCTACCAGTCAGGTCAAGCTCCAGGACGCGTGGTAGCACAGGAGAAACCTCTGTTGGGGAGACCAGGTCCTGTACTGTGGGCCACGTGGCAGCCCCGAAGCCATCTCTAAGACGAGCCGGGGGTCCGGGACTGCAGGGCACATGGTGGATCCATAGCCCTCCTCTACGGTGGAGGGCGGCCCGGAGCTTTGGGCCATGTGATGCCACCGGAGCCCACTCCTTTAGAGGAGCGCGGTCCCATCCCGTTGGACACGTGGCAGCCCGGGAGCCTGTCTCCTCGGGGGATCCGAGTCTCGTCTTGAGGTTCACATGGCAGTAATAGAGCCTAGATCTAAGGAGGGATAGGGTTCACACTTGCGGACACGCGGCACTGCCGAACCCTGCCTCAGTGGGGAGGCGGGGTACTTAGGCGTTTTTATCCTATGCACGAGGGTACCCAATCTGCTGGGTACCGATGGTGGCCCCCGGGTCCACCTTGGGGAGAGGTGATGAACCCGAGGGTGGAGCGCTAGCATTTTTTTTCCCACGTCGCCTTTTGATTTTTGTCTTGGTTAGCCAAAGCAACGCACCTCTGCCATCACGACCACTCCTGCTCTCCCGGTTGAGGGGTCGCGGCGACGCAAATCTTTGCTTGCCATAATATATTTGCTTGCCGAAGTTCCTTAAACCATGACGATTCCCAACATAGTTGCAGCGCTTCCGCTGCTCCACCTTTATGGGGCCGTTGAGCTGTCTTCCCAGGTGGCAGACTGCTCAGGTCAATTCTTCTAACAGGAGACCTAGGCCCCACTGTCATGGGCACTGCGGGTTGAGCAGTGCGTGCTGGGCCTAGGCGACCTGCACGATGTGCTCAAGCGTTGTGGAGGTGAGCGAAAAGGAAACTTTTGTTGGCAGAGGCAGTTCCTTCCTTACTCACACCCTATCACCTGAGCCTTCATCTTCCTCCTTGAGCGCCCGAGCCTTCACCACCTACAAAGCTCTTGTTTTTGCATGCTCCAATGGCCTCCATGCTGCCTCCTCTCCATGCCAAGAAGGAAAAGGACTTGATGCCGATCAGGCGGCTACTAGGCTGGCAGGCCGCGGAGCAAAGGTGGATGATCCGCTGTAGATCTCCCTCTCTTCACGACTTGCATGAAGACGAGATAATTCTTTTCACCGCGTACGTGGCTGCGGGGCTCGGGCTCTCGGTGTCCTCATTCTTCCTCGCATTTCTGGGGGAGTTCCTCCTGCAGCTGCATCACCTGTCTCCGAACTCCATCGCCATGGTTGCTATGTTTGTCCACCTCTGCAAGGCATTCGTGGGCCTTCTGCCTATGGTGGAGATGTTCCGGTTCTTCTTCATGATGAAGACCACCAGAAAAAGTGCAACAAGTCAGGTGGGGGCCTACTACTTTCAACACAGAGAGAAGATCTCCCATCTCTACATTGCACCCCTAGAAGGAGCCAAATGGAGCCGTTGGAGCGAGGACTGGGCGGTCGTGCAGACGGAAGCCCATGCCCTTCAAAAGCTGCCGACTTAGGATCCGACTTCCGAGCCCTCTTATTGGGAATAGTTTTAGAAGCTGGCGAAGGAATATAAGCCCCCGATGTGGACGATCAAGCTCCTGGAACAAGGGGGCTTGACCTCCCTGATAGTGTTGGGGGACTTCTTGTCCCACAATATCGCCCCTCTCCAGCAGCGTGAGTACAGTGCCTGGGTCTACACCGGCATGTATGACCCGTGCCGGTTGGACACTGTAAAAGCCCGCTTTTGAAAAGAACATGAATGCAAAAATGTGGACTTAAAATTTTTTATTAGGAATTTGAATTCACATGAACTAGTTCGACAAATAAACAAGGTTAAGAATAGAACCTCTAAACAACATTACCTTAGATGAGAGATTATGATGGTATCTTTACACTTAAGAAAATAATTAGGAAAAAGGGGAAATGCCAAATGCAATTCAAAAGAAATGAGTCCCGCATGTTCACTGTGTTGTGACGTAGTAAATAATGAAGAAGCCAGGAGAATATGATGTATTGAATTATAATTGCTTTGCAACTATGATTACTATAGAATAAGTTTACTAAAGTTACTTTTATTGAACCTTTAAGCTGCTGCTAATAACTTGAAAATTAAGGATCAACATGTGGCCAAGCCATTTACTGTTGTATCTATTCCAACGTTAAGTATCCCTGCATGTAGAGTTCCATGTTTAGGTGAGACGGTTAAATCTTGCTGAGCCTCCGTGCTCACGATTGCTATATTAAGTTATTTGCAGGTGAGACGTATGAAGAAGGGCCCGAAGATGAGGCGATGCCCCCGTCGGGGTATACCGCCGAGTGGGAGCCCTGCACGCCGCCGTGAATTGTTGTGTGTTGCTAGTGTGTAGCGTCCCAGGCTGGACGGCTACACTTTTGCATAGCTAGGCTGAGAGTTTAGCTATGAGTATTACTTCCGCTATATATTAAGTATTGTAAAAGACTTCTGCTGTTTCTATAAATAAAACTTTGTATTTTGTCATATTCTTTTCGTGTGTGCTGTTGGGTGCCGCATTGCACGGCACCACCCTCTGTGATTCCTGGAATGTGTGGACCCGATCCTCATAGTCTGGTATCAGAGCTGCATTGGGAATAGCATGCTCGAAAAAAGCCTATTTTTGAAAAATCCAAAGTAGTCAAGTGAGGATTAGTCTATATGCCCACATAAGGACTATAATAGCATAGTTATTAAGGTGGCAAAGCTAACATACTTGTTATTATATTCTGTAATGACACTCCGACATCAGGTAAGAAGTAAGATACGCCATCGCAAGCGGGTCAATTGCAGTAAGTGCCCTTGTATGAGAGGTAGTACGGTGTTAGTTTCCGTGGGTTGGCACGGAAGTTAATATGAGTCTCCGAACCTTCTCATGGTTCTGGGAACATATGAAAACACTGCTCCCCAGCATGCTTCAGGCAAAAGTGTGGATACCCCATCGTGTGGTCAGAAACACGAAGTATGCAACTCTTGAACGTTCAATGTTAAAAGGGTCATATGCAACGCTGATCCCTAGCGCAAGAGATAAATTATGTGGCCACCGATCATGCGGTTGAAAGGCACGTAGTGTGTTTTTTAATAAACACATGAAGGCACGTACTTTGACTGCCTGAAATGATCGTCCATGCGGGCTGTGCCATACGGTACCATAATGAGTGTTTTGTAAATTGAGTGTCTTATGCAGGCACACTAACCGCATTGATTGTATTGCTCTTAGAAAACGCTTGCGAGTGACCGTTTATAGCGTCACCGATTGATACGAATATGCCGGTATCCGGTTAGGATTTTCACTTTTATGAGGCACGTAGTACCGACATGTATCCCATTGTTGCATAAATCAAGATTGCTGTAAAATGGTCAAATAAGATGTAAGAATACTATAATTAGCTATCGATCTCTGATTTTAAACTAAGTTTAAAAATTGGGATAAGTTTGAACTCAAAAGTTCAAAAAAATCCAGAGTGCCCTGTTTTCTATCAGCATTTGACATGACTTCAAAAATCTATAACTCCCAGTAAAGAACTCCAATGAAGAAGTACCATATATTGATAGAAATAACAGAGAGTCTACTAAAACTTTTATGTTTATTCCCAGAGCAGAATCCATCTCTAACCTGTCCAAAATGTCGAAATTCCAAACTCTGTCAAATCTGGACAGATACTGAAAATGGTTTCTGGACTCTTCGTAAATCGACCGTAACTCTCTGTAGAAAATTCAAATGGGTTCATATGATACATTCCCGGAAACCTTACGATATGTGTAACAATGTTGTAATTTAAATTTCTGTCAAATTTGGAATATATCTGTATGAAAATTTGTGGACAAAACAACCATAAAGAAAGGAGGTGCTGTCAAAATTTCTCCAAAAATCTGAGAACTTTGTTCAACTTTAAAAATCCATATCTCTTCAACCAGAAAGTCTATGGAGGCAAATAAATACAAATTGTAATTCTATGGAAGTCCTATACAATATTTATATTCACTCCAAGGCCATAACCCTCAATAAATTGGTTAAAAGTCCAGAACACCAGAAACTGTACAGAAACCCCAAATCTGGGAACTGTTTCTGTACTTTTTGGTAATTTGCCCATAACGTTCAAAATAAAAATCACTAATAGTTACATGTTAAATTTATAATAATCTTATGAATCATACTAAAACTTTTTAGTTTTGGTTTTTGATGAATTTGGATCGAAATGCAAGAAACAATTGGATCAAGTAGGTACCTTCAACTGGGATGCTGCTGCAAGTCTTCAGAAAAACTGTCAACTTTTCAAAGCTGTATCTCCTCAACTACAACTGCTGTGATGGCAAACTAATACTTTATGGAAAGTTATTGAAGTTAACTACAACTTTGTTATTCAACTCCGGAGCTGATTCTACTGTTAGCTAGCTCAAAAGCTCGGTTAAGTGCAAACTGGTCAATCTGGACAGTGAGGTAGTAGGCAGAGTCAATTTGAAATTTTCAAATCATTCAACTTTGGTTTCACTTTCCTGAGTTGCACAACACCTCCCATGATGATTTCTTGGAGTAAGTTTCTCGATCACCTAGCTTGGAACTTATGGGGGAAGGAGTGCGCTCAAGTAGCTAAAGTGTTCGATCACCAACCTTGTTACTTTGTAAAATGTCAATAGCAAGATGATCAAATGAGATTACATCTTCAAAAGGATCCATCTTCAAGCACAAGATTCACTCATCATGGAAGGAATGTAATGTTAACTGCACAAGAGCTATCAAGGAAGATATCAATCACCACTACAAGATTGAAGTCAAGGTTAAGTGAAGCACTATTAAAAATGACTTTAGTAGCCTTAACCTTATGTCTAGTGACACTAGATTATTGAGGTAACTTAGTGATTTATATCTTAGAAGTGACTTGAGTCAGGAGGTGCCTCAAATAATAAGGTGAAGAGATAAGGAAGCGGATTACAATGCGCACAAGCTTGAAAAAGTTAAGATGGTGTAGTGTTTTCCCACATTCATTATCGATACTCTTAATAAAAATTCATTGACCGTGATCAAGTTATGAAATTGACATTCAGTCTTGATTTGTCTAATACGGATATTGAACGGTGTTCAGCGAGGGCTGCTGTCATTTCATTTCTTCGTCGTATTCCAACTGACGGGACCCCCTTGCTCGATCAAAGTAATTTGTTTTCTATCGATCTCAAAGCTCGACTCTTTGCCGATAGATTTAAGTGGAGGTGTCTTGTTTAGTTTGTTTGGCCTTGACCGTCAATTAACCAAGTCACGAATTTACATTTTTTGTGCTTTTGGCTTCCGGTTACCAGAAAAGGGACCTTCGATTGAAAGGCAACTAAAGAAACTAGTTCCAGGGCTGTCTCACTTGACCTTGCTTTAGGTCGCCTCTCTCGCTATATCCACCCGGACATCGCTTCGTTCACCTACTCTGACTGGGGTATTTCAACTCTGGGATTTCTCCCCGTTCCGACCAATTCACTCACTTATTGAGTTCCTCTCTGGACCACGGTATTCCGGCCTTGCAAATCATGAGATATTTCTTATTCTTCTGTGAGTGGTTTTATTCATTCTTGCTCAAACCTAAAAGATGATGCACCATACATATTGCAAAACTTCGAGAATTGCACAAACCCTTATGTGCAACAACCTTGTATGCACCATAATATGCATCATTGTGCTCCATACATATGCACCATTTGCACCATACATATGCACCATTTGCACCATATCATGTGCATACGCATTGCACCATACTACATGTGATGCATCATGAGGCACCCTTTCTCACGAAATAAGAAACATATGATGCATGATTAATACTAAAAATCTGAGCAAGATTGTGTACCTCCATTCAAATTATTAAGTAGTATCTAATGATCTTGATCTTCTCGCAATCCTTGTGTTTTATCATCCTACGCTCAAATCTTTTTCATTGAGTAATATTTGGGATGTCGATTATTCAATTTGTAGTTAAGCAAAAACTTGAATCTTGATCCTTGACTTGTTTAGTTTCAAGTACCTTGATTGTTGAAACTATACTGTCCAACCTCGCAAAGCTCTTGAATTTGATTTGAATTCTTGAATTAAAATATGGTGACTTTGACACGTCAAAAACCTTGTAGTTACCATATGTTGGGTACCTTTGCACTTTGAAAACATAAGAGAAACTGAATATTAAATTCTCTTATGACATTGCAAAGAGTTTGATGCTTTCTTCACTTATTGAAATACCAATTCATTGCGAGTTTAGTGATTCATTACTAATTACGCCAACCATCTTGATCCATGTCGAGGAAATACTACATTAAGTTTTTACTAGATTTGTGCAAAACAAGGCAAGCAAACAAGAACCGTTGCAAGGTTAGTTCAAGGATGTCAAGATGATCAGAAGAAGCGAAGAACAAAGGTTGATTATTCAAGTCAAGATTAGGACAATAAAGTATCTCTTTTCAATGTTAGTGAAAGCATTAGAAGACGCTAATGGAAGCTCGAGCATCCCGTCAAGTTTATCGAGATAGAGACTTGAATCCGTAGAAATCAAATACAAAGTTCGAGCACCCCATCGTACTCAAGTAACAACATCCTCGAAGACAATACATGGAGATAAGAAGATTATTATCCATCCTATCAGTCAAAATTGTTAGCATATCTGCTTAGCAATCATTACTTATTCCATTCCTTTTTCCTTCCTTAGAATCTCGAGACGAGATTCCTTTAAGGGGGAAGGGTTGTAAAAGCCCCCTTTTGAAAAGAACATGAATGCAAAAATGTGGACTTGAAATTTTTTATTAAGAATTCAAATTCACATGAACTAGTTTGACTAATAAACAAGGTTAAGAATAGAACTTCTAAACAACATTACCTTAGATGAGAGATTATGATGGTATGTTTACACTTAAGCAAATAATTAAAAAAAGGGAAATGAAAAATGCAATTCAAAAGACAAAGTGTGATACAAATACAAGTTTGAAAATCAGTTAAGGGTAAAGCTAAAAGCCCTAGAAACCCTAAAGAAGATTTTGACTCAGGAATCAAATGGAGGAATAAAAAGGGAAATAAAACATAGTGTTCAAAAAAAGGGTTTTTAATTGAACTCAAAAAGAGAATGCTAATTCAAATCAAAATCTCTTGTTCAAATTCATCAAACTCAAGGATTTAAATCACCAATGTCTTTCTCAGGTTTCAAACATTATCTCTACCAATGTTTGCTATTTTTGATCCTCATTCACTATTTATTTGGATCAAGCAAAAGAGGGGATTTAAATTCAAATTCAAATTTCTCAATTTTTGAATCTAATTGTACAAATGGGTTCACAATATTCAAAGTACATCACCTGCCAAATTGTATTAATTTTAGACATCATATAATAACTAATCGCATCTAGTCATAAGAGAGAATTCAAACTCCATTTAAATTCAAACTTCAATTTCAAACTTTTTAAGTTCTCAAGCTGTTTTCCAATTTGAGTTCCAAATATTCAGATGACTTACTTTGCAAGGATGCATTAAAATTTGAGTTGATATAGAGGTAAAAATAAGAGAAGAGTTAAGGAGAGAAGAAGGGTGAGACCCACAAGTCAGCCTAACGGTGGTGTGCTCTGTTTTGCTTTCCTTGTCCGAGCGCCACCGCTGCTCACCCAGATGCCACCTCGTGCTTGATTCATACATCGGTTCCAGCTCATGTAAACCTTGCTTCACGTTTCTTCCACTTTGTTCTTACTCATTCTTGGCTAACCACGGCAAAAACACTCTGCTAATTCTTCCTCAATGCTCAAACCCTAGCTGCCACGACCGTTCTTCATCTCCATCCTATTCCAAGCAAACCCGGTAGTTTTGATTCACCCTATTCTTGTTTTCAAGTCCTCTATCATGTTGCACAACTTGCTGACCCTTTCTATGGCCAGCTGAAGCTTCCAACCCGATGACATCTTCGTTCCCGTGGCCGCCCAGTGCAGACTGCCCCGTTACAAAGCGTCTTCATCGTGTTCCCGCCTCTACAAGTTTCATCACCCCCTTCTGCCAACGGAGAAAAGGTTCGCCTACACCTGCTGTAGATGCTCTCCGAATTTCGCTTCAAACCATTGGTCATATCCACCGTATTTCAAGTTTTCCCCAACTCCATTCAAAATGGCACGGGTCACCGTTGAGGCCTCTTTCAGCCATTCCCTTCTCGATTGGAGTTCAGTTTCTTGTTCCATGAGTTTCCACGGTGCTCCTGGGCAAAACCCCACTCAATTTGGTGCAGAAATGGGGGAAAATGAGCTCAAACTTGTGTACATGGCTACTGTCACGCGCCCCTGCTGGAGGTTGAAGAAGAACCTGCCAGTGGCGCCCACTGCCTGAATTACAGTTAAAAGGATAATTTCAGATTTACATTCAAACTTCACAATTCAATTACATCTAGTATATTTGCTCAAATAATTCCAAATAAATTCTGGGAGACTCATCTTATTCCACACTTTGCAGTGGCACAATTATTTGGACATGAGACTCTCAATATTTTCTTAATTAATTCCTTTAAGATAATTGCTTGAGAAATTGATTACTGCTGACCTGATAATTAGAAACTTCCCAATTTTGTTCAGAACCCTCCTTAAATTGTCCTTCACCTCCAGTAAAAGTTTCACTTTCATTGGACTTTATTAACTTTGCTTAATTAACTTCTAATCTCTCAGGCATCTGAAAATTAGAAAAATTAACAGGAACATTATCAGAAAATGGTAGAAACTTGTAAAATCATTATCTCAATGTAGAAATCTTTGAAAATGTGAGATAAATTTTGTAAGACTCCTTATGATCTCTAATTTCCACTGGTGCAATTTTATCAGTTTGGAATGCCATAATTGTTCATGAATAGTTCCACTAAGCAAAACTCCTCAGAAATTAATTCCTGAAGATCTGTTCAGTGGAAAAATCCAAATTTGGCCAGATTCCTTCTATTAATTTCATTGAACTCCAGTAAAAATCATAGATCCATTTGAGTTTATAAGAAAGGTGAAATTATGTTCCCAATCAGTATCCACATGAAAAATTCCAAAATATCCAGAATCTTTTTCAGAAATTGGCCCAAACTTCTAAAATCAATACCTCACAACACAATGCTTAGAAAATTATTACACCAATTTTGTTAGATCACCCTTGACCTACTATAAACAGAAAACCAACTCTTGGCCATGTTAAAGCTTCAGATTGACCATGTTAAAGCTTCAGATTTCTCCTGAAAATTCTGGAAATGGTTTATCTTCACAGAATTTTAGAGACTAGAGACTGTCATGAACATTGATCAAATATGGCCAGAAATCTACTCATACAGCCAAGAGTCTACTGTAAAAATTTCATAAGCATAGAACTTGAATTTCTACAGCGAACTATATTTCATATCCCTATATCCAAAACATTGCTTATTTCATTTCATACCAAATCTTATATGTTCACAACTTGGTGGCATCCCTGTTCCTGTGCACTTCAACAGTGACATACTTGCAATCCTTGTACAACTTGTAGTTTACTCCTGTCATTCATATAGTTTGGCGTCCTTGCTAAACTATATTCCTTTATATGATGCCTAGCTCACTTTATTCCATAATCCCCTAAGTGTCTAATTATTTCTCCTCTGTTTCATTGTACAGCAGAGGCATACCTGCATTCTTATTAGGTTTAATCCTTCTAAAGTATAAACATCATCGCTGATTACATTACTAAGTTACATTTTATTTATGTGCATTCATGTCGATAGGGAACACGCGATGAAGGCGGCTGACAAGGAGTTCAACTCGGATGCGAGGATCCCCATCTCGGATATGCCATAGCGGATTCTCCGGAGGAAGATCAAGACACTGACTTCTTGACATTTACATAGTTGCAACCTAAGGCAAGTCCCGGTTCGCATTTAAGTTCTACTTCAAAGTTTTGATTTGTATCACTTATGTCTAGGGTGAGTTTTGTGCATTAGGGCTAAGGTGCTTTTTACTCCACTTGCATGACCCAGAAATCCCATGGAGTATTGGATAGGTCTACAGCTTGACGAGTAGAAAATTCCATGCTAATGTTTATAGGAATCTGGTGGAAGTCGAGTAGTTGGAATCTACTCGCGAGATAAGATTTTATCACACGGGAAGGATTTGATCAAAGAATGGCTTATGAATATGAATTTAAGGCCGAGCAGTGGATAGGGTGCAGCAAGACATGATCTCACGTGCATAGCCCTGCTTGTGTTGATTGAGGACCGATCCGTATGCAGCTTTGCTGGACAAGCTTGAACTGTACCAGATGCATACTGGCTATACGGAAACCAGGAAACCTATGTAATTAGTTAACCTAGGTGTCGAGGCTTACCCTACTGTTTTATAGGAGTGGGTTGAGGGCAGTCAAGGTGTAAATCTGCCGGCTGGCATAGACACACTCCGCGCGGGGACCTTCTGCCCGTTACAGAAGGACCGGTTCAACATTTGGGTTTTATTTGAAAGGTTGTTGCATAGAACATAGTATTGAAGTGTGATTCAGTTCACTTCCGAAATGGGTTTATATGACGTGCTATTCGGGTGTCTACTGACTGCAATCACCGTCCCTCGCAATTATTTGAGTACCGCTTGTTCACTGTGCTGTGACATAGTAAATACTGAAGAAGCCAGGAGAATATGATGTATTGAATTAAAATTGCTTTGCACTATGATTGATATAGAATATGTTCACTAAAGTTACTTTTATTGAACCTTTAAGCTGCTGCTAATAACTTGAAAATTAAGGATCAATATGTAGGCGAGTCATTTACTGCTATATCTATTCCTATGTTAAGTATCCCTGCATGTAGAGTTCTATGTTTAGGTGAGACGGTTAAGTCTTGTTGAGCCTTCGTGCTCACGATTGCTATATTAAGTTGTTTGCAGGTGAGACGTATGAGGGAGGGCCTGAAGATGAGGTGATGCCCCCGTCGGCGTATACCACCGAGTGAGAGCCCTGCACGCCGCCATGAATTGTTATGTGTTGCTAGTGTGTAGCGTCCTCGGGCTCGACGGTTGCACTTTTGCAAAGCTAGGCTAAGAGTTTAGCTATAAGTATTACTTCCACTATACATTATGTATTGTAAAAGACTTCCGCTATTTCTATAAATAGAAATTTGTATTTTGTCATATTCTTTTCGTGTGTACTGTTGGGTGCCACATCGCACAACACCACCCTCTGCGATTCCTGAAATGTGTGGACCCGGTCCTCACAGACACTGTCTCTAACACGAGCCCTCAGTCATTGGTGGGGATGTTGAAGACGGTGACTTGTGACTTGATTGATGACGAGCACGTCTCTGTTCCGGCTGCCTGCTTCCCGCTTGACATGACCCATGATCTAAGGAGCGAAGTGCGGAGCTAGATGCCGAAGGTGAATGGCTTCGGCCTTGTTCATGCTGGAGGACCATCCCAAGCTTCTTCGGCCGTCCCGGATCAGAGCCACGCCGAGGGCTAGCAAGGATCGAGATCCACCCCATGTCCTTTAGCAGGGGTGGAGGAGAGGGCCACGACGACCCCCGAAAGGGGGAGGGATAGGCAGGTGGTGCCCGTCCCCATGTTGGGGAAGTGGTCCCGTACGCAGACTAGGGATTCCAGCCAACGACCCAAGCCGAGCAGTGAAGGTTCGGACGGGGGTGCAGTTGTCTCACAGGAGAAAAGGCGAAGGCTGATGCAAGGGGATGGTGCCCCAGTCTCCCGTTTGGAGGAGCCCGGGGCAACCGGTACTCCCATCATCGACCTGGAATCCGGTCCCAGCGACGGCTCTAGAGATGCCATGGACACTCAGTCCTTGGTTGGGTAGCCCCAAGCTGCAGATGCCCTGGTGTCGAGCGGGGAGGAGAACAGCGGTGGTGGATCCAAAGGGGGCGTGGAAGGGTCCACGCCGGTGATCGTGCAGACGGAGGCTGCTCGGGAGCGAGAGCCAGAGGTGGGGGCACTAGCTCTAGCATCGAGTCCAAGAGACTTCAATCCGCCATATGGGCTTGGAGGCCAGGGTTACAAGAGCTGCTAGGCCTACCGGTAAGGCGCAATTTCTGCATCTTTTGTTTTCATTGCTTCTTTTGTTCTGACAAGGATCAGCTTTGGCTTTGTAGGGCTTCATCAGCCGATATAGCACCATTGGTGCTACCAGAGGCAGGCGCGACAGCCGCAACCTCTTCCGAAACATGAACGGTGTCTGTTCCAAAATAGCTTGTGCATGAGGACGCACCGTCCTCTAAGGATGCTGCAGTAGTTGTGGCTGATCCTCGCGCTACCTCACCTGAAGGAGTGGACGAGGCTGAGGTAGTACTGGGCGACTGAAACACCCTCATTTTCATCCATTATGCATTGCATACATTCTACTACATGTTTAAAATTTAGTAACGTAAAAAAGAACATGTTTAAAATGAATTTAGAAAAAAACCGCACTCAAAAGTTCTAGGAAGTGCGGACCAGTCCGATTTCTCTCTGACCTCCATCGAACATGTTCATTTTCGTGCGGACTATCCCGATTCTTGCCCTTGGACACTTTTGGACTTGTCTGGTCCATTGGGGACTAGTACGGTATTCCAACTTCTTGGAAATTTCCCTAAGTCCTTGGACTTGTTCGGACTTGTCCGGTATTCCAGCGGACTTGTCTGTTTTCCCACTGACTAAAATCAGACTTGTCCAGCTTTAGCCAGACTTGTTTGATTTCTCTCTGACCAAGTTCAGACTTATCCAATATCTCTCTGTCTAACTTCGGACTAGTCCAACCCCTTTTCGGACTTGTCCGGTAAATTGCGACTCCGAGTTGATCTTTTATTCTACGACGTGTTTTTGGGTCTACCTTAAGTGGACCTAAGGATGTCGTGTCTAACTCTTTTTGGAGCCCATGTGGGACCCCAAACCGGCCTCAACCCTCCCAAAACTCGAATTCCATCAAACCATAGTCTCCACCTCTATATAAACAACCCCACCCCTCCACCTTACATCCTTTTGCCTCAATTGAAGTCCACAAAACCCTAGTTCGTGGAGAGCCACCATCAAGGAGGGAGAAGGAGACCCAGAGCAAGAAGAAGAAGAGGAGGAAAAGAAAGAGAATCAAGATCTCCAACAAGTTTCGTTCTTCATCAACAATCCACCATCAAGTTCTTCATCAACCCTAGATCGTCAAGATCCAAGTGTTGCTTCCAAAACCCTTGATTCACTAGAGCTCTAAATACCTTCTATACCTTCTACTCTCTAATTCTCACATGAATTCAACCCAGTTTCTTCAAACTCACGTTGATCTAGAAAACCCTAGTTTGCTGCTCCTACGAAGGGTGGACTAGTCTGGTCCCTAGGGGACTAGTACGATTTTGCGATCTATTTCGTGTTGAATTAAATCTGAATGGTTCGAATCAATCCCAAACCTGATCAAACTTGTTAAAAGCTATTAGAACTAGTTGGTAAACATCATTAGCAACTCATTAACTAGTTTTGCTTTGCATTTGCATTAATCATGCATGTCATGATATATTGAGTAATATATGTGCACTTATTGATTGTGATTCTTGTCTTGTATGTTGTTGCGCGATTTAGATGGACTTGCGCTAGAGAGTGTTGCGGAGGACCTCCAGCACCAGAAGTTTGAAGTCTTTGATCCTAATCAAGTCCAAGAGCAAGGCAAGTGTCCTTGAACATATTGATCCTGTTTTTATAATAAATGTTTTGTTTTTTAAAACTGCATGCTTGTATCAATTTGTTGGGAAATCCTATGATAGGAAGTTTACTAGCTTGTTTAACTACCCTTGTCACCTGGAATACATGGTAGAGAGTCGGGAAGGGCTTTTTATCTTTGCTTTGGTTAATTAATTGGAATGGGAAAACAATTATACTATTTAATTATACATTAATGAGATTATGGTTATATGAACTGGTTAATATGATATGGTAATGGGTGATCTAAGCAATCCTGGTATGTGGATGGGTTGGAAGACATGGTGGTTGCATGCTTTAGATCTAAGAACGGGTTCATGCGACAATATGCCAGGACAACAGTGCCACCATGATGCCAAGTATGGGTGCGGCATAGCTAATTAATTAGGGTATTGCTAGTATTGAGCGGATCATTTGGCGCACCGGGGAAGGGAGTCGGATTGGTTTGGATTTGAGGCAGGACTCCCTGGGATCCAAATGACACAAGAGGGGGCCCTTGGTTGAAGATGTGCTCAGTTGGAGACATCGCCACCAATGAAACCTCAGTGGGCATGTACATGCTAGTAGTCCCTTTGTAAAGGCTATTTTGTGATATCTCGTCCATACACCAAAGGAAGTGTAATTGGCATAAAGGAGGTTCTTTAGTCGCTGATGGTTATGAAATACACAAACACATGGGTAAAGTAGTACAACCTCTGCAGAGTGTGTCTAAAATTATCATGATAGTCGTGCTCCCGGTTATGAGTACCTGGACAACTTCCATGATAAGGGGGTTTTTGAATATGGTTATGGTTTGGTACTGGTTATGGTTAATAATATGGTTATGGCTGGTTATGGGATGATATTATGGTTTATGGCAGTGGATATGGTTAATGGTAATGAGAAATTTGGTATATGGATGATGGTAATGAAATATGGACTAGTATTATGATAACTATATGATTTATGATGGATTTACTTCGCATACATATAATATATTTCTTTTCGAATGTTTTAATGTACTTTTTAGCACTTAGCCTTTATTATATTCGTCATTTGAATCAGCTATATGTCATACTTTCCACGCTTGCTAAGTATGACATGTACTCACCCTTGCAATTCCCCCAACAATAGTTGGAGGTCAGGATTTGGAATATAACGATGATAATGCGGAGTTCTAGGTCGTGTCTACCGTCAACTTTGCCTGTGGTGTTGATTGGAGCTTCGCTACCCTTTTGCTTAGCTGCATAGTTGCTTTATTAGATGATTTCCGTTGCATTTGTTCAAACTTGTCATTAATATCCGTTAGGGCTTGTATTCGAGGATATTATTAATTGTGTAATAAAAGTGGTTAATTAATCTTGTTCTGTGGTAATTTTCTGTATATCCTTTTGTGAATGCACTCGTGTATGTGTGTTGAACGTCCTAGGCACACATATGCGTTAACTTGGTTCATTTTTGAAACCGGGTGTCACAAATTGGTGTCCTAGGCACACATATGCGTTAACTTTGTTCATTTTTGGAACCGGGTGTCACAAATTGGTATCAGGGCCACAGGATGACCGTAGGATGTAGCCTAGATAGAATGGACACTTTAGAGCACATATGAACACTCAAGAAGCGATGTGTTTTTGCTTGGTGTGTTGTTTTCTATATATTATTGCTTGTGTGCTTAGTAGAGGATTTTGGGATGCTTTAGCATTGCCATGTCCACATAGGCTAGTATAGGTAGTTGCTTAGTTTCATATCCCTTGATGCATATAGTTGGGGACGTTTTCTAAATTCCTATCTCTTGCTTTTCTTTATATGGCGAGGACTCGCAACCAGAGGGATGGAAATGATGAGGTGGAGAACAATGGAGCACCTCAGAACAACAATGGACAAGGACCTACCCAGGGAGATAACAACCTTGAGCAACTATTGGCTATGCAGAACCAGCTCATGCAGACCATGATACAGAGCATGGGATAGTTGTAGGCTGATAATAACAATAATCAGCCCCACAGGCCTCCACCGCCACCCCCGCCTCCTCATAACCGATTAGGAGAGTTCATGAGGACTAGGTCGCCAACCATTGCTCAAGCTACTAACCCTATGGATGCTGATGATTGGCTAAAGTCTGTGGAGAAGAAGCTAGTTATTGTCCAATGCAGTGATCGGGGGAAGGTGCTATTTGTGTCCCATCAACTTGTTGGAGCAGCTGCCGATTAGTGAGATTCGCTATGCAATGCTCATGAGAACCAAGAGATAATTACTTGGGCTGAGCTCAAGGAGAGCTTTCGTTCTCATTATGTGCCTGAGGGTGTTATGATCTTGAAGATGCAAGAATTTGAGAACCTGAGGCAAGGAAGATCGCGTGTGGGTGAATATCTCAACAAATTCACTCAACTTTCAAGGTATGCGCTTGAGTATGTGAACCGGGATAGTCAGAAACAATACTTGTTCATGAGGGGCTTAAACAATGAGATCCAAGTGCAATTGCTCAACTGTGATTATGCCAACTTCCATAATCTCGTGGACAAAGCAATTGTTGTGGAGAACAAGGTCCATGAGATGGAGCTAGATAACAAGAGAAGGCGCCATATCCAGGACAACAACAAGGAAGTAATGTGCGCCCTCACTTTGCACCCCCAAATGCGCCTTATTACAGCTCCTCTGTGCCTGCTCATCGCCCTGGTTATGCATCGCGCCCAGCTCAGTTTGTGCAGCAGCGCCCTATCATGCAAGCACCTAGGCCTCCAATGCCTTTTGCACCTCGTGCCAATTTTCCTGGTGCAAATGTTCAGAACCAAGTTCGTTCCAATAATTCTGGTGCAGTTCGAAAGTGCTATACATGTGGAGAAGCAGGATACTTTGCACATCAATGTCCTAAGTCAGGCTTTGGTCTAGGAAGCAATGCTCAAAGACAGAACCCAAGATCCAATGGAGGACAACCGCAAGGAAACCGTGGACAACAGAATTTTGCTCGTGGCAATGTGAACCATGTCTCTATGGAGGATGCTCAACAAGCGAATGACGTGGTTATTGGTATGTTTCTCACAAACTCCAACTCGGCGACTATGCTATTTGATTCTGGAGCATGATATTCATTCATTGCATCGAAATATGTTGCAAAGTATAGTTTTCCTATCTCTCATATGAAGTTTACTCTATTGGTTATGTCTCCTGGAGGAGAGATGAGGACAAATATAGTATGTCCAAAAGTAAGCCTTAGAATAAGGGGGGTAGACTTCTTTGACAACCTCATTGTTTTGGATTCTCAAGGATTGTACATTATACTTGGCATGGATTGGTTGAGGAAGCACAATGGTGTCATTGAATGTGCCATAAAGACGGTGAGGTTCACCAATGAGGAAGGGATCACCATAGAATTTGAAGCATCACAACACGCATCAAAGCAATTGGAGATGTATCACATGGACGGTACCGCAATTGAGGAGATTCCAGTTGTGTGCGAATTTTTGGATGTGTTTCCAGACGAGTTGCTAGGTATGCCACCTGATCGAGACATTGAATTTGTTATTGATTTAATACCTGGAACTGCACCTATAGCTAAGAGGCCATATAGGATGCCTCCTAAGGAGTTAGCGGAGCTCAAGAAGGAAATTAAAGAGCAACTAGAGAAAGGTTTCATTCGCCCAAGCTCTTCACCTTGGTGAGCGCTCGTTCTTTTCATGGATAAGAAGGATGGGTCACAAAGGATGTGTGTGGATTACCAAGCTCTCAACGAGGTGACGATCAAAAACAAGTAAACCTTGCCATGCATAGAGGATTTGTTCAATCAGATGAAGGGTGCTTGTGTTTTCTCCAAGATTGTTTTGAGGTTGAGATACTTACAAATGAAGATAAGACCGTCGGACATACCCAAGACAGCTTTTCGGACACGGTATGGATCTTATGAGTAGACCATGATGTCCTTTGGATTGACCAATGCACCTGCCTATTATGTACCTCATGAATAAGGTCTTCATGGAATACTTGGATAAGTTTGTAGTGGTGTTCATTGATGATATTATGATCTAACGAAGGATGAGAAGGAACATAAGGAACACTTGATGCTTACATTGCAGAAATTGAGGGAGCATCAATTATATGCCAAATTCAGCAAGTGCCAGTTTTGGTTGAAAGAGGTGTCGTTTTTGGGTCATATCATCTCAGGAGGAGGAGTATCGGTTGACCCAAGAAAAGTGAGAGATGTGCTGAAATGGGATCCACCACAAAACGTAAAGGAAATAAGGAGTTTTCTTGGGATGGCTGGATATTACCGTCGATTCATCAAGGACTTTTCCAAAATAGCCAAGCCAATGACAGAATTGCTAATGAAGGGGAAGGCTTTCCAATGGACTCAAGCTTGTCAAGGAAGTTTTGAGGAGTTGAAGAAAAGGTTAACCACAACCCCAGTTTTGGTTTTGCTAGACGTGAGCAAGAGTTTTGATATTTATTGTGATGCATCGAGACAATGACTTGGATGTGTGCTCATGCGAGAAGGACAAGTGGTTGCATATGCATCGAGACAATTGAAGAAACATGAGCAGAATTATCCTACACATGATTTGGAACTTGCAGTCGTGGTACATGCATTGATGATTTGGAGACATTATATCCTTGGACATAGGTGTGAAATTTATACAGATCATAAGTGTCTCAAGTAAATATTCACACAAACGGACCTGAATTTGAGGCAATGAAGATGGTTGGAGCTCATCAGGGATTATGATGTGGGGATCAACTATCATCCAAGGAAGGATAATGTAGTGGCCGATGGCTTGAGTAGGAAAGGACTAAGGCGCCAGCTCATGGTTCGAGAGTTTCCATCCGAGTTATGTAAGGAGTTTGAACGGTTGAATCTCGAATTTGTAAATGAGATGGGGATAATGGATTTAAATCCGACCTTAGAGCAAGAAATTCGAGAAGGTCAGACCAAGGATGAGGAAATTTTGGAGATCAAAGAAAGGACCCAAGAGGGAAGAGAATTCAAATTCGATGAGGATGAACATGGTACCCTATGGCTCGAAAAGAGGATCGTTGGGCCTAATGTGAAACATATTCGGGAAACGATATTAAAGGAGGCACATGAATCACCTTACTCAATTCATCCCAGTCGTACGAAGATGTACAAAGACTTGAAGACTTGTTATTGGTGGGCTAGCATGAAAAAGGACATAGCCGAATATGTGGCGTTGTGTGACATGTGCCAGCGAGTCAAGGCGGAACACCAAAGGACAACCGGACTATTACAGCCATTGAAGATTCCAAAATGGAAGTGGGAGGAAATTGGTATTGACTTTATAGTTGGTTTACCGCGTACTCAGTCCGGTTATGACTCCGTATGGGTAATTGTTGATCGGTTGACCAAATTAGCTCATTTCATCCCTGTCAAGACCATGTCTACCGCTGCACAATTAGCCGAATTATACATGGAGCACATTGTGTGCTGACATGGGGTTCCAAAGAAGATAGTGTCGGATAGAGGTTCTCAATTTACCTCCAGGTTTTGGCAAAAATTGCATGAAGCATTGGAAACAAGGTTGAATTTCAGCTCAGCACATCACCGTCAAATGGATGGACAAAATGAGAGGACCAATCAGATTTTGGAGGATATGCTAAGAGCTTGTGCTTTGAAGCATGGGAATGGTTGGGACAAGAGCTTGCCATATGTAGAACTCTCATACAATAATAGTTACCAAGAAAGTTTGAAGATGTCACCATATGAAGCACTATATGGGAGGAAGTGTAGGACACCCTTGTTCTGGAATGAGACAGGAGAAACTCAAGTATTTGGTCCGGATGTGTTGCTAGAAGCTGAAAAACAAGTCCAAATTATTCGTGAAAACTTGAGGGCTGCTCAATCAAGGAAAAAAGGCTATGCGGACAATAGTGGAAGGAAATTAGCCTTCGAAATAGGAGATTTTGCTTACCTCAAGGTGTCACCAATGAGAGGTCACAAGAGGTTTAACATAAGAGGCAAGCTAGCACCTTGATACATTGGGCCATTCAAGATTTTGGACAAAAGAGGAGAAGTGGCATATAAGGGATGCCAGCACATCTATCCGATGTACATGATGTGTTTCATGTTTCCCAACTCAAAAAGTGTTTAAGGGTACCACAAGAACAAGTGCCAATGGAAGAATTGGAATTAGAGGCATATTTTACTTATGTTGAACAATAGGTCAAAATCTTGGAAACCAATGAGAGGATAACAAGGAACAAGGTTATTCGATGGTGTAAAGTGCAATGGAAGCATCACACAGAATCAGAGGCAACTTGGGAGCTGGAGAATGATCTCAAGAAGGATTTTTCCTATCTCTTCTCTTCCGCGTCGAATCTCGAGGGCAAGAATCATTTTAAGGGTGGTAGGTTTGTATAACCCTCATTTTCATCCATCATGCATTGCATACATTCTAATACATGTTTAAAATTTAGTAACATAAAAGGAACATGTTTAAAATGAATTTAGAGTAAAACCGCACTCAAAAGTTTTGGGAAGTGTGGACTAGTCCGTTTTTGGTGCGGACTAGTCCGATTTCTCTCCGACCTCCATCGGACATGTCCGTTTTCATGCGGACTTTCCGGTTTTTGTCTCTGGACACTTTCGGACTTGTCCGGTCCATTGCGGACTAGTACGGTATTCCAATTCCTTGGAAATTTTGCTAAGTCCATAGACTTGTTCAGACTTGTCCGGTATTCCAGCGGACTTGTCTGTTTTCCCACTGACTAAAAGCGGACTTGTCCGGTTTTGGTCAGACTTGTCTGATTTGTCTCTGACCAAGTTTGGACTTGTCCAATATCTCTCTGTCTATCTTCGGACTAGTTCGACCCCTTTTTCGGACTTGTCCGGTAAATCACGACTCCGAGTTGATCTTTTATTCCACGACGTGTTTTTCGGTTCTATCTTAAGTAGGCCTAAGGACGTCGTGTCTAACTCTTTTTGGAGCTGATGTGGGACCCCAAACCGGCCACAACCCTCCCCAAACTCGAATTCCATCAAACCCTAGCCTCCACCTCTATATATACAACCCCACCCCTCCACCTTATGAATGTGGCCTAGAGGGGGTGAATAGGCCTTTTTGAAATTTAGTCGGAAACTGCAACACTTAACAGATTGATCAAATCCCGAGATATCGGACTAGTCCGATAGAGTGCGGACTAGTCCGGTGCGTGCGAACTAGATTGATCAAGTTCGATCAATGAATTCAGTACAAGCACAATACACATCAGAATATAGTATGTAACTTGCAAGTATTGAGTCAATGAAGCTAAGTATAATGCAAACCAATTCTTCTTTCAAAGCATTAACGTAGGTTATGCAAGATTGACAAAACCCTAGAATGTAATTTGAAAATTAAGAACAAGTTTGACACAAGATTTTATCTCGTGGTTCGGTTCCCACAAAGGCAACCTATGTCCACGTTGAGGAGCCCACAAAAGGACCAGGTCACCACGAAGGCCAATTCTCTTCCACTATATCAAAGGGTAAATCACCAAGTTCAAGGGGCCTTCTCACAAGTCGAGGGCTCCCCAAGATTACAAATTGAACACCACTAAAAACACACTCATAAGATCAACAATGAAACATCAGGAGTGTGTTAGAGATCAAACCCAATAGCTCAAACGTGTGAATCGTGTCTCTCCTTTGATCCAAGATGAATCCTCAAGGATTTGATCTTTCTTGCGATGGATTGCATGGAGAGATGTGTTTTCTAAGCTCTTGGAGGATGTGACGGCGCAGGGGGTCGAGAGAAATGAAAGTAGGGCCATGCACATCTATTTATAGGGTGTTTCCAAAAGTTACCATTAGGGTTTCGTGGGTTCGGACTAGTCCGTGGTGGAGTTCGCACTTGTCTAGGTGCGGCGTGGAGGAAACCCTAAGTTCTCAAGAACATCGGACTTGTCCGACTTAGGGCTGACTAGTCCGATTTAGGCTCTGGAAAAGTTTGGACTAGTCCAATTATTTTCGGACAAGTCCGGCTGTGGTGATCTCCTTAGTGAATTGGGAACAAGTCCACATTTGGAGGACTTGTCCGATTTTAGTCAGAGAGGTTATCGGACTAGTCCGTGGTGATTTCAGACTTGTCCGATTTCGTGCAAATGTGATTAATTAAGGATTAGTCCGCACAAGAGAGGACTAGTCCGTTTTTAGTCAGAGGCATTATCGAACTAGTCCGAACATTGTCGAACTAGTTCGGTGAGGACAAGTCCGCACTGGCAGGACTTGTCCTAACCTATACAGAGAGGATATCGGACTAGTCCGGTGTCTATCGGACTAGTCCTTTTTTTCCTGTGAAATGTGAAGTGTGTGAGGATTTTTTGTGCTTGAGCTCTTGGGATGTGTTACACCAACACACTCCAAACACAATGATATATTCTATTCAGCTCTTCAGCTCTTTTCCGAATTGATCTTCATTCTCCTTTCTTTTTGGCACTTTCTTCATTCTTTCATTAAAACCTGCACTCATCTCAATAATGTGTTTAGGATCTCATTTGTTTGTGATAAATCAACCAAAACCCACAAGGGATGCCTAGATGCACTTTCACCTTACATCCTTTTGCCTCAATTGAAGTCCACAAAACCCTAGTTCGTGGAGAGCCACCATAAAGGAGGGAGAAGGAGATCCAGAGCAAGAAGAAGAAGAGGTGGAAACAAAAGAGAATCATTATCTCCATCAAGTTTTGTTCTTCATCAACAATCCACCACCAAGTTCTTCATCAACCCTAGATCGTCAAGATCCAAGTGTTGACTCCAAAACCCTTGATTCATTGGAGCTCTAAACACCTGGTATACCTTCTACTCTCTATTTCTCACGTGAATTCAACCCCGTTTCTACAAATTCACGTCGATCTAGAAAACCCTAGTTTTCTGTTCTTGCAAAGGGCAGACTAGTCCGATCCCTAGCGAACTAGTCCGATTTTGTGGTCTATTTCCTGTTGAATTAAATATGAATTGGTTTGAATCAATTCCAAACCTGTTCAAAATTGTCAAAAGCTATTTGAACTAGTTGGTAAATGTGGGGACCGGAATCTCGACATCCAAGGATCTCATGGGGTGGTGTCATGCGATGCGACACCCAACAGTATACAAGAAAAGAATGAGAATAAATTACAATACCAAGTCTTTAGTTATAAACACAGCGGAAGTTTTAGAATACTAAGGGAAAGGGAAAGAGAACTATACATCATAGCTACGCTCTCGGCACTGGTGGCTGGCTTCTTGGGCTAGTTGTGGGGCTGGTTTGCCCCTGGGACGAAGACTGTCCTCTGCTCTGCAGGGAGTCCATGGCGAAGTGCCCCGTACGACCACACGTGAAACATGTGTATGGGGTCTGACCGGCACGGAAGGGAGGACGGAATCCTGGTGCACGCGGTGGAGGTGGAAGTGCACGCGGAATCATCCCCTGCTGTTGCGGGCGAAAGCCAGCGTCGTTGAACTGGCAACCACAAAACATCAATGGTCGCGATGGCGGCTACCACCTCTGGCCGGACGATGTTTGATACACCATTTGGTACTTCTGAGGAGCACCACCTCCGCTGCTCTGCGGAGCACTTCTTTTCTTATTGTCAGAGAACAGCTTCCGAGTAGCGTCCTCCTGTACGATTGCGGCGTTGACAATGTTGTTGAAGCTGCCGCTGTTGAACAAGGCAAGCTTGTCCTTCATCTTGGGGTTCAAACCCCCATAGAAGCATTAACGTTTCTGATCTTCTGTACTCACTTGGTCCTGAGCATACTGGGCCAAGTGGTTGAATGCCTTGGAGTACTCATAAGAACTCTTTCCTCCTTGCTTTAGCTCCAAAAACTTTTGAAGCTTCCTCCTCATAATACCAGGAGGTATATGATAGGCGCAAAACGCCTCCCGGAATTCTCCCCAGCTCACGACATAGTCTGCTGGTCATGCGTTGAGATAATTCGCCCACCATGCCCCAGCAGAACCATGCAACTGTTGTGCCGCGAACAAGGTCTTCTGTTGTTCGGTCATCCGTAGCAAACCGAACATTCCTTCGATGGAGCGGATCCAGTTTTCCAACTCCAACAGTTCATCGGCCTCCATAAAGACCGACGGGTGCGTTGACATGAAGTCCGAGTATGAACTCGGAGAAGGCTGTCACGGACCCGCATCTGGTCGCCCCCCCCCCCCCCCCCCACCCCTTGACGAGACGAATGTTGAACCAAAGTCCGCAACAGCTCAGTTTGCTCGTCGTGTGAGTCGAGCACTGCGGCGAGAACCTTCGCTAGACTCCTCAGAAGTTCAGGAGGTGGTGGTGGTGGAACTTGTTGCTGCGGTGTCGTAGCTGGCACCTGGGTCGGAGATTCGTCCTCACGACCACGACTTGAACCTCCCATTTCAGGCGTCGAATGCGTACGCACCATTATGCATCCATATGATTTAAAATCAGCACATGTTTGCTTTTCCTTCATCCATTTCATATTACAGTAGTGCGAATATTGACAAGGGAATAAGTGCATAACATTCACTTATATTGATAAAGTACAAACTTTATACAAGATATATTATCTCATGACCAAGTTTACAGTAGTAATCTCCAAAATGACGGACTCCCACTACGGAAGTGCATCTCTACCATACTTGGTCCCCATGAGACGTCATACACACCTTGTCATCTTATACATACACACTACTTTTTATAATATGACACAAACATGGCCACAAAATAAACACGAGCAACTACTAAACTATACGTTGTCCCATGATGGCAGGAGTGCTGCCCCATCCTACTCCGATACGTCCTATTCGACGTACTCGAGTATCTTAGGATCTTCTTCTTCCTCCTCGTGATTCGAAGGCACTTGCTCACCCATATTCAGTGGTATATCATGGGCCGGTGGATACACCACTGGTTGCAATTGTGCTTCGGCCTCAATCACATTATCCTGAAGTTGTTCTGCCTCATAGTCCCAATTCTGAGCTTCCTCAATGGCTGTGTCTCATTCCTCGGTGACTACCAACAGCTGCTCCTGCTGTTGTTGCACCACCAACTGACTCGCTTGCAGCTCACCACGAGCTTTCTGCAGTTCATTGCGAGTTTGCTGTTGTTCGGCACGAGCTTTCCGTAGTCTAGTGCGAGCGTGATGCAGCCGACTCTCGCACTTATTTAGCCGGTGCTTTGTTGGAGCCAGGAACGAACATAAGTTTTCATTGATATAATCAAGAGTATCTCCCCGTTCAGTCGCTTGCTCCGAGGCTTCGACTTGCTCCTGAATAATTGCACCTTGAGCAAGAACCACCATATTGGATGCAGACGCATACGTTCCAAGTGTTGTCGAGGTTGTGTTGCCAGACGGTGTATAGGCTGCAACCATACGACGCTGCCACTCAAGACCAGCCACACCACGGACCGGAAGAAGAGCAAATTGAGTCCCAGCCATGGCATCTTGATGAAGCTCGCAAAGCTTCATAAGCGCTTCGCCCACTGTGATTGCCCATGTGTCCTCCAAATGAGCTCCCTCGATAGTGACGAAAAACGAGCCCATCCATAACGACGTGGACTAGCAGGTATGTCGACCAGGACGGTGCATGACAGAACGCCTCTGTCAACCGTTTCTTGACCCCAATATCATGGCATTTCGATGAAGCCAAACTGTTGGATCACCTCCCGCAGCATGCTCGGGAAGCCCGGACGGCTAGCGCACGTGGAAAATATCTATCCGTCCAGCAATAGCATCATCACATCCACCATCTGTGTAAAAGATACTTGAACAATGAGAAGGTTTCCAACTTCCAACAGTTCAAGAATTTTTTTTTAAAAAACTGGAGTTGTAATCACAGTCTGTTCCAGCTGACCTTCCTGTATAAAATCAAAATTCTCATATAGGAAACGTCAGAACCAGATGTTGGTTTGAAAACAAAACTTGTAGTACACTTTACAACCTTTCCATATTGTACTCTTACAGCTCCAGGGGAGCTAGGAAGTAGAATCTATACAAGTTTAAAGTTGACCTAAGTTTTCTGGAAATTTTGACAGAACCTCCCCTGTATATGTGGTTATTTCCACAATTTATACAGGTATATCAAAACAATATTTTGAGGTAATGACAAAACAAACATTGTATAACATCAACTTAACAATCCAGAAGTAAAATATTTCAGCCATGAAACTTTTTTTATACAAGTACAACGCGCAAATTCAAAACTATGTGCAAACTGTTTCAAGTTCTGGTCTGCCAGAACCAAGTTTGCGACAATAGGAATTAAACACCGTAACAACAAGATTAAGGTCATTAGTGCAATATAAAGTTGATAGAGGACTTATTAAGATTTCCAGAAATGTATATATGTGACCATGTCACTATTCTGTATCAAAAGCTATAACTATCCAAACTTAACAGATGAACTGACTGATTTCTAACAGCAGCCCTGCAGTTCACTGTTTTGAACTCGAAATTTGAATTGCCTCAAATTCGATTCAGTAGAAACTCTGAATAACAAATCTGTATATATCCTTCTACCCTCTCCATATATGTATCACAATAAGGCAAAAGATTTGTCTACAGTGAGTTATGGCAAAAATACAGAGACTGGTACAATGGTAGGGTCATCTGGAGCAGTTTAAGCATACCCAAAAATTCAACAGATTATCAAGCTTTTCTGCCTTGATGGTCAACAGAAAAGTTGTAGAGGTATTCAAGAGCTTTCCATACATATAGCATACCCCCAAGTTTATTCATAACTAACCAAGATTACAACCTGACGAAGTTGAGCAAACTTCAGCCAGAAATCAAGAATCTTGGTTTTAACCCTTTGTCGAGTCGAAACTCATTTTGCGGAGTCCGAACCCACCAGCACCTGATAGTCAGACCTTGTAATGCAACCATTCTGTCATTGGGGATGGTCAAGTATCAAAGTTGATACTGACGGTACTACGTGCCTCACCAAAGAAAATTCTAACTGGTGTATCCGGATACGTTTATAGGTGGCCCTAGTATCGTTCACTCGCAAACGTGTTCTACACGGGTCGCAACCGTAGTTAGTGCTGCAGAAGACAAACAATCCCATATCACACCTGCACACCACAAGGGCGGTTCAGAGAAACACGACATGCAGTCACAATAATAATATATATGAAAGTAAATGCATACGACTCTGGTGTTAGTCGCCCTTGAGCGATGTCATGTCTCGAGGTACATGGTTGTACTACGTCCGTACAACAAAGACTCCGCACGAACCTGCTTATACATGCTCAGGCATACGTGTTTCGCATGCTCCCATAGAACATGAATAGTTCTAGAGATGCATACTATCAGGTTATTCACCACCCGACGGGGGCTCCCACTAACTTTGAAGCACGCTGGGGTACCGCGTGTCATAGATTCTCAGAAGCATGGAAAGTTTAGAGACTTCTATTAACATTCCCGTGCCAAGCCACAGAAAGACTTCCATGCTACCTCTCGCATGGTGAGCTTACCACAATTGAACCGCTTTCGGTGGCGTACCTTACCTCTTACCTGACGCTGGAGCGTCGTTATAAAATATAATAACACATAGTTAGTTTACCACCTTTATATCATATACTAATAATACTCCTTATATGGGCATGTAGCTAATTCCTCACTCATATAATCCTTAGTTTTTGAAAATATGCTCTTTTCAAGCACACTGTTACCAATGATGCTCTAATACCATGCTGTGGGGACCAGAATCCCGACATCCAAGGATCTCACTGGGTGGTGTTGTGCGATGCGACACCCAGTAGTATACAAGAAAAGAACAAGAATAAATTACAATACTAAGTCTTTAGTTATAAACACAATGGAAGTTTTACAATACTAAGGGAAAAGGAAAGATAACTATACATCATAGCTACGCTCTCGATACTAGCTATGAAAAAGCAAAGTCATCCATGCCCTGGATACTTCGAACTAGCAACACCCAATTTACGGTGGCGTGCAGGGTTCCCACTCGGCTGTAAACCCTGGAGGGGGTGCAACCTCATCATCGAATCCTTCATCAGTCATATAATATGCAAAAACTTGTTAACTACAAACGTGAGCTTAAGGCTCAGCAAGACTAACCCGTCTCACTAGACATATGCAGGGGTGAACACTAAGTATAGGTAAGGAATAGCATAAAGAACACGCCTACAAGTGGATCCTTATAATCATATTTTAAGTAGCACATGACATTCTTCAGGCACGACACATCATAGACTCCACAATCAAACAAGAAACGCTTTGCTAATGATATGACATGTCCAAAGCACATAATGCTATTACAGGTGAAGTATGGGGAAACTGTAAACTTTTAATTGTGCTATATCTAGGCCATACAAGGTTGCAAACAACTATAATTCAATACATTGTATTCTCCTGACTTCTTCAGTATTTACTACGTCATGACACAATGAACAAGTGGTACTCTATTACCGCGAGGGACGGTGATTGCAATCAGGACAACCCGGACAACACGACACATACACACTTTCGGAAATGCCAACGAGTACTTATAACAGTACTACATAACACTTCAGTACTAGTCGTATATGGCCACCTTTCACCAAACACTAGAATGCCGAACCGGTCGATCCGTCACGAGCAGGAGGTCCCTGCGTGGGGCGTACTCTGACGTGCCCACCAGGTGATTTATGCCTCGCTGCCCACAACCTACGCCTATAAAACAGAATGATACACCTCGACAAACAAGTATCAAGCTACGTCAGTTTGCTGGAGCCCATTTCGCCAGTATGTCGCCGGTACAATTCAAGCTTGTCCAGCAGGGCCGCACACGAATTGGTCCTCAATCTACACAAGCAGGGCTACGCACGTGAGACCACGTCTCGCTGCATCCTACCCGCTGGTCGGTCTCAATTTCATATTCATAAGCCATTTCTTGATCCAATCCATCCCATGTGATAAAATTCTATATCGCGAGTAGATTCCAACTACTCGACTTCTACCGGTTCCCTATGAATATAAGCATGGTAGTTACTACATGAGTCTATGAGCTATTCTAACCACTCCCTGGGTGATCTGGTTATGCAAGTGGATGTCAAATACCTTAAACGTAATGCACAAACATCTGAAGACGTAAGGTGAATGAAAACTGCAAAAACACTATAAGGAACTCAAATACAAACCGAGGCTTGCCTAAATGTGAGTCCGAGTCTATGTTAGTTTCCGGCAGTTGGACTTCAAAAGCTTTCGGATGTTCCTCGACTTCAGTTACAACACGTTATGCATATACTATATATGAATGACTTTGAAAATAAATAATATGTTTAAGGTCACAAGCTAATATCTTGTGAAACAAATAACATTATCATCTTAATTGTCTTTGAACTTTTATGGTATATATTAGGGACTATAGTGGAGACTCTTGCAAAGAATAGGAGATGATCAAGGAAGTTTGTTGTCCCTAAAAGTCCTACAAATATAAACCTTCTCTGAACTTTGGTTGAAATTCTGGAGGTCTATCATGGCTATCAGTGGTTGTAACATGTAGATGGGGTCTCACTGGTTCTAGGAAAATTGGTTTCACAATTTTCTAAGCTTCATACAGGGAGAAACTGATTTTACAAGTTTGGGGAAAAAGCTGAAATTGATTTTCTATTTTTCTCAATTTTCAACTACATAGATATTTGGAACACTGATCAACCTAGTAAATGAAGTCCAATGAAGCTGAAATTTTTACTGGAGATCAAGTTTATTAACAAAAGTGTTCTGACCAAAATTGGGAATTTTCCAATTAACAGAATAGGAGTAATTAATTTCCCAAGCAGTTAGCTCAAAGGAATTAATTATAAAAATTCTTGGAGTTTCATGTCCAATAAATTGCATCACTGCAAACTAGAGATTTAGATGAGTCTACCAGAATTTAATTGGAAATTTTTGAGCAATTCTACTAGGAGTAATGATTTTTAGAAGTTTGGTTGAATTCTGGAATTATTTTCCAAAGGAAAACATTTAAATAAAGAAGCTGGGCCCACTGGTTTTAAATCAACCAATCGCAACTGGGCCGCACCGGGGGCCACGGGGTTCAACCACACAGCTGCACTGGATCTGGAGCCTCAGCTGATCACGCGCGGCGGACAGCGTCGCTGACAGGCGGGGCCCATAGGCCTTTGTCTACCTCGCGACGCGCCGCTTGGCCGCAGCAGTGCTGCGCCGGCGAGCTCGCCGCGATAGCTGCGTCGACCTCCATTCGACTCGGCCCTGACCGCCTAGCCATAAAATCGACCTAACAACACGATGGTGAGGTCCAATTGTGGTGGTGACGGCCAGAATAGGTGGTGCGACGACGGGGGCGGAGCTAGGGTTTCATCTATCGTTAAAAACGCATGGGGATGGCGAAAAAGGCTTGGGGAAAAGCTAAAAACATTCCTGGGAGCATGAGGATGATGATTTGGAGGTGCAAATGTCATGGAATGGTCGACAATGATGAGTTCGACGGTGAACCGCGACTTCTTCACCGGCGGCGACCAAAACTCAGCTATCTCGGCCAACACTCGATGGTTTTCAAATCTTTTTGATCCAGAGTGTTTGCGGGGAGATAGGTAAACTATCCCTTAACTATTGCCAAGATTTATTAGACGTAGAAAATGAATTAAATCCCTAACCTGGAGACATAGGTATGAACTATCATCGGGAAAAATGGAAATAAGAATGCTACAAGGCATGGCATGGCTTGAAACTTGGTGAGCATGCGTAAGGCGCGATTACCCACCTTTATCTTATAGATGTCGGGGCCTGTAGAGGCTTCCTCCGTCTTGTCCACGATGGACAGAGGCGGTTCTTGGCGGCTTTACCTGCGGTCATCGGAAAACTGCGGAATACCGCACAACCGATTGAGAAAACGCCGAACCACAAGATGGAGAAGGTGCGCAAGCAAGTTGTGAACAATTTTGCTAAAGAACTCACGATCGATCCCGGGCTAGATGGCAAGTTACCGTCAGAATCCCGAGGGAATGTCGGCGGCGCACGAGCGGGGCAAAAATGTGGCGTGGGGAGTAAAAACCGAACGGGAACTCTACATCGGTGACCAGGGGGTATAAATAGGCAGAGAGGACAAGGGGAGCTCGCCACGGCGCAAGCAAGCAGGCAGCTCGGTGGCTTGCATGCTGGGTGGTGTCGCCACCGAGCGCCATCGTGAAAACAGAGGGGCAGCTCGAGTTTGAATCACTGGACAGTGGGTCCCACAACCTCTTAAGCCTATCCTCTGTGGAACTTCAATTCCCCTACCAAACTTGATCCAAAAATCTTAGATTTTTGTGGAGAGGCTCAAATAAATATATGGAATTTGATTCTGAAATCAAAACTTCATATTGATCAAGTTTCAGTTGAAATTCAAATTTTAAATTGAATTTGAATTCAATTCAATGGAGCCACTGAATTAAATAGCAATTGAGTTTCAAAAATTGTGAAACTTCATGGATAAGTCAAGCAAGTCATGCTGATAATGATGATGTGTTCAAATTTTATGTTCAAATAAGTTTGAATAGAATTTAAAATTCGAACTTAAATATGGCTTGAGTTTGCTAAGCGTCTCAAATAAAATAGGAAATGCAATTCAAAAATCTTGAAACTTTGCAAGAGGGCTATTTGGAATATTATGAAGCCATGGAGAAATGTATAGCCTCAGATCTGAATATTTTTACAGGGTCTAAAAGTACAGTGCTATATTCAAATTAATTTGAATATATTTAGTACTGCATAGTGTTTTGCCCTAGCAAAATCTATTCAATAAAATCCAAAATTTGCATGAAGGTCACTTGAATTATCCTAGGGTCATTGGTGAAGTCCATACCTTATGTTAATAAAATTTTAAGTATGAGGGAAAGGAATATTCTTGATGATATCAAGTTCATGTGTACAACCATAATTGATCTTTACTATGGTTGAAAACAAACTGGTAACTGAACTTCATATTAAGGAGAAGCTGCGATTTTACAGTAAACATCATTAAAAACTCATTAACTAGTTTTGCTTTGCATTTGCATTAATCATGCATGTCATGACATATTGAGTAATATATGTGCACTTATTGATTATGATTCTTGTCTTGTATGTTGTTGCGCAGTTTAGACAGATTTGCGCTAGAGAGTGCTGCGGAGGACCTCCAACACAAGGAGTTTGAAGTCTTTGATCCTAATCAAGTCCAAGAGCAAGGCAAATGTCCTTCAACATATTGATCCTGTTTTTACAATAAATGTTTTGTTTATTCAAAACTGCATGCTGGTGTTAATTTGTTGGGAATTGCTATGATAGGAAGTTTACTAGCTTTGTTTAACCACCCTTGTCACCTGAAATACATGGTAGAGAGTCAGAAAGGGCTTTTTACCTTCGTTTCGCTTAATTAATTGGGATGGGAAAACAATTATACTATTTAATTATGCATTAATGAGATTATGTGTGTGACCTATGTGTGCTGAATACATTGGCTTGTACTAAATTCATTGGCTTTGATGATAAAAGTTCTGAAATTCTGCTAAAACATCTTTTTTAGCAAGGTCCAACTCTAGCTCCTAATTTCTGCAAGGTCCGATAATAGGTTCGACTTTCTTTGTCTAGGTCCGACATGTTTTTGGGTAGCTCCAGTGAGCTTTGTCTTTAGCTCCGACATGTCTTTGATAGCTCCGACATGTCTTTGATAAGCTCCGATATGTTTTGATAGGTCCGACTTATGTTGGTTAGCTCCAACATATTTTTCTAGCTTCGACTGGGATGACTAGTTCCGACTAGTTTTGGTTAGCTCCGGCGCTAGGTCCGACTAGTTTTGGTTAGCTCCGGCGCTAGGTCCGACTAGCTTTGGTAAGCTCTGGCGCTAGATTGTACTAACTTTGGTAAGCTCCGGCTCAAGCTCCGGTTAGCTTTGGCAAGGTCCGGTGCTTCATCGCAATGTTCTGGCTTTTAATGTGAAATGTTTCGAACTTGCTTTACATTGTTGGAAAGTTTTCTTAGAATTATTTTACTAAGTTTTTGGTGCGTTTTGGTTGATATGGCTGATATCGTTTTGCTATGCTTTGCAGCATGCTTATGTGAGGTGCTCACGTAAGGTGTTGTATTTGGAACTGACTTGAGTCAAGTCGCGGACTTGGGCTCGTACGGATTGGTTGTTTGTTCATGTGCATGTGTTGCTTGAGTTCAAGTCATGGCTGGTGATAGGATCCTTTGGACTAGTCTCAGGGAGGAGATGAGGTTCCAACAATCAAATTCAGGAGGAATTGTGGTTGAGCGGGTCAGGAGGTCGCGCAAGATGATTGAATAAAGGGCAGTGCATATGAAGGTTACTGGACATCGAAGGAAGGTGTTTGCACATATGCATGCGGTGCATGACGTGGCAACATGGTTCTGAAAATGGTTTATGGATGGGAAGATCTGGTTGGAAGGATTGGATCGTACCGGTTGATGACTTTGGCTGCATCGGAGTCGGTTATGGCTCGGTATGGAAAGTATCGAGTTGGTTATGATAGTATTTCGTGTGGGTCACGAATTTGAGTTGTTTAGGAATGTGGGATATGTTCCTAAGGTGTTTGGAAGTCTTAAGATTGCTTCTATCTGCGTATAGAAGAGTCCTAAGCTGTTATGGAAAGTTTTGATTCGTGATCGGAGTAGGATTAGAGTCCTAATTTGAGTTGAGTTGGCTTTCGAGCTGGTGATATAAGCAAGGGAGGCCAGAGATCATGGTTCACGACTCTGGGGCTGTTCCTCTTGTGTTCCATTGAATAAAATTCGTAGTTTGAAGGAACTTCTGTGCCTTGTTCGTCCGACTTGTTTCAGACAAGTTTTACTCGTCAAGTTTCTGGACATCACTATCTTTCGTCGGTGGTTTTATCATAACTCGAGTTCTACAGATCCAATTGACGTGATTATTTTTGGGTTGTCTTCACAACTTGATTATCTATCATTTATCAAAATTTCAAGGTCATTGGATTTGTGGTTTCTGATCTACACGAGTTTCTTTGCAGCGTTCCAGAACTGTTTTTCTCGAGTAGGACAAATTGACCTTTGTTCGATCTTTCGATCATAACTTGAGTTTCTCTCGGCGGATTTGAGTGATTCTTCTTATGTTTTCTTCGTGACTTGATTATATCTGATATATATCACTTTTGTCACGGTGGAACACGTTTAGATTAGTTTCACACACGATTTCTCTAACATGTCGTTTTTCTATCGAAGGGGTTGGGATTTAATTGTTTCCGCTGCGTAAGATTTTTAAATCTACCATTCACACCCCCCTGGTAGCTTTTCACGTGCTCTTCGATCCTACAATTGGTATCAGAGCCACGGTGCTCCAATCATTGTGATTTGCACGTGTTTTTGACTAATCATCATGGAGAAATACTCCGCCAAACCTTGTGTCTTTGCTGGTATTGATTTTCAGGTTTGGAAGGCATGCATGGAGGCTTTCATCCAGGCACAAGGCTTTGCAATATGGGAGAAGATGTACAAGCCTTACGAAGTGCCACCTAATGATCAAGTTATGGCTACAAACCTACGGGACGTCGACAACAACAACAAAGCCCGAAACTTGATCATCCAAGGACTCACTCAGAGCGACATCGACTGCGTTGCACATCTTCAATCGGCATACAATGTATGGAGAGCACTTTGTGACTATCACGAAGGATCCAATATGATCAAAGAGGTAAGGCAAGAAATGTTCAAGAAAGAATTCATGCGCTTCGAGATGCAACCTGGTGAGTCCAACGATGATCTCTTTGCTCGCTTTAATAAAATTTTCAGTAACTTGCATAGTGTCAACGTTAATTTTTCTGATGCTAAAAATGCTAGGCAACTTCTTAGTGCATTAGAAATGTCAATCTGGGAGATGAAAGTTACATCTATTCGTGAATCTACTGTCATGAGTACACTTACTTTAGATGTGTTTTACTCTAAACTCAAAACTCATAAAATTGACATCTTATCACGTAAGAACCAAAATAAGTCTATTGCATTTGTCTCACAACGTGATATGCCTAGCTCCGGCCAATCATCATCTTGCAATACTCTTACTTTGTTGTCTTCACTAACCCTGGAGCAGATCGAGGAATTTCCAGAGGAGGAGCTAGCACTTCTATCTAGTAGGTTCTCAAAAGCATTGCAAAATGTGAGAACTAGAAGGAGAGGAAGCTCCAGACCTTAATGATGCTTCAAATGTGGTAATACAGGACACTTTCGTACAAAATGCCCTAACCTTTCAGGTTCTAAGAAAAACAATCAAGGACGAAGCACTCCTCAACAAATGATAAGAAGAAGAAGGGCTTTACAGGTCGACAACTGGTAAACAGTTTTATCTCCGCACTCCAGGAACTTGGCTCAAGCGACGTGGCCAACTTATGCTTCATGGCGGGCAAAACAAGATCAAGATCAAGTCAGGAGGATATAGAACACAACAATGACGACGATGAGGTATGTTCTACCTGTAATGAAATGTGTGATGCAATTTCTCGTGCAACTATTATTGTTAAGAAAAAGGACAAAAAGATTAGGGATAATGGTGCTAAAATTGAATCACTAGAATCTGAAATCAACCATTTGAAAACCTTGATTCCTAGTGATGATTCTTGTCCCTCGTGTGATTTAATCTATGAACAATTGTCCACATAAGAACTGCACGCTCCTCCACTCTAGATAGACTTGAACTTGAAATTGAAAAGAACAAAAAGCTTGCTGCACTTGACATTGGAAACTTAAAAGATGCTTCTTGTTCTACAATTGATTTGCATTGTTCTAGTTGTGATGATCTTGAAAAGAAACTAAAAGATGCTATGAATGAAATTTCAATATTGAATAATGCTTTACGTTCTCATGGAGTTGAATATTGTTCCAATTGCAAAATAAAAGGAAAAACTTCATGTGAAAATTGCCTTGATTTGTCCGATAAACTTGATAACATGCATAGGACATTAGATCGGTTTGTAATGGGAATAAGAACCTAAACTTGCTGCTGAATTCTTCCAAGTCTTGCAAAGACAAAGCTGGTTTAGGTTTTGATTCTCATGCTCATGCTAAGGCACATCCACCTAAAGTTGTAAAGTCATTAGGAAGTGGTTTGATTCAAACAGTTCCTAAACAAAAAGAAGTGGTTTTCAAATCTGCAGGAGTGTTGTCTCATTCGGTTTCAAATAAAAATATTGCTTGCTCATCTAGACATGAACACAAAGTTAAATTTCATTGTACCTACTGTGGTAGAGATGGTCATGTCATAGATTTTTGTTATATACTAGCTAAACAATAGAAAAGGGGAAGAATGATTGCTAGATCTCATAACTTTCATGCAAAATTTGCTGCACATATTAAACCGAATGTCAGGAACATGCAACCTGCTGTTATGAGTCAAAAACATTCAAAGTTTACCTCCGGAACTTCTGCTTTTGCCTCCGGAGCTACTGATTTTTGTGCTACAAAAGTAACACCTTATAGGTGAGTAGTTAAGAATAAAAAACCTCAAACTTTGACTCATAAACCTGCTGTTTTATCTTAGCTTTCGCGTGTTTTTTCTGCTGCACGTCGTGTGACTCAGTACTGGATACCTAAATGCCTTTTGACTAACCCCAGTATTGAGTCATCGACGTATTGTGCTATTATGTAGGTTACATGTTTGAGGAAGGAGAACATTTGGATTGTGGATTCAGGTTGCTCACGCCACATGACCGGTAACAAAGAATGGTTCTCCTCCCTCTCTTTTGTGTCACATGTAGAGAATGTTACTTTTGCCGATAATTCTTCAAATCCTATAATTGCTAAGGGTTCGGTTAGAGTAAATAATCACTACACTTTGAAGGATGTGGCACTTGCTAAAAATTTGAAATACAACTTGCTTTCTGTTTCACAATTGCTAGATGAAAATCTGGAAATTATTTTCAATAAAAACTGCTGCAAAGTTGTAGGTTCAAATAGTGAGCTTATTTTTAACATGTCTCGGTTTGGAAGAGTTTTTAAAGCTGATTTTGATATTTCTTCCTCGAAGCATAGGTGTCTAGTTGCTAATGATTCAAAGGACTTATATTTTTGGCATCGTAGACTTGGTCACGTAGGCTTTGATCACCTAACGCGTGTTAGTGCTCTTGATCGCATACGTGGGCTGCCAAAGCTTAAAGGGGAAAAAAGAAATTGTGTGCTCTTCTTGTAGACATGCTAAGATGATTGCAGGTTCACATACTCCTCTCACAATGATCATGACAACTGAACCGGGTCAACTTTTGCACGTTGACACCGTAGGACCTTCACGTGTTCAATCCTTCGGAGGTAAATGGTATGTTCTGTTATTGTTGATGATTAATCTAGATATTCTTGGGTTTACTTTATGGCGTCTAAGAATGAAGCTTTCAGTCACTTTATAACTTTATTTCTTAGATTATTAATTGATCACCTAGGATATTAAAAGCAATTAGAAGTGATAACGAAACTTAATTTAAAATCAATCTCTTGATCACTTTTGTGCTGAAAATGGAATAGATCATCAATTTTCTTCACCATATGTACCTCAAAAAAACAGTGTTGTAGAAAGAAAGAACATAACCTTAGTTGAGATTGCTAGGATATGCTTGATGAATATCAAACTCCTAGGAAATTTTAGGCTGATGCGATTGCAACCGCTTGTTATGTCTCAAATCGTATTTTCTTGCACGCTAAGCTAGGTAAAACACTATATGAGCTCCGGTTTGGACATAGGCCTAGTGTTACGCACTTTTGGGTCTTTGGTTGCAAATGCTTTGTTAAGAAACATGGTAATCTCGATAAATTTGAACCTAGATCCATTGATGGCATGTTTCTTGGTTATCCATCTCATACTAGAGGTTACCGTGTGCTTTTACTTGACACTAACAAAATTGTGGAGACTTGTGAAGTGTCTTTTGATGAAGCTAGCCTAGGTACTAGCTCAAACATTGCAGGTCCAGATCCATATCCGCAGGGGGAGAGCATTTTCGTTGAAGATGAGGTAGAATTGGAGATGCTGCACGAAAATTCAGCAGCTAAAGACTTTGGTTCAGCTCCGGATATTAATTCTTAACCAGCACCGACAACCATCAATGCTGATTCAAATCATCCTCAAGTCACAAGCTCATCGATTTGTGATGAACATGAATAAGAAGAAGCTTGTGAGACATCTGTTCCCCTATGGTTTTACAAAGATCATCCCCCGCAATAGATTATTGGAAGCTTGCACGAACGAGTTACACGGTCCAGGTTTTGCGATCCAAACTCTCATGCTCATTCTGCTTTTGTTGCTTCTTTTGAACCCAAAGATATATCACACGCACTCACTAATGAATCTTGGATTGTTGCCATGCAAGAAGAGTTAGAAAATTTTGAAAGAAATAATGTTTGGAAACTTGTACCTCCACCTCAAGGTCACACTTTAATTGGAACTAAATGGGTGTTTAAAAATAAACAAAGTGAGGATGGGGTTGTGGTTAGGAATAAGGCTAGGTTGTTTGCTCAAGGTTTCACTCAAGTTGAAGGTCTAGATTTTGACGAAACTTTTGCTCCTGTTGCTAGATTAGAAGCCATAAGAATTTTGTTAGATTTTGCTGCATATAAAGGTTTTAAGCTATATCAAATGGATGTTAAAAGTGCTTTTCTTAATGGCTACATAGATGAGGAGGTTTATGTCAAACAACCACCGAGTTTTGAAAATTCAGATTTTCCTAATCATGTTTACAAACTGTCCAAAGCCTTGTACGGTCTCAAACAAGCCTCTAGAGCATGGTATGATAGGTTAAAAACATTCTTATTTGAAAAGGGGTTTACCATGGGCAAGGTTGATAAAACTCTTTTTGTGCTTAAGCATGGTAATGACTCATTATTCGTTCAAGTGTATGTGGATGATATTATCTTTGGTTGTGATTCTCATGATCTTGTTTCCAAGTTTTCAGCTATGATGAGTTCCGAATTTGAGATGAGTATGATGGGAGAACTCAGGTACTTTTTGGGGCTGCAAATCAAGCAAACCAAGGAGGGTACCTTTGTGCATCAAACGAAGTATACAAAAGACCTCCTAAGGTGCTTCAACATGGACAAAAGTAAGCCTCTTCGGACACCAATGGGAACAACAACAACACTTGAACTTGATGAAGATGGTGAACCCGTGGATCAAAAAGAATATAGAAGAATGATCAGATCACTTTTGTACCTCACGACATCAAGACCGGACATACAATTCAACGTATGTCTTTGTGCATGTTTTCAAGCCTCCCCACGTGCTTCACATCGTCAAGCCGTCAAAAGGATTCTCAGGTACTTACATGGAACTCAAGAATTTGGTATTTTTCGTCCTTCTTCCTCAACCGTTACTTTGAAAGCTTTTTCTGATGCTGATTTTGGAGGTTGTAGGATTGATAGGAAAAGTACTTTTGGTGCTTGTCATTTTCTTGGTAATTCACTTGTTGCTTGGTCCTCTAGAAAACAAAATTCAGTTGCACAATACACAGCCGAATCTGAATATGTAGCTGCTGCTAGTGCTTCCTCACAAATTCTTTGGATTGATCAAACACTTAAGGACTATGGGGTTGATTTAGATAGTGTTCCACTGTTTTGTGATAACACTAGTGCCATTTGCATTGCTAAAAACTCTGTGCAACATTCTAGAACTAAGCACATTGACATTAAGTGTCACTTTCTCCATGATAATGTTGAAAAAGGAAACATTGTGCTTCACCATGTAGATACCGAACAACAATTGGCTGACATTTTTACAAAACCTTTGGATTTCACTCGTTTTTGTTACATTCGTAGTCAAATAGGGGTTATGCATCCTCATGTCTTAAATTGAGAGGGAGTTTATAAACTTGGGAAGTCTATGTGTGAATCTGAAATTAAAATAATATGAGCATAGTATTTCATACATATATGACTTTGTGATTCCTTTTACATCCTGAAAGTTCTTACTACATTACTTGTGTTATACATTTTGTAGTTTTTGCCATGTCTAGTAATTGGAATAATTACTTACACTAAATCTGGTCATGGTAAAACTTTCTTGCTCTTTTGATTTTGTTGCATGCTCACAAGTGCTTTTAATCATAAAGAATTAATCAAGCAATCAACTCACATGTTGAGTTTTTGTGAACAAATATAAGTTGAGAAAAGATCAATAGAATATGCATGCATCACACTTCTTCTTTTGAGATGACTTATCATTGCACTTAGATATGAACTTGGAAGAAGTTGTGTATGACTAAAACCATGTCCTTAAGCTTCTATTGTCAAATGACATAGGCTTGGCTTGGTTGGTTAGAAAAAGGTAGATGCACATATAATCTCTTGCAAATATCATATGATCTAAATTTGTGCTTTGAAAAATAATAAAATGCAGCAACAAGTATAATGATTTCAGGTTTTGAAATAGTTAAGTTTGTGAGATCATGACTTGCTAAATTGGAAATTACATTTGATCTCTAGCATGGCTTACACTACTTCATGTATTTCATTGATGTGATAGTGTAAGTTACTCGATAGTATGACTTGGATGAGCTTTGTTTTATATGTATATGTTATAATATGCTCATAACAATTAAAATTTGTCTTATAAACCATGTTGAATACATTGTCAAAGGGGAGAGATAATATGTGAATTTTTAAAGATAAGTATGCAAGGGGGAGAAATTGATTACACATTGGGGAGAATTTATGTTTCTTCTCGTTTTATTTTTGTCTTACAAAGGTGGAGAAATTGTTTTCAAAACTTTAATGTGAATAAGCTAATGTTTGGATTTTAAGTGGTGTTGCCAATGCATTCATCAATGGGGAGATTGTGAGACCTATGTGTGCTGAATACATTGGCTTGTACTGAATTCATTGGATCTGATGATAAAAGTTCTGAAATTCTGCTAAAACATCTTTTTTAGCAAGGTCCGACTCTAGCTCCGAATTTTTGCAAGGTCCGACAATAGGGCCGACTTTCTTTGTCTAGGTCCGACATGTTTTTGGGTAGCTTCGGTGAGCTTTGTCTTTAGCTCCGGCATGTCTTTGATAGCTCTGGCATGTCTTTGATAAGCTCCGATATGTTTTGCTAGGTACGACTTATGTTGGTTAGCTCCGACATGTTTTTCTAGCTCCGACTTTTGGGATGACTAGTTCCGACTAGTTTTGGTTAGCTCTGGTGCTAGGTACGAATATTTTTGGTTAGCTCCGGCGCTAGGTCCGACTAGCTTTGGTAAGCTCTGGCGCTTGGTTGTACTAACTTTTGTAAGCTCCGGCTCAAGCTCCGGTTAGCTTTGGCAAGGTCCGGTGCTTGATCGCAATGTTCCGGCTTTTAATGTGAAATGTTTCAAACTTGCTTTACATTGTTAGAAAGTTTGCTTAGTATTCTTTTACTACGTTTTTGGTGCATTTTGGTTGATATGGCTGATATCGTTTTGCTATGCTTTGCAACATGCTTATGTGAGGTGCTCACGTAAGGTGTTGTGTTTGGAACTGACTTGAGTCAAGTCGCGGACTTGGGCTCGTACTGATTGGTTGTTTGTTCATGTGCAGGTGTTGCTTGAGTTCAAGTCATGGCTGGTGATAGGATCCTTTGGACTAGTCTCATGGAGGAGATGAGGTTCCAACAACCGAATTCAGGAGGAATTGTGGTTGATCGGGTCAGGAGGTCGCGCGGGATGATTGAATCAAGGGCATTGCATATGAAGGTTACTGGACGTCGAAGGAAGGTGTTTGCACATATGCATGCGGTTCATGACATGGAAACATGGTTCCGAAGATGGTTTATGGATGGGAATATCTGGTTGGAAGGATCGGATCGTACCGGTTGATGACTTTGGCTGCGGCGGAGTCGGTTGTGGCTCGGTATGGAAAGTATCGAGTTGGTTATGATAGGATTTTGTGTGGGTCACGAATTTGAGTTGTTTAGGTATGTGGGATACGTTCCTAAGGTGTTTGGAAGTCTTAATATTGCTTCTATCTGCGTATAGAATAAAAAGAATTCTAAAGAAAAAATGTGAAACAATGAGTCCTAAGCAGTTATGGAAAGTTTTGATTCGTGATCGGAGTAGGATTAGAGTCCTGATTTGAGTTGAGTTGGCTTTCGAGCTGGTTATATAAGCAAGGGAGGCCATAGCTCGTGGTGCACGACTTTGGGGCTGTTCCTCTTGTGTTCTATTGAATAAAATTTGTAGTTTGAAGGAACTTTTGTGCCTTGTTCGTCCAACTTGTTCCAGATAAGTTTTACTCGTCGAGTTTCTGGACAGCACTACCTTTTGTAGGTGGTTTTATCATAACTTGAGTTCTACAGATCCATTTGATGTGATTCTTTTTGGGTTGTCTTCACAACTTGATTATATATCACCTGTCAAAATTTCACGGTCATTGGATTTGTGGTTTCTGATCTACACGAGTTTTTTTGCAGTATTTCAGAACTGTTTTTCTCGAGTAGGACAGATTGACCTTTGTTCGATCTTTCAATCGTAACTTGAGTTTCTCTCGACGGATTCGAGTGATTCTTCTTGTGTTTTCTTAGTAACTTGATTCTATCTGATATATATCTCTTTTGTCATGGTGAAACATGCTTAGATTTGTTTCACACACAATTTCTCTAACAGATTTTTTTCCGTCGAAGGGGTTGGGATTTAATTGTTTCCGCTGTCTAAGATTTTTAAATCTACCATTCACCCCCCTCTGGTAGCTTTTCACGTGCTCTTCGATCCTACACTATGGTTATATGAACCGGTTAATATGATATGGTAATGGGTGATCTAAGCAAGCCTGGTATGTGGATGGGTGGGAAGACATGGTCGTTGCTCGCTTTAAATTTAAGGACCAGTTCATGCGAGAATATGCCAGGACAAAAGTGCCACCACGAGGCCAAGTATGGGTGCGGCGTAGCTGATTAATTAGGGTATTGCTAGTATTGAGCGGATCATTGGCGCACGGGGAAGGGGAGTCGGATTATGTTTGGATTTGAGGTGGGACTCCCTGGGATCCGAATGGCACAAGAGGGGGCCCTTGGTTGAAGATGTGCTCAGTTAGAGACATCGCCACCGCTGAAACCTCAGTGGGTCCGTACATGCTAGTAGTCCCTTTGTAAAGGCTATTTTGTGATCTCTCGGCCGTAACGAAAGGAAGTGTAATTTTCATAAAGGAGGTTCTTTAGTCACCGACGGGTGATAAAATCACAAACACGTGGGTAAAGTGGTACAACCTCTGCAGAGTGTGTTTAAAACTTTCATGATAGCCTTGCTCTCGGTTATGATCACTTGGACAACTTCCATGATTAGAGGGGTTTAGAATATGGTTATGGTTTGGTACTGGTTATGGTCAATAATATGGTTATGGCTGGTTATGGGATGGTATTATGGTTTATGGCAATGGATATGGTTAATGTTAATGTGAAATCTGGTATATGGATTATGGTAATGAATATGGACTGGTATTATGATAACTACATGGTTTATGATGGGTTTACTTCACATACATATAATATGTTTCTTTTCACATGTTTTAATGTACTTTTCAGAACTTAGCCTTTATTATATTCGTCATTTGAATCAGCTACATGTCATACTTTCCACACTTGCTGAATACGACATGTAATCATCCTTGCAATTCCACCACCAACAGTTGCAGGTCAGGATTGAGAGTATAACGATGATAATGCGGAGTTCTAGGTAGTGTCTGCCATCAGCTTTGCATGTGGTGTTGATTGGATCTGCACTACCCTTTTGCTTAGCTGCATAGTTGCTTTATTAGATGATTTCTGCTGCATTAGTTTAAACTTGTCATTAATATTTGTTAGGGCTTGTACTCGAGGATATTATGAATTGTGTAATAAAAGTTGTTAATTAATCTTGTTTCGTGGTAATTTTCTGCATATCCTTTTTTGAATGCACTCGTGTATGTGTGTTGAACGTCCTGGGTGCACATATACGTTAACTTGGTTCATTTTCTGTACCGGGTGTCACAGCGACGAGGTGCCCACCTTGGACTTTGCGGTTGTCCCGGGTGAGGTAGGCATGTCCACTGCCAACACAGCACCGGACCCAAATGTTATTGGTGCACAAAGCGTCGATTAGCCAGCGGTAGCCGGTGACACGCCCGTGGCAGGGGAAGATGCATTGGTGTTAGCGGTGGTGCGCCCCCTCCCGGAGCTTCTACCGGGGTGTCTTTGGATCTCCAGGCGTTGGTGGCTGCTACTGAGTCGGCTGAAGTGGTCGAAAGGTGACCGTCTGCGGTGACGGTTGCGCTGATTCCTCTCTACGGGGCCATTTTGCAGCCCAGTCCATTTTGCGCCAAATGTTAGCTGCGCTCGACTGGCAGTGGGAAAAGCTTGCAAAAGAGCGGCGTCTGATAAAGCTGGTTGAAGCGAAGGCGATGGAGCTCCAGGGGAAGGTCCTGAAGGCTCACGCTAACACCAATGCCCGCCTTAAGCTGTGTGAGGAAACGTGGCTTGAACTGGTCCACTACGAGGGTTGATGTTGCCGATCGGGAGCGGGCTGTGGCGAAGAAGGAAGAGGAGACCTCCTGGAACCTCAACGTGTTGGAGGAGAGGTGCTAAGACATGCAAAACTTAGAGCTCGCCATCAAACACCGCGAGGACGACTTGGAGTTCTGCACTCGACAGCTCAACGAGCGTGAGAAAGCAGTGCGGAAAAAGGTACAGGATCTCCAAGCCTCCCGCGCGGGTGATGTGCATTGGGTCTAGGACTTCCTGAGCCATGTCGAGGCTATGCTGGAACCTCTCAGACTTGGCATCATGCTGCGTGGGGAGCTGCCTCATGAGGTGAGCCAACTGCTTCCATCCCTAGACTCCATATACTCAAAGCTATGTTTAGTGAACACCGTCCTCGTCCAGCGGCTTGAGGCTGGAGGGAGAGAATTAGCGGAGAAGGTGGCCTCCCACGTACTAGTGTGCTACCAGAGCTGGTATCCACAACTCCCTTTAGATCTGGTAGACAAGGGCCCCTATGAGCTGCGGGGGGAGGAGGCGAGGGCCCAAGTCATGGGCCTCGCTAAGCAGGTGGCTTTCACGTTTATGCGGGATTGAGGTCGGCGGTGACCAGGCGGAGCGCCTTTGTATCCGGGGCTTGCCCCTTTGTAAAAAAAAACTTTATTGAATTTGAATTCATATCTAGTTTCTTGGCTTGTCTCGTTCTTCTCAACTTGTCCACCTGGGTCCTTAGCAACGTAAGGGCCCGAAGAACATTGCTGCCTTCGTTAGCCTTCAAGAACCAACGGTTGCACACTTGACGTAGCCGCTTTGCGCCGTTTGATGTTCTGTCTTTGGAACCCCCCCTTAGAGGCCCCTGGTAGGTGTGGCCAAGTGGTTGGGCACACCAACCACTTGATCGCAGGATGTCGCCAACGGGCCCCCAGCAGAGCGGGGGAGCTTGAGTGGTTGACACTGGCGGGGCCTTTGGGGAGTTTGGTGGGTTCCAAGGAGGGCACCGGGCTTGATTTGAAATGCATGTTCGTCGTCGAAGAAGTGTTCGGTAGTGATGTCGGCAAGGAAGCCACCGAGTGTTGACGACTCCTAAGATATACTAACAAATCATCCTCGGCAACGGCGCCAGAAATGCTTGGTTGTATTTCTTATGCACCATTAACTAAACATCTCCAACTGATGTGTCAGAAATGCTTGTTAATGGTTCTATTGGATCACAGAGTGAGTTCCGCAAGCGCACGGATATATCATTGTAGCATTTCCCCTTAAGAGTATTCCCAAGGGTGTCATTTATTTGATCCCAAAGGAAGGCAGGGAAGAGATATAACAATCATCAAGTGGAAAGGGTAGAAAGGTCTAGGTAAGAATCTAGTAAGGATGGATAAAATAATAATGGAGGTAGTGCGACACACACAAAAGATTTCAAGTCTAAGGGGGATAAGAGGATCCTAGAGGTTAGTTAAGGTTGAGAGTTATGGAGGTACTCCTAAATGCTCTATTGTACATATACATAGTCTAAACTAATTATCCATAAGCTATATCAATAGTGAATACTTATGCTATGTGGTTCAACACATCGGGCACGAGCTTACCCCTAGCAATACTATGGCGACTCCTGCCAAGAGCCTGTGGCATAGCTGAACGTGGAGGATTACAAAGGACAGATAAGGCTGTCACCACCTACTGCCTACCTCTTCAATCTGTGGGTCTACGAGACATCCAATGCTACTTAGCTATCCTAGCACCATGCTAGCATATTAAGTAATTACCTTAAGAGCCTAGGCACAATCCATCCTAAGGCAATGAATTGAATCATCATTGAACCAATGTTGATACACCACATAAATCCATACTAACCTAGTTATGTTATAATTAACTAGCCTATAGTAGGGGTCTATAGGTTCTATGATAATGAGATATGTTCATGATGAAACAGTCATAGAAGCTATACCTTTCACATACATGGACTCCACAATCAAACGAGAAACGCTTTGCCCAAGTATATGTATAAGTAGAGACTAAAGATACTATCTTTATTATGCATAAAGTCACAAATACAAGAAAGAATACATGAGCCATATCTTTCCCAATGTAGGATTGGGAAGAGAGAGACTCCTTACTCCTTTCCCAATTCGGACTTGGGACTAGAGACTCTCCTCTCTACAACCTAACTCCTCTAAGACTATGGATGATAGTGTATACAATAGAGATGAAGGTCAAGTGGTGTGTGTTGAAGTGAGGGGTAGGGGGTCCTATTTATACCAGTGTTGAGGTCGGTTCCCGCCACCAAAAGCACGCAAATCAGTCACCATTGACTCCTTCAAGCCAGGAGGAGGCAACACGCGTCGTTTGACCGCGTTTGGCGCCAGGAAGGGGTCGGCCGAACCCCTGGTTCGACCGACCTGGTCAGCACTCCAAACGTGGAGTGCTTCCTCCAGGTGTCTGACAGGTGGGCCCCCTTGATGTATCTAGGTTATACACCATTGGATCTCCTCGGATACTTCTGTTTGTGGGCCATTTGATCCATGGGATGCCACATGTCGTCGCCTGATTGGCTGGGATGATATTTTATAGGATTGGTCCCTCTACATTTCCTCATTTCCTGCATAAAATGCTGCATACACATATTTCTCCAAGTCCAAGTGGAATTGGGTTAGATAGAATGGTGATGTGTGCAAGAAATGACAAATCCTTCACATAATTGAGTTAAATTGACGGATGAAATTGGTATATAAGAGCCGTCAACAAACTCCCTGAAGCATATCCTTTGCTCGTCCCGAGCAAAGTCAAGACTTTAGGTTGATGATCAGGAGTTGCTACAATGTCTTATTTTCAAAAGTATCTAATGCACAACAAGATACTCTACCTAGTATTACAGAAACTGGCTATGATACTTTACCTTTCTTAAGTTATCATGGGGTTTATGCTTTTTCATATTCATGAGTAGTTGCAAGGTAGAATAGCAAATGGAGCAAACATAGCCTAGAAATCAAGTTCCACTTAAATCCCAGAGAATTCAATTTAGATATTAAGTACCTCAATTTGATTCTCTCAATCACTCCTTTGTGGATAGTGGAAATATTTCCTCACCAAAGCATTGTGCCTCTACTATTCCTACTCATTGAATATGGCTTGTATGTGGAGCTTGGTAAGGAAAGTAAGTAGGCATATTTGCATCACATATAATGCTAAGTCAAAAGAGTAAGCCTTAGGAGAATTCAAATCAAAACTTTTTGATTCAAGACTAGTCCATGTGTGATGGAGTGGAAGTGGATGTGGATACTTGAGATAGCTCCTTTTTGGTATAATCTCTCTTTCTTTTGCAGGAATGAAACATGGCTACTTTTCTTTTCTCTCATTTTTTTCCCATGCTTATGATGTAAGCATGCTTTTTTTCTTTTTTTTTTCTTTTTGTAGCCATGTCTTCTACTCCCTTTCTTTACAATGAATTTTGAAGGGAGTGCTAAACATGAATAACATGGAGTTTCTCTTTTTGTTGTGGTATGGTGGATATGATGGACGTTTTGCTTACTTCTAGTGTAAAGTATAGCATGTGCAAGTGAAGTCTTGAATTCAAAAAGAGTTGAATGATTTCTCACATAGGTCTCTACTAGTTTGACTAGGCTCAATGTGAAAGCGAATAACATATGCATAAGGTTTTGTCTATGTATGAACATCATATGGCTTTGGTAGGTATTTCCAACCAATTGAGGGAAACTTAAATATTTTTAGAATTTCTCCGAAAATCTAAGTTTTACTTTCAAACTAGGACTAGCAGCCCTATTAGTAATTCTAATCTTGCAACAACCTAGATTTAGATTAAGCTTTTTCTACCCACAATTTCCAAATTATGGTAAAAGTAATTCAAACCAATGAAAGCAATATTCGGGGAGTAGCAAGTTGTAAACTAGAGACTTAGGAAAATAAAATAGAGCAATTGTTCATCATTTCATCTATGTGAATTCTAAATCATTGTTACCGCACATCCTTATTTGATGAAACCAAATCTAACCTATTCTTTTTAATGCAATGTGGATGATGGATGGATGGAAAACAAATATGCAAGGAATGTGATACATGTTACCTCAAGTGGGGGTCCTCCCCCAAGCTTGTTCTTCATCTACCTCCGTGATAAGGGTTGAACCCTTGATGACGGAAGTACGCTACAAGATCAGCTTGTTGTTGTTGTAGCGCCGTGTTGAAGTTTGTGAATTGAGCATCCATGTGTTGTTGCCAATCCTGGGTTCCTTAAACATGCTCTTGGAGTGCGCTGTAGATGTCACCCGTTCTCACTTCAAGTTCTCCCATATGTCTAGTGAGGTCTGTCATTCCTTGGCTATAGTCATGATGACTTCTAGCCGAAAAGGATAGACGTCCTCTCATGGACGTTGGGGGCAAGCTGCTAGAGCTTGAAGTGGATAAGGGTGGATCCCTTTGTCATTCTTGCCAAGATGATCCCCCAGTCTAATACGTCGGAGGTTGAGTCCATCCGGGCGCATAACCCGTTGGGTTCTCTTCCTCTTGGTATTCATGGACCGGAGAGATTATCGGTGGCATGCCTATGGCTGCAGCCCTCACACGATTCCTTGTTACCCTGCCAGAGACATTACTTCTTCTTGCTTCCTCAAGGGGAAGAAGATTAATGGTTAGCCTCCGACATTTGTACAAATGAAAATCCGGGTTAGGTAACCGAATTTCATTGACAAGGCCTGGATAGAAAAATATCAAGGAGCCATCATGATCATGCTTAAGGATATGTCCTTGTACTAAATAGTCTTCATCAATTAATTCTCTTTCAGTTTCAATATATTCAAATGAAGTGTATTTAAGTGATCCTACCCTATCAGCAATATGAGTAATCAATGAAGTGCATTCAATTGGCCCTGATTTTGAAATGTAATCTAACCATTGTGTCATCATGGCTTTGACTGGAGCAACTTTTATCTTTTTAGTCATGGCAAACAAAATTTTTAATTCATCATCTCGCACAACCCTAACATCTCCCCTAGGGAACATAGTCATAGCCACCCATCTATGCATGAAGCGTAAGGTAGGGTTTTGGATGTGGCTATTTCTAGGAGCCCTACATGTGACCTCACTAGTTAGCTCATACCAAAAACTTTGTTTGTTAAACTTAGGAAAATTGTCTAAATCTAGCAAACACCGTTTATGGAAGCCTAGGATGCTACCTAATTCTTTCCATAGGATTTTGTATTCTTTTTGAAATAATCTAAAAGTAATACCATCAAATCCTATTCTTAGCGTGCAAAGGAATTAGATAGAGAGAAGGCGTGAACCTTTCTCCTCTATGTGAGCAAAGTCATCAAATCCTATTGCATGCCAAATGGAAAGAAATTTGGAGTCCATACCTATTTTGGAGATAAAATGTGGATCGTAAGCCTTGGTGTGGTGGAACTCACGTTCTTGGAGAAGCATGCTTGCTTGATCTTCAACTTCGCTTCGTATGTCGAGGTCATTGTCATGAAGAAGTTGGTGTGGGTTGCTTCTCTCTTCCATGGGAGTGTCCTCACACACACTTCTCCTCCTTGGGCTTGTACCCATGGAAGAGAGGCGTGCACTAGAACCTTCACCATGGCTTGAGCTTGCAGCCTCCTTCCTCTTTCCAAACAACCTCTTCATGTCTTTTTGAGTTCAACAAGCAAGAACAAAACAAGGCGAAAAACCTCCAAAAAGAAGCGATCTTTGGAAAACAAAACTCTCAACGAATTTTCTCCTCTTGAAAGCTTGAGTTTAAAATGCAAATGCAAACGAATGAAAATCTTTTTGGGGATGGATTTGAGCAAGAGTGTTGCAATGAAGAGCAAGAAAAACAAGGTGAGCTAGGGAGTGACTTGGGGATGTGTAAAATGATTTGGTGTGTGAAGAGAGGTGCTCCTCACGGCCACAATTTATAGGGTGCACCCTCCAAAGGTCACTTGGGGTTCAAAATATAGCCGTTGGAGGAAGGGGAGCCAATTTGGCTCCACTCCCTGTTCGGCCGACCAGGGGCTTCGGCCGACCTGATAGGTGGCCCCCCTGGTTCCCCTTTTGGCAAGTGGCTTCCCAACGGCTATAAAGTTAGCACATTGGTGAAATGCCATATGTGCAACTCAGAAAAAAATTGTTTTTCAAATAAAAACCTTTTTTCAAATCCAATAAAAAAATTTCTATTGAAAAGAAAGAAAGAAAAATGATAGTTGAGAATATAAGATTCTCAACTTTCTAGGAAAAATCAAATTTGCATTGGGAAAAATCCAAATGGTGTGGAAAAAGAAAGAAAGAAAAATAAAGTGGGATAACTACCAATTTAACCTATTGGCGTAGGTCTCACCACCGTCCGATGAGATGGGCATTCCTCCGTCTTCATTCACATCCGGGCCCGGAGGGATGGGCTCGGACGGCTTGTATTGCTTCTTCCGTCATTCCTTCTTTGGCGGCTTGATGGACTTGGGCCTTCGGGAAGGTCCAGATGATTCCGTCGCCTTTGGATATCGGCGTGGTCGAAATGACAGATTCTCCTCGTAGATTAATCTTCTCATGAATGCAATGAGAGAGTCCACCTTTGGAGGTGTGACTTTGACCTCTCTGATGTGTTTATCATTTGTCCCATACTTGATTCGAATCATGGAGCATTGCTCTAATCTTGGCCGAAAGTTAAAATTTTCCTCCTTGCCATTGATATGGAAGTAGATTTCTCCATCTCCCACATCTATGCAAGCTTTTGCAGTGCTTAGGAATGGACACCCAAGAATGAGTGGTGTATCTTTCTCAGTGTCCATATCTAGCACCACAAAATCCGCGGGTATGAAGCAGTTCCGGATCTTCACCGGGACGTCTTCAGCGATACCTGCTAGATAACGGACTGAAGAGTCAGCCAGTTGTAGATGCATTGGTGTTGGAGTCAGTTCTGTGAAGTTCAGCTGGTCGAACACAACCTTGGGCATCACACTAACACTTGCTCCCAAATCACAAAGTGCCTTGTCAAAGTGGTGACCCCCAATTGAGCATGAAATGGTAGGACATCCGAGGTCCTTTTTCTTTTCAGGAAGCCTATTGAGGATGGCTGCAGTCTTCCGTAAGCTTGACGACCTCAGTGGTGGGCAATGGCCGTTTGTTGTTCAATATGTCCTTGAGATAGCGAGCATAAGTGGGTACTTGCATCGCATCAATCAAGGGCACATTGATGTGGATCTTTTGGATAATCTCAACAAAACAGTTGAATTGCTCATCCACTGTTGGATTCCTTTGTATGTGAGGGAATGGCAATAAGTTGGTGTCTTCAAAGTGTTTGGACATTCTCTCAGAAAGTAGTTCACTTGGGACATCCTCCTTCTCAAGCTTAGTTGTCCTCTTTTCTTGTGTGGGATATGGTGGGTCACGAGTGGTCTTTCCTCCTCTCATTACCACTGCATTGACATTCTCCACTGGGGCTTTTGGCTTCCCCATAATTTTGTTGTTTTCCAATGGAGGGACAACTGCAGCAAGTTGTGCTAGCTGAGTCTCCAACATCTTGTTGAAGCTTAGTTGATTCTTGAATGCTGAGGATAGTCCTTCAATCTTGACATTGATGTTTTCTAGGGTCTTGTCATTAGCTGACAGCTTCTTGGATAGGGCATCGTTGATCTTGAGCTGGCTAATGGCAAGTTCTCCCAAGTTGGGCTGATTTCCAAGGTTGCCATTGTTGTTGTACCCTCCTTGAAAGAATGGGCGTTGTTGACCCCACCCTTGACCTCCTGGACGATAGCCATTGTTGTTGTTGAAATTTCCATTGTGGGTAAGGTATATGGCATCCTCACGAGTTTCTGGGAAATCATTGCCCATATGACCCGTGTTTCCACAAACTTCACACGTGATGTGAGAGTCTAGGGCATAGGCATTGCCAGACACTTCACCACTGGTTTGTCCATCTATTTTCTTCATTAAGAGGTCCAATTTTGCAGCGATCATGTCCACTTCCTTCAAGGTGTGCATGCCTCGCTGTCGGGTATGGAGACGCTCATCGTTCCATCCCATGATGGACACCATCTTCTCAATAAGATCTTTAGCTTTTGACAACGTCAATGAGAAGAAGGCTCCTCCAGCAACAACATCCAAATGGTTGCGAGCTGATGGGATCAGCCCGTTATAGAAATTCTGAATAAGGAGCCAGTCATCCATCCCATGGTGGGGACAGGCTAGGATGTACTCCTAAAGCCTTTACCATGCCTCGGGAGTAGATTCTTCGAGCTCTTGCTGAAAACTCTTCCACGCAGGGCATTGGTTTTGCCCAATGGGAAGAATTTGGCGAGGAATGCCATATAACACTTCTCCCAAGTGTCTACAACACTTTGGTTCATGTAGAACTACTGTTTCGCTCTCCCAAGGAGAGAGAACCTAACTCCTAACTCCTCTAAGACTATGGATGATAGTGTATACAATAGACATGAAGCTCAAGTAGTGTGTGTTGAAGTGAGGGGTAGGGGGTCCTATTTATACTAGTTTTGAGGTTGGTTTCCGCCACCAAAAGCGAGCAAATTAGTCAACATTGATTCCTTCAAGCCAGGAGGAGGCAACACGCGTCGTTTGACCGTGTTTGGCACCAGGAAGGGGTCGGACGAATCCCTGGTTCGGCCGACTTGGTCAGCACTCCAAACGTGGAGTGCTTCCTCCAGGTGGCTGCCAGGTGGGCCCCCTTGATGTATCTGGGTGATACACCATTGGATCTCCTCGAATACTTCTGTTTGTGGGCCATTTGATCCATGGGATGCCATGTGTCATCGCCTGATCGGCTGGGATGATATTTTATAGGATTGGTCCCTCTACATTTCCTCATTTCATGCATAAAATGCTGCATACACATATTTCTCCAAGTCCAAGTGGAATTGGGTTAGATAGAAAGGTGATGTGTGCATGAAATGACAAATCATTCACATAATTGAGTTAGATTGATGGATGAAATTGGTATATAACAACCGTCAACACCAAGACAGGCAACGCCCACTCTCAATGTATAGAAACGTCGACGGCAGCCACCTGGGAGGTTCCGGAGCTGGATTCTCCGCGTTGCTCACCATCAAAGTGTAGAAACATCGATGGCGGGCCCCTTGGCAGGTGCCAGAGCTAGATGCTCTAGTGTCGCCCACCATCAACACGTAGAAATGTCAACGACGGGTCCCTTGGGAGGTGTCAGTGCTGGATGCTTTGGTGTCGCCCTCCATCAACGCATAGAAATGTTGACGGCGGGCCCTTTGAGAGGTGCCGGAACTGGCTGCTCCAACATCTCCGACCATCAACGCGTAGAGACGTCGATGGCGGCCCCCTTGGGAGGTTCCAGAGCTGGTTGCTCTGGTGTCGCCGATCATCAACGTGAAGAACATCGATGACAGGTCCGTGGCTGATAGGAGACCAATGAAACCTTGTTACCAACAAAAGTAGGATGAGACAGCGCACTTACAAATCAGCATTTGTTGCCATTATGTAGAAGAGCATCGACAGACCCCCTAGGAGATGCCAGGGCTGGATACTTCGGTGGAGCCCATTATCGACGCGAAGAAACGTCGACGGCGGGGCACCTTGGGAGTCATGAACCTTGCGAGTGCTGCTACTGATTGTGCTTGAAGCAACCTGCCTTGTATATCCTGCATACACGAGGAGGAATAATTTTGCTCGTCGGCTACCTTTCACTACTCTTTTAGTTTTCTTACATCTTACATTCCTAAGCTTACGCGGGGCTTGGGTAATTCGGTGTTATAGCGCCCGGGATCCGGCTCCCGCCTTACCCAGGGTGTGAGCCTTCTGGCCCCTAGTACATAGCCGTAGCGCCAGGAGGCAGAGTGTGCATGGTTAGGGTACAGGACCAGACCAAGCATGCTGCACACCCTAGACCTAACGCTCGGCGTAGGCCTTTCGTGGGAGACCATCTAGCGCCACGGGGCCCCAAGTAAGAGTGCAGCTGTGAGATCTCGAAACATGTTGCAGATACATCAAACAGGCCCGCCTGCAGCATGGTTGCATAACTCCACCAGGGGCGATATAGAGAAAAAATGTCTGAGCATATGAAGATGATATGCAAAAAGCGAGCATAGTATGATAAAATTAACGGGTAATTTAGATGAACATGAGAGAAGCACAGGGCAAGACAATAATTCTTTCAAATTGGCATTCATAGGAGGAGATAGGCTTTACAATAAGGCAACGACCAACTCCAGATGATAAGGGAGGCAGGGTGTACATGCTTAGGGTGTAGGATCAATCTAAGCAGGCTCAGCACTCTGGACCTAACCGTCCTGTTGTCTGGTTGTCCTGGGCGTTGTTCTTGGACACTATGACACCTTACACTATCATACCATTATGCTAGGGGTAAAACATACAGAGGTGCTCTATGTTCCAAGGGTTGGATAGGGGCTCTCCTTCCTTCGTGGCCAAGCGGACGCACCCGAGGCGGGATAGCTGCGTCACTCGAAAGGGGCCCTCCCAGTTGGGGGAGAGTTTATGTGACACTTTCTCCAGATAGTATGTGTTGCATCATAGAATGTTCTTGTAGCGCCAAAGCATCTGTCGGTACCGTGCGTTTCGGATGGCAGCATGCCACCTTGCTTCATCGATGAGGTTGGCAACTTCACGCTGGAGCTGGTCCTGTGTGGTGTCATTGAATGTTCGGACCCGATGGGAGACCATGGCGATCTCTTTGGTAAGACGGTCTCAGCCCCATACACCAGGAAAAAGGGCATTTTCCACGTGGCCCGGTTGGGTGTTGTCCGGCTTGCCCACAGCGCACACAAAAGTTCATCAAACCACATGGCACCATGCTTATCCAAGATTTCATATGTGTGTGTCTTGAGGCTCCTTAGGATCTCAGTGTTGGCCCTCTTGAATTGACCGTTGGTCTTTCGGTGAGCCACATACACATAACAAACTTGGACACCGAGGTCTTCGCAGTAGTCTTGGAACGCTGCGGTGGTGAAGTGGGTCCCGTTGTTGGTGATGATCCTGTTCAGGACCCCGAACCTGCAGACGATTGACTTGATGAACTTGATGCTGACTCCGTGTTGATGGTGACCACTGGGGCTGCTTCCGGCCACTTGGTGAACTTTTCTATAGCAACATAGTGGAACCGATACCCTCTCATGGCCCTGCGAAAGGGCCCTAGGATATCCAGCCCTCAGACGGCGAACGTCCAGGAGGGCGGGATCATTTGCAACATCTACGCTATTGTGTGAATCAGCTTGGCATGGAACCGGCACGCCTTACACCTTTTCACCAGCTTGACGGCGTCCTAGAGTGCTGTGGGTAGTAGAAGCCATACCGGAAGGCCTTACAAACCAGTGTGTGGGAAGTCGTGTGATTCCAACACTCTCCTCATGGATCTCTGTGAGCTAGTCACAACCCTCCTCCCTGGTTATGCACCTCAATAGAATGTCGCTGGTGCCACGCCGGCAGAGATCTCCCTCTACTAACTTGTAGCGTTTAGCCACCCTCACGTTCCATTCAGCGGATACATATTCTTCGGAAAGGATGTTGTCCTTCAAGTAGTCCCGAATCTCCATGATCCATGTATCGGGTCTGTCGAAGTGTTCCTGTGACATTTCCCCCAAACCTACTATGAGAGCAGCCTGCGGAGGTTCTTGATAAGCAGGGCTTAGTCCTCTATCAATGGATTGCACGTATGTGAGTATTGAGACAATGGTTTTATGTGGTTCGGGCCGCAAGAGCATAATACCATAATACACAGTGAGGTTGTATTGCTCGTGAGTGTGTATGTATGTGAATGCATAGATTGGGGATCCTTTGTAATGGTGGCAGTCCGGTCCTTTTATAGACAAGACTGGACGCCTTACAAGTGTGGTCCAGGGGTCGACAGGTGGTCCCGAGTCAATCTTATCCTAAATATCTAAAGATTCTTGCATAAGGCTCTTCTGACCGATGCTTGAAGACTCGCCGTCTTGCCGCCTCAGTTGCCGGTAGCCCATGTGTAGTCGTTGATGATGGTAGGGGATGCCCCGTTCGTCTGTCTTGTCGCCGTAAGTTACCCACTTGGCAAAGCAGGGTAGGCCTGCGGCGTCTTCGTTGCGATGTGATTGGGTGTAGCGGTCCCTGAACATTGGCGTGCTCCGTGTTATCCGCCGGAGGTGGGTCCCTGTCTTCAATGCTTGATTTAGACAGGGCGTGGCATCCTTTAACTCCTGCACGCCACTGTCCAGTGTAAGTTGCGGGACACATGCCAGCTTCTGGGCTGGCCACTGCCAGGGAGACCAAGCCCGATACTTCAGGGCACGTGGCAGCTCTGGGGCCCTTCAAGGCACGTGGAAACTCCATAGCCCTTCTCTACAGGAGGTGTGCGACCAGTTATTTCAAGTCACGTGGTTGCATCGGAGCCCACTCCTATAGTGGGGTGAGGTCCTGTACAGCAAGACACGTGGCATCTTGGGAGCCTATCTATCCGGAGGAGTAGTGTCCCATCTTGGAGGTCCTCGTGGCAGTGTTGGATCCTGTATTTGAGTAAGGCCGGTGTCCGGTGCCTTTTGGACACATGGTACCGCTAGACGTACTAAGGTACTTTCAACCTGTGTGCGAGGGTACCCCATCTGCAAGGTACCGATAGTGGCCCCTGGGTCCACCTTGGGGGGAGGAGATGAGCTCGAGGGTGGAGCCCTTTCCATGTTTTCCCGCACTGCTTTTTGAATTTTGTCTTAGTCAGTTGAAGCGGTGGGGGCTTCTGCCAACGTAGCCACGCGTCCGCTCCTAGTTGAGGGACTATGGCGATGAGATCTTTGCTTGCTGTAGTATATATGTCCTCTGTAGCGCCTTTAATCATGACAGTTCTCAATGTAGCTATAGCACTTATGTTTGCTCCGCCTTTATGGGAGCCGCTTCAACCGTCTTCTCATGTGACTGATCGTTTGGGTCAACAGTTCTGATAGGGGCCTAGCCCCCATTGTCATGGACGTTGTGGGTTGAGTGGTGCGCGCTGAGGCCTTGGAATCCTCACGACGTGCTGAGGCATTGCGGGGGTGAACGAAAGGGAAATCTTTGCCCGAGGGGGTTGTTCCTTCCTTACTCACGCCCTGTCGCCCGAGCTTTCACCTTCTTCCTTGGGCGCCTGAACCTTCACCACTACACGAAAGCTCTCATTCTTGCTTGCTCCGATGGCCTCCCTGTTGCCTCCTTTTCGTTTCAAGAACGCCGAGGATCTGGTGTCGACGAGGCGACTGCTTGGTTGGGCGGCGAATCAAGGATGGATGATCCGCTGCAGATCTCCTACCTTTCAAGACCTGCGCGAAGACGAGACTGTTCTCTTCATCGCCTACGTGTCTGCTGGGCTTGGGCTCCCACTGTCTGTTGATATTTCATATGCATTACTAATAATTCATCCTTAGCAGTGGTGCTAGAAATGCTTGTTAGTAGGTTTTATATTATACATGTAAATCCGCAAGCCCACAGAAACCATCGATGTAGAATTTCCCCTTTAAGAGTGTTCCCAAAGGGTGTCATATATATTCTCCCAAAAGAATGCTAGGTGGAATCAAAGCAATCGTCAAATGGAGAGGCTTGGTTGGTCTAGGTAGGGTTCTAGCAAGGATGGGTTAATTGATAAGTGGAGGTAGTGTGACATACACAAGAGCATTCTATCCTACAGTGGTAAAAGAGGTAATAGAGGGACTAGGCTAAGAGTTAGGTAGATACTCCTACTATGCTTCTAATGTACATATACATAGCCTAAGTTAGTTACCAATGATCATGTTAAATATGAATTTTCATGCTAAGTGGATTAACACATCAGGCACGTGTTTACCCCTAGAAACACTAGGTGACTCCCGCTAAGAGCCTGTGGCATAGCCGGATGTGGAGGATTACAAAGGACAGATAGGGCTATCACCACCTACTGCCTACCTCTTCAATCTGTGGGTCTACGAGACATTAAAAGCTACTCTCTATCCTAGCACCATGCTAGCATATTAAGTAATTACCTTAAGAGCCTAGGCACAAGCCGTCCTAAGGAAATGAACTAAATCATCGTTGAACCAATGTTAATTCATAGCACAAATGATTCATGTTAACATAATCATATCATAGCTACGTAGACTACACTACAAGGATTCCGCCCTATTGCAACGATTGTTCTGCAACGAATACTGAATCGTTGCAGTAAGCCTGGTCTTTTGCCACGATTCACTAGTTCGTGTCATTAACATCTATCTCCCTGGAACACGATCGTTGCATTAGGATCTGTTGCCACGATTCACTAGTTCGTGGCATTAGGATCTATCGCCACGAATCTGTTGCCACGATTCACTAGTTCGTGGCATTAGCATTTATCGCCACGGAACACGATTGTTGCACTAGGATATGTTGCCACGATTCACTAGTTCGTGGCATTAGGATCTATCACCTCGAATCTGTTGCCATGATTCACTAGTTCGTGGCATTAGCATCTATTGCCACAGAACACGATCGTTGCATTAGGATCTTTTGCCATGATTCACTAGTTCGTGGCATTAGGATCTATCGCCACGAATATTTTTCCACAATTCACTATTTCGTGGCATTAGCATCTATCGCCATGGAACACGATCGTTGCACTAGGATCTATTGCCATGATTCACTAGTTCGTGGCATTAGGATCTATCGCCATGACTCTGTTGCCACGATTCACTAGTTCGTGGCATTAGCATCTATCGCCACGGAACACGATTGTTGCACTAGGATCTGTTGCCATGATTCACTAGTTCGTGGCGTTAGCATCTATCGCCATTGAACCCAATCATTGCATTAGGATCTGTTTCTACGATTCAATAGTTCGTGGTGTTAGCATCTATTGCCACGGAACCCAATCATTGCATTAGAATATGATGCCACGATTCACTAGTTCATGGCATTAGCATCTATCACCACGGAACCCGATCGTTGCATTAGAATTTGTTTCCACGATTCACTAGTTCGTGGCATTAGCATCTATCGCCATAGAACCTGATCGTTGCATTAGGATCTGTTGCCACGATTCAATAGTTTGTGGCCTTAGCATCTATCGCCGCGGAACACAATCGTTGCATTAGAATCTATTGCCACGATTCACTAGTTCGTGGCATTAGCATCTATCGCCACGGAACACGATCATTGAATTACAATATGTTGCCATGATTCAATAGTTCATGGCGTTAGCATCTATCCCCGCGGAACACAATCGTTGCATTAGGAACTTTTGCCACGATTCACCAGTTCGTTGCGTTAGAATCTATCGCCACGAAACACAAACGTTGCATTAGGAACTTATGCCACGATTCACAAGTTCGTGGCGATAGGATCTATCGCCACGAAACACAATCGTTGTATTAGGATACGTTGCCACGAAATACCGGTTGGTGGCGTTAAGATCTATCGCCACGAAACACAAACGTTGCATTACATAGTTCAAGTACAGCTAGCTCACATAGTACCTATATGAAAAAAATCATCATCTTCGTTGTCCTCCCTCAATATTGGAGGTACAATACCATCATTAATATATGTATCATCATTGTCGTCGTCATCTTCATTTGAAAGAGCGGAAGCATCACCGGTTGCTCCGTCAATGTCATTCTCATTCCTATCCCATGTGGTCATATCCACATTTATATTAGTAAGCCTTCGATCATCAAATAATGTCTCAGCCTCCATCGTCTCAGTGACATTATTTTCACTGTCTCCAGTGGGCATGGCAAAAAGGTTTCGTGGCTTCGTTTTAACAATTGTAGCCCATTTAGGTTGCTTCACACTTCTAACGTAAAAAACTTGTTTTGCTTGGGTGGCCAGAATGTAAGACTCATACTTAAATTGAGAAATAGTAGTGTCAACATCTATCATTCCGTATCGATCTATTTTGTAGCCTCTGCTTTGGCTCTCACTGGAATGAGGCCGATCAAACCATTCACATTCAAATAACAGAACCTCTTGATTTTTTTCGAAATCAACAGAAATCATTTTCTTGATTACTCCATACCACTCATGATCACCATCCCGAACAACAACACCACTTTTTGCATCCGTAAATCTTTTTCCACCTCTGCTGTTCGAAAGAAGAAGCCATTTATGAATGATCGACTAAAAAAACGTGCCCAACGATCAGGTCCTCTAGATAATGCATACAAATAGTTGGTTACTTTGCCTTCTTTGTGTAATGTCATAATTTGTACACATTAATTAGCATAAAAGGGGTCATCGATAAACCAACTTCAGAACAGATATTTCTTCAATATTTCATCAAAGTAAAAACTTGCATGTACTTACTCATTTCTGAAACCAATAAACAAACTCATCTCTATGGCGTTTTTAAACATCACAAGAATGAATTTTTTCAGCTCTTCAAAATGCTCACTGAAAAGGGTACAAAAATAAATTAGCCATCTACAATAAGCATGATCCATTAATATAGTATAGAACATCTAAATGTTATACGTACTTGATCCATGGAGCTGCCTCCTCATCATTAGAAATAATAAAATGCCTGATGTTATGTAGTTCCACCATAGTAAGTTCGCCCCATTTAAATCCTTTTTTAGAATTATCAACTTCTGTAAATATATTAGATCGAGAGAAGGTTCATTCCTAGCTGTAGCTTCATGACGTTCTGGCCTATTAAGCTTGGTGCTGATGTTATCCAAAAACTGGCTACAAAAAGTCATACACTCTTCCATAATATATCCCTCAGCTATAGAACCCTCCGGGTGAGCTCTGTTACGTACATACCTCTTTAATGTACCAAGGTACCTCTCAATTGGATACATCCATCTGTAAGAAACAGGTCCACCCAAGCGAGCTTCTTCGCCAAGATGGATTGGAAGATGTACCATGATATCAAAGAAAGCGGGAGGAAGCAACATCTCAAGCTTACAAATTGTTTCAGGAAATTGTTCAATCATCTTATCCAAATCTGGTTCCACCAATTCTGTAGAACAAATTCCAGAAAAGAATCTGCTAAACTCAATTAAAGGTTCAACAACCTTTTCGGGCAATATGTCACGTATTGCAATAGGAAGGAGCTTCTGAAATATAATATGGCAGTCATGAGTTTTTAGATCTGATACCTTATGTGCTGTTATGTCCACACTTCTCTTGATGTTTGAGGCATAACTATCGGGCATCTTCACATCCGTCAAAAACTCGCACAAGGTGGTCTTCTGATCTTTTTGCAAAGTATATGATGCTGATGGACAATCATACTTCCCTTTCATACCCATCAGATGTTGCTTTGGCCATATACCCATTTCCTGCATATCAAAATGAGCTTGTAGACTATCTTTTGTTTTACCATCCATATTAAGCAATGTACCCAATATGCTATCACAAATGTTTTTCTCAATGTGCATGACATCCAAGTTATTCCTTATTAACAATATCTTCCAATACGGGAGCTGAAAAAATATACTTTACTTTTTCCAACTATGCCACCTATCTTCCTCAGTGCGCTTTCTCTTATTATTCGTCTTTCCAAAACTCACTTGATCAAAAGTCTCGTATTGTTGGAGTACTTCGTGACTAGAGAGTGATGTTGGATCCTCTCTATTATCTATTTTGTTGTTGAAAGAAGCTTTGTCCCGACGCCACCGGTGATCCTGAGGTAGGAAACGACGATGACCCATGTAGCAATACTTTCATCCATGTTTCAACCACAAGGCGTCATTGTTTACATGGCAGTATGGACATGCTAGCCTACCTTTTGTGCTCCATCCACGTAGCATTGCATATGCTGGAAAATCATTTATTATCCACAATATAGAAGCTCGCATGAGAAATGTCTCCTTCTTTGAAGTGTCGTATGTTTCAACACCATCAGATCATAATTTCAGTAACTCATCAATCAAAGGTTGCAAATACACATCAATGTTGTTTCCAGGTGACTTTGGCCCATAAATTATCATTGACATCAACCAATAAGGCTGCTTCATACACAACCAAGGTGGTAGATTATAAGGGATTAGAATCACATGGCATGTACTATAAGAAATATTCATTACTCCAAAAGGATTGAAACCATCAGATGCTAGCCCAAGTCTTATGTTGCGAGGATCAGATGAGAAATTTGGGTGAATGCTATCAAAATGCTTCCACGCTTTCGAATCTGCAGGATGGCGTAATATTCCATCATCAATACGTTCTTCATTGTGCCAACGCATGTTTGATGCCGTTGATTCTGCCATATAAAACCTTTGAAGACAGGGAATAAAAGGGAAGTATCGTAGAATCTTGTGTGCTACAAGCTTCTTGGCTTTTCCACAAGGTAAAGCCTCTCTTGCATACCCACCAGTACTATTTTTCCATCTTAATTCACCACATTTTAAGCATCGATCCAGCAGAGAATAGTCCTTCCAGAATAACACACAGTCATTGACACATGCATCGATCTTTTCGTAGCTCAGCCCGAGGTCACAAACAACCTTCTGAACTTTATCAAGTGTATTAGGAATGCAATGGCCCTCTGGAAGCACATATGAGAATAGTTCAAGGATGAACTCACACGCTTTTTTGCTCAAACCAGTTAAACACTTTATCTGGTACAACCTGACAATGAGGGATAATTGGGCCACCTTCTCACAACCTGGATACAACTCCTTTTTGCCATCATTTAATAAGTCATAGAATGCCTTTGCACACCCAGTTGGCTCCTGCTGGTTTATAGCATTTTCTGGATCATCAACACCTGTTGAAGTACCACCATGATCACCAGTGCCTCTAAGAAGGTTGCATTGAAACACTATTGCCACATATAAGAAGTCTTTGCAATACCAAACTATTTGCCACGGATGCAAAATCGTTGCGGAACCATATACTAGTTCCAACAGATCTGAAATCATTACGATACGATACTATTCGCCATGTTTGTGGACTTGTTGCAATACCCAACTATTTGCCACGGATACGAAATCATTGCAGTACCAGACTAGTTCCCACGGATCTGAAATAGTTGCAATACGACACTATTCGCCACGTTTGTTGACTCGTTGCACTAACCTACTATTTGCCACTGACGTTAAACCATCGCAGTATCATACTAATTGCCACGGCTGTGACATAGTTGCACTACCATACTTTTTGCCACGAATGTGAAATCATTGCAATACCGTGATATTCGTTGCAATAAGGTAAATCGTCGTTACACCATAACTCGTTGCAATATGTTACTATTTGCAACGACTGTGAAAATCATTGCAATACTGTAGTATTTGCCACGAATGTGAAAATCATTGAAATCACATACTATTACCACGACCGCGAAATTGTTGCAATACAATGTTATTCGTTCCAATACGTTAAATCGTCACAATACAGTGAACCATCGCAATAACATACTATTTGCCACGAATGTGGAATCGTTACAATATCGTACTGTTGCCACGCCTGCAAAATCATTGCAATACAATGCTATTCGTTGCAATATGTTAAATCGTCACAATACACTAAACCGTTGCAATAACATACTATTTGCCACGAATGTGAAATCTTACAATACCGTACTATTGCCATGCCTGTGAAATCGTTGCAACCGCATACAATTACCAAGAATGTGAAATCGTTGCAATACCATGCTATTTGTTGCAATACGTTAAATCGTCGCAATGCGCTAAATCATTGTAACAACATACTATTTTCCACAAATATGAAATCGTTGCAATACCGTACTATTTGCCACGATCGTGAACCCGTTGCAGTACCGTACAATTCGTTGCGATACGTTAAATCGTCGTAATACATGAAAACGTTGCAATAGCGTCCTATTTGCCACCGATGTAAAATCGTTGCAATACCATACTATACGCCACGGATGCCAAGGAATCGCAAATAACCTATCGCTGAGGGAATTATTACGATGATTTGTAAAAACTATCGCCACGCTCTTTTTTGTTGCAACAACGACCTATTGCGACGAATTTTTTCGTTGCGATAAACCGGAATCCTTGCAGTGCTATAGTGGAGGTTTATAGTGTTTATGATTATGCAATAAGAATGGTATAGCACAATCATATATACCATTGCTACCACATACATGGAATCCACAATCAAACAAGAAATGCTTCATCCAAGTATATAGACAATAGAAGACTAAAAATATCATCTTTATTATGAATAAAGTCAAAAATACAAATGGGAATATGGGAGACATACCTTTTCCAATTGGAAATTGGAAAGAGACTCCTTCTATTCCTCTCCTACTTGGACTATGGACTAGAGACTCTCCTCTCTACAGCCTATACTCCTCTAAACCTATGGAGAGTAGTGAATACAATGGATGAATACTAAAGTGGTGTGTGTTGAAGTGAGGGGTGAGGGGTCTTATTTATAGCTTGGAGAAGAGTCGGTTCTCGCCACCAAAAGCGCACGAATCAGTCACTCATGACCTCTTCAAGCCGGGAGGAGCCTACATGTGGAGTTTGCCCGAGAAAGGCGCCAGGACCTAGTCGATCGACTATGGGGGTCGACCGACCTGGTCATGGGCCCTTTTGCGGTGTGCTTTCTCTAGGTGATTGACAGGTGGGTCCCATTGATTGGTATTAGTGCTACACCGTTGGATGGCCTTAGATACTTCTATTTGTGGGCCATTTGATCCATGTGGTGCCACATGGCGTTGAATGATATTTTATAGGATCCATCCCCTTGTTTCACTTCATTTCTGCATAGAATCCCTGCATGCACTACTTTCTTCAAGGATAAGTGGAAATAGATTAAAAAGAAAGGTGATGTGTGCGAGAAATGACAATTCCTTCACATAATTGATTTATATTGATAGGTGAAATTGGTGTATAATAGCCATCAACAAACTCCCCCATGCTTATCCTTTGCTCGTCCCGAGCAAAGTCAAGACTTTAGGTTGATGATCAGGAGTTGCTACTATGTTCCATTTTTCAAAACTACCATGTGCACAACAAAATACTCTACCTAGTATTGCAAGAATTGGCATGGTACTTCACCCATCTTAGGTTACTATGGGGCTTATGCCATCTCCTATTCATGGTTGGTTGAAAGATACAATAGCAAATGGATTACACATACCTTACAAATCAAGTTCCAGTCAAATTCCAGAGAGCTCAATTCAGATTTTAAGTATCTCAATTTGATTCTCTCAAGTCTCTCCTTTTGTGTAGTGGAAATATGTCCTCACCAAGGCATCGTGCCTAAATTCATCCTACCTCTACATAAGGCTTGTATGTGAAGCTTGGTAGGGAATATAGTAGGCATATTTGCAACTCATAATATTGCTAAGTCAAAAGAGCAAGCCTTAGGAGAAATCATTTCAAAAAAATTTGATTCAAGACATGTGCATGTGTGATGGAATGGAGTGGATGTGGAATTTTTGAGATGACACCTTTTGAGTGGACTCTCTTATTTTGCAGGGATGAAACATGGCTACTTCTCTTTTTTTTCTCATGCTTATGATGTAAGCATGCATTTTCTTTTTCTTTTTATTGTAGCCATGTCTTTTACTCCCTTTTTATGCAAGAAATTTTGGAGAGAGTACTAAGCATGAATGATATGGAGTTTCTCTTTTTATTGTGGAATGGTGGTATGATGGAAATTTGCTTACTTCTAGTGGGGAAGTATAGCATGTGCAAATGAAGTCTTGAATTCAAAGAGTAATGAATGAAATCTCACATAGGTCTATACTAGTTTGACAAAGCTCAATGTGAAAGCAAATAGCATATGCATAAGGTCTATCAATATAATGTATCATATGGCTTTGGTGGGTATTTCCAATCAACCGAGGATAACTTAAATCTTTTTAGAATTTCTTTGGAAATCTAAGTTTCACTATCAAACTAGGAATAGCAGCCCTATCACTATATCATATCTCAACACAACTTAGAATGGATTAAGCTTTTGCTACCCACAATTTCCAAATCAAGGCAAAAGCAATTTTAGCCAATGAGAGCAATATGTTTGCGAGTAGTAAGTTGTAAACTAGGGACTTAGGAAAATTAAAATAGAGCAACTATTCATCATTTCATCTATGTGAATTCCAAATCATTCTTACCGCACATCATTTATTTTATTGAAAAACAAATATATCCTAAAATTTATTAGTATTTATTTATTTTTTTGTATGCAAGGTGGATGATGGGTAAGTGAAAAATAAATAAGCAAAGGGGTTGATAGAATTTACCTCAAGTGGGGGTCCTCCCCCAATTTTGTTCTTCACTCACCTCCGTGATGAGGGTTGAAACCTTGATGACGAAAGTATGCCGCGAGATCAGCCTGTTGTTGTTGTAGCGTGGAGTTGAGGTTGATGAATTGAGCGTCCATGTGTTGTTGCCAGTCTTGGGTAACTTGGACACGCCCTTGGAGAGTGTTGTAGATGTCACCCGTCCTTACTTAATGCTCCTCCATACGTCTAGAGAGGTTCGTCGTTCCCTGGCTATAGTCACGATGACTTCTAGCCGAAGTGGAATGACATCTTCTCATATGTGTTTGAGGCAAGCTGCTAGAGCTTGAAGTGGATAGGGGTGTCTCCCATGTAGCACCTGGCCACCCATGCCAAAATGGACCTTTGGTCTCATACAAAGGAGGTTGAGTCCATCCAAGTGCATCACCCGTTGGGTTCTCTTCCTCTTCATACTCATGGACCGTGGTGGTTGTCGGGGGCATGGCCGCTCTCCCTGTGCGACTTCGAGTTAACCTGCGAGAGACATTACTTCTTCCGGCTTCCTCGATGGGAAGAAGGTCAATGGTTAGCCTCCATCATTTGTACAAATGATAATCTGGGTTAGGTAACCAAATTTCATTGACAAATCCAAGATAATAAAATATCAAAGAGCCATCTTGATCATTCTTAAGGGTATATCCTTGCACTAAATAATATTCATCAATTAATTCTCTTTCATTTCCAATATACTCAAATGGCGAATATTCTAGTGTTCCTGCCTTTGCAGCAATACGGGTAATCAATAAAGTGCATTCAATTGGCCCTACCTTTGGAATGTAATCTAACCATTGTGTCATCATGGCAATAACTGGAGCAAATTTTATCTTTTTAATCATGGCAAATAAAATTTTCAGCTCATCACCGTGCACTATCCTTACATATCCTCTAGGGGACATAGTCATAGCCACCCATCTATGCATGAAGCGTAAAGTAGGGTGGTGCAAGTGGCTATTCCACTTCAAGTATTCCGGTTTATCGCAATGAAAAAATGCGTCGCAATAGGTCACTATTGCAACGAAAAAAAGCGTGGCGATAGTTTTTGCAAATCATCGAAATAAGTCCCGTGGTGATAGGTTATTGCGATGCCTTGACATCCGTGGCAAATAGTATGGTATTGCAACGATTTCACATCGGTGACAAATAATATGCTATTACAATGATTTCACGTATTATGATGATTTAACGTATTGCAACAAATAGTACGGTATTGCAGCAATTTCAGAATCGTAGCAAATAGTACAATATTGCAATGATTTCATATTCATGGCAAATAGTATGTTATTGCAACGATTTACTCTATTGCGACGGTTTAACGTATTGCAATGAATAGCATGGTATTGCAACGATTTTATATCCACGGCAAATAGTATGGTATTGCAACAATTTCACATTCGTGGCAAATAGCACGGTATTGCAACAATTTCACATTCGTGGCATATAGTATGTTATTGCAACGATTTAGCGTATTGCAGTGATTTAACGTATTGCAACGAATAGCATGGTCTTTCAACGATTTCACATTTGTGCTAATAGTATGTGATTGCAACGATTTCACATTCGTGGAAAATACTACAGTATTGCAATGATTTAGCGTATCGCGATGATTTAACGTCTTGCAACGAATAGCAGGGTATTGCAATGATTCCACATTCGTGGCCATAGTATGTTGCTGCAATGATTTCACAGCCGTGACAAATAGTACGGTATTGTAACGATTTAAGGTATTGTGACGATTTAATATATTGCGAGGAATATCACGGTATAGAAACGATTTCACATTAGTGGCAAATAGTATGGTATTGCAACAATGTCACAACCATGGTGAATAGTATGGTACTACGACGGTATAACGTCCACATCAAACAATATGTTATTGCAATGAGTTCACAAACGTGGCGTATAGTATTGTATTGCAACATTTTCAGATCCGTGGGAAATAGTATGGTATTGCAATGATTTCACATCCGTGGTGAATAGTTTGTATTGCAATGATTTCTTATCTGTGGCCATAGGTTTGTAATGCAACATTTCCTAATCTGTGACAATAGGTTTCTAATGCAACGTTTCCTAATCTGTGGCCATAGGTTCATAATGCAACATTTTCTGATCTATGGCAGTATGTTGTAATGCAATGTTTAATGATTTGTGGTGATAGAGGTAATGCAACATTTTCTGATCTGTGGCAATAGTTTTGTAATGCAATGTTTTCTACGTGGTGGCAATAGCAGTCTAATGCAACATTTTTTTGAGTCATGGCCAAATGTTTATACTGCAATGTTTTGTAATACGTGGTGATAGCTTCCTATTGCAACAATTTATCATTCCTGACAAGAAATTCATAATGTCACGTTTTATAATTAGCAGCGGTAGAATCCTAATGCACTAGGTTTGAAAATTAGTGGCAACAGAATCACGAGTTTAACAATAAACATACATCAGTTGATATTGCAACATGCATAACAACACTCAAGTATTACTAACGTGACGTGTTTGCTTGTTAAAAGTTTGCCTAAGCTAATCGGGACTAAATGTTGGAGCAGGTGGCTTTTGGCGGTTCTTTTGTTGGACCTTTTGTGGAGTGGTCTCCATCATTTTGCGCATTTCAGCCATTGAGAGGCGCATGTCCTCTATTTCCTTAGCTCTTTGTTCACGATCAACTGCTATCTGACGTTGTAAGTTCTGGACTTCAACGTTTAACTCTTCATTCTTCTGGTTTATGGAGTCCATCTGGGTGGTTAAGCTATCATTTTTTCGAACTCCTACACTTCGTAATTGAGGCCTGCATTTCTATCTTCTATGTTTCGAACATGGTCGTTGAGGTGTTAATCTATCTGGATACGCATACGTTCACATTCAGGACCAGTAGGGTTAGCCATATAACCACGCCCCCGAACTTGTGATCCTACACAACCGATTGAGGATCTATAACAACATGGGAAGATGTGGTTTCTCTCCTCATTTGGAATTGAGCCTCCCTTCTCAGCTACCATGTCGTCCACTTAGGCACGTGCCTGGCTCTATATACGAAAAGAAAAGTCACAGGTACATTGCAAATATTTATTTAATTCGGGATTGATCGAAGTGTTACTCACATGTACAGCTTCTGCCTGCTCGTTTGCCCTGTCACCATTCTTCAAATGGCTTGCCTCCCACAGTTGTATGTCATCGGGTTCTTCTTTGATCTCTGGGTTTCGTTACATAAAATACAAGTAAAATTTAACCTGTAGGTATACATATTGATTGCAGTGTAAAGTAAAAGCGTGATTCAAACAGTAAATGATTAAAGCAAATAACCGCCTGACCAAGTTTAGTATCATGTACAAATAGTGTGAAAAGAAGAAAAAGTCTAATGTTCATAACATCTTCAGGACGAGTGCGCCAAATACGAGCGTGGGACCACCACGTCCCAGCATCATTTTGTTCTGTATTACTCTCTCCTGGTTTATATTAATTGTTGTATCAGACCAACAAATGAATTAAAAATGAACTATTTGGGACTGTCTGAACGACAACTATTTTGATTGGGGGGGGGGTACATTGTTGACTACTTTGTTGCTGTTCATACTCTAAAATAAGCCATTAGGTACACATGTCAGTGGCGCTACTGCACTCGTAGTACTGCAGAGGATTTTTAGTCCAATAGCAAAGCAGGCAAGACTGAGGGGGCGGGCATGCAGCTGGCAGTGCTAGACTAGACAAAGATAGGGTTCGCCAGTTCGGTCTGACTGACATCAGCCGGAGCACGTCTCGAAGAGAATTAGTTGCAGGGAGAGTAATGAATGCCAGCGGTAGCAGGTGGCGAATGCAAGACAGATAATGCAGGCAACTTGCAGGATAGAAACCCTCTGCAGTACTGCACCTGCAGTAGCTGCCACTGACATGTGGGCCCATGAGACATCAGGTCCACTTGTCAGTGGCGGCTACTACAGGTGCAGTACTGCATAGTCCCAACTTGCGACACTTAACAAAGCGAGAATTCGGTCTGGCCAAGATCACCAAGAGCAACTCTCGAGGAGGATTGGTGGCAGGGCGAGTAATGGCCAAGGATTTGTGGGCGGCGGGGTCATAGTGGCACGCGAAAGATGGTACGTGGCGGTGGGCGAGGGAGACGCATTGGGAAGGACACTGAAGTGACCAGCAGCAGGGCGTGGGCGCCGGTGTCGGTCAGAGTGGTCGGCAGCGAGAGAGCACAGCGTGGAGGCATAGAAAAATCAAGCCACCACACAGGCTGATGAACTTTTAACTTTAAAGACTAAGAAAATAGAATCGCAAGGCATGCTAAAATAATTAGTAGAGCCTAGTAAAGAATGCAAATGACCATGATAAACCCATCATCAATACATTTAAAGGACAGAACATAGTCTCTCAAAATCCTCCAAATTTAATGCCAAAGGAGTAAAAAACTAACACGCTATGCCAAAACAAATGGCATGGTAAACATGTAGGTAGTAATGTGACGTGATAGGGTAGTTGGAAGCTACCGATAGAGTTGGAGTGGGATATTTTATAAGCTCCAAAAGTAAAGTTATGCTGGGGCGGAAGGAGTATTTCTGGTTGTATATCTATACCTGCTGTTGGTTCATGCATCGTAGTACCAGGGAGTGAAGACTCTCGGGGTTCCTGAACATAATGTGCTGCAATATTCTCTACATACCATGCAAAGAAATTAATGTTTTCTATTTTTTTTAATTTTGATAGTAAAAACATTTATAGTTATACCAGGTGCTTGTTGTCCACCATGAATGCTTGTAGATGACATCACAGTTTGATGTCGTGTTCCTAATGTAAAGAGCATTGTAAGTAGTCATTCCAAATAACAGTGATAATGTCAGATTACATGACCGACGTAGATTTTGGATCGGATGGTGTGGTTTCTTTAAACTGCAATGTTTGTTTGCAATGTAGGAATTAGAAATGAAGGAATAGAAAAAAATGTACGATCCGAGAAAGCCACAAGAAAGAAAAAGTGTAAAAACCGTGGGAACTGAAAATCATAGGAATACAAATTTGTAAAATAGGAATGAGAGTACAACATTTGGAGTGGTTCATTAGATAACCCGTGCATCATTTACTTCAAAATTGAGAAATTACATACTACCGCCAGTTTTTAATATTTGTCGTTCCCGCCCAGGAATTGAACTAGAAATACACTACCGTAATAAGCTGTGGGAGCGACATTTATTTCGGGACAAATGTAGTATATGCTATATATATATATATACATATATATATATACATATATATATATATATATATATATATATATATATATATATAAAACTAAATTTGTGAAACAGAATACCACATTTCTTCTTTATTAATTTATTCAACTTCGTATATCAGCATGGATCGTGTAAAACTTAACTAGCCCAAAACTGCATGGATTGTGTGTAGAACCTAGCCAATATAGCTCTATAAAAAGACGGCATGGATCGTGTAGAACTTACCTAGAACAAAACTGGAGTCTGGGGTGTCGCAGGGAGGTGTTGGCGACGAAGAGGTTTAGTAGAGCCCGTCAAACTTGGTTGTCCGGTGTTGTACCCACGAGTCACCACCACCAAGAGCTTCGATGCATCACTGCGAGATCCATGGGGAAAAATTATAAAAACCATGGGAAATGAAAACACGGGAATTTCTTGGGAATACAAGTTTGGAACACAGGACAGAGAGACAACAGATTTGGAGTACTGCGAGATCACCAAAAGGGAGGGCAGCGGTGTGTCGGGAACGGAGGCCAGTGTTTCCATTTATACTCATCGTGGCTTAAATAGCATTACAATAGGCAGGACTGAAATTGGAGGCGCGGGGAGTGAAATATGAATTGTCAAAATCTCAATTGTGGCACGCCAAAAAGAACAAAAAAATTTTTGCGGGCATGGAGTATTTGACACTAGTTGTGCCCTTGTGCAAGCATGTAATCGTGATTAATTACATGTCATGTCGCGTCGATTCTTACACATGGTGCGTGTAGATAGAGGTGTAGACTTCTTCAGATAACTTACTCACTTCTTAATTATAGTATGGCCTAGCTGCTTGCTCGCCGTGCGACCGCTAGCTCGCCTTCATCTTTGTTGCCATGCATGGAGATCAAAATCTAAAAGTAGTCATCTGCTAGCGAGTGGGAGATTCCAAAACATACGAACAAAAATATGAATCGTCAAATGTATATGTGCTAATGCAAACGATATTCAAATACAGAACACCCAAGTCCACGAAAGGACGATGGCAAACAATCAGCATTCTATAACATTAATTACAATGAAATGATAACATGTAGTATATGCTACTACTAAAAATACATTTTCATATGCACCGACTAAAAATTAAAAAATTGAGTGAAAGAACACAAAAGAGGAGAAGCGCAGCCTCAACCACGATCTCAATGGAGTTTCAACCAATAGTCGTCGATTGTCGCAACACAATGAATACTTGGCTAGACACTGAACAACAATTATCTCACCCTTTTTTCAGAAAGAAGTTGTTTTTCGATACTGCATAGGATGCATTGTTCATGAATAGAAAAGACATTTTCATTAACGTAAAAACAACACATACATTACAAACAAGAACTACAAAAGCACATAAAAAACAAGAAAAAGAAAAACTACAAATACTACTCTACTCGAAGTTGGAGGAGATCTACTCCACATCCTTCTTCACCACCGTCGCCGCCTCCTCCTCTTTATCCACCGCCGCCGCCGCTGCTGCTGCCTCCTCCGGCAATTGAGTCTGAAGCTCCTGGGTGATAGTATGCAGAAGATGCTGGTGGCCCTCCACCCCAACCACCTCCCCGATCGTCTCATAGAGGACATCGAGACGACCAGCCACAAAGCCTAACCCGATGCAGCAGTGGCCGGTGGTGTCCATACTAGTGCAGACGAGAAGTTTCCCAAGACCTAGACGGTTATACGAGCGAGATGTATCAGAAAATACATCCCGCGCCAATTTGTCGAGCTTTTTTTCATGCTCGGCAGTGGGCGGACAGGTGCTCGGTGGCCTCAGTCGGGCGCTGATCGAGTTCATCAAAGAGGTGTTCGAGAAGGCAGACAGTCTCCTGAACCCAAACGGGATGAGGAGGGCAGGCGCTGCAGGCGGAGACGGGGGTGGAGGAGGTGTGGGCACCACCTCCAATTCCGCTGGCATTGGGGGCGACGAAAATGGAGAAGGAGGTTTGGAGGACGCCAATGGCCTGGAGCGCTTCGGTGCGGGGCTACTCATTTGTGCAGCGACAGAGGTGTAGACAAAGAGAGAGGTGGTCGACAGTGATGAGGCGGAGAAGCAAGAGGAGAAGTTTGGAGGCTAAGATCGATCGAGAGGTGTGGCAGAGAAGAAGAGGACGGTGTGCCTTTATAGCTTGTCATCATCTAAGCGCGTGAGTGGAGATGATCGGACGCCTTGAGAACAATGATTTTGAACCGACGGTCGGAGTTACTCCAAACCGTTGCCTCCTCTCGAAACGGCTCAACACGTCCCATCGACCAATTTTTAATTTGACACGCAAGGGCCCAGGGTATGCAATGGCCCACTTGGCATACTTTGTAGGTCCGTTCCGTGGTGTGCATAACATTTTGTGTGAATGATTTAAACGAGTACGGAAAATTTGCGTTAATGCGTGTGGCAATCGAGCGAGAGTCCATACCTGTTTTTTGAAGGATCCGACTGTTGCCGACCGAGAGTCCATATCAAACCGATGATAATTGTCATGATCATATATGATGGTGGACATAAATATAATGCATGTGAAAGAGACTCACGATCAAGCATGTTTGATTGCGTGTTGAGGATTTTAGTGTCCCATTGTTGAGGATCATGTGACTTTGATGACGTTGTGGATCGTATGTGGCATACGTTTTTTCACAAGTGTGTTCATTTGTTCCTAAAATTAGAACAGATAGCAACTAGAGCCTACGACTGTCAATTCCTCAAAAGACGAGTATAGCGATACATGGCAGCATATGATCGATTAATTTGATGAACCACGTACATAGTGAGAGCTATGTGCTTATTAGACGATGGTAGTCCACATTCTATCCTCGTACCATCGAGGGAACATCCTTGTGTCGAATTTGTTATATTTATTGATGATAAGATAATATTCTTCATTAGTGTGGTAGATAAACTGCCATATAGATCGAGAGCATACACATACATGATAGAGAATGATAAATATAGAAATATATATACATGGTAGGAAATATTCTATTCTTGGAATACATGTTTGCGGTGTAGGATGCATATGGACGTCTAACATCCATGTGAAAGACCTCGATCATGTTTGAATACGTTACGTATTTTCTATTTTTGTTGATAGATCGTCATGTTTGAGGCTCGTTGATCATGTTTGGGGCGTAGCATGCATGGACAAAAAACATGCACGTGAGAGACCTCGATGCATTTGAAACACATGCATGTTTTTAAAAGCCCTCGCCTCGGCCCACGCTGCAGATCTAAGCGACGGTGGCGGCACAGAGGCCGAATGTAGTGCGCTGAAATGGCGGCAAGCCGAGGCGACGGCGAGGCAGAAGCAGGCCGAGGCACAACGCGTGGTGGCACGTTGAGCTCGGAGCAGCAATGCTTGAAGCTCGCAGAGGCGGCGCCGCCACTAGCTGATCGGCCGTAAGAAGGGTGAAGTAAGTTTCTTACTTATTCGAAATTATTAATATGTACTCCCTCCATCTCCCAAATTACTTGTTGCTCTTTAATTAGTTAGTTCATTTTTGAACTGAAAAGAGTGACAAGTAATTTGGGATGGAGGGTGCTAGTAGTTGTAATTCCGTAATTGTAAGGACTATGTTAATTTGTAATTGCTTATCTATAAAATTAATCATTAATGATTAATTGCAAAATAATTGACTAATGATAGTAATTATTACCTTCTAATGATCTGTTGCCTAAAATTTTCTCAAATTTCAGACACATGACAAATAGACTCCAGCTAATTCTTCCATCACAAAAACTATTCTTTTTTTTTGAACAATCATCACAAAAACAACTAAAACAAACTTAAATGCCAAGACAGTGGCGATGAAATCCTTGGCCCTGCAATTATTATTGCAGCTAACATGTGGACCTGACAATGGTGTGGCACACATCTGATATGAACCCAAGATATAGTGTTTCCTCAGGAAATAATAATTTTATGAGACCTTGGGCGCACGAGCAAAAAAGCTAGAACTTGAGCACTGCACCTGCGAATTCTATGCCGGGATGATCGACGGCAGCCGAACCACAAACTTGGTGGTTACATCAGTAGTCGCCGAAATGCAGCTTGCGACCGACCTCGAAGAAGACGAAGGCATTGATGCACGCATAGTTGATCTGCTCACCAGAGAGATTGTACGCGTCCCACTTGCTCGTCCTCACCCGGTAAGGCTTCTACATGTCGGCACCCATCGCGGCGCTCGTGATGTCCATTAGCCCCGCACGGCGGAGGCTCGAGCGATCCATCTCCTCCGCTGCGAGCTCATCCAAGTCCACCATTTTGGCCACCTTCAACTGCCAGTCCTTCCAAAGTCTGTCGGTGTCACCCTCCACGCCCGCGCCAATGAAGCGGTAGTCAGAATCGCCGAGGAAATCTTCCAGCTCATCGGGCAAGTAGTCAGTGTAAATGACCTAGAAGATGAGGTAGCGGTGGCCGACACAGAGCTGTAGAACAGCGACGGGGTTCTAGTTGGTGGAGTAGCTGGGGCGCCACTCGATGTCGAGCCCGACGATGAGCTTGTGAAGGCGCTGACGGTGGACGAAGAGGACCTCGTCGAGCCAGTCCTCCATAGCCTCGCCGAAGGACACCACGAGGGTGGTGATCACGTCTTCCTAGAATGTCACGTTGTACACCTGAGTCCACACCATTGGGTCCTCTCTCCTTGAAGTCCCTAAGGTTGCCGTCTGCGGCGGCGCGACGCAACTTCTCTTCTGTGCAAACCTTGGTCTACAACTTTATTTTGCATTTTGGAAACAGGCGTGGATATATAACTGATGCAGTTACGATATGAGCGAAGGAGTTTCCGAATTTCATGGGCCCGAGCCCCGAGTAAAGAAAGTAATGAAGATGTTTGAATCTGATATACTCTTTCTATTTTTTAATTCTTATCGTTATGACCACAAGTTGCATTGTCTCAACCAAACACCACGTACAACAACAACAACTTTTCTCAAGGGCGCACCCACTGGGTATACAAGGTGGGCCACAGGATACCCTGAGTCTAGCCACCAGAGAGTAGCTAGTGTGAATGCATGCTGGAGAGATCAGAGGAATCAGGAACTGGCCAATGACGATGGAAGTCAACGGTCTCATGGTTCATGTATTGAAACGCACACCATCCTTTTTCTTCTTCCTTTTTCTTATATTATTTTTCCACCAATCTTCTAGCCCTCCTTTATTTGATGTTGTATGGTTGGTTCAGGATACATGGCCGACGTGAGGCGAGAGCCGTGTGTGCAACACCGTGCAGAACGTCGTGGAGAGATGTTGCTCCCCTGGTCGAGGATCATGTTAATTTGATGATGTTGAGGATCGGAGGTGGCGTACATGTTTTCATAAGTGTGTTCATTTGTTCCTAAAATCTGAACATGTAGCGGCTAGTGCCCACGGCTGTCATTTCTACGAAAGGACGAGTACAACATGTTGGAAATTATATTGTACAAGGTATGCGATGAATTTGATGAATCGCGTACGTAGTGAGTTGTGCCTAGATGGTATTCTATCCTCGAACCCTCGAGGGAACATCCTTCATGTCAAACATGCACGACGAGAGAGGGGACAACGCTCGGTGGACGACGCTTTGTTAATCTGGGCTAAAGTTTTTTTAGATAATGGAAATATTTAAACTGACCTTTCCCTTAGTAGAGAGTACGGCATCACTGATACTCCAAGTTTGTGAAGATCAACAACAAAATACTATAACTAAAACACTCGATACATTTCATTATATGGAAGTCTATAACTAAAACTCTATCAAAATCGGGCAAAAACTTTGATGACTTTGACTTCTATGTCTTTGCAAGCCATCCGAATCAAGTCCTTTTTGTCTTCACCCTTTTGCAATGACAGCCACGATCATTTAATTCGGGCTCAAGTTGATACTCCATAAACTGTTCTAGTGTCTTTTGTGATTTACTACGTACTTTGCTGTTTGATCTCTATTATCTTGGATCCGTGTTGGGTTTCAACATGGAGAGTGGGCACAGAGTGAGGGGGAAGTTTCTCCCTGGTGCTGTTAGATGAACTAGGTGGTAGTCACTTTTTGGATCTCCAGCTCAGTAGAGTTGGAAGTGGAAATATATTCCATTCTAAAAAAGAAAAGAGATAAATAGTCCACTAGTTTATCGTTAGAACAACACCATTAGAACTATTTTTGCGCACCAATGAACATCAATAAATTTCATTGGCTTAAGATGATATATTACAAAAGAAGAAAAACACAAACTAGAAACAAGAAAAGAAAAACAACACAACAAAAAACAAGAAAAAAACTACTTCTCCTCCACCTCCACCTCCACCTCATTCTCCTTCTCCTCCTCCTTCTCCTTCTCCTCCTCTTCCTCCTCCTTCTTCTTGGGCTTCTTGTAGGGCAGGGGCGTCTCCCGCGATGGAGACAGGAAGTCCAGTTTCATGGACATCGCCGCCACCAGGTTTTCGCGGCCGGCAATGGCGAGCTCGATCGCCAGCGTGTCCCAGAGGACATCGAGGCGATCGGCCAAGTGCATCATGCTAAAGATGTAGTGGCCCGTGGTCCCCATTCCAGTATACTCTGGAAGGGGACCAAGCCCAAGGCGACACATGGAGCGCGATGTATTGTCAAATACATCGCGCCCCATCTATCAGAGAGCAGACTCCATGTTCGGGGCGAGGGGGGGGGAGTCCGGTCGGGGACGCTTCCCCTTGGCATCCTTCAGCGGGCTTGGCGGCGGTGTTGTCTTGTCAACCATGGTGTTTCTTCCGCGGTTTTAGGAAGAGGGGAAGAGTGGCTGTGCAGATAAGATGATCATGACCGGGTGATCTTATAGCATAGTTGTAGCCTAACTCTTTGTCTCTTGACACGTGTAGTAGTGGTGATGGGACGCGGAACGGTTAGAATTGAATTCAATGATGTGCATGCGCTACGTGCGTTTAAGGCGCCTCGGTAACTGGCGCACACGTAAGCTCGATGCGCTCGGTTGCTTCAGCCGCCTGTACAAATGGATACGGCTTCAAGGACCAAACCTTATGCGTGAAACGACAATATATAATACTTCCTCCGCCCCAACTCGACTATATTTCTAGTTTTGGTCGAATTTACCTTTGACCAATGATTTATATGGAATTTTATTAACATCAATAACATGTATATTGTATATTATGGAAATATTTTTTATGGTGAATCTAAAAGTACAATTCTTGTACTGTTAAAACATATCAAATTTACGTAAATCATTGGTCAAAAATAGATTTGACCAAACCTACAAATAGAGTTGACATTGGACGCACGCCGGGGGTTAAGGTGCACTGGCACACTCGGACCGTATGTGTACCCGACCAGCTGTGTAGCTTCAGTTTATACTTTATTCCCTAGGTTTAAAAGTGTGCTCATCCTCCCTGTATGCTCTGTTTGCTCTTCTCTAGGCTTAAAAGTTTTATATTTTACAATATTTTTACATATATAATATGCACATAGGATATATCACTTGATAGTTTTGCAAAAAAACATGGAGGAGAAATATGTATAGCCCATGCAACTATGTAAATCCACCCCAATTAATTAGCTAGTTATTTTTTAATATGATAAAAATTATTATCTTTTCTAAGTGAGCTGGCCGGGGTAGATGATGCGGCATAATAGCTTATGTGGCATGTCAATGTGGACGTCCAACTCAAACTAAGGATGAAAGTGAAACGGTTGTGTGAAGTTGAGGGACTAAATAATTGACCCATTTGAATGTTCAAGGACCAAACTGAGTTTTGATTGAAAGTTTGAGGATGAAGTTGGGTATTGTGCCAATTCTAAACGAGCCAAGAGCTTGCGAGCTTGATGAGCTCAAGCTCAAAAAGCTTGAGTAAGCTCATTTATTGTTGTCATCTATGATATGTACGTACGTATGGTTAACTAAACTATATCATTCTATTTTAAATGTTTTATGAGACACAATTTTTATATATGATTGCAATAAATAATGTGCAACATCGTCCATCTTTCTACTCCATTAGTTCTGAATCCTAAATTTAGTAGACTCTATTGTATATATATGAATTCTGGGCTCAACTTGAGATCGACTTGGTGTTTTATTAAACTCAAGATTAGAAAGACAAGCTCGCTCGAGCTCAACTCGTTGACGGCCCTAGATGCAATTAATTGGGGTGAGTGACGGTGGCCGACGCAGACCTGCAGAACGGTGATGGGGTTCTGGTCGGCGAAGTACCTGGGGCACCACTCGACATTGAGCCCGACGACAAGCTTGTGAAGGCGCTGACGATGGACGGAGAGGACCTCGTCGAGCCAGTCCTCCACAACCTCGTCGGAGGATGTCGCAGTTGTGGTGATCACGGCGCGATGATACTTCTCTCTTGTGCAAAACCTTTGTCTACACATCTAGTTTGGATTTTGAAACGGGTATGGATACATAACTGATGCAGTTACGATATGAGGGGACGAGTTTCCGAATTCGACGGGCCCGAGCCCGGAGTAAAGAAAGTAATGAAGATTTTTTAATCTGATATACTCCTATTTTTTAATTCTTATCGTTATGACCAGAAGTTTCATTGTCTCAACCAAACACCACGTATAACAACAACTTTTCTCAGGGGCGCACCAACTGGGTATGTCGGGTGCGCCACGGCATACCCTGGGTCCAGCCACTAGAGAGTAGCCAGTGTGAGTGCATGCTGGAGAGATCAGCGGAATCGGGAATTGGACAATTATGATGGAAGGCAGTAGTCTCATGGTTCATTGATCAAAATGCGTGCCATCCTTTTTCTGCTTTTTTTTTCTATCCATGAACCATGAGACTGCTGAGTTCCATCTTTACCGGCACACGTATGGTCCGGTTGTGCCAGTGTACCTTAATCCCTGTCCTGCGCCCCTGGTGGTGGTTGGGAAGAACCTTGCAGGTATGCTCCCATTCCTGTCCTCCAACTCCATCTTGGTTTCTGATGATGCAGGCGGTTCACCACCAGACAAATCAGCAAAGCCTTGGTGATGAGGAGCATGCAAGTTTCTTGATGAGAACTACCTGCATAGGCGGCCCCCGGCATGCATGTTTGACAGGAAGGATGTTCCCTCGAGGGATTGCGGATAAAAGGTATACCATCATCTAGGCAACCAGCCGGACGTTCGGACGAAGCTACACGGCTAGCCAGGTACACGTACGGTCCGGGTGTGCCGGTCTACCTTAACCCCTGCCATGCGTCCCTGGTGGTGGTTGTGAAGAGCTAGCCTTGCAGGTATGCTCTAATTCCTGTCCTCCAACTCCATCTAGGTTTGCGATGATGCAGGCGGTTCACCCACCAGACAAACCAGCAATTCCTGTCATACATGAATGTCGGGGGCCGCCCCCGCTGTCAGTTTCTCATTAAGAAACTTGCATGCCACTCATCATCGAGGCTTTGCTGGTAGGATGTTCCTCAAGGGTTTTAGGATAAAAGGTATATCACCGTATCATCGTCTAGGCAGCCAGACGGAGGTTCAAATGAAGCAACACGAAACTACAAGAAGCTGCCTAGATGGCTGCCTAGACGAAGCTTTGTTCGAAACTCCGGCTGGCAGCCTAGACAATGGTATACCTTTTATCCTCAAACCCTTGAGGGAACATCCTGAAAAACATGTATGCATGCTGGGGTCTGCCCCCACAGTCAGTTCTCATTAAGAAACTTGCATGCCACTCAACAACGAGGCTTTGCTGGTTTGTGTGTTGATGAACCACGTGCATCATCAGAAACCTAAATGGAATTGGAGGCAAGGAATAAGAGCATACCTGCAAGGCTCTTCCCAACCACCACCGGAGACGCACGACGAGGGTTAGACTGTCTACAGTGGCACGCTATAAAGCATACTTCATACAATGTAGCGCAGTGGATGTTTAGAGTACGTACTGTAAAAATAGAAGAAGAATAGTGTATAGAGTATGATTTAGAGTACGCTGGTGCGAACAGCTAGTACACTGGCACACCTGGACCGTACGTGTAGCCGGCCAGCCGAGTAGCTTTGTTCGAACCTCCAGCTGGATGCCTAGATGATGGTATACCTTTTATCCTCAATCCCTCGAGGGAACATCCTTCCTGTCAAACATGCATGCCGGCAGCCGCCCCCCGCAGTCAGCTTCTCATCAAGAAACTTGCATGCCGCTCATCATTGAGGCTTTGATGGTTTGTCTGGTGGTGAACCGCCTGCGTCATCAAAAACCTAGATGGAGTTGGAGGACAGGAATTAGAGCATACCTCCAAGGCTCTTCACAACCATCACCGGGACGCAGGACGGGGGTTAAGGTACACTGGCACACCCAGACCGTACGTGTACCCGGCCAGCCGTGTAGCTTCCTTCAAAATTTCGGCTGGCTACCTAGATGGTATACCTTTTATCCTCAAATCCTCGAGGGAACATCCTTCCTGCCAAACATGCATGCTGGGGGCCGCCCCCGTAGTCAGTTTCTCATCAAGAAACTTGCATGCTGCTCATCATTGAGGCTTTGCTGGTTTTGGACTCCACGCCACGGTAGAAGAAAGTGGAAGCATGCAGGGAAAGATTATTGGTCTCGTGATACCATATAGAGAATGCTTACTAGACTATTTTGTATGGAGAATGTTTGTTGTGTATTCATCAGGGAACATAGATACACTTTATATAGGCTACCTAGTGTAGTGTAAAACCAAAACTAAACCTTTTCACACTACACAGATTCCAAGGCTAGCATTAATGACCATACATAGGCCAACACAGTCAAACAGTGACTGTTAACGTTAGACACACAAAGTCAACAATAATTGTTACATGTGTGCGTGCTTATCCTTTCTACAGTCTGGTGGTGAACCGCCTGCGTCATCGAAAGCCTAGATGGAGTTGGAGGACAGGAATCGGAGCATACTTGCAAGGACCAGCATCGCCTGACGTAGCGACATTTTATTGCATGCGTGCAGTAAAGACTGCATCCACTTTTTGTTTTGATCCGACGGCTGTACTTCCCAACGATCCAATTAAGGGCTCAATTCAAATCATTTCTTAAACTCTTGCCTGCTTGCTTCAACATGAGAAATATGATGACGCATACTTCAAACATCTAAATAAAACAAACGTCTATAACAAATTAACAGGATTAAAAACACATTAATTATCGAGGACATTTGGGAGGGTTCTGATGCTTTCATTTTGTAAACTTGACAAGAACTCAAGAGTTTTTATTTTAATTACTGTTTGCATCAGCATGAAGTACAATCTTTTTTTTCTTTTTTTGCCTGGAGCATGAAGTGTCATATAGACCTCAATAATTAATTAGAAAATACCATATTTCAGACTCTTGAAAATAGGATTTCTTTTAGGTGACAATTGATTCTACTTTTGAGATTCGTGCAAATGCACTTATCGTCACCTCTTTCCTCCAAACCCGAATATGCTCTGAATGAAATCTAACTACCACGTGCTCAACGATGCTGATGATCTATTAATTGCTAAAGATTATGTTTATTGTAAAATAACCAGTAAAAATAATGTTGTAATGTATGGACTATAGAAAAAATATTAATTTTGTCATATGTTAGGATTAAGTTCTAATTATAAGGATTACTTATTAATTAGTCATCACAAATAAACAATTTGAAAATAGATAATACTTTTGGTATTATGTCAACTGTTAATTTGCAAAGATGATATATGAAAAAGATTGTCGACAGATGCTTGAAATAATTGATAGCCAAATATTTTTCAAAACCCTTCCTAATTCAAAGGGACCCCTCTTTTGGGCCTAGTTGAGGATCGCTGGGAAGTACAACCATCAGATCAAAACAAATGGTGGATGGAGTCTTTACTGCACACATGCAATAAAATTCACTACGTCAGGCAATCCTGGTCCTACCTGATAGGGTCTTCCCAAAAAGCACAGGGGCGCACGACGGGGATTAAGGTGCACCGGCACACCGGCCCAGACCGTACGTGTACCCGGCCAGCCGTGTAGCTTCGTGTTATATTTTATTCCCAAGGCTTAAAAGTTTGCTCTTCCTCACTGTTTGCTCCGTTTGCTCTTCCCTAGGCTTAAAAGTTTTATATTTTACAATATTTTTACATATGTAATATGAAATAGGATACATCACTTGATGGTTTTGCAAAAAAAATGGAGGACAAATATGTATATCCCATGCAACTACGTAAATCCACCCGAATTAATTAGCTAGTTATTTTTTAAGATGATAAAAAATTATTATCTTTTGCTAAGTGAGGTGGCTGGGGTAGATGATGTGGCATAATAGCTTATGTGGCATGCCAATGTGGATGTCCAACTCAGAATAAATATGAAAGTGAAACGGTTGTGTGAAGTTGATGGACTAAATAATTGACCCATTTGAAAGTTGAAGAACCAAACTGAGTTTTGATTGAAAGTTTGAGGATGAAGTTGAGTATTGTGCCAATTCTAAACGAGCCAAGCTTGAGCTTACGAGCTTGATGAGCTCAAGCTCAAAATGCTCGAGTAAGCTCATTTATTATTGTCAACTATGATATGTACATATGATTAACTAAACAATATAATTCTATTAAAAATTTTTTATAGGACACAATTTTTATATATGATAGAAACAAATAATGTGCGACATCGTCCATCTTCCTACTCTATTAGTTGTGAACCTAAATTTAGTAGATTCTATTGTATTCCCATGAATTCTTGGCTCAACTAGAGATCGAGTCGGTGTTTTATCAAACTCAAGCTTAGAAAGACAAGCTCGCTCGAGTTCGACTTGTTGGCAGCCCTATATGCAATTAAATTTTTGCTGCAATCGTGTAATCAATGATTTTCATCCGTTGGATCTACATCTTACGGTTATTACATCTTTTCATTTAAACCCTTCCACCACCACCACCCCTCCACCTGGTGGAGGGGGGTTAAATAAAAAGAGTCAATGACTGTAATGAGATCGATCCAATGGTTGAAGATGGTTGATTGCACAATTGCACCGAACATCTGATTACATTCTAGTTGAACCCAACATTAAAATAGGAAATGTTTTGACACAGATTCATCTGCTTTTCTCTTCTTATTTTTGTGATGTTTTATTTTTTCTTCTTTTGTGATGTTGTTTTTCTTGTTTTGTACTTCCTCCTTCCCATATTACTTGTCATTAATAATTAGGACAAGTTTTCTTCTTCAAATATGAAATCAAAAACTTCTTCTAACGACGAGTAATATAGGAAGGAGGAAGTAATGTTTAATGATAACAAACTCAATGTTGTTCGTCTGTTCCATCTGTTATTTTGTTTTCTATTTGATGTTTAGTGAACTATCTGTTCTAGTATCTGTATTCTCTGTTTATGAACGACCCTCCACAGCGCCAGTGGCCTCTAAAGTGGCATATACGATACTTTAGTCGCTGGAGGTGCTACGAGATCGCCCGCAGCAGGGCCTGCAAAGCGATCTGTAAAGTAGTATACAGGAGTACGTAGTAACAGGAAAATGCAACAGGTAGCGACGACTGGAAAGAAAAGTGGAGACAATAAACAGAGAGAAAAGAAAATAAAGGACGAGAAAAATGTAAAAAAAAGATAGGTAGAACTCCAACGTACCACTGGCCCTGTGCCCCTATACGCGGTGTCATCATTACCCCTACTCCTATACGCGGCCAGAAGTTATTACCACTGCTTGAAGGGAAGTTCTGCGGACTAGATGCGCATATTTGTTTATTTTGTGTCTATTGGGGATTATATAACAGCTAGTTCTGTCGAATTGCGACGATTGGAATGAAAAGTGAAGACAATGAGTAGAGAGAAAAGAAACGAAAGGATGAGAAAATGTTAGAAAAAAATAGGTAGTACGTATGTACGAATTAAGGTGATAGAGAGTGGAGAACCAAACTGTAAAACAGGAAATGTTTGGCGCAGATTATTGTCAAACATAGTATGTTATCTCTATTGATGACAGGATATTATTCTTGCGTTGTTCAAAATAGAGCAGTTCCATTACTTCGCGCATCCCATCAGTGCATGCGAGAGGCGTGGGTCCCATAAGTTGTGGTGTTCACAGGTCAGCCACCCTTAATGCACCTGCAGTACTGCAGAGGATGTGGAATCCGCCACTGCTAGAAGCCGAATCATCACTGCGCGCGACATCCATCCGTACGCGCAGAGAAGACAACGGTGTGTGTCTTTATAGAATGTCTCCATTGTCTTCTCCGCTCGAACTCTATAAAGACACACCACCATCTTCTCCGCACGTACTCTAGCTTCCTCTTTGTCTCCGCCGCGCGCACCCTCATCGCTTCCCTTCGCAGCACGGTGACGCCAAAGCCTGTGGAGTTGCCATTCAAGCACGATATTCGGTCGATATCGCAGGGTGCGTCGTTGAAAGCTCCCTGCGACCCTTCGACGACCTCTCCAGTCTATGTGCCACCTGCAAGTCCATGCATGCAGTGTTCTGGGATGGCACCATGGGTAGGCGCGTGGCGCTGGAGCGGGTGACCCGGAGGATATGGCGCAACCCGGGGCGGTACAAAGTCCTCATGGAGAACCTGGCCATTCTCGGCCACCCTCATGAGTGCTATGTCACCGGGCCGAAGCTCGTCTTTGCGGTCGATCGTGTGCACCAGGGCACCCAGTTTCTCGCCCGGGTGGCCAAGGCTGACCACATGGAGGCGGCCTACGTCATTGGCCTCCTCCGCTACGACACCGACCATGGGGCCCACAATGCCGTCGAGTATATCTAGCAGGTCGAAGGCAAGGTTGACGTCAGTGAGAAAGCGATCGGGTCCGTCACCATCATGAGGACCAACAATTAGTGCAGGCGATGTCGAATTCAATCCCTGGCTGAAATCAGTAATCTGACGTGAGCGCATCCGCGCTCGCCTCCAAGAGCACCGATGGTGTCGCTGCCGAACAAGGAGGTTGACCCGTGCACGGCTGCCGACTGTGGAAAGCAAGGGTGGTGTGAGTCCGGAAGTGCCGCACACCTTTGAACTGGTGTGAGTCCGGTGAATGAGTGATATATGGTATCGACTTGGTGAATGAAGCCGAAGAGCGAGTACGAGTTATTCAATCAAGTCTCAAGGTTGCTTAGTCTCATCAAAAAAGCTATGCGAACAAATGGCGTCGACCTCTTCACTTCGATGTCGGGGATCACGTTTATCTTTGTATATCCCTAATGAAAGGGATTCATCGCTTCGGAGTAAAAGGAGATCTAGCTCCATGCTTCATTAGCCCGTTTGAATTAATTTAGAAATGCGGACATGTGGCCTATCGGCTAGAGCTACCAGCGTCACTTTCAAGGGTCCTCAATGTGTTTCACATTTCGCGGTTGCGGAAATGTCTCAAGGCCCCAGCTGACATCTGTATGGAGGATGTGGAAGCTCTCCAACCAGATCTTACTTACTCTGAACATCTTACCCAGATAATCGATGAGAGGACTCGCACCACAAGAAGCCACACCTTGCATTTCTACAAGGTCTTGTGGGGCAACCACACCGGTGAAGAAGCAACGTGGGGAAGCGAGGAATACCTTAGAATGAACTATCCGAACTTGTTAGTGGCATATGTTCATTAGATCTTTTTCTTTTATCCTTCCTATTGTAATCTCGGGACGAGATTCCTTTAAGGGGAGAGGAATGTAAAATCCCAATTTTTCCTTAATATAAAGTTCAATTACCAGTTGGTTATCAACCATAGTGGAGCTCAATTATGGTTGTACATATGAACTTGATCTCATCAAAAATATTTATTTTACTCATAGTTAAATTTTATTAACATGGGGATTGGACTTCACCAATGACCCTAGAATAATTCAAGTTACCTTTCTACAAATTTTGGAATTTATTCGAATGAGAATTGCCAAGGCAAAAACCATATGCAGTACTAAATATATTCAAAGTATTTCAAGACTTGAATATAGCTACTGTATATTTGGGCCCTGTAAAAATATTCAAATCTGAGGCTATACTTTTTTCCATGACCTCATAATATTCCAAATAGCACCCCTGAAAATTTTCATAATTTTTGAAGCTCATTTGCTATTTAATTCTGTGACTCCATTGAATTTCATTCAAATTCAAATTTGAATTTGAATTCCAGATGAAACATGTCAAAATTTGAAATCCAATTTCCGAATCTGACTCTAAACATTTGATTTTGCTTCTCCAAAAAAATCTTGGATTTTTGGATCAAGTTTGGTAGGGGAATTAAAGTTCCAGAGAGGATTGACTTGGAAGGGGATGTGGGACCCACTGTCCAGTGACCCATTCCCGAGTGGTTACTCTGTTTTCACCATGGCGACACCTCCCGGCATGGAATACACTGAGCTGCTTGCTTGCTTGCGCCGTGGTGAGCTCGCCTCGCCCCTCTCTACCTATTTAAACCCTCCTGGTCACCGGCGTCGAGATCCCGTTTGGTTTTGCCTTCCCACGCCGCAGTTCTGTCCCGCTCGCGCGCCGCCGGCCTCACCTCGGGACTCTGACGATAACTTGCCATCTAGCCAAGGATCGATCGTGAGTTCTTTAGCAAACTTGTTCACAACTCGCTTGTGCACTTTCTCCGTCTTTTGGTTTGATGTTTTCGCACCCGGTTGCGCGGTATTCCGCAGTTTTCCGACGACCGCGGGTGAAGCCGCCAAGAACCACCCCTGCTCCACCGTCGACAATCCAGAGGAGGCCTCTACGGGCCCCGACATCTATAATAAAGAGGTGTGTTATCGCGCCCTGCGATTGCTCATCATGTTTCAAGCCATGCCATGCCTTGCAGCGTTCTTATTTCCATTTTTCCCGATGATTGTTCATACCTGAATATCTAGGATAGGGATTTAATTCGTTTTCTACGTCTAATAATTATTGGCAATAGTTAAGGGATAGTTTACCTATCTCCCTACGAACACTCCGGATCAAAAAGATTTGTAAAACATCGAGTGTTGACCGACATAGCCGAGTTTTCCCCGCCGCCAATAGAAATCCATCGGTCCACAGTCGAAGTCGACATTGCCGGCGATTTCATCCCGTTTGCACCCCCTAGTTATCTTCCCCATGCTCCCAGGAACGTTCCCGACCTTTCCTCGAGCTTTTTGCGCCATTCCCGATCAATTCCAACGATCGCCGAAACCCTAGCTCCGCCGCCGCCGTTGCACCGCCATCTCTGTTCGTCGCTGCCTCGATCAGACCCCACCATTAGCTTGCGTGATCGATTTTATGGTTAGGCGGTCAAGGCTAGGCCGGGAGGAGGTCGGCGCAACCATTCCGGCGAGCTCGCCGGCGCTGCGCCGCCGCGGCCGAGCGACACGTCGGGAGGTAGACGAAGACCCCCTGGGCCCCGCCTGTCAGCTACGCGTGCGAGCGCGCGGATCAGCTGTGGCACTGGATCCGGTGCGGCTACATGGGTTAACCCCATGGCCCCCTGTGTGGCCCAGCTGCGATTGGTTGATTTTAAACCAGTGGGCCTAACTGCATTATTTAAACTTTTCCATTGGAAAATAATTCCAGATTTCCATCAAACTTCAAAAATCCATTACACCTAGTGGATTTTATAAAAAATTTCCAAACAAATTATGGTAGAATCATCTCAATCTCAATTTTGCGGTGGTGCAATTTGTTGTACATGAAACTCCCAGAGTTTATATACTTAATTCCGTTGATCTAACTGCTTGGGAAATTAATTACTACTGTTCTGTTAATTGGAAAATTCCCAATTTTGGTCAGAACCCTCCTAGTAATACACTTGATCTCCAGTAAAAATTCAAGTTCATTGGACTTCATTTACTAAGTTGATCAGTGTTCCAAATCTCTATGTAATTGAAAAATTGGGAAAAATACAGAAAACATTTCAGAAATTCTCCCAAACTTTTAAAATCAATTTCTCCCTGTAGGAAGCTTAGAAAACCGTGAAACAAATTTTCCTGGAGCCAGTGAGACCCCACCCACTCTGCTTGGTACAACCACTGGTAGCCATGATAGACCTCCAGAATTTCAACCAAAATTCAGAGAAGATTATTGCTTGCCATAATTTTTAGAGACAACAAACTTCCTTGATCATCTCCCGTTCTTTGCAAGAGTCTCCATTATAGTCCCTAGTATCTACCATAAAAGTTTCAAAGCCAATTAAGATCATTATCCTATTTTGATCACAAGATATTAGCTTGTGACCTTAAACATATTATTTATTTTCAAAGTCATTCATATATAGTATATGCATATCGTGTAGTAACTGAAGTCGAGGAGCAACCGGAAGCCTTGGAAGTCCATCTGCCGGAGACTAACATAGACCTGAACTCGTTTTCAGGCAAGCCCCGGTTTGAATTTAAGTTCCTTATAGTGTCCGTCGAAGTGTTTGATACGACACTTCCCCCGGACCTGCTAAGAAGCAGCCCGCGGAGATTCTTTTATGGTTGGGGTACGCATTAATCAAGGTCAAAATGATGACACCAGAGATTTATGTGGTTCAAGCTGCCTGAGCATAACACCCTACTCCACGGGATTTGTGTTTTTGTATTGTGCGAGTTTGTTCGCTAGTATGCGAGTCAGCTAAGATGGGATCCGATCCACCCTGAGTTCGTGCGGTACAGCCCTTTTATAGTTCTAAGGACTGACCGTTACAAAGCTTGCCTGGCCCGACATGTGGCCCTGGTGTATTAATTTTTAGTACACTGTCTAAATAGTATTAAGCATGATTAATAGTGTGATAATGTGCCTTAATGGCTGCGTTACTCCTATTAACATCGCTCTTGATCGCGTGTGGTTAATACATCATTAACGACACGTAATTACATCTTGTAACTGCCGCTTTAATTACGCTTGATGGCTCATGCTGAAGGAGATCTGCCAGTGTACGCGTCGATGAAGGTCTGAGGGCTCCACACGTGGAAGCTCCAGAGCTTTCCCTTACGGGAGGTTAGGTCTGGGGCTACTGTACACATGTCGGCACCGGAGGAGTATGCCGGTGCTGGATGACCTTGGTAAGGTAGAAAGGCGTTCGACCACCAGGTTGGTGATCCCCAGAGCTTCCGATGGTGGTCCTGCCTCTGCCCCGAGCCGAAAGACTAAAGACACCAGCAAGGGAAAGGGTAAGGAGCCAGCTGAGCCCTCCAGTCAGAAGAAGAAATTGAAGCACGCTAATGGGAGGTTCGTCAGACCTGCTCCTTCTACCATGGCTCCTTCTCCCCGGCGGGGGAGGTCTTCTGCAGCTACCCCTTCCCTGGTTTCAGTGACTTCAAGAGGTGTCAGCTCCGGGTAGGCGACCCCGACCTCAGTGCCGGCTAGAAGCTCCAGGTCCGGGAGTTCTTCTCGGCCATGAGAAACTCCGGCTGAAAAGACTCTGGCAGCTGCGAGTGGTCCTCAACTGAGGTCCGAAGCCGTAGTCTGACCAGACTTGGTGGACTCTTGCTCCGGGCATCAGAAGAAAAGGATCTAAGGCGACTGGGGTGGTATCATCCCTACGTAAGCATTGATTGCTCACCCTGAAATGCTAGTGTTGTTTTTTACGTATCTTTAATCTTCTCTTCCTTTTATTTCTAGGGTTTTGAAGAAGGGGCCGGGAACTTCAGCACCTATTGTAGTGGCCGAGGCTGCACCTGCCGAAGCTCCGACTTCAAGCGTTGAGCCTCCTCATCAAGCGAAGGTAGAAGTTGCGACAACTCCGGTGCCAGCTGTCGTGAGCTTGGACTCGAAGTCCTCACGCGAAGCTCCTGTGGTAGCACCGGACCGCAGGAGAGAAGTTTAAGATCTACCCCTGGCGACGGTGGTGGAGGCTGATGCTCCAACACTGGCGATGCCAGAAGTTTCAGCTTTTGAGCCGAAAGTGGTCGAAGCCCTAGCTGCTGAGCCAGAGGTAGTTGTAGCCCCGGCTATTGAGCCAGAAATAGTTGAAGGTCCAGTGGCTAAGGCGGAAATGGTTGAAGGTCCGACCCTTGGGCCGGATGATGTTGAAGATCCAGCGGCTGGATCGGAAATGGTTGGAGCTCCTGTCGCTGCACCGGAAGCAAGAGACGTGTCGGCTTCTAGGCCAGCTGCGGCAAGGGCACCAAATGAAGCCCCAGCTGCTGCTTCGGAGGTAGCGGTCCTGGAGGTGCCTGGGCAGAGCCGAAGCAGCTTGAAGAATTGGCGCCAGGTCCTCCGCCTTCAGAGCCGGCGACTGAAGACCCTGAAGCAGCGCCTTCAACTGCTCCAAAGGTGGAAGTTCCCCCAGTGGGTTCTTCTGCTGCCACTGAAGGGCTCCCGGAGAACGGTCCTAGTGCTGCAGGAGTACAGGGGACCACTATTGTAGAGTGGGACCCACTTTTTGTGATGGAAAATCCTCTAGAGCATGCGGAAATGGCCCCAGCAGGCCCGGAACCTATACCTCTGGCGTTGTCCATAGACAACGCCTGCTCAAGTCTCCAACAGGTCCAGCTTGCTTTCAATCATGAGAGCAATGCCTTGGAGGAGGAGGGCCACACCTTGAGGCGCTGGCGCAACAGACTCCATTTTGAGACCAGGCTTGCCCAAACGAGGCTGGCTGACCAGGAGTGGATTAAGAGAGAGAAGGTCCAGCTAGAATACTGGGACAAGCTAATGGAGGAGAAGGAAGCCGCCATCCGGGCGCTCGACGCTAACACCATGGAGATCCTTGAGCAAGCGAAGGAGAGAGGTGATGCTGCTGACGGACGTCACGAAAAACTTAATGAATTGAATGAAATTCTCCTGAAGCGTCGAGCGGACCTGGATGCGAGGGAAGAAAAACTCCTGGAGCAGCAGGAGGATGTAGTAAAGAGAGGCGGAGGTCACCCAGAAGTTGACTCTGGGTGAGCAAAATTTGGCAGATCGCAGCAAAAAGTTGGATCTATGGAAAGAGGAATAAAAGAAGAAGAACTGGAAGGTGGGGCAAGAGCTCTCGAAAAGAGAGTCTGACGTTGCCGCTAGGGAGGAGAGAGTCATAGGCAGAGAAAAGGACCTACCTGAAAGGCGGAACTGCATCCACCTCCGGGAGACAGAGCTGGCTGACCGGGAGAAGCAAGTTGTTGAGAACATGCAGCATCATGCTAAGTTGGCCGAGCGCCTTGCCCGTGAAGGTTCGGAGCTTGCGGCCGCCCGGAGGTCACTGGAAGAGCTGCAGAGCTCGAAGGAAACTGAGTCCTTGATGGTATGGGACTTCTTGGGACGTGCAGACAGGGCCCTTGTGCCTCTTGGTTTTAGTCCAGTACGCCTAGAGGACCCAGCGCAGGAGCTGGACCAGATGCTAGTGGCACTTGGCTCTGCTGGCAGCAAACTCGAGGCGATGGGTAATGTCATCGCCGATCAGCTAGAGACGGGGGGTAAATCCTTGGCCAAGAATGTCGCCGAGTATGTCTTGGCGTGTTACAAAAGCCGAGACACCCAGTTCTCCCTTGATCCGGTCTTTGATGGAATGATCACCGAGGAAGAGGATGCCGCTAGAGCTAGTGTTCAAGAAGCTACTGAGAAGGTTACTTCGTTTTTCCACAGGACTTAGATCCTCCAGTGGCTAGGACATTTCTCCTTTTGCCCCTTGTAACCACAATTTTGTAATCCCGTACTTTTGATTAATGAAATCCCACTTTCTGTCTTGAATTTCACTTTGTCTTCAATATACTGTGCTGTATCTTGTTGGCCCCTGGTACATGTGTAAAATTGAAGTGTGTACATGTACCAAAGGTTGTGGCAGTATGTTGACGACTTGAATTTTAGGTCCGAAGTCTTCAATTCTGAGGCGTCAAAGACAGGACCCCAGGGATGGTCGAAGCTTGGTAGCTCCGATGTCATCCACTGTCAACATATTAAACGTTGATGGTGGACCCATCTTGGAGGATGTCAGAGCTTAGTAGCTCCGGTGTCATCCACCATCGCTATGAGTTTTTGCTTTTCCTGCACATTAAAAGCAAGAGAGAAAGTAAAATTCGTCCTCTTGCCTATAAAATGGTTGTGACTTGTTGTTCTTATTTGGACTTTAGGTTCGAAGAAACTCAACATGATAAGGAGCATTTTGATATAATATTTCTAGATCTGCATGCCTTTTTATTACTCACCCTACTGAGGCCTGCCGGGGTGTAGGTAGAGCGGCGTACTTCAGGTGCAGGACCAGTCTAAGTCGATAGCACACTCCGGACCTATGTTGGTTTGGCGTTTAGGCAAGTAGACTATGTAGCAATGTTAAGATCTAAAAATACTATCAATAAGGCTTGTAATACATGTGAATTACTTGTAACAATGTTCAAAAAGATTTGCACAACTTCATTATAGACAAGCGGGGGGAAAATAATTTGATATATTGAGCCTTGCACAAATAGTAAATGCACGTGGAGTCTATTTTCACACAACAATGCCTTCCATTATAGGTCCGGATTACAGGGGAGACAAGAACACACTTAGGTTGTTGTACCATGCTAAATGTGCTATACATCTTGTACTCGTCCAAAGCAAGTAGTTACACTTTTAGTGCTATGATTGTCTCAAGTGTTACTTGAACTTCCTGGACCCTCCCAGAGGGGTCCAGATGTTCTCCCGGAGGACTCGCCCGTCTCTGTATAATGTCTCTACAACATGCATTGTGTGTAATTAAAAACTCACCTCCATGATTCTAAGCATAAAACTTATGGAGGTGCTCGATGTTCCAAGGATTAGGGAGTGAAATCCCATCCTCAGTTGCCAAGCGAATGCATCCTGGTCGGGATACTTTAATTACTTGAAAGGGACCCTCCCAAGTGGGGTAAAGTTTGTTCATCCCTTCACGGGTTAGTATCTTTCGAAGCACTAGGTCGCCTTCTGCAAGCTGTCGGTCACGCACATGCCTTTGATGATAGTGTCTGAGCGCTTGGCGATAATGTGTGTTTTGAACAGCTGCTTGGCACCTTCCCTCATCAACGAGGCCATGGTCTCCACGCCGGAGCTGGCCCTGCGTAGCTTCGTCGAATGTCCGGATCCGGAGGGACCCCCAGGGACACCACGGAGAATGGAATTTCCCTGGTTGACCGGTTTGGGGTTGACCTGTTGACCCATAATGTGAATGGAAGCTACTCAATCTAGTTAGCTTCATGCTTTTTCAAGCACTCATATGTGCGCGTCTTGAGTCCTTTTAATATTTCTGCATTTGCTCTCTCGGCTTGGCCATTGCTTGCTGGATGAGCTACTGAGGCGTAGCTAAGTTGAATGCCGAGGTCTTCGCAATATTCTTGGAATGCAACACTTGTAAATTGAGTTCTGTTGTCAGTTATGACTTTGTTCGGAACTCCAAATCTGCATATAATGGACTTCAAGAACTTAATTGCAGATTGTTTGTTGATTGTTACAACTGGAGTTGCTTCCGGCCACTTAGTGAACTTGTCGATGGAGACATACAGGAACCTGTAACCTCCGACGACTTTTGGGAAAGGCCCCAAGATGTCCATGCCCCACACAGTGAATGGAGATGTAGGAGGTATCATTTGTAGCAATTGAGCTGGTGTGTGATTCTATTTTGCATGGAACTGACACGCTTCACAATTTTTCACTAGCTCAACTGCACCCTGAAGTGCTATAGGCCAGTAAAAGCCACGCAGGAAGGCTTTACCGACCAGCGTGCGAGAAGAAGCATGATTCCCGCACTCGTCTCCATGGATCTCTGCGAGGAGCTCGCGGCCTTCTTCCCGTGCAATGCACCGCATTAGGATGTCGTTATCACCGCGTCGGTAGAGATCCCCTTCTACCAACGTGTATCTTTTAGCCAATCTGACAATCCGGTCAGCGGATAGACTGTCTTCAGGAAGGATATTGTCTTTCAAGTAACTCCGGATCTCCAAGATCCATGCATCGGATCTTACTTAAGCTTCTGAGTCTTGCGTGTTGGGTTGCTCGGATCTTCCAACAGCACCTACGACCCTTGGTGGACGCCATGGTAGCAGGGCCACCGGGACTGCCAGCTTCGAGGTGCTGGTCTCGCCCCCTTCGCTCAGTTCGGCAGGCTGAGCTGTTGTTTTTGATAACCTCCGGACGAAGATTCCGTCGGGAGTCGGAGCTCCGGTTGAGGCTTTCATTGAGAGTTCATCGGCTTCAGCATTATGAAGACGCTGAACATGATGGAAATCCAGGACTTCGAAGTCCTTGCGAAGCCTCTGGACTTCAAGGTGATAAGTAGCTAATTGAGGATTGTTGCAAGAATATTCATCTTTCACTTGTTTGATGATGAGTTGTGAATCACCCTTTACCAACAGCTGTTTGACACCATAAGATAGTGCCACCTTGAGTCCATAGATGAGGGCTTCATACTCCGTCATATTGTTGGTTGCCTTGAAATCAATGTGTACCATGTACTTGACCTTCTCCCCAATTGGATCCAAGAGAAGGATTCCAGCTTCGGCCCCCTGCTTTTGCACGGAGCCGTCAATGTAGAGTGTCTAGTGAGGCTCGGTGAATACCGGAATTTTGGGGTCCGGTTTCTGTTTACTGTGGCCCCCAATATTTGATGGAGATGGGGTCCACTCAGCCACAAAGTTAGTCAAGGCTTGACTTTTGATTGCTTGTCTTGACACAAATTCTAGATCGAATTCTGCCAGTTCCGCTGCCCCATTTGCAATGTTCCCAGTAGAATTAGGGTTATGCAAAATAGCACGCAGTGGAAAAGTAGTTACAACTGATATTTTGTGGGCTTGGAAGTAGTGACAAAGCTTCCTTGAGACAATAAGAACTGTGTAAAGCAGTTTATGCACCTCAGTGTATCTTGTCTTGGCGTCGTGGATTACTTCACTGATGAAGTACACGGGGCGTTGGATGGTCTGAACCCTATTAGAAGGACCCGGAGCTTCCTCTCCATCGACCCGGACCTCGCTGGAGGGTTCCGGACCTTCAGGTTGTGCTTCTTGGACCCTCCCGGAGGCGTCAAAAACTTCTTCTTGTTCAACTTGGACTTCACTAGGAAGATCCAGATCATCTTGGTTGGGCAGGTGAACCTCCTCAAACGTATGAGGTTGATCCCCTAGCATTTTGTTTTGAGGTTCCGTGTCTGGGATCTGAGACCCAGTCACGTCTTCAGGTGATTCCGGACCCTCCCGGAGGGGTCTGGACTCCTGGATTGGTTGTAGCTACGGTATTTCCGCGACCAGGACCATACTGACAACTTCGTTGGTTGCCGAAATGTAAAGCGGTAAAGGCTCACCAGGATTAGGAGCTACCAATATTGGTAGTGTGGTGAGGAGCTGCTTTAGCTCTTAAAACGCCTTTTCTGATTCTTGAGACCAATGAAAAGGTATGGACTTCCTCAAGAGTTTGAAGAAGGGTAGTGCCCGTTCTACCAGTCTTGAGATAAACAGACTGAGCGCAGCTAGGCATCGAATTAGCTTCTGGACATCGTTAATGCGGGCGGGCGGCCGCATATCTTCTATAGCCTTGATCTTCGCCAGATTTTCTTCAATTCCTTGGTGAGTCACCAAGAACCCCAGAAGCTTTCCGGAGCTAACCCCGAAGACACCCTTGTCCAGGTTCAGCTTGGTGCGCGTGGTGCGCAACTTGTCGAAGACGGCTTGTAAGTTGTCAAGGAGTGACTTCTTGTTTTTTATCTTCACAACAATGTCATCAACATACACCTCCACTAACTCTCTAATTAGCTCTCCAAATGTTTTGTACATAGCTTGCACAAATGTTGAAGCAACATGTTTAAGAGCAAATGGCATGGCAGTATAACAGTATAATCCATCTACTGCTATGAAGCCAGTATGCTCTTCATATTCCTTAGACATTTGGATTTGATGATATCCAGAATATGCATCTAAGAAACACAGTAGCTCACACCCGCAGGTGGAGTCCACTATCTGATCTATTCTAGGCAGTAGAAATGGATCCTTTGGACATGCCTTTTTTAAGGTGGTGTAGTCGATACACATCAAAAGCTTCCCGTCGGCCTTAGGTAAAACGACTGGGTTTGCCAGCCATTTTCGATGAAAGACTTCCCATATGAATCCAGCTTCGAGCAACTTCTTGATTTCTTGTCAGATGAAGTTTTGTCACTCGATTGATTGCTTCCGGGGCTTCTGGTGTACAGGCCGTGCGTCGGGGTAAATCTTCAGATTGTGCTCAATCACCTCCCTAGGGATCCCAGGCATTTGTGATGGTTGCTAGGCAAACAAGTCAACATTAGCTCGAAGGAAAGTGATGAGTGTGAGTTCCTATTTAATGTTCAGACCCCCGATATACGGGTAGTCTGAGCAGCATCGGAACTAATTTGGACGACCTTGATGGGAATGTCGGTGTGGCCGCTTGGTTGCACACGAGGTTTGGAAGTAGAGCCTCTATGACGAATTCTTGGGGGGTTCGGAGCTGTCTCCTTACCGAATGCTTCCTCTTGCGCTGTGGTAAGCGCATAGAGTTCTTCCAGTGCGGTAACTTCTGCGGTGCGATCTCCACGGATCCGGAGAACACCCGTGGGTGTCGGCATCTTCAACACCAAGTATCCATAATGGACAGCAACCATAAACTTGTATAAAGCTGGCCTACCCAAAATGGCATTGAAGGGCAGACTGATCTGCGCGACGTTGAAGACTAGTTTCTCGGTTCTGTAGTTCTCCCGGGTCCCGAAGGTCACTGGGATTGTGATGGAACTGAGAGGAGTAATGGTTCCCGAACCTACTCCAGAGAAAGGTCGGGATGGGTGAAGGTCCAAAGGCCGGAGCTGAAGCTTAACGAAAGCTTTGAAGCTTATGAGGTTTATCTCGGAACCTCTGCACGCCATTACATGGTGGATTTGAATATTGTTAATGGTGGGTGACACCATCAACGGGAGTTGGCCAGCTCCAATCATGTTTCGGGGCAGTCGGTAGCATCGAAAATGATGGAAGTATCCATCCACTTTCGATGTGGCTCTGCCTTTGCTGAGGGAGCTTCCACGACCATATCTTGCCGCATTGTCTTGAGGATGCGGCGAGAGGTGATGTCCCAAGAACCACCATAGATGGTGTTCAGGGTCTTCCGGCGTTCGTTGTTAGAGATGTCGGAGTCGTCGTCGACAGTGTTGTAGAAAGCTTTCAGGACCTTTTTACAGTCCTGAAAACCTAGCTCCTCTTCACCTGGAGCTTCGTCAACTTTTTGTTTTCCTTCCCTTTGATGGAAAGGAGCTTCTTCCTAGCGCTTGTTATAGCACTCGGTAAGGTTTTGAACCTCCTAGCACTCTTCCAAGCTGTGTCAGTTCGTCTAGTGAATCAGACATTATTCTTTGGAACTGTTGCCGTCCTCTAATGAAGGATGGGGTCGTTTTTTGGGGCATGGCCCGCGGCCACTAGGAGCTGCGGCAGCAGCAGCGGCTGGTGCACCGGCCGACAACTTCTTTTTGCCATTGGTCTTCTTCTTCTTTTTACCACTACCGAAGGTAGCGACTTCAGTTTTGGAGGACTTCAAGTTGACCTCCGGAGCTGGCTTAGAATGCATTTCACGGCCCTTCGCAGCTCTATCACATTTGTCAGCTAGGCTAAAGAGTTCCGTGATGCTGGTAACTTCTTTAATAGCCAGCTTCTCCAGCATCTTCTTATCTCGAACACCCTGTTTGAATGCCATAATAACAGAAGAGCTCTTGATTGAAGGGATGGTATTTCGTACTTGAGAGAACCGCTGGATGAAGGATAGCAGTGATTCCACCGATGTCTGCTTTATAGCAAACAGATCCAATTCAGTGCCAGGCCGGGTGTAAGAACTCCCAAAGTTGGCAGTGAACTGCTAGCATAGCTCCGCCCAAATATTAATGGAGTCGGGTGGAAGACTCATGAACCAGGACCTTGCAGTCCCAGTTAAAGCCATCGGGAAGTAATTAGCCATCACAACCTCATCACCTCCTGCTGCTAGTATAAAAGTGGAGTAGATTTGAAGGAATTCAGCGGGGTTGACAGTCCCGTTGAATTTTTCTGGCAAGTGAGGCCGGAACTTCTGTGGCCATCTGACCATGCGCAAATGTCTGGCTAGGGCAGAGAAGCCTCCTCATACTCCTTGAGGAGTAGGGTTGTCTCGAGCCTCTCGCCTCCCAGACGCTCGATATGGACACGGCCGTCCTACTGCCGGTAACGGCGATCCAGTTCTGACCGCAAGTCATGAGTCAAAATCCTGGTAATTGTGTAGGTGCGTCGTGCCCCGAGAGGCAACGAAGTCACCTGCTGGGATGCAACACGTCTCCTTTGATGTGGGACTTGTGGACCAAGTCGGGTGGACAAGGTCCATCGTTGAGATGGTGCTCGCCCTGAAGGAGGAGGACCTTGATTGCTGATGCCTGCAGCTGCAGCTGCGACCAGATGGTCAACATCAGCCCTCCACTGCTCCATAGCACCCTCGGGTGCACCTGGAGGTGGTGGGTAATGCAACAGAGCTCGTGTAGCAATGAGCGTGTGCTCAGGGTTATTGTTTGTCGATGCAGTGATCTTGTTGACCAGCATTGTTGGCCAGAACAGATGGTGGCTGTGGTGCCATAGCACCTGCTGGTTGTTGGACGTTGGAGGGATTGCCTCCTGCAAGTTGTCCAGCTTGGTTGCCATTGGAGGATCCATCAGCTGAATTCACCATCTTGTGATCTCGGGACTGCCCCCCTATGTGGCGCGCCAAATGTCGAAGTGTTTGATACGACACTTCCCCCGGACCTGCTAAGAAGCAGCCTGCGAATGTTCTTTTATGGTTGGGGTACGCAGAGAGCAAGGTCAATATGATGACACCAGAGATTTACGTGGTTCGGGCCGCTTGAGCGTAACACCCTACTCCACGGGATTTGTGTTATTGTATTGTGCGACTTTGTTCTCTAGTATGCGAGTCAGCTCAAATGGGATCCGATCCAATCTCCCCTGAGTTCGTGCGGTATAGCCCTTTTATAGTTCTAAGGACTGACCGTTACAAAGCTTGCCTGGCTTGACATGTGGCCCTTGCATATTTAATGCTTAATACACTGTCTAAAGAGTATTAAGCATGATTAATAGTGTGATAACGTGCCTTAATGGCTATGTTACCCATATTAACAGTGCTCTTGATCGCGTGCCGTTAATACAGCATTAACGACACGTAATTACATCTTGTAACTGCCGCTTTAATTACGTTTGATGGCTCATGCTGAAGGAGATATGCCATTGTACGCGTCGATGAAGGTCCAAAGTCTCCACACGTGGAAGCTCTGGAGCTTTCCCTTATGGAGGTTAGGTCCGGGGCTACTATACACGTGTCAGCACTGGAGCTCCTCTCTGCTGGGGGTTAGCTCCGGGACTGTTGTACACGTGTTCGCACTGGAGCTTTCCTTTGTTGGGAACTTAGTTTCGATTTATCTTTACACGTGTTGACCCAGGAGCTACCCATATGAGGGGAGCGGGTCCGGTGCAATGTGACATGTGGGGTCCAAGGAGTCTTTCAACTCTGACAGGTAGAACTCCCTTGTACTCTTCGCGGTATAAAGGGGTACCCATTACGCAGGGTACCGACAGTGTCCTTGCAGTTTCATTCACCATACATCTTCAGATGTTTGTGCATTAAATTTAAGGTGTTTGACATCCACTTGCATGGCCACAAATCCTATGGAGTCTTGGGTAGGTCTACAACCCGATGAGTAGAAACTGCCATGCTTATATTCATAGGGATCCGGTAGAAGTCCAGTAGTTGGAATCTACTCGCGAGATAATATTTTACCACACGGGATGAATTGGATCAAGAAATGGTTTATGAATATGAAATTGAGACCGAGAAGTGGGTAGGATGCAGCGAGACGTGATCTCACGTGCGTAGCCCTGCTTGTGTCGATTAAGGACCGATCAGTGTGCGGCCCTGCTGGACAAGCTTGAATTGTACCGGCGACATACTAGAGAAATGGGCTCTTGCAAACCGACGTAACTTGATACTGGTTTGTCAAGGCATACCGTTCCATTTTATAGGCGTGGGTTGAGGGCAGTGGGGTGTAAATCAGCTGGTGGGCACGTCAGAGTACGCCCCACGCAGGGACCTCCTGCTCGTGAGGGATTGACCGGTTCGGCATTCTAGTGTTAGGTGAAAGGTGGTCATATATGACTAGTACTGAAGTGCTATGTAGGTACTGCTGTAAGTACTCGCTGGCGCTTCTGAAAGTGCGTATGTGTCGTGTTGGCCGGGTGTGTCCTGATTGCAACCACCGTCCCTCGCGGTAATAGAGTACAACTTGTTCACCGTGTCGTGACATAGTAAATACTAAATAAATCAGGAGAATACGATGTATTGAATTATAATTATTTTTAGAACTTTGATTGCAGTCCAATATGATCACTAAAGTTACTTTCATTTAATTGGTAAGCTGTTGATAATAACTTGAAAGCTAAGGATCCACTTGTAGGCGAGTCCTTTACTGCTTTACCTTACCTATGCTTAGTAGTCACCTCACATATGTCTAGTGAGACAGGTTAGTCTTGCTGAGCCTTAAGCTCACATTTGCAGTTAACAAGTTTTTGCAGATTATACGACTGATGACGGGTTTGACCACGAGGCTGCACCCCCTCCAGGGTTTACATCCGAGTGGGAACCTTATACGCTTCCGTAAGTTCCTAGTGCGAAGCATGTAGGACATGGATGACTTTGTTTTTGCGTAGCTAGTGACGACAGCGTAGCTATGATGTATAGGTCACTTTCCTTTCCGCTTAGTATTGTAAAACTTCCACTGTGTTTATAAATAAAGACTTAGTATTGTATTTTATCGCATGACACCACTCGATGAGATCCTTGGATGTCGGGATTCCGGTCCCCATAGCATGGTATCAGAGCATCATTGGGAACAGCGTGCTTGAAAAGAGCATATTTTCAAAAACTTAGGATTATATGAGTGAGGAATTAGCTATATGCCCATATATGGAGTATTATTAGTATAAGATATAAAGGTGGTAAACTGACTTATGTTTTATTAATTCTGTAATGATGATCTGACGTTAGGTAAGAGGTAAGGTACGCCACTGAGAGCGGATCAATCTTGGTAAGCTCAGCATACAAGGAGTGGTATGTGTTATTTCCGTGACATGGCACGGAAAGTCAATATGAGTCTCTAAAACTATTCATGTTTCTGAGAACATATGACACGCGGTACCCCAGCGTGACGCAAAATTAGTGGGAGCCCCTGTCGGGTGGTGGATAACCCAATAGTATGCATCTCTAGAACTATTCATGTTCTATGGGAGCATGCGAAACACGTATGCCCGAGCGTGTATAAGCCAGTTTGTGCGGGAGTCTTTGCTGTACAGACGTAGTACAACCATGTACCTCGAGACATGACATCGCTCGAGGATGACTCACACCAGAGTCATATGCATTTACTTTCATATATATTATTGTGACTGCTTATCATGTTTCCCCGAACAACTCCGAGGTGTGAAAGGGGATTGTTTGTCTTTTGCAGCTTCACTGACTACAGTAGCGACCCGTGTAGAACACGTTTGCGAGTGAACGATACTAGGGCCACCTTTAAACGTATCCGGATATACCGGTTAGAATTTTCTTTGGTGAGGCACGTAGTACCGTCAGTATCATATTTGATACTTGACCATCCCCAACGACAGAATGGATGCATTGTGTTTGAAGTCCAACTGTCAGTTGCTGGTATGTTTGGACTTGTGTCATTGGTAATCGGCTCGACAAAGGGTTAGAACCAAGATTCTTAATTTCTGGCATAAGTTTGCTCAACTTCACTGGATAATGATCTTGGTTAGTTATTAATTAACATAGGGGGTATGCTATATGGATGGAAATCTCTTGAAGACCTCTACAACTTTTCTGTTGACCATCAAGGCAGAAAATCTTGATAATCTGTTGAAATTTGGAGTATATTAAAACTGCTCCAGATGACCATACCATTGTATCAGTCTCTGTATTTTTGCCATAACTCACTGTAGAAAAATCTTATGCCTTATTGTGATACCTATATGGAAAGGGTAGAAGAAGATCTACAGATTAGTTATTCAAAGTTTTCCTGATTCAAATTTGAGTCAAATCAATTTTTGAGTTCAAAACAGTGAACTGCAGGACTGCTGGTGAAAACCAGTCAGTTCATCTGTTAAGTTTGGATAGTTATAGCTTTCAATCCAAAATAGTGAGATGGTCACATATATACATTTCTGGCAAGCTTAGGAATTCCTCTACCGATTTTCGATTGCACTCATGGCCTGAATCTTGGTGTAACTGTGTTTAATTCCTATTGTCGCAAACTTGATTCTGGCAGACCGAACTTGAAACAGTTTGCACATGGTTTCGAATTTGCGAGCTATGCCTGTATAACAAATTTTCAAGGCTGAACTCTTTACTTCTGGATTATTAACTTGATGTTATAAAATGTTTATTTTTTCATTACCAAAATATATTTTTATGATATACCTGTATAAATTGTGGAAATAACCACATATACAGGGGAGGTTCTGTCAAAATTTCCAGAAAACTTGGGTCAACTTTAAACCTGTATAGATTCTACTTCCTAGCTCACCTGGAGCTGTATGAGTACCATATGGAAAGTTTTTAAAGTTTACTACAACTTTTGTATTCAACCCAACGTCTGGTTCGTACATTTCCTGTATGAAAATTTTGAATTCATACAGGAAGGTCAGCTGGAACAGACTGTGATTACTACTCCAGCTTTAAAATTTTCTTGAACTATTGGAAGTTGGAAACCTTTTCATGTTCAAGTATCCTTTACCCAGATGGCGGATTTGATGGTACACTTACCGAATGGATGGGTGTCCGCGACGTGTGCTCTTCGAAAAGGTTTCCTGGGGTTGTTAATAGCGCTGCTTCAACGATTCTGGTATCGCGACATACCGAGCTATTGGGGCAGGGAATTCGATGACGGAGGTGTCACAAGATGCACCATCTATGTTAATGTGCCCGCTGGTCCATCATATATTTGATGTGCTCCTTTCTCCATCCAGGTGAAAGGGAATCAGTTGGAAGACACATGGTGTTTTGCCGCGAGTGTTGCTATTATGAGATTTTGCAACCTTCATTATCGTCATACGGTGGGCACCCCATTCGTGCTCTTTCCAATCGACGGTAGAGCTGGTGATGAGTGGGCAAGTCGAGTGGGTGCAGATTATGGCATTCACGGAGAGGTACCCCAGATAATATTGGCATTATGCAGTATCATTGTGTCAAGTGAGCTTTACACAGCATGCTAGCATTGAAGGCTTGATGGGTGATCTGAAACAAGCTATGATTCGAGGAGATCATTTTGAGTGGGCCAATGACTCCCTTAGATCCATGATTGCTCCTCTCAATCGATGTCTAAACGTTAGGGAGAATCAGTGGCATTGAGCTGTTCAAGATCTATCGGAAGCTTGCCAGGAAACGCACTACGCAGAAAGCACGTTGGAGGCGAGTCAACTTGAGGTGCAGTTGTTGGATGATCAGTTGAGTACGGTGACTCAAGAACGGGATCAATCTAGGGAGGAGACTCAGGATTGGAAAGCCAGTTGCAAGTATGCACAAAAGGAACTAGAAGACTATAAGATGTTTCTTCTACAGGCTGATGTGCAATCATTAGTTGCCACGACATCATCGATGGCGGGTGAGGCAGCAGCTCCTGTTCCAGCACCCGCACCTGTGGCACCAAATCCTGAGGACGAGGATGATGAAGATCCTGAGATACTCGAGTACACCGAAGAGGGTGTATCGGAGTAGGATGGGGCAGCACTCCAGCCATCAAGGGGCCAGGTATAGTTAGTAGTTATTCGTGTTTATTTTGTGGCCATGTTTGTGTCAAAATATAAGTAGTAGTGTGTGTGTGTGTGTATAAGATGGCAAGGTTTGTATGACGTCTCATGGGGACCAAGTATAGTAGGGATGCACTTCGGTAGTGGGTGTCCGTCATTTTGTAGCTCACTACTATAAACTTGGTCATGAGATAATATATCTTGTATAAAGTTTGTACTTTATCAATACATGTGAATGTTATGCACTTATTTTCTTGCCAATATTCGCACTACTGTAATATGAAATGGATGAAGAAAAAACAAACATGTCGCGGATTTTAAATCATGTGGATGCAGAATGGTGCGTACGCGTTCGACGCCCGAGATGGGAGGCTCGAGCCGTGATTGTGAGGATGAAACTCCGACCCAGGAACAAGCTGCGACACCGCAGCAACAAGTTCCACCACCACCACCTCCTGAACTTCCGAGGTGTCTCCCGGAGGTTCTTGGCGCAGTGCTCGGCTCGCGCAACGAGCAAACCGAGTTGCTGTGGACCTTGGTTCAACATTCATCTCATCAAGGGGGGCGACCAGACGCGGGTCCACGACAGCCCTATCCGAGTTCATCCTCAGACTTCATGTCAATGCACCTACCGGTCTTCATGGAGGCCGATGAACCGTTGTAGGCGGACAATTGGCTCCGCTCCATAGAAGGAAAGTTCCGTTTGCTGCGAATAACTGAACAGCAGAAGACCCTGTTCGCGGCACAACAATTGTAGGGATTTGCTGGGGCTTGCTGGGTGAATTATCTCACTGCATGACCAACAGACTATGCCGTGAGCTGAGAGGAGTTTTGGGAGGCGTTCTGCGCCTATCATATACCTCCTGGGATCATGAGGAGGAAGCTTCAAGAGTTCTTGGAGATGAAGCAAGGAGGAAGGAGTGCTTACGAGTACTCCAAGACCTTTAACCACTTGGCCCAGTATGCTTGGGACCAAGTGAGTACTAAAGATAGGAAGCGTGAGTGCTTCTACCGGGGTTTGAACCCCAAGATGAAGGACAAGCTTGCTTTGTTCAATCATGGCAACTTCAACGACATTGTCAACGCCGCGATCATATAGGAGGACGCTACTACGGAGGTGTCTTATGGCAAGATGAAGAGGAGTGCTCCGCAAGGCACTGGAGGTGGTGCTCCTCAGAAGTATCGAATGGTGTATCGATCACCATCCGGCCAGAGGTGGCAGCCGCCATCGCGACCACCGATCTTTCGTGGTCGCCAGTTCAACAACACTGGCTTTCATCCGCAGCAGCAGCAGGGGATGATTCCGCGTGCACCTTTACCTCTACCGTGTGCACCGGGATTCTGTCCTTCTTTCCGTGTCGGTCCGACCCCATACACGTGTTTCACGTGTGGTCGTACGGGGCATTTTGCCAATGACTGCCCGCAGGACAGGCAAGGCGGGGGACATTCTTCATACCAGGGGGCAAACCAGCCCCGCAACCATCCCAAGAAGTCAGCCACCAGAACTGGCAACATCCACCACCTCGCCATCGAGAACGTTCCGGAAGGCGCACCCATACTCTCGGGTACATTCGCTCTCCTTGGTCATCCCGTAGTCATCCTTTTTGACTCTAGTGCTTCCCACAACTTCATTAGCAAATCTTATGTCATTCAATATTAGTTGCCTATAGTTCCCACAAAAACCCCATATATTATTTGTTCTCTAGGTGGGAAAGTAGTAGCAGATGAGATGGTCCATAGGGTAACTCTTCATCTGGGTAGGAACATATACCCTACCTCTCATATTACTGGAGCGTCAAAAGTACATCTTAGGGATGGCATGGTTGCAATTCAATAGTGCTATTCTTTACATCGTTCCACGGAGGATATATTTGAATTCTCCACTCCACCCTCCCAAAGCTATCATTCTTGAGGATATTATCTGAGTGAGTCCAACTATTTACAACACCGAGGCCATTAAACTTGAGGATATTCCGGTAGTATGTGAAAATCCGAACGTATTTCTCGAGGATCTTCTTGGTATGCCACCAGAAAGAGATGTCGAGTTTAAGATTGAACTTGTACCCGGAACAGTGTCGATTTCAAGGAAGCCATATAGGATGGCACTTGAGGAACTTGCAGAACTGAAGGAGCAGCTGAAGGAACTTCTGGACAAGGGTTTCATTCGTCCTAGTTCATCACCTTGGGGTTGTTCTGCATTGTTCGTGGAGAAGAAGGATAAGATTTTGAGACTATGTGTGGACTATCGTCCACTCAGTACTATCACAATCAAGAATAAGTATCCATTACCACGCATCAATATTCTATTTGATCAATTGGTGGGTGCTAGGATATTCTTGAAGTTGGATCTTCGTTCTGATCATCAGATCAGGATTCGACCAGAGGATATACCTAAGACGGCATTCTCGATGTGGTATGGATTGTATGAGTACCTTGTCATGTCCTTTGGATTGACCAATGCATCGACTCATTTCATGTATCTCATCAATTCGGTGTTCATGCTGGAATTGGACAAGTTTGTCGTGGTCTTCATCGACGACATCCTTCTGTATTCGAAATCCGAAGTAGAACATGCCCAACACTTGCTCGTCGTGCTTCAACGATTGCAAGACGACAAGCTGTATGCTAAGTTCATCAAATGTGAGTTATGGATCAGCCAAGTGCCATTTCTAGGGCACATCATCTCTACTGAGGGGATTGCAGTTGATCCCAACAAGATTAAGCAGGTACTCAAATGGGAGTCTCCGCAGTTTGTACATGAAGTTTGAAGTTTCCTAGGTTTAGCAAGATATTACCGGATGTTCATTCCAAGTTTCTCCAAGATAGCTAAACCAACAACAGAACTTCTGAAGAAAGGGAAGAAGTATGTATGGACGAAGGAATCTGAGGAAGGTTTTCAAGCATTAGTGAAACACCTCACAACAACACCAGTATTAGCTCAACCGGACACAACAAAGTCATTTTATGTTTATTGTGATGCATCTGGGATTGGTTTGGGTTGTGTATTGATGCAAGGCAGAAGGGTGATCACTTATGGATCACTGCAGCTGCGAAACCATGAGAAGCATTATCCAACTCATGATCTTGAGCTCGCTGCCGTGGTGCTTGCATTAAATATGTGGAGACACTATCTGTTGGGCAACCAAGTGCATCTCTACACCGATCACAAAAGCTTGAAGTACATCTTCACCTAGAAGGACTTGAATATGCAACAGCGAAGATGGTTGGAATTGATCAAAGACTATGAGATTGAGATCCACTACCATCCTGGCAAAGCGAATGTAGTTGCATATGCGCTGAGTCGCAAGTCCCATGTCAATAATCTTTACATCACCTCGATGGAAGAAGAAGAGCTGAGTCTCTACTTGATTCCATATGGAGTGCTCTTCAATCTAGCTCTCGTTCCTACCATAAGGGAAGATATTGTAGAGGTTCAGAGGGAAGACAAGGGCATGTCGCACATTCGTCAAAGATTGAATAAGGGAGAGATGAAGTTTTTGATGTAATGATGACGGTACCATCTGGTTCAAAGACCACATGTGGTGCCCCGTAATATGAAACTTTGGAAGCAGATTTTGTAAGAAGCTCATTTGTCCAAGTATTCTATTCATCTGGTAAGTAACAAAATGTACTAGGACTTGAGGAAGAAATTCTGGTGGTACCAGATGAAGCGTTAAATAGCAAAGTATGTATCAGAATGTGATACATGTCAGCGAGTAAAAGGCGATCTTTGAGGACAGCCGAACAGCTAGAACCTTTAAGCATATCGGCATGGAAATGGGAGGACATCGGCATGGACTTCATCGTTGGATTGCCTCTCACATTCCGTAAGCATGATTCCATTTGGGTGATAGTTGATCAATTGACCAAGTCAACTCATTTTATACCTGTCAATATCAACTACCATGCACCGAAGTACGCAAAGTTGTATTTTTCTAGAATCATGTGCTTACACGGAGTACCCCGCACCATCATCTCAGATCGTGGAGCCGTATTCGTTGCTCGATTTTGGGAGCAGCTCCACGCATCATTGGGTATGAAGTTGATTCGAAGATCAGCTTACCATCCTCAGGCTGATGGTCAAACGGAGCGAGTAAACCAAGTGCTAGAAGATATGCTCCACGTCTGTGCCATCCACCATGGTAAGAATTGGGATGATCATCTAACATTGGTGGAGTTTTCATACAACAATGGTTACCAGGCTAGCATCCAAGCGGCACCATATGAAGCTCTTTATGGCTGGGAGTGTCGCACACCTTTGAACTGGTGTGAGTCTGGTGAACGAGTGATATATGGTATCAACTTGGTGAATGAAGCTGAAGAGCGAGTATGAGTTATTCAAGAAAATCTCAAGGCTCCTCAGTCTCGTCAGAAAAGCTATGCGGACAAACATCGCCAACCTCTTCACTTCGATGTTTTTCCATCTGCAGTACTAAATATATTCAAATTATTTCAAAACTTGAATATAGCTACTGTACATTTGTGCCCTGTCAAAATTTTCAAACCTGAGGCTATACATTTTCACTAACCTCATAATATTCCAAATAGTACCCCTGAAAATTTTCATAATTTTTGAAACTCATTTGCTATTTAATTCAGTGAATCCATTGAATTTCGATCAAATTCAAATTTGAATTTGAATTCTAGATGAAACCTGTCCAAATTTGAAATCCAATTTCAGAATCTGACTCGACACATTTGATTTGGCTTCTCCACAAAAATATAAGAATTTTAGATCAAGTTTGGTAGGGGAATTAAAGTTCCAGAGGGGATTGACTTGGAAGGGGATGTGGGACCCACTGTCCAGTGACCCATTCCCGAGCGGTTCCTCTGTTTTCACCAGGGCAACACCTCCTGGCATGCAAGCCACCGAGCTGCTTGCTTGCTTGCACCGTGGCGAGCTCCCCTCATCCCTTTCTGCCTATTTAAACCCCCCTGGTCACCAGCGTTGAGACCCCGTTTGGTTTTGCCTTCCCACGAAGCAGTTTTGCCTCGCTCGTGCGCCGCCGACCCCACCTCGGGACTCTGACAATAACTTGCCGTCTAGCCAAGGATCGACCGTGAGTTCTTTAGCAAACTTGTTCACAACTTGCTTGCGCACTTTCTCCATCTTTTGGTTTGGTGTTTTCTCACCCGGTTGCGCGTTATTCTGCAGTTTTCCGATGACCGCGGGTGAAGCCGCCAAGAACCACCCCTGCTCCACCGTCGACAAGCGGGAGGAGCCCTCTACAGGCCCTGACTTCTATAAGAAAAAGGTGTTTTATCATGCCTAGAGCATGCTCACCAAGTTTCAAGCCATGCCATGCCTTGTAACGTTCTTATTTCCATTTTTCACGATGATAGTTCATACATATGTATCTAGGTTAGGGATTTAATTCGTTTTCTACATCTAATAATTCTTGGCAATAGTTAAGGGATAGTTTAACTATCTCCCTGCGAACACTCCAGATCAAAAAATTTGGAAACCGTCGAGTGTTGTCTGAGATAGCCGAGTTTTCCGCGCCGCCAATGGAAATCCGTTGGTCCACCGTCGAAGTCGACGTTGCCGGCGATTTCATCCTGTTTTCACCCCCTAGTTATCTTCCCCATGCTCCCAGGAATGCTCCTGACCTTTCCCCGAGCTTCTTGCACCATTCTCCATCAATTCCGACGATCGTCGAAACCCTAGCTCCGCCGCCGCCGTCGCACCACCGTCTCCGGCCGTCGCCGCCTCGATTGGACCCCACCATCGGCTTGCGCGGTCAATTTTATGGTTAGGCGGTCAAGGCTAGGCCGAGAGGAGGTCGACGCAACCTTTTCCGGCAAGCTCGCCGGCGCTGCGCCGCCGTGGCCGAGCGACGCGTCGGGAGGTAGACGAAGACCCCCTGGGCCCCGCCTGTCAGCGACGCGTGCGAGCGCGCGGATCGGCTGTGGCATTGGATCCGGTGCGGCTACGCGGGTTAACCCCGTGGCCCCCTGTGTGGCCCAGCTACGATTGGTTGATTTTAAACCAGTGGGCCTGGTTGCATTATTTAAACTTTTCCATTGAAAAATAATTCCAGATTTCTATCAAACTTCAAAAATCCATTACTCCTAGTAGATTTGCTCAAAATTTCCAAAAAAATTCTGGTAGACTTATCTCAATTTCGACTTTGCAGTGCTGCAATATTTTGGACATGAAACTCCCAGAATTTTTATAATTAATTCCTTTGAGCTAACTGCTTGGGAAATTAATTACTACTGTTCTGTTAATTGAAAAATTCCCAATTTTAGTCAGAAACCTCTCAATAATACACTTGATCTCCAGTAAAAACTTCAAGTTCATTGGCTTCATTTACTGAGTTGATCAGCTTTCCAAATCTCTATGTAATTGAAAAATTGGGGAAAATACATAAAACACTTAAGAAATTCTCCCAAACTTGTAAAATCAATTTCTCCCTGTAGGAAGCTTAGAAAATTGTGAATCAAAATTTCCTAGAACCAGTGAGACCCCCTCTGCATGGTACAACCATTGGTATCCACGATATACCTCCAGAATTTCAACAAAATTCAGAGAAGGTTATTGTTTGCCATAATTTTTAGAGACAACAAACATCCTTGATCATATCCCGTTCTTTGCAAGAGTCTCCATTATAGTCCCTAGTATCTACCATAAAAGTTCCAAAGCCAATTAAGATCATTATCTTTTTGTGATCACAAGATATTAGCTTGTGACCTTAAACATATTATTTATTTTCAAAGTCATTCATATATAGCATATGCATATCGTGTAGTAACTGAAGTCAAGGAGCAACCGAGACCTTGGAAGTGCATCTGCCAGAGACTAACATAGACCCAGACTCGTTTTTAGGCAAGCCCCAGTTTGCATTTAAGTTCCTTACAGTGTCCTTGCAGTTTCATTCACCTTACGTCTTCAGATGTTTGTGCATTACGTTTAAGGTGTTTGACATCCACTTGCATGGCCAAAAATGCCATGGAGTCTTGGGTAGGTCTACAGCTGATGCATAGAAAATGTCATGCTTATATTCATAGGGATTCGGTAGAAGTCGAGTAGGTTGAATCTACTCGCGAGATAGGATTTTATCACACGGGATGAATTGGATCAAGAAATGGTTTATGAATATGAAATTGAGACCGAACAGCGGGTAGGATGCAGCAAGACGTGGTCTCACGTGCGTAGCTCTGCTTGTGTCGATTGAGGACTGATTCGTGTGCGGCCCTACTGGACAAGCTTGAATTGTACCTATGACATACTGAAGAAATGGGCTCTAGCAAACTGACATAACTTGATAATGGTTTGTTGAGGCATACCGTTCCGTTTTATAGGCATGGGTTGAGGGCATGTCAGAGTACGCTGCACGCAGGAACCTCCTGCTCGTGACAGATCGACCGGTTCGGTATTCTAGTGTTGGGTGAAAGGTGGCGATATACGACTAGTACTGAAGTGCTATGTAGGTACTGCTGTAAGTACTCGCTTGCACTTCCGAAAGTGCGTATGTTTCGTGTTTACCGGGTGTGTCCTGTCTGCAATCATCGTCCCTCGCGGTAATAGAGTACCACTTGTTCACCGTGTCGTGACGTAGTAAATACTGAAGAAGTCAGGAGAATACGATGTATTGAATTATAATTATTGTTGGAACTTTGATTGCTCTCCAATATGATCACTAAAGTTACTTTCATTTAATTGGTAAGCTGCTAATAATAACTTGAAAGCTAAGGATCCACTTGTAGGCGAGCCCTTCACTGATTTACCTTACCTATGCTTAGTGGTCACCGTGCATATGTCTAGTGAGACGGGTTAGTCTTGCTGAGACTTAAGATCACGTTTGCAGTTAACTAGTTTTTGCAGATTATACGACTGATGACAGGTTTGACAACGAGGCTGCATCCCCTCTAGGGTTTACAACTAAGTGGGAACCCTGCACGCCGCTGTAAGTTTGGTGTTGCTAGTGCGAAGCATCCAGGGCATGGATGACTTTGTTTTTGCATTGCTAGTGCCGAGAGCGTAGCTATGATGTATAGGTCACTTTCCTTTCTGCTTAGTATTGTAAAACATCTGCTGTGTTTATAAATAAAGACTTGGTATTGTATTTTATTCTCGTTCTTTTCTTGTAGACTGTTGGGTGTTGCATCGCACGACACCACCCGATGAGGTCCTTCGATGTCAGGATTCTGGTCCCCACAAGTAGAGCGGCTGCAGAGTCTTATGTAGTGAAGATTGTATGATTAGACACGAGCATTTCACATTCTATTGTGAGGTGTTATCCGATATGGGCTATATAATTATAAGGCTGTGATGTTGTTTTTCTTGTTTCATGATGTCATTTTTCTTATTTTGTAGTAATGTTTTATGTTGATGAACTCAATGTTGTTCATCTGTCCCAACTATTATTTTGTTTTCTATCTGTTTGTTTAGTGAACTATCTATTCTGTCTGTATTCACTGTTAATGAACGACCCTCCACACCGCCGATTGCCCCCGAAGTGGCTGGTACAATACTTTAGCTGCTGGAGTGCCAGAGGAGATCACCCGTAGCGGGGCCTGCAAAGCATTCTGTAAAGTACTGTAGTATACAACACTACTAGTATGTAGTAACAAGAAAACGCAATAGGTAGCGACGACTAGAAAGAAAAGTGGAGACAATAAACAGAGAGAAAAGAAAAGAAAGGACGAGAAAAATGTTAGAAAAATATAGGTAGTACGTACGAATTAAGGGAAAGAGCGTGGAGAACTAAACTGTAAAACATGAAATTTTTTGCGTAGATTACTCGAGTCTCAGGCTGTGTTTGGGAACATAGTTTTCAATATCAAAGTTTTTGTAAACCAAAGTTTTTAAGATGTCATGACAATATCAAAGTATTTTAATACCGCAGTTTTGCAATACATAAGACTGTTTGGGAGCACAGTAGAAAGCATAAAGAGGAAGCAAGCAGAGGAAAACTTTGGTTTTAAACACCGTAGTATAGACAAAACAATAGCTTTAAATATATAGTTTTTGAGTTGGTTGCCAAACACCATCCTGTAAAAAATACCATGGTAATCTCAAATACCAAATTATTGCTGTAAAACTCCAAAAATAATGTGTTCCCAAACAAATCCTTAATCCTGTCAAACATAGTATGTTATCTCTATTGATGACAGGATATTATTCTTGTGCTGATGTTGAAAACAAAGCAGTTCCATTACTTTGCACGTCCCATCAGTGCACACGAGAGGCGTGGGTCCAATAGGATGTGGTGTTCACATGTCAGCCACACTTAATGCACCTACACAGTAGTGCAAAGGATGTGGAATCTGCCACCACCAGAAGCCGAACCATCACTGCGCGACCCCCATTAGTATGCGCGGAGAAGAGGATGGTGCATGTCTTTGTATAATGTCTCCATCATCTTCTCCTCGCGTACTCTATAAAGACACATCACCGTCTTCTCCCCACTTACTCTAGCTTCTTCTTTGACTCCGCCGCGCGTACCCTCATTGGTTTCCTTCACCGCACGGTGACGCCAGACCTATGGAGTTGTCGTTCACACACAATATTGCGGTCGAGATCGCGGGGTGCCTCGCCGTAAGCTCCCTGCGACCCTTGGACTACCTATGCAGTTTGCGTACCACCTGCAAGGCCATGCATTTGGCGTGCCGGGATGGCACTGTGGGTAGGCGCGTGGCGCTGGAGCGGGTGACCCAGAGGATGTGGCGTGACCTGGGGCGCTACGGAGCCCTTGTGGAGAACCTGTCCATCGTTGGCAACCCTCGTGCGTGCTACATCACTGGGCTCGAGCTTGTCTTCATGGACGATCGCGCGCAGCCAGGCACCCAGTTTCTCGCCCAGGTGGCCGGGGCCGACCACGTTGAGGTGGCCAGGGCCATCCACATGGAGGCGGCCTACGTCCTTGGTCTCCTTTGCTACGATGCTGACCACGGGGCCCGCGGTGCCTTCGAGTATATCCCGCGGGTTGAAGGCGAGGTCGATGTTGGTGAGAAAGCGGTCGGGTCTGTCGCCATCATGAGGACCAACAATGAGTGTAGGCGGTGTCGGATTCAAGCCCTATATGAATAATCTGACGTGGGCGCATACGACCCCGCCTCCGAGACCGCCGATGGTGTTGCTGCCCAACAAGGAGGTTGACCCGTGCACGGCTGCCGGCTACGAGAAGCAAGGGTGGAGCAACTGCAGGGTCTTCTGTAGTAAAGATTGTAGGATTAGGTACGAGCATAACACATTCTGCCATGCGGTGTTATCCTGTATGGGCTATATATAAAAGACTTATAATGTTGTAATGTTGTTTTTCTTATTTTATGATGTCGTGTTTCTTGTTTTGTAGTAATGTTTTATGTTGATGAACTCAATGTTGTTCATCTGTTCCAACTGTTATTTTGTTTTTTATATCTATTTATTTAGTGAACTATCTGTTCTATCTGTATTCTTTGTTAATGAATAACCCTCCACACCGCCGGTAGCCTCTGAAGTGGCCGATACGGTACTTTAGCTGCTGGAGGTGCCAGAGGAGATCACCCGTAGCGAGGCCTGCAAAGCTATCTGTAAAGTAGTATATAGTACTAGTACGTAGTAACAGGAAAACGCAACAGGTAGCCATGATTGGAAAAGAAAAGTGGAGATAATGAACAGAGAGAAAAGAAAAGAAAGGACGAATAAAATGTTAGAAAAAGATAGGTAGAACTCCAACATACCACAGGGCCCAGTGCCCCTTTACACAGTGTCATCATTACCATTACTCCTATACACGGCCTAAAGTTATTACCACTGCTTCAAGGGAAGTGTTGCGGACTAGATGTGCCGATTAGTTTATTTTGTGTTTATTGGGGACTATGTAACAGCTAGTTCCGTTGATTAGTTTGTTGCTTGGAATGGTACGTTGAACACTACCGTTTGGTTCCGTCGATGTTTATATCTAGTATTTAATCCTTGTTTATATCACTGTGTTGCTGCGGTTCAAGGGATTTTATCCGTATGCTTTAGTTTGATCGGAATACCACCCCCATTGCTACATTAACTTATTTAGATTCAAATTGCCAGAGCCAGATGCGCACCCGTAGATGAGCTCACGCGTCATAGGGATGAACACCAAGCGTCCCAGCGCTGTTTCGGCCCACAAATACAAAGTGACTCATTGCAGTTTCAGCCCACGAATAACAAGCGGCCCAGCGCAGTGTTGGGCCTACTCTAATAGCTTCACGTACACTTTGTCTTGGCTACTTGCTCGCAGGACCCTTCGATCCACAACGGCCCCTGCCCTGATTGTGCGAAACGCTCTTGGAGGAGCATCCGTCGGCGCCAAGGTCTTGGAAGAGCATCTGTCGGCTGCCACGCTCTTGGAGGAGCATTTTCTGGCCACCACGCTCTTGGAGGAGCATCCGCCGGCCGCCACGCTCTTTGGAAGAGCATCCGCCGGCCACCGCGCATGAAGGAGCATCCGCCGACCACCGCACGTGGAGGAGCAACAGCGCTAGGTAAAATTGCTCACATAGTGTTATTGTAGTTCTATCCTCTTACGGATATGCTGATTGAATTGTAGGAAGCGATGTTAGAAGATAAGACATGGATGGGAAAAGACAGGTGTACGAAGGAGTGGCAGGATGGAATGAAGTCATTTTAAATTTTGCATTCTAGGGCACTCATGAAGAAGTAACTAGGCCTTGTCCTTGCACGAAATTTCGTAATATTTGCCACAGGACACACAAGGAAGTTCATCTTCACTTGCTTCGTAATGGGATGTCATTGGATTATACATGTTGGGTACACCATGGAGAAAAATGAGTTGAGAAAAATATTGCTGAGCAATCAGCAAATAATGAGGAGATAATTTCTAATGAGGCTACTATGGAAAATATGTTGTCCAGTCTACTTAGAGGCACTAGTCATGGTGGTACTTCAGCAGATGTTGATGATCCAGAAAATTTTATCAACCGGGAGGAGCCAACTGGGTGTGCAAAGGCTTCTATGACTTATTAAATGATGCCAAAAATAAGTTATATCCAAGTTTTGAGAAGGTGACCCAATTATCCTTCATTGTTAGGTTGTACCAAATAAAGTGTTTAACTGGTTTGAGCAAAAAAGGGTGTGAGTTGATCCTTGAACTATTCTCATATGTGCTTCCAGAGGGCCACTGCATTCCTAGTACACTTGATAAAGTTCAGAAGGTTGTTCGTGACCTCGGGCTGGGCTACCAAAAGATCGACGCATGTGTCAATGACTGTATGTTATTCCAGAAGTGCATTGAGGAAAATAGGTGACATAGTTCGAAGAAGAAAAGTATATTTTTCCAGCTCCCGTATTGGCAGACAATGGTAATAAGGCATAACTTTGATGTCATGCACATTGAGAAAAATATTTATGATAGGATATTGGGGACATTGCTTAATATGGATGGTAAAACAAAAGATAATCTACAAGCTGTAAAGGCCCTAAATGCATAATGCAAAGTCAGAGAGGAGAAATTAAAAATTTGAATGGGAAAAATAAATCAAGTTGGAAACGGGAAAAATCAAACCAATTCCAAACTTCAATGGAGGGAATTCAAAAATTCAAATTACCAGCTGTTCAAACGTGTCCAAAATAAAATTTTGATTTCGCCATTGGCTTCCAAATATTCCAAATAGCACCCCTGTAAATTTTCATAAAATTTGGAGCATATTTTCTATTTAATTCAATGGGTACATTGAATTCCATTCAAATTCGAATTTGAATTTGAATTTCATCTGAAACTTGTCCAAATTTGAAGTCCAATTTCAGAATCATAATCTCCATATTTGAATTTGCCCCTCCACAAAAATCTAGCACTTTTGGGCAATTGTTGTTGGGTGAATTGAATGGAACAGAGAAGGGATGAGGATGGGAGCTGTGGAACCCACTGGTCAGCCTCTCCAACTCGGTGAACCGGCAAAACCTCTGTCTCTCGGCTGTCCCCGCGCTTCAACGTCGGGAGAGGGTGCCACCACGATTTCTTTGCAGGGGGCAAGCAGCTGCGTGGCCAAAACTCTCTCTTCACTCAACTAATGCCCCGATTGCTTCTCCCTGACGCCATTCGTCGCTCTCCCGTGAAAACAGATCGCCGCCGCTATTGTGCTGCCTCCCAGCTCGTCGCATTGTGCTGCCGTTCTAGCCATCGATTGAGCGAGCTCCAAGCACCAAAAAGTAGCACATCAACCTAGTCTAGCTTCTTATACAATCCCCTCGTTGTTTACTTGGCTGATAACCGGGTATTTTGCAGTCTCGCGGACGCCATCGTCGAACCGCCGTGAACGTCGCCCTCTGTCCACTGTGAAGCTGGCGAACTAGGCTGTTTCAATCCTCAACTTCAACAGAAGAAAAGAGCGCCAGGACACCACCTTTCTCACGATGAAAACCACAAACCTTCTCATCCTTTATCGAGCGAGTATTCTTCATTTTTGTCTCGGCTCAAGTTTACACTTCGAGCTAGGTCATCGATGCAATTCTGTTTCTATGCTCAATTATTGTCTAATTCCGTTAGGGAATATATTCTACATGTCTGGGCGCATCGTCTAGATCAAGAATCGAGGAAAATAATTGACTACAGTTCGAGTATTTCAAGTTTTCCTCATCGCCGTTGAAAATCACCGATGCTCGTCATTGAACTTGCGTTGGCCATCCATTATATGGTGTGTGCACCTCTTTTTCACCTTCCTCATGCTCCCAGGAACCTCCCAAGTTTTTCCTCGAGGAGTTTGCGCCATTTCCAAGCGGTTTCGACATGGGCGAAACCCTAGCTGCTGCCGCCACCGCCGTGAGCTCGTCTGCGACCGTCGCCGCCGCGATTGGACCTCACCATCGTGTTGCGCGACCGATTCCAGGGTCAGGCTGCCAAAGCCATGCGAGAGGAGCTCGACGCAGCAAAGTCGGCGGGTCGTTGCCGTGGTTCCGGCAAGGAGCGCCGCCTCCGTCGCGAGGTTGAGAAGGCGGCGGGTCCTTCTTGTCAGCCTCGGTGAAGGGGTGGGGATCGGCTGTGGCCTTTGGATCTGGTGCATCTGTGCAGTTAAATCCAAGGCCCTCGGTGCAGCCCAGTCCTGATTGGCCCATTTTAAATATGTGGGGCCAGCAGATTAATTCAAACTTTCAAATAAGAAAATAATTCTAGATTTCATTCAAACTTCTAAATTCAATTACTCCTTGTAGATTTGACCAAATAATTCCAAATAAATTCTGGTAGACTCATAATGATCTCAACTTTGCAGTTATGCATTTTGATTGACATGAAACTCCCAGAATTTTCATAATTAATTCCTTTTAGCTAATTGCTTGGGAAATTAATTACCCCTGTTCTGCTAATTGCAAAATTCCCAATTTTGGTCAGGACACTCTACAAAATACAATTGCTCACCAGTAAAAATTTCATGTTCAATGGACTTAAATTCCTGGGTTGACCAGTGTATGTAGATGAAAATTAAGAAAAGTACAGAAACCTTTTCAGCATTTCGCCAAACTTGAAAAAAAACAATTTCTCCCTGTAGGAAGCTCAGAAAAATGTCAAACAAAATTTCATAGAACCATTAATACCGCATCTACCAAGATCTTCAACTGTTAGCTATGTTAAAGCTACAAATTTAGTACCAAAATTCAGAGAAACCTTTTTACTTGTTGGAATTTTAGAGACAACAAGATTCCTTGAACATCTCCAATTTTTGGTCCAGATCTTCCTCATAGAACCTAGTATCGACTCTAAAAATGCCAAAGCTAATTGAAATCATTCCATAACAGAAACTGTATTTAGAAGTTGATTTGTATAGTTCTATATCACTTATATGCTTTCATATTATGCACTTCATATAGTAACCAGATCGAGGAGGAGCCGGAGGACTTGGAAAGCATTCTCCCAGAAGCTAACTTTCCCTTTGACTCGCAGCCAGGCAAGCCCCGGTTTACATTTAAGTGCTATTTCAAAGTTTATATTTGTATCACTTATGTCTAGGATGATTTTTGTGCATTAGCACTAAGGTGCTTGTTACTCTACTTGCATGACCCACAAATCCCATGGAGTATTGGGTAGGTCTACAGCCCGATGAGTAGAAAATTCCATGCTTATGTTTTTAGGAATATGGTAGAAGTCGAGTAGTTGGAATCTACTCGGGAGATAGGATTTTATCACCCGGGAAAGATTTGATAAAAGAATGGTTTATGAATATGAAATTGAGACCGAGCAGCGGGTAGGATGCAACAAGACGTGGTCCCACGTGCATGGCCCTGCTTGTGTCGATTGAGGACCGAGCCGTGTGCGACCCTGCTGGACATGTTTGAACTGTACCGGATGCATACTGGCTATATGGAAACCAGGAAACTGATGTAATTGGCTAACCTGGGTGTCAAGGCTTACCCTACTGTTTTATAGGAGTAGGTTGAGGGCAGTAAGGTGTAAATCGGCCGGCAGGCATAGAGATGCTCTGCGCGGGGATCTCTTGCCCGTTATGGAAGGACCGGTTCAGCATTTGGGTATCCATTCAAAGGTTGTTACATACAACATAGTATTAAAGTGTGATTCGCTCCACTTCAAAAACGGGTGTATGTGACGTGTTATCCGGGTGTCTACTGATTGCAATCACCGTCCCTCGCGGTTAATTGAGTACCACATGTTCACCGCGGTATGACATAGTAAATACTGAAGAAGCCAGGAGAATATGATGTATGGAAATATAATTGCTTTGTAACTATGATTGCTGTCCAATATGCTCACTAAAGTTACTATTATCAAACTTGTAGGCTGTTGTTAATAACTTGAAAATTAAGGGTCAACATGTAGGTGAGTCATTTTCTGCTATATCTATTCATATGTCAAGTTTCTCTACATGTAGAGTCGAATGTCTAGGTGAGACGGTTAAGTCTTGCTGAGCCTTTGTGCTCACGGTTGCTATATTAAGTTGTTTTCAGGTGAGATGTATGAGGAAGGGCCCGAATATGAGGTGATGCCCCTGTGGGAGTATATCGCCGAGTGGGAGCCCTGCACGCCACCGTGAATTCTTGTGTGCTGCTAGTATGTAGCGTCCCCGGGCTGGATGGCTGCACTTTTGCATAGCTAGGCTGAGAGTTTAGCTATGAATATTACATCCATTGTATATTCAGTATTGTAAAAGACTTTCGCTGTTTATATAAATAGAACTTTGTATTTTGTCATATTCTTTTCGTGTGTGCTATTGGGTGCCGCATCACACGGCACCACCCTCTGCAATCCCTGGAATGTGTAGACCCGGTCCTCACATAAGCTCGTCTTGATATGCAGGATATGGGTATACGACCACAACAACATCCGGTGGCTATAAATGGGAAGTATGATTGTCCATCAGCATCATATACTTTGCATAAACATGAGAAGACCACCTTGTGCAAGTTTTTGGGGGATGTGAAGATGCCTGATGGTTATGCCTTAAACATCAAGAGATGTGTGGACATAAAAGCACGTAAGGTATCAGGTCTAAAAACATATGACTGCCATATTATATTTCAGAAGCACCTTCCTATTGCAATACGTGACATATTTCCTGAAAAGGTTGTTGCACCTTTAATTGAGTTCAACAGATTCTTTTCTGGAATTTTTTCTAAAGAATTGGTAGAACCAGATTAGGATAAGATGATCAAATAATTTCCTGAAACAATTTGTAAGCTTGAGATGTTGCTTCCTCCCGCTTTCTTTGATATCATGGTACATCTTCCAATCCATCTTGCTAAAGAAGCTCGCTTGGGTTGACCTGTTTCTTATAGATGGATGTATCCAATTGAGAGGTACATTGGTACATTAAAGAGGTATGTACGTAACAGAGCTCACCTGGAGGGTTCTATAGCTGAGGGATATATTATGGAAGAGTGTATGACTTTTTGTTGTTAGTTTTTGGATAACATCAGCATCAATGTTAATATGCCAGAACGTCATGAAGCCGCAGCTAGGAATGAACCTTCTCTCGAGTCTAATATATTTACAGAAGTTGATAATTCTAAAAAAGGGTTTAAATGGGGCCAACTTACTATGGTGGAACTACATAACATCAGGCATTATATTATTTCTAATGTTGAAGAGGCTGCTCCATATATCAATTACGTATAACTCAGATGTTCTATACTATATTGGATCATGGTAATTGTAGATGGATAATTTAGTTTTGTACCGTTTTCAGTGAGCATTTTGAAGAGCTGAAAAAGATTCATTTTTGTGATGTTGAAAAACACCATAGAGATGAGTTTGTTTATTGGTTTCAAAAACGAGTAAGTACATGCAAGTTTTTACTTTGATGAAATATTAACAAATATGTGTTCTGAAGTTGGTTTATCGATTACCCCTTTTATACTAATGTGTACAGATTACAACATTACACAAAGAAGGCGAAGTAACCAATTATTTGTATGCATTATCTAGAGGACCTGATCACCGGGCACATTTTTTTTAATCGATCATTCATTAACAGCTTCTTCTTTCGAACTGCAGAGGTGGAAAAAGATTTATGGACGCAAAGCAATGGTGTTGTTGTTCGGGATGGTGATCATGAGTGGTTTGGAGTAATCAAGAAATGGATTTCTGTTGATTTTGAAAAAACAAGAGGTTCTGTTATTTGAATGTGACTGGTTTGATCGGCCTCGTTCTGGTCAGAGCCAAAGCAGAGGCTACAAAATGGATCGATACGGAATGATGGATGTTGACACAACTCTTTCTCAATTTAAGTATGAGCCTTACATTCTAGCCACCCAAGCAGAACAAGTTTTTTACGTTCAAAGTGTGAAGCAACCTAAATGGGCTACAGTTGTTAAAACGAAGCCACAAAACCTTTTTGCCATGCTCTCTGGAGACAATGAAAATAGTGTCACTGAGACGGTGGAGGCTGAGACATTTGATGATCGATGATTTACTGGTATCAATATGCCACACATAAATGAGGATAGGACCACATGGGCTAGGAATGACATTGAGGGAGCAACCAGTGATGCCTACGCTCTTCAAATGAGAACATGTGATCAGTTTTAGCCACATAGAGTTCCATCAGAAAATGAAGATGAAGTCGACGACGACGATGATATATATATGTCAATGATGGGATTGTACCTCCAATATTGGGGTGGGGGGACAACAGCGAAGATGATGATTTTTTTAATACAAGTACTGCGTGAGCCAACTGTGAACTATTTGTTTTTTTTCGAAAAGATAGAAGCCGCTCTTCTATTTAGCAGCAAGCTTAGATCCTAACCCAACGAACTGGTGAATCGTGGCAACATATCCTAATGCAACGATTGTGTTCCTTGGTGATAGATCCTAGCGCCACGAACTGATGAATCGTGGCAAAAGTTTCTAATGCAGCAATTGTGTTCCGTGGCAATAGATTCTAATGCCACGAACTAGTGAATCGTGGCAAAAGTTCCTAATGCAACGATTGTGTTCCGTGGCAATAGATCCTAATGCCATAAACTGGTGAATCGTGGCAACAGATCCTAACGCAATGATTGTGTTCCGTGACGATAGATCCTAATGCTACGAACTAGTGAATCATGGCAAAAGATCCTAATGCAACGATTGTGTTCCGTTGCGATAAATCCTAATGCCACGAACAAGTGAATCGTGGCAACAGATCCTAATGCAATGATTGTGTTCCGTGGCGATAGATCCTAATGCCACAAACTGGTGAATCGTGGCGATAGATCCTAATGCAACGATTGTGTTCTGTGGTTATATATCCTAATGCCACGAACTTGTGAATCGTGGCAACAGATCCTAATGCAATGATAGTGTTCCGTGGCGATAGATCCTAACACCACGAACTAGTGAATCGTGGCAACAGATCCTAATGCAAGGATAGTGTTCCGTGGCGATAGATCGTAACGCCACGAATTGGTGAATCGTGGCAAAAATTCCTAATGCAACGATTCTGTTCTATGGCAACAGATCCTAACGCCATGAACTATCTAATCGTGGCAACATATCCTAATGCAATGATTGTGTTCCATGGCGATAGATCCTAACGCCACGAACTGGTGAATCATGGAAAAAGTTCATAATGCAACGATTGTGTTTCGTTGCGATAGCTCCTAACGCCACAAACTTGTGAACCGTGGCAAAAGTTCCCAATGCAATGATTGTGTTCTCTGGCAATAGATTGTAATGCCACAAACTGGTGAATCGTTGCAAAAGTTCCTATTGCAACGATTCTATTTTGTGGCGATAGATCCTAACGCCACAAACTGGGGAATCGTGGAAAAAGTTCCTAGTGCAATGATGGTGTTCCATTGCGATAGATCCTAATGCCACGATCTGAGGAATCGTGGCAACATATCCTTATGCAACGATCATGTTCCATGGTGACAGATGCTAACGCCACGAACTAGTGAATCGTAGCAACAGATCCTAATGCAACAATCATGTGCCATGGCAATAGATGCTATTGCCACGAACTAGTGAATCATGGCAACAGATCCTAATGCAACGACCTTGTTCCGTGGCGATAGATTCTAATGCCACGAACTAGTGAATCATGGCAACAAATCCTCATGCAATGATTGTGTTCCGTGACGATAGATCCTAATGCTACGAACGAGTGATTCGTTTCAAAAGACCAAGCTTACGGCAACAATTTAGTATTCGTTGTAGTACAATCATTGCAACAGGGCGGAATCCTTGTAGTGTTCCTAGGTGCAACATCTGACCTCACCAGTTAAATCTTGCCAAAAACTTTTTTTGTTAAACTTAGGCAAAATGTCTAAATCTAGCAAACAACATTTATGGAAGCCTAGGACTTCACTTAATTCTTTCCATAGGATGTTGTGTTCTTTTTTAAATAATCTAAAAGTAATACCATCAAATCCTATCTTGAGTGTGCAAAGGAATTGTATGGAGAGAAGGCGTGAATCTTTTCTCCTGTATTTGAGAAAAAAATTTCCATCCTAGTGCACGCCAAATGGAAAAGAATTTGGTATCCATACCTATTTTGGAGATCAAATCAGGATCATATGCTTTTGTATGAGAAAACCCAAGATCTTGGAGGAGCTTGCGTGCTTGATCTTCAACTTCACTTTGGATATCAAGGTCTTCGTTGTGAAGAAGTTGGTTTGGGTTGCTCCAAACAACCATGGGAGTGTCCTCTCCTACATTCCTTCTCTGTGAACTTGCTGTAGCAACGGAAGAGGGGCGTGCACTTGAGTCTCCACCATGGCTTGAGCTTGAAGCCTCCTTCCTCTTTCGAAACAACATTTTCATTCCTTTCATGGCCACAACAAGCAAGAACACAACAAGGCAAAAACTCAAAAGAGGTGGTGTTAGAGAAATCAAAACCCTGGCGAATTTTTCCCTTGAAGAACTTGAGAGCAAATTGCAAATGCAAAGAAAAGCAAATCTTTTTGAGTTGGATTTTGAGCAAGAGTGCTTCAATTAAGAGCAAGAAAACAATGTGAGCAAGAATGACTTTGGGGATGTATGAAATGAGGTGAAGTGTGAGGAGAAGAGCTCCTCACAGCCACATTTTATAGTGTGCAATCCCCAACGGTCACTAGGGTACCAAATGTAGCTATTGGAGGAGAGAGAGCCAAATTGGCTCCTTCCCCCAGTCGGACGAGCAGGGGGGTCGGGCGACCTGACAAGTGGGCCCCCTTGTTCTGCCATTTGACAGGTGGCTCCCCAACGGCTATGGAATCAACACGTTGGTGAAATACGACTTTTGCGGCTTAGAAAAATTATTTTCCAAATAAAAATTCCTTTTACAAAACCCAACAGTTTTCTTTTTGTGAAAAATAATGAAATAAAAATGATAGTTGATAATATAAGATTCTCAACTTACTAAGAAAACAAAATATGAAGTGGGGAAAATCAAACTAAATGGGGAAAAATCAAATAAAGAGAAGAGAAAAGAAAAATCAAATAAAGGATAACTACCAATTTAACCTATTGGCTAGGTCTCACCACCGTTCGATGAGATGGACATTCCTCCTTCTTCATTTATTGACATCCGGGCCCAGAGGGATGGGCTCAGACGGCTTGTCTCGCTTCTTTCACTATACCTTCTTTGGCGGCTTGGTGGACTTGGGCCTTTGGGGAGGCCCGGACTTCTCCGCCTTCTTGGTGTGTCGATGTGGACGATAAGACGAGTTTTCCGCATACATCAAATTCCTCATGAATGGAATGAGCAGGTCCACCTTTGGAGGTTGTATCAAGACCTCTTGTATGTGTTTAACATTTGGCCCATACTTGATACGGATCATGGAGCATTGCTCCAACTTTGGGTGAAAGTTATACTTTTCCTCCTTGCCATTGATATGGAAATGGATTTATCTAGCTCCCACATCTATGTGAGCCTTCGCGGTGCTTAGGAATGGACGCCCAAGAATGATCGGTGTATCCTTCTCGACCTCCGTGTCGAGCACCACGAAATCCACGGGTATGAAGCGGTTCCGGATTTTCACCCGGGCATCTTTAGCAATACCTGCCGGATAACGGACTGAGGAATCAGCCAGTTGGAGCTGCATTGGTGTTGGAGTAAGCTCCATGAAGTTCAGCTGGTTGAAAGCCACCTTGGTCATCACACTCACGCTTGCTCAAAGGTTACAAAGGGCCTTGTCAAAGTTGTGTGCCCCAATTGAGCATGAGATTGTAGGACATGCGGGGTCCTTCAGCCAGTTGCGTCCTGTAACACCCTAATTTCTTTTAGCATCATTTATTGTATCACATTTTCATGCATAAATCATTAGTAGAATAAAAGAAGAAAAATAAAAGATGAAACATATATATATATATATATATATATATATATATATAATATGTGTAGGTGGCGTTCTGGGCAAACAGTGATGCCCCTCCGAGAGCTGGCGTGCCCGAGCCGGTGCCAGGCCGTCCGCCTGAGTCGCCCGCACTTGTCCAGTGCGTCCAAGCGCACAATAGTGCCCAGAGCGCCGAGTCGGTTGCAGGCTCGGCACCGTGCCGCACCAGGACTCGATACTGAGCGCTCTGCCTATATAAGCCGCCGTAGGCTCCGGTGTTTTTTCAACAAAGACGATCGTAGCACTGCAAAAACCATAGCTGCCAGAAAAAAAAGAACAAAGGTTGTACCAAAGAGAAAAAGAGGAGAAAGAAGGAGGAAGATGAGGAAGAACAGGAAGGAGCCATCGTCCGCCGAATATCATCGTGCCACCGTCATTGTGCCGCCTGAGGACTGATGCGCCGTCTACTTCGTCTATGCTACGCCTTCATCCCGAGATCCTCGAAGTCGTCGTATCTACGTTAGGACACATTTTCCGACATGAATTTTAGCGACGTATTGGATCTAATGACTGGAATATAATCGTAGTTGCACCTATCTATATATTTTTAGCAACATTACTATATATTTTCTTGCTAAAACCCCCGTAAACTCACATGAACACATATGAACTAGTTTGATCTAATTAATAAATGACTGTAGTCAACTAATTATTGAACTTTGCATGCATTCACGTCATTCATATTGATCAATATGTGTGCATCATGTTGATTTGTATGTATTTTCTTGTATGTGTGATCACGAGTAGAGGGACGTGCTCAAGAGGCTGTGTACGAGGATTTCCAAAACCAAGACTTCGAAGCGCTTGAGCAACCTCATCCGTCGGAGCAAGGGAAGTGTCCTTGATCATATTGATCCCGTTTTATTAAATGTTTTGTTTGAGAAATTTCATGCTCATGTCAATATGATGGGAAACCCATACATAGGAATTTACTAGTGTTGTACGCCACCCCTTGTTGTCGGGATGTAAATTATGAGTTGGGTATGGGTATTTTCCTTTTTGCACCGCATCGCTACACGGGTTATGGGTAACTTAAGTAATATGCTGGACAACTTTAATTATGATAATTTGCGATGGTAATAAGACGATGATTAAATTTGCAATATGGAACTTGGGTGATCTAATCAAGCATGGTATGTGGATGGGTTGGATGTTATGGTGGTTTGCTTGCCTTAGATCCAAGGACTAGTTCATGCGAGAATAAGTGAGGACAACAGTGCCACCACGAGGCCAAGTATGGGTGCGATGTAGCTGATTAATTAGGGTATTGCTAGTATTGCATGGACCATTTGAAAGAGCAGGGAATAGGAGTCGAATTGGGTTTGTATGATTGGCGGGGACTCCGTGGGATCCGAATGGCGAACAGCACAAGAAGGGGCTCTTGGTTTAGGATGTGCTCAGTTGGAGGCGTCGCTACAGGTGAAACCTAAGTGGGTTCGTACATGCTAGTAGTTTCTTTGTAAAGGCTATTTTGTGATCTCTTGGCCACACAGCAACGGAAGTGTGTAATGCGACCGACAGGTCACGGGCAGAAGGGAGGTTCTTAGTCACCGAAAGGTGATGAAATCAAGAACACGTGGGTAAAGTTGTAAAACCTCTGCAGAGTGTAAAACTATCATAATAGACGTGCTCCCGGTCATGAGCACCTGGACAACTTCCATGATTAGAGGAAACTTGGGGTTTGGGATGGTTATGGTTATGGTAATGGTCATGGTTATGGTTATGGTTATGGTTATGAATTGAGTTATGATAAATGGACATGGATGATGATAATGGTAATAATCTGGTATATGGACGGATAATTGATTATTGTTTCGTACCATGTTAATTATGTGGGATATGAATGGAGTACTTCACATAGACATAGTGTGATGCTTTTGACACGTTTTAAATGGAATTTTCAGCAATTAGCCATTGTTTATTATCATGCCTTGTTTAAGCTACATGTCATCCTTTCCACACTTGTTGAGTACGACATGTACCCACCCTTGCAATTCCCCCCACCAACAGTTTCAGGTGATGTTTGGGAGTATCTTGAGGATAATGCGGGGTACTAGGTTGTGTGCTGCCATCGACTTGCATGTGGTGTTGCTTGGAGCCGCGCTACCCTATTTGTTTAGTTTGCGTAGTTGATTAATTAGATTATTTTCGCTGCATTTATAGTTCAATAATGATCATTAGAGTTGCAATATGAGGATCATTTTGATATTGTAATAAAAGTACTTTTTTAATAATTTGAGCTGTGATAATTATTTGTTTATCATTTGTGAATCACTCGTGTATGTGTGTTAAACATTCTGGGAACACATATACTGCACTTGGTTCACTTTTCAGAACCGAGTGTCACAAATTAGTTTTAGAGCCACAGGTTGACCGTAGGATGAAGCCTCGATAGAATGGACAATTTAGAGCACATAGGAGCACTAAGAAAACGTTGTGGTTTGTTTGGTGTGTTGTTTGCTATGAAATGGTTGCTTGTGTGCTTATTAGAGGATTGTGGGATGCTTTAGCATTGCCATATTCATATAGGCTTGTATAGTTAGTTGTTTAGTTTCATATCCCTTGATGCATTTAGTTGGGGACATTTCTAAACTCTTCTATCTCTTGCCTTTCTTCAGATGGTGAGAATTTGCAACCAGAGGGATGCCAATGATGAGGAGGAGAGCAACGAAGCACCTTAGAACAACCAGAGACCTGCCCAAGGATCTATCAACCTTGAGAAGCTATTGGCTATGCAATACTATCTCATGCAGACCATGATACAAACTATGGGACAGCTGCAGGCTGGTAACAACAATAATGAGCCCCCACATACCGCCACCACCCCCCCCACCTCATAACTGGTTGGGAGAGTTCATGAGGACCAGGCCACCCACCATTGCTCACGCTATTGATCTTATGGAGGCGGATGATTGGTTGAAGTCCGTGGAGAAGAAGCTTGCAACTGTCCAATGTAGCGACCGGGAGAAGGTCCTATTTGCTTCTCATCAACTAGTTGGAGCAACTGCAGATTTGTGGGATTCTATATGCAACGCCCATGAGAATCAGGAGAGGATCACTTGGGCTGAATTCAAGGAGAGCTTCCATTCTCATTATGTGTCGAAATGTGTTATGATCCTAAAGAGGCAAGAATTTGAGAACATGAGGCAAGGAAGATCAAGCGTGAGTGAATATCTTGATAAATTCACTCAACTTTCAAGGTATGCGCCGAAAGATGTCAACCGGGATAGCCAGAAGCAATATTTGTTTATGAGGGGCCTTAACAATGAGATCCAAGTGCAATTGCTCAATTGTGATTATGTAAACTTTCAAAAGCTGGTAGACAAAGCAATTGTGGTTGAGAACAAGGTTTGTGAGATGGAGCAAGAAACTAAGAGGAAAGCACCATATCAAGGACAGCCGCAAGGAAGCAATGTTTGCCCCCGCTTTGCACCACCCAATGCGCAATACTACAACCCCTCGACTCCAGCATATCACCATGCTTATCCTCCGCGCCCAGCTCAGCCCGTGCAGCAGCGTGCTGCTATGCAAGCACCTCGTCGTCCAATGCCTCAAGCGCCCCAAGCAAACTTTCCTGCCAATGCCCAAAATCAAGCTCGCCCAAATAATTCTGTTGCAGCAAGGAAGTGCTATACTTGTGGTGAAGTAGGACATTTTGCATTTCAATGTCCTAACTCAAGCCTTGGCCAAGGAAGCAATGCTCTAAGAAAGAACCAAAGACCGAATGGAGGAGCGCCACACGGCAACCGTGGACAGCAGAATTTTGCTCCTGGCAATGTGAACCATGTCTCTACGGAGGAAGCGCAACAAGTGGATGACGTGGTGATTGGTATCTTTCTCGCAAACTCCAACCCAACGACTATGTTATTATATTTTGGAGCATCACATTCATTCATTGCATCAAAGTATGTTGCCAAGTATAGTTTGCCTATATCTTTGCAAAGTATGAAGTATACTTTGTTGGTTAAATCTCCTAGAGGGGAGATGAGGATGAATATAATATGTCCAAAAGTAAGCCTTAGAATAAGGGAAAAGACTTCTTTGCCAACCTCATTGTTTTTTATTCTTAAGGATTTGACATAATACTTGGTATGGACTGGTTAAGGAAGCAAAATGGAATTATTCAATGTGACACGAAGACAGTGAAGTTGACAAATGAAGAAGGGGTCAGCATAGAATTTGAAGCATCTCAACACGCACCCAAGCAAGTGGAGCTAAATCAAATGGACGGTGCCGTAATTGGGGAGATTCCAGTGGTCTGCGAGTTTTCAGATGTGTTTCTGGATGAGTTGCCAGGTATGGCACCTGATCGCGATATTGAGTTTGTTATTGAGGTAATACCTGAAACTGCACCTATAGCTAAGAGGCCATATAGGATGCCTCCTAAGGAGTTAGCGGAGCTCAAGAAGCAAATTCAAGAGCAGCTAGAGAAGGGTTTCATTTGTCCAAGCTCATCACTTTGGGGAGCACTAGTGCTTTTCGTGGACAAGAAGGATGGATCCAAAAGGATGTGTGTGGATTACGGAGCTCTCAACGAGGTGACAATCAAGAACAAGTATACATTGCCCCGTATAGAGGATTTGTTTGACCAGATGAAGGGTGCCTGTGTTTTCTCCAAGATTGACTTCAGGTCAGTTTACTTCCAAATGAAGATCAGACCATCAGACATACCCAAAACAGCTTTTCGGAAACAATATGGATCTTATGAGTACACCATAATGTCTCGATTGACAAATTCACTTGCGTACTTTATGTATCTCATGAATAAAGTCATTATGGAGTATTTCGATAAATTCGTTGTGATGTTCATTGATGACATCATGATCTACTCGAAGAGTGAAAAGGAGTGTGAGGAGAATTTGAGGCTCGCATTGCAGAAATTGAGGGAGCATCAATTGTATGCAAAATTCAGCAAGTGCCAGTTTTGGCTGAGGGAAGTGTCGTTTTTAGGCCATATCATCTCCGCAGGAGGACTATCGGTTGACCCAGGAAAAGTAAGAGATGTGTTGAAATGGGAACCACCCTAGAATGTAAAGGAAATTAGGAGTTTTCTCAGAATGGCTGGATATTACCGCCGGTTCATCAAGGAATTTTCCAAAATAGCCAAGCCAATGACAGAATTGCTAATGAAGGGGAAAGCATCCCAATGGACTCCATCTCGTCAAGACAGCTTTGAGGAGCTAAAGAAGAGGTTAACCACCGCAACGGTCTTAGTTTTGCCGGATGTGAGCAAAAGCTTTGATATCCATTGCGATGCATCAAGACAGGGACTTGGATGCGTGCTCATGCAAGAAGGTCCGGTGGTAGCCTATGCATCAAGACAATTGAAGAAACATGAGCAGATCTATCCTACATATGATTTCAAACTTGCAGCTGTAGTGCATGCCATGAAGATTTGTAGACATTACATTCTCGGTTACAGGTGCGAGATTTACACGGATCACAAGAGTCTTAAGTACATATTCACTTAAATGGATCTGAATTTGAGGCAACAAAGAAGGTTGGAGCTCATCAAGGGTTATGATGTGGGAACCAACTATCACCTGGGGATGGCTAATGTATTCACCGATGCTCTAGGTCGGAAAGGAGTAAGCCACCAACTCACGGTCCGAGAGCTGCCATCCAAGTTATACAAGGAGTTTGAACGGTTGAATCTCGGATTTGTGAATGAGACGGGGATAATGGAGTTAAATCCGACCTTGGAGCAAGAAATTCGAGAAAGTCAAACCAAGGATGAGGAAATTCAGGAAACCAAGGAAAGGACCCAAGAAGGGAGATAATTCAGATTTGATGAGGATGAACAAGGTACTTTATGCTTGGAAAGAGGATTGTGGTGCCTAATGTGAAGCATCTTCGAGAAACAATATTGAAGGAGGCACGTGACTCACCTTACTTAATTCATCTCGATTGTACAAAGATGTACAAGGACTTGAAGACATTTTATTGGTGGGCCAGCATGAAAAAGGACATAGCTGAGTATGCAGCTTTGTGTGATGTGTGCCAACGGGTCAAAGCTGAACACCAAAGGCCAGCTGGACTATTGCAGCCATTGAAGATTTTGGAATGGAAGTGGGATGAAATCGGCATGGAATTTATAGTTGGATTGCCACGTACTCAGTCCGCTTACGTCTCTATTTGGGTTATTGTGGAGTGGTTGACCAAATCAGCTCACTTTATTCCTGTCAAGACAAAGTATACCGCTGCACAGTTAGTTGAGTTGTACATGGAGCATATTGTGTGCCGACATGGAGTTCCGAAGAAGATAGTGTCTGACCGAGATTCTCAATTCACCTCTAGGTTTTTGCAGAAACTGCATGAAGCTATGGGTACAAGGTTGAAATTTAGCTCAGCATATCACCCGCAAACTGATGGACAAACTGAGAGGACAAATCAAGTATCGGAAGATATATTGAGAGCTTGTGCTTTGAAGCATTGACGCAGCTGGGACAAAAGCTTGCCATATGCGGAATTCTCATATAACAACAGTTACCAAGCAAGTTTGAAGATGTCACCCTATGAGGCACTATACGGAAGGAAGTGTAGGACACCCTTGTTTTGGAATGAAACAGGATAGAATCAAGTATTTGGTCCTGATGTGTTACAAGACGCTGAAAGACAAGTTCAAATAATACGTGAAAACCTAAGGGCTGCCCAGTCTCGACAAAAGGCTATGCGGATAATAGGCGAAGGAATATGATGTTTGAAGTTGGAGATTTTGTATACCTCAAAGTGTCACCTATTCGAGGTCGATGACAGTTTAAAGTTAAAAGGAAACACCTCATTATATTGGGCCATTTAATGTTTTGGACAAATGAGAAGTGGTAGCATATCGACTTGAGCTGCCGGCGTATCTCTCCGATGTACACGACGTGTTTCACGTGTCTCAACTCAAGAAGTGTCTCATGGTGCCAAAAGAACAGGTGCCAATGAACGATCTAGAACTCCAGGAGGATTTGTCCTATGTCAAGCAACCAATCAAAATCTTCGACGCGAAGGAAAGAGTCACGAGGAATAAGACAGTCCATTGTTGCAAAGTGCAATGGAACCACCATAGGGAAGCTAAAGCTACTTGGGAACGTGAAGAAGACCTGAAGGAAGAATTCCCTCATCTTTTCTCCACACTATCAAATCTCGAGGGCGAGATTCATTTTAAAGGGGGAAGGTTTGTAACACCCTAATTTTCTTTTAGCATAATGCATTGCATAACATTTTCATGCATAAATCATTAGTAGAATAAAGGAGAAATAAAAGATGAAACATATATATATATATATGTAGGTAATAAGAAAAGTGATCAAGAATGTAAAACATATAATAGAAAACAAATATAAACAAATGCAAAAAATAATATAAAACAATTGTATATGACATCTATAAATAAAAAAGTTTCCGGAACATTCGGGGCAAATAGTGCCACCCCAGCGGGATCTGGCGCGCCGAAGCCAGCGCCAGGCCGTGTGCCCGAGCCGCCCGCGCCCGTCCTGCGCGTCCAAGCGCACACCAGCACCCGGCACGCCGAGTCGGTTGTAGGCTCGGCACAGTGCCGCACCAAGACTCGGTACCGAGCGCTCCACCTATATAAGCCACTGTAGGCTCAGGTGTTTTTTCAACAGAGACGAACGTAGCGCCGCAAAGACCCTTGCCGCGAGAAAAAAAGAACAGAGGCTGCGCCAGAGAGAAAATGAGGAGAAAAAAAGGGATGAAGATGAAGAAGAGGAGCAAGGAGCCGTCGTCCACCGGAGATCGTCGCGCCACCGTCGTCGTGCCGCCGGAGGACCGCTGCACCGTCTACTTTGTCTATGCTACGCCTCCATCCTACGATCTTCGAAGCCGTCAAATATACGGTAGGATACGTTTTCTGACACGAATTCTAGCGATGTATTGGATCGAATAACCGGAACTTAATCGTAGTTGCACCAATCTATTTATTTTAAGCAACATTAATTCTCGCTAAAACCCCCGTAAACTCGCATGAACACATATGAACTAGTTGGATCTAATTAATAAATGATTGTAGTTAATTAATTATTGAACTTTGCATGCATTCATGTCATTGCATATTGATTAATATGTGTGCATCGTGTTGATTTGTATGTATTTTCTTGTATGTGTGATCACGAGTAGAGGTACGTGCTCAAGAGGCTGTGTACGAGGATTTCTAGAACCAAGACTTCGAAGCGCTTGAGTAACCCATCCGTCGGAGCACGACAAGTGTCCTTGATCATATTGATCCCATTTTATTAAATGTTTTATTTGCAAAATTGCATGCTCGTGTCAATATGATGGGAAACCCATACGTAGGAGTTTACTACAGTTGTATGCCACCCCTTGTCGCCAGGATATACATGATGAGTTGGATATGGGTATTTTCCATTTTGCACTGCATTGCTACACGGGTTATGGGTAACTTAAGTAATATGTTGGACACCTTTAGTTATGAGAATTTGGGATGGTAATAAGATGATGATTAAATTAGCAACATGGAACTTGGGTGATCTAAGCAAGCATGGTATATGGATGGGTTGGATGTTATGGTGGTTTACTTGCCTTAGATCTAAGGACCACTTCATGCGAGAATAAGCCAGGACAACAGCGCCACCACGACGCCAAGTATGGGTGCGGCGTAGCTTATTAATCAGGTTATTGCTAGTATTGCGCAAACCATTTGTAAAAGCGGGGAAGGGGAGTTGGATTGGGTTTGTATGAGTGGCGAGACACCCTGGGATCCGAACAGCACAAGAGGGGTACTTTGGTTTAGGATGTGCTCAGTTGGGGCATCGCCACCAGTGAAACCTCAGTGGGTCTGTACATGCTAGTAGTCCTTTTGTAAAGACAATTTTGTGATCTCTTGGCCACACATCAACGGATGTGTGTAATGTGACCGATGGGTCACGGGCATAAGGGAGGTTCGTAGTCATCGAAAGGTGATGAAATCACGAACACGCGGGTACAGTAGTACAACCTCTGCAGAGTGTAAAACTATCATGATAGCCGTGCTACCGGTCATGAGCACATGGACTACATCCATGATTAGAGGAAACTTGGGATTTGGGATGGTTATTGTTATGGTAATGGTCATGGTTATGGTTATGGTTATGAATTGATTTATGATAAATGGACATGGATTATGATAATGGTAATAATCTGGTATATGGATGGATAATTGATTATGGTTTCGTATCATGTTAATTATGTGGGATATGAAGGGAATACTTTACATAGACATAGTGTGATGCTTTTTAAACATTTTAAATGTACTTTTCAGCAATTGGCCATTGTTTATTATCATGCCTTGTTTAAGCTACATGTTATACTTTCCACACTTGAGGAGTACGACATGTACTCACCCTTGCAATTCCCCCAACAACAGTTTCATGTGATGTTTGGGAGTATCTTGAGGATAATGTGGGGTACTAGGCTATGTGTTGCCGTTGACTTGCCTGTGGTGTTGCTTGGAGCCACGCTACCCTTTTTGTTTAGTTTGCTTAGTTGATTAATTAGATTATTTCCTCTATAGTTATAGTTTAATAATGATCATTAGAGTTGCAATATGAGGATTATTTGGATATTGTAATAAAATACTTATTTAATAATTTGAGTTGTGGTAATTATCTGTTTTTCATTTGTGAATCACTCGTGTATGTGTGTTAAACATCCTTGGCACACATGTACTGCATCTGGTTCACTTTTCGGAACCGGCTGTAACATCTACTTGTAGAGAAATCATGTTATCACTTTCCATGGGAGGTTCGGGCTGTACTGGCATCTTGCCATTCTCCATTGGAGGAACAGCAACTGCCAGTTGAGCCAACTGAGTCTCCAACATCTTGTTGAAACTTAATGGATTCTTGAAGGTTGAGGATAAACCTTCAATCTTGGCATTGATGCTCTCTAGGGTCTTGTCATTAGCTGACAACTTCTTGGATAGAGCATCATTGATCTTCAGCTAGCTAATGGCAAGTTCTCTCAAGTTGGCCTGATTTCCATTGTTGCCATTGTTGTTGTACCCTCCATGAGAGAATGGGTGTGTTGGCCCCACCCTTGACCTCCTCGATGATAGCCATTGTTGTTTCCATTGCTTGTTAGGTATAGGGCATCCTCACTGGTTTCTTGGCAGTCATTGCCCAAATGGCCCGTGTTGCCACAGACTTCACTAGTCATGTGAGAGTCTAAGGCATTGGCATTGTCGCATACCTCACCATTGCTTTATCCATCAATTTTCTTCATAAGGAGGTCCAATTTAGAAGGGATCATGTCCACCTCCTTCAAGGTGTGCATGCCTCGCTGGCGGGTATGGAGACGCTCGTCGCTCCAACCCATGTTTAACACCATCTTCTCAATCAAATCTTTGGATTCGGGCACCATCAATGAGAAGAAGGCACCTCTAGCAGTAGCATCAACATGGTCACACGCGGAAGGGATCAACCTGTTGTAAAAGTTTTGGATTATGAGCCAGTCATCCATCCCATGGTGGGGACATGCTAGGATATACTCCTGCAACCTTTCCCATGCCTCGGGAATAGACTCATTCGCATCTTGCAGGAAGCTGGAAATTCTTCCACATAGGGCATTGGACTTTCCCAACGGGAAAAACATGGCGAGGAATGTCGTAGAACACTTCTCTTATGTATCTACAACACTTCGGTTCGCGTAGAACCACTGTTTCACTCTCCCAAGAAGAGAGAACATGAACAACCTAAGACGGATAGCATCAGGAGATACGTTCTTTATCTTAAAAGTGTTGCAGATCTCAAGGGACTGTTTCAGGTGAGCACTTTCATCCTCGTTAGCCTTCCCACAAAATGGGTTGGCTTGCACCATAGTGATTAGGCCAGCCTTTATTTTGAAGTTTACGTCTCCCGTGTTAACAGTGGGCCCAACATGCACATTGTTAGCAGTGGGAGCCGAAAACTCACGAAGGGTCTTCTGGGCCATTGGTGTTTTGCTTGTTGGTGCGGTTGTGGTGGCTTGCTTTGCCGCTCGAAGCTTCTAAGGAGTAACGACACGAGGTCGATCTCTCAGTAGGGATTCGAGATCTTCAACAAAGTTTTCTAGCAAGCGGAAACCATACATACACTACCCTGTTTTCACATAAAATGCAACAACAAAGAAGGGTCATTCTACTAAAACCAACCAAGGTCCTATCCTATTCATTCAATCATGTAATACTTCGGGTGCCTTCCACGGCAACGAATGCAGAAATGATTGTTGATATTTCCTACGCACTACTAACAATTCAACCCTAGCAGTGGTGCTAGAAATGCTTGTTGGTAGGTTTTATATTATACATGTAAATCCGCAAGCGCATGGAAACTATCGATGTAGAATTTCCCCTCTAAGACCATTCCCAAAGGGTGTCATTTATTATCTCCCAAAGGAAGGCTAGGTGGAAGCAAAGCAATCATCAAATAGAGAGGCTAGGTTGGTCTAGGTAGGGTTCTAGCAAGGATGGGTTAATTGATAAGTTGAAATAGTGTGACACACACAAGAGCATTCTATCCTACAGGGTAAAAGAGGTAATAGAGGGACTAGGCTAAGAGTTTGGTAGATACTCCTACTATGCTTCTAATGTACATATACATAGCCTAAGTTAGTTACTAATGACCATTTTAATTATGAATTCTCATGCTAAGTGGATTAACACATTGGGAACGGGTTTACCCCTAGCAACACTAGGCGACACCCGGCAAGAGCTTGTGGCATTGCCGAACGTGGAGGATTACAAAGGACAGATAGGGCTGTCACCACCTACTGCCTACCTCTTCAAAGTGTGGGTCTACGAGACATTCAACACTACTCTCTATTCTAGCATCATGCTAGCATATTAAGTAATTACATTAAGATCCTAGGCACAAGCAATCCTAAGGCAATGAACTAAACCATCGCTGAACCAATGTTAATTCATAGTACAAGTGATTCATGTTAACATAATCATATGATAGATACTTAGACTATAGTAGAGGTTTATAGTGTTTATGATGATGTAATAAGAATGGTATAACACAATCATAAATACTATTCCTGCAACATACATGGAATCCACAATCAAACAAGAAACACTTCATCCAAGTATATGAACAATAGAAGACTAAAGATATCATCTTTATTATGAATAAAGTCACAAATACAAATAGGAATATGGGAGACATACCTTTCCCAATTGGAAATTGGGAAGAGACTCCTTCTACTACTCTCCTACTTGGACTATGGACTAGAGACTCTCCTCTCTACAGCCTATACTCCTCTAAACCTATGGAGAGTAGTGGATACAATGGATGGATACTTAAGTGGTGTGTGTTGAAGTGAAGGGTGAGGGCTCCTATTTATAGCTTGGAGAAGGGTCGGTTCTGGCCACCAAAAGCGCACGAATCAGTCACCCATGAAAGGCGCCAGGACCTAGTCAGCCAACTAGGGGTGTCGGCTAACTTGGTCTTGGCCCTTTTTGCAGTGTGCTTCCTCCAGGTGACTGATAGGTGGGTCCCATTGACTGATATTGGTGACACACCATTGGATGGCCTTGGATACTTCTGTTTGTGGACCATTTGATCCATGTGGTGCCACGTGGCGTTGCCTGATTGGCTGGAATGATATTTTATAGGATCCATCCCCTTGTTTCACTTCATGTCAGCATAGAATCCCTACATGCACTATTTCCTCCAAGGACAAGTGGAAATAGATTAAATAGAAAGGTGATGTGTGCAAAAATAACAATTCCTTCACATAATTGAGTGATATTGACGTGTGAAATTGGTGTATAACAGCCGTCAACACTGTCGAGGTTCTTCCTCGCATTGCTGGAGGAATACACCACCTGTCACCGAACTCCATCGTCGTGGTTGCCCTGTTTGTCCTCTTTTGTGAGGTTTTCGTGGGAACCCCGCCAATAGTGGAGTTGTTCTTGTTCTTCTTTGTGATGAAGACCACCAAAAAGAGCGTGACGAGCCAAGTGAGAGCCTACTACTTCCAGCTTCAGGACAAGACCTCCCGGACCTACATCTCTTTGCTGAAAGGGTGCAAGTGGAGCAGCTGGAGGGAAGACTGGGCGATCATGCGGACCGAGGCCCACACCTCACTAAAGATGCCCTCTGAAGGACCGGCCTCCGATCCCACCATCTGGGAAGCATTCCAGGGGTTGACGAAGGAGTACAAGCCGGTGCCGAAGAGGATCCGGTTCCAAGCGAACAAGGGCTTGACCTCCCTGATGGAGCTAACAGACTTCTTGCACCGCCGCATCGCCCCCCCCCCCTTCAAAGGCGCCAGTACAGGGCCTGAGTCTACATCGGCACTTACGACCAGTGCCGGCTGGATCTTGACGACCCAACCCCCAAGATGTTGGAGGAGATGTTGAAGGCGGTTACCTGCGACACTGTCAATTATGAGCATGTCTCTATCCCAGACGACTGCCAGCCACTCTTCATGACTCCTGGCCTGAGGTATGAAGTGCGAAGCTCGATGCTAAAGGTCAATGTGTTCAGCATTATTCGGCTGCACCCTGAAGAAAGGTCAAGGGCTTCGGCGGTCCTAGAGTGGTGCCATGTACGACGGAATAAGGGTCGGGGTCTACCCCGCGTCCTTCAGAAAGGGCGGAGGTAGGGCCCTCAATGTCCTCCAATAGGGTGGAGGACAACCAGCCAGCGACAGTTCCTATTCTGGGGATGTGTTCCCAAAACCTTGTCGCGAGTGCCGCCTCCCCTGTGTCAAAGAGGCAGAAGCTGAAGTAGGTTACAATTCACTAATCTCCCAACACGAGGGAGCCAGAGGGATCGAAGCCTCCGTCGTCGACCTGGTCTCTGATTCCAATGGCAGCACTAGTTCCAAAGGAGGCAAAAGGAGTCTACGCTGATGGCCGCATTGATGCTAGCCATTCAAGAGAAGGTGCCAGAGGCCATGGCACCGGCCTTGCCGTCGGATCCAGAGGGCCTTCATTTGTCATGCGAGCAGAGAGGCCAGGGTCTCTAGAGTAGCCCGGCCCGTCGGTAAGGCGCAGTTTCTTCCTCCGCTATTTTTTCATTGTTTCTTCGCTCTGATGGAGATGGTTTTGGATTTTCACGGCGTCGTTGGCCGACATTGTGCCCTTGGTTCTTCGAGGAGTGGCTTGGTAGCTCCTGCACCTCCCAGAATCGGAACGGGGTCTGATATGCTGCATCCTACGCTTGAAGGTGCATCGGCTTCCAGTGATGCCGACCTTCATGCTCCTTCGTCCATCAGAACAGATGGTGCTGAGGCGGTGCCAGGCGAGGATGTGACCACCTTGGCCATCGTGGCTACCCTGGTGGAGCAAACTCGCCCGCTGCTAACACTGCGTCGGCGCTCGATGTCACTGGCGTGCAAGATGGAAGCTCACCACCGGCGGCCGGCGATACCCTTATGCAGGAGAGAGTACTTCAGTGCTGGGCAGCGACGCTCTGATTCCTGGAGCTCCATCTAGGGAGCCATCTGGTCCCCAAGCACTGGTGTCTACCGTGTAGTCGGTAGAAGAGGCAGCCGTCTGTGGCAACAGCCATGCCGATCTCCCTCTTCAATGCTTTTGCTGCGGCGCAGTCCGCCTTGCACCAGACGCAGGCTACTTTCACCTTAGAGTGAGGAGCGGTGCCCGGTGAAGCTGTTCGATGCCAAGAATAAGTACCTCCAGGCGAAGGCCTTGGAGGCCTATGCTGTCACCGAATCCCACCTTAAGCTATACAAGGATAAGCGGCTGGAGTTGGTCCAGCGCGAGGTTGCTGTTGCTGATGTAGAACAGGACTTGGCGGTGAGGGAAGAAGAGGTCTCCTAGAGGCTTGGCGTGCTGGAGGAGAGGCGCAGATCCGTGCAGGACTCGGAGCTCACCATCAAACGCTAGGAAGATGACTTGGAGCATTGTGCTCGGAAGCTCACTGATGTTGATATTTCCTACACACTACTAATAATTCATCCCTAGCAGTTGTGCCAAAAATGATTGTAGGTAGGTTTTATATTATACATGTAAATCCGCAAGCGCACGAAAACTATCAATGTAGCATTTCCCCTCTAAGAGTATTCCCACAGGGTGTCATTTATATTCTCCCAAAGGAAGGCTAGTTGGAAGTAAAGCAATCATCAAATGGAGAGGCTAGGTTTGTCTAGGTAGGGTTCTAGCAAGGATGGGTTAATTGATAAGTGGAGGTAGTGTGACACACACAAATAGCATTCTATCCTACGGGGTAAAATAGGTAATAGAGGGACTAGGATAAGAGTTAGGTAGATACTCCTACTATGCTTCTAATGTACATATACATAGCCCAAGTTAGTTACTAATGATCATGTTAATTATGAATTCTCATGCTAAGTGGATTAACACATTGGGCACGGGTTTACCCCTCGCAACACTAGGCGACCCTCGCCAAGAGCCTGTGGCATAGCCGAACATTGCGGATTACAAAGGATAGATAGGGCTATCACAACCTACTGCCTACCTCTTCAATCTGTGGGTCTACGAGACATTCAGTGCTACTTATCTATCCTAACACCATGCTAGCATCTTAAGTATTTAACTTAGAAGCTTAGGCACAAGGCATCCTAAGGCAATGAACTAAATCATCGTTGAACCAATGTTAATTCATAGAATAAGTGATTCATATTAACATAATCATGTCATATCTAATTAGACTACAGTGGGGGTTTATAGTGTTGATGATGATATAATGAGAATGGTATAGCATAATCATAAATACTACTCCTACCACACAAATGGAATCCACAATCAAACAGGAAATTCTTCATACAAGTATATGAAAAATAGAATACTAAATATAACATCTTTAATAAGAGCAAAGTCACAAATACAAATAGGAATATGAGAGCCATACCTTTCCCAATTAGGAATTGGGAAATGACTCCTACTCCTCTCCTACTTGGACTATGGACTAGAGACTCTCCTCTCTACAACCTATACTCCTCTAAACCTATGGAGAGTAGTGGATACAATGGATGAATCAATTGGTGTGTAGTGAGGTGAGGGGTCAGGGGTCCAATTAATAGCTTGGAGAAGGGCCGGTTCCCACCACCAAAAGCGCGTGAATCAGTCACCACTAACTTCTTCCAGTCAGGAGGAGCCAACACATGGAAGCTGACCGAGTTTGGAGGAAAGGCTAGGTCGGCCGACTAGCGGGGTCAGTCGACCTGGTATGTCCTCCAAACGGTATGTGCTTTCTTCGGGTGACTACCAGGTGGCTCTCATCCTTTGATATGGGTGATACACTGTTGGATGGCCTCGGATACTTCTGTTTGTGGGCCATTTGATTCATGGGATGCCAAATGTTGGCACTTGATTGGTTGGGATGGTAGTTATAGGATCCATCCGCTTGTTTCACTTCAATTCTGTATAAAATACCTGCATGCACCATTTTCTCCAAGGACAAGTGGAAATAGGTTAAATAGAAAAGTGATGTGTGCAAGAAATGATATTTCCTTAACATAATTGAATTATATTAATGGGTGAAATTGGTATATAACAGCCGTCAACAAACTCCACCAAGCTTATCCTTTGCTCGTCTCGAGCAAAGTCAAGACTTTAGGTTGATTATAAGGTGTTGCTACAATGTTCTACTTTTTAAAAGTAACATGTGTACAACAAAATACTCTACCTAGTATTGCAAAAATTCGCATGGTACTTCACCCGTTTCAAGTTATTATGGGGCTTATGCTTTCTCCTATTCATGGGTGGTTGAAAGATAGAACAGCAATTGGAGCACACATACCCTAGAAATCAAGTTCCACTCAAATTCTAGAGATTGCAATTTAGATTTTAACTATCTCAATTTGATTCTCTCGGTCTATCCTTTTCATGTAGTGGAAATATATCATCGCCAAGGCATTTTGCCTAAATTCATCCTACCTCTACATAAGGCTTGTATGTGGAGCTTGGTAGTGAATATACAAGGCATATTTGCAACACATAATATTGCTAAGTCAAAAGAGCAAGCCTTAGGAGAAATCAATTCAAAACAATTTGAATCAAGACTTATGCATGTGTGATGGAATGGAGGTGGATGTGGGCATTGAGATGACTCCTTTTTGAGTGGACTCTCTTATTTTGCAGGGATGAAACATGGCAACTTTTCTTTCTCTCTTTTTTTCTCATGCTTATGATGTAAGCATGCATTTTCTTTTTCTTTTTATTTTTCTTGTAGCCATGTCTTATACCCCCTTTCTATGCATTTAATTTTGGAGAGAGTACTAGCATGAATGGTATGGAGTTTCTCTTTTTGTTGTGGAATGGTGGTATGATGGAATTTTACTTACTTCTAGTGTAGAAGTATAGCATGTACAAATGAAGTCTTTAATTCAAAAAGTAATGAATCAAATCTCACATAGGTCTGTACTAGTTTGGCAAAGCTCAATGTGAAGGCAAATAGCATATGCATTAGGTCTATCAATGTAATATATCATATGTCCTTGGTAGGTATTTCTAATCAAATGAGAGTGACTTAAATCTTTTTTGAATTTTCTCCAGAAATCCAAGTTTCACCTTCAATCAAGGAATAGCAGCCCTATAACTATATCATATCTCACAACAACTTAGAATGGATAAAGCTTTTGCTACCCACAATTTCCAAATCAAGGCAAACACAATTTTAGCCAATGAGAGCAATATGTTGGAGAGTAGTAAGTTGTAAAATATGGACATAGAAAAATTAGAACAGAGCAACTATTCATCATTTCATCTATGTGAATTCCATGTCATTCTTACCGCACATCTTTTATTTTATTTGAAAATAAATCTATACTATTTTATTTTATCTATTTATTTTTTATATGCAAGATGGATGATGGGTGAATGGAAAATAAATATGCAAAATGTGTGATACAATTTACCTCAAGTGGGGGTCCTCCTCCAAGCTTGTTCTTCACTCACCTACGTGATGAGGGTTGAACCCTTGATGACGGAAGTATGCAATGAGATCGGCTTGTTGGTGTTGTAGTGTGGAGTTGAAGTTGGTGAATTGAGCGTCCATGTGTCATTGCCAGTCTTGGGTACCTTGGACATGGCCTTGGAGAGTGTTGTAGATGTCACCCATTCTTACTTCAAGCTCATCCATACATCTAGTGAGATCCGTCATTCCTTGGCTATAGTCAGGATGACTCTAGCCAAAGAGGAACGACATCTTCTTATGGACGTTGGAGGCAAGCTGCTAGAGCTTGAAGTGATAGGGGTGGCTCCCATGCGGCACCTAGCCAGCCATGCCATGACGGACCATCAGTCTCATACGATGGAGATTGAGTCCATCTGGGTGCATCAACCGTTGGGTCCTCTTCCTCTCCGTACTCATGGACCGTGGAAGTCTTCGAAGGCATGACCGCTCTCCTCGTATAGCTTCTAGTTACCCTGCCAGAGACATTACTTCTTCGGGCTTCCTCAATGGGAAGAAGGTCAATGGTTAGCCTCCAGCATTTGTACAAATGATAATTCAGGTTAGGTAACCGAATTTCATTGACAAAGCCGGGATAATAAAATTACAAAGAGACATCTTGATCATTCTTAAGGGTATGTCCTTGCACTAAATAATCTTCATCAATTAATTCTCCTTCATTTTCAATATAGTCAAATGAAGAATATTCTAGTGCTCCTACCCTAGTAGCAATACGAGTAATCAATAAAATGCATTCAATTGGCCCTATTCTTGGAATGTAATCTAACCATTCTGTCATCATGACAATAACTGGAGCAAAATTTATCTTTTTAATAATGGCGAATAAAATTTTCAGCTCATCTTCACACACTACCCTTACGTCTCCTCTAGGAAGCATAGTCATAGCCACCCATCTATGCATGAAGCGTAAAGTAGGGTTGTGTAAGTGGCTATTTCTAGGTGCACTACATCTGACCTCACTAGTTAAATCTTCCTAAAAACATTGTTTGTCAAACTTAGGCAAAGTGTCTAAATCTAGCAAACAACATTTATAGAAGCCCAATATTTCACTTAATTCTTTCCATAGGATGTTGTATTCTTTTGGAAATAATCTAAAAGTAATACCATCAAATCCTGTTTTGAGTGTGCAAAGGAATTGTATGGAAAGAAGGTGTAAACCTTTGTCCTTAATGTGAGCAAAGTTTTCCCATCCAAATGCACGCCAAATGGAAAAGAATTCGGAATCGATACCTATTATGGAGATCAAATCCGGATCTTAAGCTTTCGTATGCCAAAACTCACAATCATGGAGGAGCTTATGTGCTTGGTCTTCAACTTCACTTTGTATGTCGAGGTCGTCATCATAAAGAAGTTGGTGGGGGTTGCTTCTCTCACCCATGGGAGTGTCCTTAGCTACACTCCCCCTCCATGAACTTGGTGCAGCAACGGAAGAGGGGTGTGCACTTGAGTCTCCACCATGGCTTAAGCTTGCTGCCTCCTTCCTCCTCCCAAACAACCTCTTCATTCATTTCATGGCCACACCAAACAAGAACACAACAAGGCAAAATATAGAAAGAGTTGATGTTAGCAGAAGCAAAACCCCAGACAAATTTTCTCTTGGGGAACTTGAGAGCAAATTGCAAATGCAAACAAAAGCAAATCTTTTTGAGTTGGATTTTGGGCAAGAGTACTTCAATGAAGAGCAAGAAAAACAATGTGAGCAGGAGTGACTTTGGGGTGGTATGAAATGAGTTGAATTGTGAGGAGGAATGCTCTTCAGAGCCACCATTTATAGTGTACACTCCTCAACGGTCACTAGGGAACCAAATGTATCCGTTGGAGGAGAGAGAGCCAAAATGGCTCTTTCCCCTAGTCGGCCGAACAGGGGGGTCGGCCGAACTGACAAGTGGGCCCCCCTATTCTCCCTTTTGACAGGTGGCTCCCCAACGGCTATGGAATTAGCATGTTGGTGAATTACCACTTTTGCAGCTCAAAAAAATGTTTCTGAATAAAAACTCCTTTTTCAAAACCCAACAATTTTCTTTTTGAAAGATAAAGAAATAAAAATTATAGTTGAAAATATAAGATTATCAACATACTAAGAAAAACCAAATATGCAGTAGGTAAAAATAAAACTAAATGGGGAAAACAAAATGAAGAGAAAAGTTAAAGAAAAAGATAACTACCAATTTAACCTATTTTCTAGGTCTCACTACCATTCGATGAGATGGACATTCCTCCTTCTTCATTTCTTCACATCTAGGCCCAGAGGGATGGGCTCGAACGGTTGCCTTTCTTATTCCACCATTACTTCTTTGGCGGCTTGGTCAACTTGGGCCTTTGGGGAGGCCCGGACTTCTCCATCCTCTTGGTGTGTCAGCGTGGACGATAAGATGGGTTTTCCGCATAGATCAAATTCCTCATGAATGCAATGAGCAGGTCCACCTTTGGAGGTGTGATTTTGACCTCTTGAATGTGTTTAACATTCGGCCAATACTTGATACGGATCATGGAGCATTTCTCCAACTCGAGACGAAAGTTAAACTTTTCCTCCTTGCCTTTGATATGGAAGTGGATTTCTCCAGCTCTCACATCTATGAGAGCCTTCACGGTGCTAAGGAACGGGCGCCCAAGAATAAGCGGCGTATCCTTCTCAACCTCCATGTCGAGCACAACGAAATCCACGGGTATGAAGCAATTCCGGATTTTCACTCGAACATATTCAGCGCTACCCGCTGGATAATGGACTGAAGAATCGGCCAGTTGGAGCTGGATTGGTATTGGAGTAAGCTCTATGAGCTTCAGCTGGTCGAAAACCACCTTGGGCATCACCGTCACACTTGATCCAAGATCACAAAGGGACTTGTCAAAGTGGTGAGCCCCAATTGAGCATGATATTGTAGTACATCCATGATACTTCAGCCAGTTGCCTCCTTGTAGAGAAATCATGTTGGCACTTTCCACGGGAGGTTCGGGCTGTCCTGGCATCTTGCAATTCTTCACTAGAGGAACAACCACTGCTAGTTGAGCAAACTGAGTTTCCAACATCTTGTTAAAACTCAATTGATTCTTGAAGGCCAAGGATAATCCTTCAATCTTGGCATTAATGTTTTCTAGGGTCTTGTAATTAGCCGACAGTTTCTTGGATATAGCATCATTGATTTTCAGCTTGCCAATGGCAAGTTCTCTCAATTTGGGTTGATTTCCATTATTGCAAATGTTGTTGTACCATACTTTAAATAATGGGTGTGGTTGGCCCCACACTTGACCTCCTGGACGATAGCCATTGTTGTTTCCATTGTTGGCTACGTATAGGGTATCCTCACGGGTTTTTGGGCAGTCATTGCCCAAATGGCCCATGTTGCCACAGACTTCACAAGTGATGTGATAGTCTAAGGCCTAGGCATTGCCACATTCCTCACTATTGCCTTGTCCATCAATCTTCTTCATAAGGAGGTCCAATTTGGTAGCGATCATGTCCACCTCCTTCAAGGTGTTCATGCCTCGCTGGTAGGTATGGAGACGCTCGTTCCTCCAACCCATGTTTGACACCATATTCTCAATCAAATCTTTAGCTTTGGGCACCGCCAATGAGAAGAAGGCACCTCTAGCAGCACAATCAACATGGTCACAGGCAGAAGGGATCAGCCCATTGTAGAAGTTTTGGATAATGAGCCAATCATCCATCTCATGGTGGGGAAAGGATAGGATATTCTCCTAAACCCTTTTCCAAGCCTCGGTAATAGATTTCTTAGCATCTTGCTAGAAGATGGAAATTCTTCCACGTAGGGCATCGGTCTTGCCCAACTGGGAAAACTTGGCGAGCTATGCTGTAGAACACTTCTCCCAAGTGTCTACAGCACTTCGGTTCACGTAGAACCACTTTTTTGTTCTCCCAATAAGAGAGAACGGAAATAGCCTAAGATAGACAACATCAGAAGATACGACCTTGATCTTAAAAGTGTTGCATATCTCAAGGAACTGTTGTAGGTGAGCACTTGCATCCTTGTTAGCCTTCCCTCAAAATGGGTTCGCTTGCACCATAGTGATCAGGCCACTCTTGATATCGAAATTTACGTCTCCTGTGTTAACAATGGGCCCAACAAGCACATTGTTAGCAGATGGAGCCGAAAACTCATCAAGGGTCTTCTAGGCCATTTGCGTATCGGTTGTTGGTGCAGTTATGCTGGCTTGCTTTGCTGCTCAAAGCTTTTGAGGAGTAACGACATGTGGTCAATCTCTCGGAAGGGATTCAGGATCTTCATCAAAGTTTTCCGACAAAGAAGGTTTATCCTACTAAAACCTACCAGGGTCCTATCTTATTCACTCAGTCATGCAATATTTTGGCTGGCTTCCCCGGCAACGCTGCCAGAAATGCTTGTTGATATTTCCTACGCACTACTAACAATTCATACCTAGCAGGTGTTGGCGACTGGTACATCACAGATGAAAATCTGCAAGCGCACGACGAAACCGCTATAGCACTTCCCCTTAAAGAGTATTCCCAAGGGTATCGAATCCAAGGAACGTGTGTGCTAATCTTCTAAATAGTTCACCCAAGGACACAAAGCTTGATAGTAGGCAAGGGATAGAGTGGATTTCCTAAGAGAAGGGTTTCTAATTCAAAGCAAGTCGGTAAATAGCAGCTTGTATTGGGCACGAGCTTACCCTGGTCTACCAGACGACTCCCACCAAGAGCCTACATCATAGTGGAACGTGAAGGATTACAACAGACGAATAGGGTTGTCACCACCTACTGCCTACCTCTACAACCCGTGGACTACGAGATAATCAAAGGTAACATCAAGCCTAGACACCACGCCTACGCTATCAATTACTTCCCTAACCTTTCACGCAAAGATTAGGGCCTCTAATGAATAGAACAATGAACGAACAAGCAACTAAGGAATTAACTTTCTTGAATTAAATAAATGAACTCAATTAGAAATCATGTACCTTACTTGAGATGGGATGAACTGTTGAGATACAAAGGTGGAGAGGGTTCGACAAGCCCGAACCCAATCCTTAAGTGGAAGAATACCGACAAGGTTGAGCCTCCTCCTCCTCTTTCTCACTCTATCCCTATTTTCTAAGCACTTAGGCAGCGCTACACCTTTGAAGTGGAGTACTAGACTCAAGCTTTTGGTGTGTGGAGTGAGGGAGCCCCCTACCCCTTATTTATACCCACCAAAAGTCGGTTTGGCGCCAGAAAAAACGAGGGACTCAATCGCCATCACGATCTCCAATCTGCGAGGAGCCAACACATGGCGCTTGACCGCATTTGGTGCATTTACCTAGTCGGGCGACCTGGTCGGTTGACCGAAGTTCCAACAGCTCCAATCGCACCGAAACTTTTCTCTAACACTGTTATGTAGGCCCCATGATGGGTACAGGTGAGTTCGGTGATTTTTAGTTGGTTTTCTCCTCCGAGTCGGCCCATAAATCATCGTGATTGCATTTGATTGGTCGGAAGGTTTGTTTTCTGGATTGGTATCTGTAAATACCTCCAATTATGGGCATAATTCACCTGCATGCCCAATTGGACCAACACTTGTGGACATAGTTAGTAAATAACTCCTACCACTATGTAGGTTGTCCAATCCATAGCTTTTATGCGGAGAAGTGACGGTCGGATTTGGCAATTAAGGACCGTCAATAGCAGGCATGCCAGAAATGCTTGTTAATAGATTTTCGGTTACACATGTAAGTCTGCAAGCGCACGGAATCTATCGATGTAGCATTTCCCCTTTTAGAGTATTCTCAAAGGGTGTCATTTATATTCTCCCAAAGGAAGGTTAGGTGGAAGCAAAACAATCATCAAATGGAGAGGTTAGGTTGGTCTAGGTAGAATTCTAGCAACGATGGATAAATGATAGTTTGGAGGTAGTGTGACACACACAACAACATTCTATCCTAAGGGGGGTAAATGAGGTAAAGAGGGACTAGGCTAAAAGTTATGTAGAGGCTCCTACTATGCTTCTAATGTACACATATATAGGCAACGTTAGTTACTAATGATTATATCAATTATGAATTCTCATGCTAAGTGGATTAATGCATCGGGCATGAATTTACTCCTAGCAATGACTCCGCGAAGAGCCTGTGGCATAGCCAAACGTGGAGGATTACAAAGGATAGATAGGGCTGTCACAACCTACTGCCTAGCTCTTCAATCCGTGGGTCTACGAGACATTCAATGCTACTTATGTATCCTAGCACCATGCTAGCATATCAAGTAATTACCTTAGAAGCCTAGGCACAAGCCATCCTAAGGCAATGAACTAAATCATCATTGAACAAATGTTAACTCATAGCAGAAGTGATTCATTTTAACATATCATGTCATAGCTAATTAGACTATAGTGGGGTTTTGTAGTGTTTACGATGATATAATCAGAATGGTATAGCACAATCATAAATACTACTCCTACCACATAAATGGAATCCACAATCAAGGAAGAAACACTTCATCCAAGTATATGCACAATATAAGACTAAAGATAACATCATTATTAAGAGTTTAGTCACAAATACAAATAGGAATATGAAAGCCATACCTTTCCCAATTAGGAATTGGGAAGAGACTCCTACTCCTCTCCTACTTGGACTATGGACTAGAGACTCTCCTCTGTACAGCCTAGACTCCTCTAAATTTATGGATAGTTGTGGATACAATGGATGAATACTCATGTGGTGTGTGTCGAATTGAGGGGTGAGGGGTCCCATTTAAAGCTTCGAGAAGAGTTGGTTCCCGCCACCAAAAGCGCGTGAAACAGTCATCACTGACTTCTTCAAGCCGGGAGGAGCCAAGACGTGGAAGCTTATTGAGTTTGGAGGAAAGACCAGGTCGGCCGACTAGGGGGGTCGGCCGACCTGGTAATTCCTCCAACGGTATGTGCTTTCTTAGGGTGACTTATAGGTGGGTCCCATCCCTTGATATGGGTGCTACAACGTTGAATGGCCTCGGATACTTCTGATTGTGGGCCATTTGATCCATGTGGTGCCACATGTTGGCGCTTGATTAGCAGGGATGATATTTATAGGATCCATCGCCTTGTTTCTCTTCAATTTCGTATAAAATACCTGCATACACCATTTTCTCCAAGGACAAGTGGAAATAGGTAAAATGGCAGGTGATGTGTGCATGAAATGATATTTCCTTCACATAATTGATGTATATAACAGTCGTCAATAGCCGATCCGGAGGAAGCGGCACGGAGAGAGGCAGAAGGCCTCCCGCGCAGCCGGGGCGCAAGGGATCCGAGACTTCCTGGTTCATGTCGGGGCGGTGTTGGAACCCCTCGGACTTGGTCCTGTGCCGCGTGGGGAGTCTTCTCATGGGGTGGCCTAGCTGCTCCCAGCCTTCGACTCCTTCTGCTCGACGTTGGGGTCGATGAACACTGTCCTTGAGAGGCGGCTGGAGGCTGAAGAAAGGGAGCTAACAAAGCAAGTGGCCTCCCATGTCTTGGTGTGTTTCCAGAGATAGTATTCAATGATGAGCAAGAGGAGGAGGTGAGGGCGAAGTCCAGGACCTTGCCAAGCAGGTGGCCTCTTCATACCAGCGAAGTTGAGACCGGCGGCCCCAAGGTGGAGCACCTTTGTAACCGGGGATGGCCCCTTTGTGCAAATAACTGCTAACAAATTTGAATTCATGTTTCGCTTTTTGTCTTCTCTTGTGCTTTTTAATCTATTGCCCCGAGCCCTTAGCTAGGAAAGGGCTTGAAGAATTTTGTTGAGTATGTTATTTTTTGAGGAAGCAATGATCACACAATTGACATGGTCGATCTGTTGTAGTAGACGTCCTGCCTATGGAACCCTCTTAGAGGCCCCCTGGTAGATGTGGCCATGTGGCTGGGCCCACCTACCACTTGATCACAGGATGTCTACAACGGGCCCCTAGCGGAGCGAGGGAGTTTGAGTGAATGGCTTCAGTGGGGGCCCCTGGTGCCAAGCTTTGTCTGAGTAGGGACGTCGGCAGCAGGCCCCCTGGGTGGTGCCTAAGCTAGCTGATTTGGCGTTGCCCACCATCGTCTTAGAGTCATCGACGGCAGGCCCCCTGGGTGGTGCTGGAGCTAGCTGCTCTGGCAACGACCACCATCGTTGCAGAGTCATTGTGGCAAGACCCTTGGGTAGTGCCAGAGCTGGCTGCTCTGGTGTCGGCCACCATCATCACAGAGACGTCGACAGCAGGCCCTCTAGGTGGTGCCGGAGCTGGCTACTCTGGCGTTGCCCACCATTGTTGTAGGGTCGTCGACGGTAGGCCCTTTGGGTGGTGCTGGAGTTGGCTTCTCTGGCGTTGCCCACCATCGCTGTAGAAACATCGATAGCAGGACCCGTGGGTGGCGCCGGAGCTGGCTGGTCACATACCATCATCGCAGAGTCGTCGACAGTAGGCACCCTGGGTGATACTCGAGCTAGCTGCTCCAGCGTCACCCACCATCGTCGCAGAGTTGTTGACGGTAGACCCCTTGGGTGGTGCCAGAGCTGGCTTCTCTGGCATTGCCCACCATTGTAGCAGAGTACTCAACGGCAGGCCCCTTGGGTGGTGTTGGAGCTAGCTGCTCCAGCATCACCCACCATCATCACAAAGACGTCGACGGCAGACCAGTTGGTTGGTGCTGGATCTAGCTGATCTAGCGTCGCCCACCATCATTGCAGAGTCATCAACAACATGCCCCTTGGGTGGTGCCAGAGCTGGCTGCTCTAGCACTGCCCACAATCGCTATAGAAACATCGATGATAGGCCCCTTGCTGGTAGGGAACCAAAGAAACCTTGTTAGCAAAAGAATCAACACTTGTTGCCATTATGTAGAATAGTGTTGATAGGAGGCCCCCCGGGAGGTGTCATATCTGGATGCTTCGGTGTCATCTACTAACGGCATGCCCCTTCGATGATGTGTACCTTGCCGATGCTGCTATTGTTCGTGCTCGAACTGACTTGCTTTGTATGTCCTGCACATACAACAGGGGGGGCATAATTTTGCCCGTCGGCGATCTTTCCCTACTCTTTATTTTTGCCATGTCTCACAGTTTTGGGTTGTTACGCGGGGCTTGGGTAATTCAGTGTGTTAGCGCCCGGGATCCGGCTCCCTATTTACTTAGGATGTGAGCCTGTTGGGCCTCAGTACTTAGCCACAACATTGGGAGGCAAAACACGCATTCTTAGGGTACATGACCAGACTAAGCAGACTTTGCGCCATGGACCTCCAGCTTAGCGTAGGCCTTTAGTGGGGGACCATCTGGCATCATAGGGCACCAAGTAAGAGGGCAGCCGCGAGATCCCGAAACACCTTGCAGGTACCTCAGACAAGTCCGCCTTCAGCAGGGTTGCATAACTCCGCTAGGCGTGATATAGAGAAAAATTCACCAAGTATATGAAGGTAATATACGAAAAATGAGAAAAGGTTGATGAGCACCAAATTAACGGATAATTAGATGAACATAATAGAAAACACAAGGTAAGACAGTCATTCTTTCAAATTTGAATTCATAGGAGTAGACAGGCTTTACAATAAGGCAATGACCCACTATGGATAGCGAGGGAGGCAGAGTGTTCATGCTAAGGGTAAAGGACCAATCGAGGCAATTGAACACTCTGAACGTGTCCCTCCTGGAGCTTGGTTGTCCTAAGTGTCGTTCCTTGGCACCATGACACCCCAAACTGTCCTACCATTAATCTCAAGGATAGAACTTACAGAGTTTCTCTATGTTCCAAGGGTTGGGTAGGGGCTCTCCTTCTTCCGAGGCCAGGCGGACACACCCGGGGCGGGATACCTGTGTCACTTGGAAGGGGCCCTACCAGCTGGGAAAGAATTTGTGTGCCCCTTCTCGAGAAAGTATTCGCCGTAGCACCAGATCGCCCGTCTAGAGCTCTCTACTCTGCACGAACCGTTCCTGGTAGCGCTGGAGTGCCTGTCGGTACTGTGTGTTTTGGATGGTAGCATGCCACCTTGCTTCGTCGATGAGGTCAACATCTTAACGCTGGAGCTGGTCCTGTGCGGTTTCATCAAATGCCTGGACCCGGAGGGAGCCCACTGTGATCTCTGAGGGAGGATGGCCTCGACCCCATACACCAGGAAGAAAGGTGTCTCCCCTGTGGCCTGGCTACAAGATGTTCGGCTCGCCCATAGCGCACACGGAAGCTTGTCAACCCACTTGGCACCATGCTTATCCAAGCTGTTATACATTCGTGTCTTGAGGCCCCTGAGGATCTCAGCATTGGCCCCTTCAACTTGACCATTGCTCTTTCGGTGAGCCACGAACGCATAACAAACTTGGACGCTGAGGTCTTCGCAGTAGTCTTGGAACGCTGCACTGGTGAACTGGGTCCCGTTGTCGGTGATGATCCTGTTCTCGGCACCGAACCTACAGACGATTGACTCGATGAACATGACGGCGTACTCCTTGTTGATGTTGATCAGCGAGGGTGCCTCCAGCCACTTGGTGCACTTGTCTATAGTGACATAGAGGAACCAATACCCTCCGACTGCCCTGGGAATCGGTCCCATGATATCCAGCCCACAGATCGCAAACGACCAAGAGGATGGGATCATCTGCAGTGTTTGCGCTGGAGTGTGAATGGCATGGAACTGGCATGCCTTGCACCTTTTTACCAGCTTTATGGTGTCTTGGAGTGTTGTTGGCCTGTAGAAACCATGTCCGAAGGCTTTACCATCCAACGTGCATTAAGCAACGTGATTCCCGCACTCTCCTTCGTGGATCAATGCAAGCAAGTCGCAACCCTCCTCCTAAGTTATACACCGTAATAGGACAGCATTGGCGCCATGCCGGTAGAGGTCTCCTTCTACCAGCATGTAGAGTTTTGCCATCCTCACGATCTGCTCAGCAAATACGTGTTCCTCCGGAAGTATGTTGTCCTTCAGGTAGTCCTGAATCTCCGTGATCCATGCATCAGGACTCTCCTGAGCTCTTGGACCTTGGGTGCCGGGTGAACTGGGGTCCTCGATGACGCACAAGTTCCTCGATGAGCCACACACTTGCAAGGACGCCAAGGTCGCCAGCTCCGGGGTGCTAGGCTCGCCTTCTTCATTAGGCACTGCAGGCTTAGCAGCTGTGATGAGGACATCGCTACATTTGATACAACCACAACAGCAGACCATTCACCACTTGAGGCTAATCAAGGTCCATTGACACACGCTCATGCACGTGAACTTAATTATCAAGTGCTTGGGAATTGATCCAGCTAGGAGAATGGAGGGATTAATGCAATGAAGGTTGCTCCACCCGAGGGGTCCTCATAACTGCACCAAGTACCAGCTTAAAAGGGGCATAACTTTTAACTCCCAAGGTTGTTTAATGCAAATAAGTACTTGCTGGAAAGGTCTCTTCCTCTACTTTCCACTAGATCAGGAATCAAAGGCAGATGACTCTGAGCTGCCCAGAAAAGGCCGAACAAGACTCGTGACCGCATCCTAAGTTCTAGTCTTCCTCCTCTATATGAGCAACTAGCAGCCATAGGAAGAACATGAGTTTTGTTTTCTGTAAGTTTAGCCTTTGGTACTTCCTTGTAACGCACGTGTCGACAAGACCTTCCAATTACTTGAATCAGAACCCTAACTTATCACACTTGTGAGTGTTTGCTTGTTATCTTGTTCTTTCTTGTTCTTCGATTGCTTGCAGGTTCAAGGTTGTTGTTGGCATGGCAAGAACAGCAACATGAGGAGCCGGTGTAACTATCGGTAAGGCACAGCACCCTTGTGGTTGTTGTAGTCGGGTAGCACAATGTCGATCCCCACCCAAATCTTAGTTATCAGGAGACGATGTAACTGTCACTCAAGGCGCCACACCATTCTGGTTGTGTTAGTCGGGCAGCCAACATTGACCTCCACCAAATTCCTTCACCACCAACATCTCTCATGGAAATATAGGGCATCCCCTGTACCTGTTGGGTTTATTAAGTGGTATCAGATTTCAGGTTGCTCGTTGTGAGATTTCCTTCTCCTTGTTCTTCATTTACCTACAGTCCACTTTTGCCTACAAAAGTTTACTATAAAAAAAATTCACTATAAAAAAAATCCTAAAAACACTTTGAGCCTTTTGCTTGGCTACTTAGCTCTCGACTTGTTGAATTCACGGTTGTCTTTTTGTGTCGAGTTGCTGGTCCTAAGTTTTTCACCGCTAGAGTTTCAAGTTCGTGCCATTTTGTTCTCAGTCCATTTTCATTATCTACCCAAAGTTGAGAAAAAGACAAGTGCAAAAGAAAAGCCACACGGATCAGCAAGAAAAAGGCACGTGCAAAGAAAGAAAAGCCGCACTAATTAAAATTGCTAGAAAAAAAGTTTCTCGGTACAAGAAAAGAAACAATTTGTGTAACATTTGTTTCAAGTTTCGGAGTTCAACTTGTTGTTTTGAACGTTTTGTTAAAACACAACATTCATGCTGTCCGAACATTTCTACTACAGTAAATTTAACATAACGTTGAGTAACGGCTTGCATCTCTATCACGGTTTAGACTAGGACCAGCACAATACCATCATGGAACGTTTATTCAACTTGTTGTGACTAATGTGGCACTTGTTGTTCCTTTGTGCTACTCATTTCTAGCATCCACCTACAGCTCCACAAAACCATCTACAACACCACAGGGTTGTGCTGGCAGCCACCATTTGTTGTTCTTGCAATTTACCGACACCTCCTGCATCGCGTGGTAAGAACTTGTAAGAGATTGAACTCTTGCTAGTGAGGAAGTGATTGTGTCCTACCATCTCTTAGTAACTGCTAGGATTAATCGGCATGCTATTGTATTTTCTTTCTTTACTAACCATGTCAGCTGATGCGAATGAGACATTTCCACATTCACCACGTATGAGGGGCATCATTTAGCATTTTGAACGCCAAGTAAAGCTCCACACGGCTGATGAGGACATCACTCATATGCATATAAACAACACTCCATTCAACATACAAGATGCAGTCAATAGAATTCACACACACCAATTAATTTCAGAGGTGACCTCGTTCTGATATGTTTCCTTATATATTTTTGAGAATAGATTGCTACCTAATGACTTAATTGTGATTAGGATCTGTATAGAAGTTCAAGGAGTAATTGGAGGAAGGTTTAGGGGCGTGGAGGACCAGATATTACATTCAAAGATGATGGAAACCGACCCCAACTCAGAATCGTGTCCAACTCGGAGTCTAGGAGCAGTACGAACTAAAACGGACGCCCAGGACGCATACAAATTCCATTTTGGACATTATACATATGCACGGAAAGGGGAGAGGACAACCTTCCCAATGGCGCTGGTCCCATGTCAAAATTCATTGGGAGTCGACGGAGATCGTCGAAGCAATATCGAGTACAAAATCTGTCATGGTGTTGCGCCACCGTATTGGGCCATTGGGCCCTGTATCAAGTCTATGTCCTTTTTTTTCGTGTCTTAGGGTTAGGTCACGACCCCAAATTCCCCTTGGACGTCCTCCCACCTATATATACTCCTTAGTAGCCGCCATAAACAATTGAGTTTTGCTTAGATTACTAATATCGCCGTTCTACGGTTTGTGAAACCCCAACTTCGCGATTTCAGATCGTGTCTTCTACGTTCTTGCTTGTGTTATGGGTTGCACTTGCAGGGATTATCCTTCTTGTTGAGGTCAATCGTTCAAAGCACGGTTGATAACCAACGGAGCTGTGGTGTAGTGATTGCAGGGGCTGTTCGTGTTCTACTCGAGTGCCTCGGATCATCAACGTCGAGATCTTCACATCAATTGACTTATCCATTACCTTTTGGAACGTCGGGACTCACTCTCTCATCAGATGCCCTAAATGAGGATATTCAATTCACCAATGAACGCATTGGTCAATTAGAGTCGACCCAGATTTGCACCAACACCAAGCTGACCACATTAGAAAGCACTGTTGGGCTATTAGCACTTTTCTTGCAGTAACCATTGAGCGACTGGAGAGGATGGAACAGGTTGGACGCGAAGAGAGGCAAAGACGTGTTGATGACAGTCACGACTCCGTTGGCAGTGCTGCAAGATATGATGAGATGGAGTATTCAACAGGTATCGAGCTTGATGATGGACCTTTCAGGTATCAACGACAGCCACATCGCGACCATCGAGGTATGGGTCGTCGAGCCCTACAATGTGAGGTCCGTGACAATGACGATTCCCTACGCAGCATTAAATTCTACATACAACCCTTTGATTGGAAATATGATCCAGATGCATATCTGTCTTGGCAATTATCAGTAGATCAAAAAATTGCATGCCATGATTTCCCTGATGATAAAAAGGTTAGAGCTGCCACTAGTGAATTCACTGACTTTGCTTCTGCTTGGTGGCATGAGTATCAAACTAAAAATCCAGCTAAAGTACCACAAACTTGGAATGCTTTGAAATGAATCATGCGTCGTCGTTTTATTCCTTCCTATGATGCTTGTGACCTGTTGCATAATTTTGAACAACTTAGGCAAGGCAACAAATCTATTGAGGAATACTATCAAGAACTCCAAATAGACATGATGCAATGTGGCCTAGTTGAAAATGAAGAGGCTGCAATGGCTAGGTTTATGGGTGGTTTAACAAGAGAAATTCAGGACATGTTGGCTTATATGGAATACACTAACATTACTCGATTATTCCATCTTGCTTGTAAGGCTGAAAGAGAAGTGCAGGGACGATGCACAAGAACTAAAAATTCTGCAGGTCGAACTACCTCATGGCAGTCCCGCTCAAGTGCTGCTGGTCCTAAGCTTGATTCTCCGGACAATGCTTCCAATCGGTTGGCCAGAACTACATCAAAACCAGCACCTTCGCGTGCTATCGAGACAACAAAAGGATCCACCCAAGCTGGAGCCAACACTTCTTCTTCCATCGCTTCCACCGGGGGAACAAAAGACATTCAATGCCTCCAGTGCAAGGGTTTTGGGCACCTACGAAGGGACTGCCCAAGCAAACGTGTGCTGATTGTACGAGAAAATGGTGAGTAGTCATCCGCTAGTGATTTAGATGATAAAACATATGACATGCTTGTTGCACAAGATGCAGGAAAGAGGAATGATGTTGAAGAGCACATTGGGGCTGATCATCCTGACTACTATGAGAGTCTTGTTGTGAGGCGTGTCTTGAGTGCTCAAATGATCAAATATGAACAGAACTAGTGACACAATCTATTCCAAACTAAGTGTGTAGTTATAGAACGATTGTGTCACATTATTATTGATGTAGGAAGCTGCAACAATTTAACAAGTGCTGCCATGATATAGAAGCTTGGGATGACAACACTTCCACATCCACATCCCTACAACATCCAATGGTTCAACGACAGTGGTAAGCTTAAGGTAACATGTTTGGTTCGTGTCGAATTTACAATTGGTTCCTACCATGATTACAATTATTGCGATGTGGTACCTATGCAACCTTGCTCTATGCTATTTGGTCGACCTTGGCAATATGATAAAGATACATTACATCATGGTAAATCAAATCAATACTCTTTCATGCATAATGAGAATAGGCTTGTTTTGCACCCTATGTCTCCCGATGCTATTTTGAAGGATGATATTGCTAGAGCTTGTAAAGAGAAAAATAAGAAATCTACTCAAAATATCAAATGTTGCAAAGGAATCGGTACAACCTAAGACTGACCATTCCAAATCTGCTCATATGAAGAAGAATGAAATAAAATGTAAGAGTGCTTGTTTTCTTGCTTCCAAATCTGATTTGTTTGAATTAAAAATAATGCTGCAATCTCCTATGTGTTTGCTTGCAAAGAAGCTTTGTTATAACTTCACAATATACCATGTGCTTTGACCCCTGCTGTCACTAACCTTTTGTAGGAATACGCTGATGTGTTTCCACAAGAGGTACCAGCCAGGTGGCCACCATTGAGAGGGAGTGAGCATCACATTGACCTCATCCCTGGGGCTTCTTTGCCAAACCGAACGCCATACAGGACCAACCCGGAGGAGACTAAGGAGATTCAGCGACAAGTACAGGAATTACTCGACAAAGGTTATGTGTGTGAGTCCCATAGTCCTTGCTCTGTTCCTGTTTTTTGGTCTCAAAGAAAGATGGATCATGACGCATGTGTGTAGATTATCAAGCAATTGATGACATTACCATTAGATATCGTCATCCTATTCCTAGGTTAGATGATATGCTTGATGAACTTAGTGGCTCGATGATTTTCCTCTAAAATTGACTTGCGTAGTGGATACCACCGAATTCGCATGAAGCTAGGTGATAAATGAAAAACAGCGTTTAAACCAAGGTCGGTTTGTATGAGTGGTTAGTCATGCCTTTTGGTCTCACGAATGCACCTAGCACTTTGATGAGATTAATGAATGAGATTTTACGCACTTGATTGGAAGATTTGTGGTAGTATATTTTGATGACATCTTGATCTATAGCACATCTCTAGAAGAGCATCTTGATCATCTCCATGCTGTTTTCAATGCTTTACATGATGCACACTTATTTGGTAACATTGACAAGTGCACCTTTTGCATAGATAGAGTCTCTTTTCTTGGCTATGTTGTGACAGCATAGGGAATTGAAGTTGATCAAGCCATAGTGGAGGCGACACAGCAGGCTGACTCCTACCACGGTCACACAAGTACGAAGCTTTCTCGGACTTGCTGGATTCTATCGTCGTTTTGTGAAGGACTTCAGCATCATAGCAGGCCCGCTGTATGAGCTTACAAAGAAGGGTGCTCCTTTCACATGGGGCAAGGTGCAAGAGGCTGCATTTGAAACTTTGAATAATAGTTTAACTCGTACACCCCTTCTCCAATTACCAGATTTCAGTAAGACTTTTGAATTGGAATGTGATGCTAGTGGTATTGGATTGGGAGGGGCCTTGTTGCAAGAGGGGAAACCCATTGTTTATTTTAGTGAGGAACTGAATGGACCTAGTCTGAACTATTCCACTTACGATAAAGAATTATATGCACTTGTACGAACTTTGGAAACATGGCAACATTATTTGTGGCCTAAAGAATTTTTTATATATTCTGATCATGAATCTTTGAAGCACATTAAGAGCCAAACTAATCTGAACCGTAGGCATGCCAAGTGGGTAGAATTCATTGAGTCATTTCCTTATGTCAGCAAACACAAGAAAGGAAAAGATAATGCCATTGCGGATGCCTTATCTCACCGTTATAATATGTTGTCCCAACTTGATTTTCAGAATTTTGGCTTGGAAACAATAAAAGAACAATATGCTTTTGATGCTGATTTCAAAGATGTGATGCTGCAATGTAAAGAAGGAAAAACATGGAACAAGTTTGTTCTCACTAATGGTTTTGTGTTTCGATCTAACAAATTGTGCATTCCAGCTGGTTCTGTGCGTATCTTACTATTGCAGGTAGCACATGGTGGGGGATTGATGGAACACTTTGGTGTCAAGAAGACGGAAGACATCCTAGCAAGCCATTTCTTTTGGCCAAAGATGAGAAGAGATGCGGAGCAGTTTGTTGCTCGTTGCACCACTTGTCAAAAAGCTAAGTCTTGTCTTAATCCACATGGTTTATACATGCCTCTCTCTGTTCCTAGTGCTCCACGGGAGGATGTTTCTATGGATTTTGTTTTAGGATTGCCTAGAACAAAGAAGGGGAGGGATATTATTTTTGTCGTTGTGGACAGATTTTCTAAAATGGCACATTTCATACCATGCCACAAAACTGATGATGCTACCCATATTGCTGATTTGTTCTTTCAAGAAGTTGTTCGTTTGCATGGGGTCCCAAACACCATTGTTTCAGATAGACATGCAAAATTTCTTAGTCAATTTTGGAAAACCTTATGGGCTACGTTAGGGACAAAATTGCTTTTTTCTACCACTTGTCACCCTCAAACTGATGGACAGACCGAAGTAGTGAATCGTAGTGTATCTACCATGCTTAGGGCTGTTCTGAAGCATAACATCAAATTATGGGAAGAATGTTTGCCTCATATTAAACGTGCCTACAATCGTTCGCTGCATTCTACTACTAAATTGTGCCCTTTTTAGATTGTATATGGTTTTATCCAATGTGCTCCCATTGATCTTTTGGCTCTGCCACCTTCAGAGAAATTGAATTTTGATGCTTCTCGCTATGCTGAATTAATTCTTAAAATGCATGAGCACACTAAAGCAAACATTGAGAGCATGAACGCTAAGTATCAACAAGCCGGTAGCAAGGATAGAAAGCATGCTACTTTTGAACCTAGTGATTTGGTTTGGGTGCATTTGAGAAAGGATAGATTTCCTGATTTGAGAAAATCAAAATTGCTACCTAGAGTTGTTGGACCCTTCAAAGTGCTTCGAAAAATTAATGATAATGCATATGAAATTGAGTTGTCTGCACATTTTGGGGTTACATCCTCTTTTAATATTGCATATTTGAAACTATGTGTGGGCGAGGAAGACATGTTTGAGTCGAGGACGACTCAATTGCAAGAAGGGGGGGATGATGAGGACATCGCTACCATTGATACAACCACGACAACAGCCCATTCACCACTTGCGGCTAATAAAGATCCAATGACATGCACTCGTGCACATGAACTTAATTATTAGGTGCTTGTGAATTGATCCATCTAGGAGGAATGGAGGGATTAATGCAATCAAGGCTGCTCCACCCGAGGGGTCCTCATAACTGCAGCAAGTACCATCTTAAAAGGGGCATAACTTTGACCTCCCAAGGTTGTTTAATGCATATAAGCACTTGCTGGAAAGGACTCTTCGTCTAATTTCCATTGGATCAAGAATGAAATGCAAATGACACTTAAGCTACCCCGAAAAGGTCGAACAAGACTCATGACTCCATCCTGAGTTCTAGTCTTCCTCCTCTATATAAGCAACTAGCAGCCATAGGAAGAACTTAGGTTTTGTTTTCTGTAAGTTTAGACATTGCTACTTCCTTGTAATGCACGTGTAGACAAGACCTTCTAATTACTTGAATCAGAACCCTAACCTATCACACTCGTTAGTGTTTGCTTGTTATCTTGTTCTTTCTTGTTCTTCGATTGCTTGCATGTTCAAGGCTGTTCTTGTCACAGCCAGAACAGCAACAATAGGAGCCGGTGTAACTATCGCTAAGGCGCAGCACCCTTGTGGTTGTTGTACTCGGGTAGCACAACATCGATCCCCACCCAAATATTAGTTATCAGCAGACAATGTAATTGTCACTCAAGGCGCCATACCATTCTGGTTGTGGTAGACGGGCAGCCAACGTCGATCTCTACCAAATTTGTTCACCACCAACATCCTCTCATCGAAAGATAGGGCATCCCTCATACCCGTTGGGTTTATCAGGCTAATCGCACTAATCTCCTGCTGAAGACAGCTTCGACAATGGAATTTTCAGCGCGCGGTACATGGCAGAGGTCTAGAGCCTCAAAACAAGCCTCCAGCTACTTGACGTGCAATAGGTACGTCGCGAGCTGAGGATCGTTGCAGCAGCTTTCTTCTCGGACCAGCTTGATGATCAGCTTGTAGTCTCCCTTTACCAGCATCTGTTGGACACCGAGACCCTGCATAGCTGTTCCAAAGATGAGGGCTTCATACTTCGCCATATTGTTGGTCACTTTGAAGTCAAGGTGCACCGTGTTCTTGGACTACTTCCCTATTGGCGAGGGGAGCAGTACACTATCTCTGAACCCTTGCTTCTATGATAAACCATCGAAGGAGAGTGTCCAGTGGGGTCTGGTGATCACCGGTGCCCTGGGCTCTAGCTCGCTTATTTCAAGGCCCCCTGGGTTGCTCGGTGAGGGAGTCCACTCAGCAACGAAATCTACTACTGCTTGGCTCTTGATTGCATGCCACAGTAGGAAGTCGAGCTTGAACTTTGTCAGTTCCGCCGCCCATTTGGCGATGTTGCCGGTCGTGTCGGGGCTGCAGAGCACTGCCCCCATAGGAACGCCACTGAAACTCTGTGTGCCTGAAAGTAATGGTGGAGCTTCCTCAATGCGATTAGCATTGCATACATTAACTTGTGTACTTCAAGGTACCTTGTTTTTGCTTCATGTAGGACTTCGCTGATGAAGTAGACCAGGCGTTGGATGGTATGGTCCCTCCTCGGGGAATCCGGCGTATCTTCTTCCATTTGCTCCCGGCCTAAAGACTTTGTCTTCCCTGAACTTGGTGCGTCCTCTAGGGGTTGGGACCCAGAGGCTTCTTGATCTCCGGAGCTACCTGGGGGACCCGGGTACCTTCTAGGGGCTGGGACCTGGAGGAAACTTGGTTGTCAGGGCCCCCTACGATTTCCAATCCTTGGGGCTCTGAATCAGCAGCAGCGGCCCCATTTGTCCCTTGAGGCTGCTGGGTACCAGGTCATTACACCACCAGGACCATGCTTACTACCTCTGTCATGGCAGCAATATAGAGGTACAGAGGCTCCCTATGCTCCAAGGCCACCATGATGGGCAGCGACGTAACTTGTTGCTTCAGCTTGCGGAACGCGGTCTCTGCCTCCTCAGTCCCGACGAATGTTCTAGACTGGCACACCAGTTTGAAGACTAGTAAGGCTCGTTCAGCCAGTCTAGAGATAAACCAGCTGAGCGCTGCCAAGCAACCTACCAGCTTCTGCACGTCCTTGATGCGGGCTGGAGGCTGCATCAGCTCCAGTGCCTTGATCTTCTCTAGGTTTGCCTCGATCACTCAGCGTGAGACCAAGAAACCAAGGAGCTTCCCAGCTCTGACTCCGAACACATACTTGTCTGGGTTAATATTTTTGTGTGTGGTCCGTAATCTGTCGAAGACTAGGGAAAGGTTGTCTAACAATTATTTATGTGTCTAGATTTTGACAATGATATCGTTGACGTACACCTCTACCTGCTCCCGAATGAGGTCCCCAAATGTTTTATGCATGTCACAAACAAAGGTAGGGAGGACATTCATAAGACCGTAAGGCATGGAGATATAGCAGTAAAGGACATCTACAGTTATAAATGTGGTATGTTCTTCATCCTCTCTAGACATGGGGATCTGGTGGAACCCTGAGTAAGCATCTAGAAAGCAGAGCAAATCGCATCCTGAGGTTTAATATACAACTTGTTCTATCCTACAGAGAGGGAAAAGATCTTTAGGACATACATGTTGAGGTTGGTGTAGTCGATGCACATCTGAAGCTTCTCGCCAGCTTTGGCGACGACGATAGGGTTGGCCAGCCACCTAGGATGATCGACATCCTGAATGAAGCCAGCATTGAGCAGCTTCTTGATCTCTTCGTGAATAAAGTTCTGTCATTCAATGGACTGCTTTTGTGGCCTATGTTGTGCCGGCCAGGCATCAGGTTAGATCTTCATGTGGTGCTCGATCACTTCCCTGAGGATGTCGGGCATCTGCGACGGTTGCCACGCAAATACGTCGACATTATCTCGCAGGAAAGCGATGAGATCTGATTCATGCGTGCTATCTAGACTCACCGTAATATAGGAGGTCTGGGCAGCACTGGAGCCGATCTGGATAGTCTTGATGGGTACGTCATCGTTGTCAGAGGGCTGCAACCATGGCTCAGTTGCGTAGTCACGCTCGCACGTGCTTGGCGAGGGTTGACTCGGTTTAGCTTCGCCCGGGGCAGGTGTTGGGGCTGCTGTCAGCACTTGGAGTTTCTCCAGAACTGACGCTGCAGCAGCGCAATATTATCTTACGGATGATAGCCGTTGTGGACTATAGCCATGAATCGGTGCAGGGATGGCCTACCAATGATGGCATTGTAGGGGAGGCTGACCTCCACCACGTGGAATAGGATATTCTCCGTCCTGAAGTTCTTGGGTGTCCCGAGGGTCACTCGGAGGTGGATGTTGCCGTACGAGACAATCCCCTCTGGCCCTACCCCCAAGAATGGTCTTGATGGGTCGAGCTTGGACAGAGGGATCTTCAGCTTCTCGAAGGCCGCACGGCTGATGAGGTTGAGGTCGACCCTACAATCTATCAAGACATAGTAGAACTTGATGTTGGCGATGGTGGGGACGACGAGGAGGGGCAGAAGCCCAGCTCTCGCTATGTTCTCAGGGCAGTCGGAGGCATTGAAGCTAATCGGCTTATCCATCCATTTGTGTTGTGGCGCTGGGGCGTAAGTGGTGTCTATCAATGCCACTGTCCGATGCAAGGTATTGACTGCGCTTTGGGACGCGGGTTCCCAATATCCCCAACAGATGACGTTGAGCTCTTTGCGACGCTCGTGGTCACTGTTGAGGTCAAAGTCCTCAGCCTAGTAGACTGTTTCAATGGCCCGTTCAGGCTTTTGGAACTCTATCTCCACGTTTTCGCTGACTTTTTAGAGAAAAAAGCCCCTACATGGTGCCAAATGTCGAAGTGTTCCTACGACACTTCCCCCGAACCTGCTACGAGAGAAGCCCGCAGAGGGTCTTGATCGGTGGAGCTTAGTCCTCTATTGAGGGATTGCACCTATGAGAGTATTGAGATAGTGGTTTTACATGGTTCGCGCCGCAAGAGTGTAATACCCTACTCCACGGTGAGGTTGTATTGCTCGTTAGTGTGTATGTGTGTGAATGCGTAGATTGGGGATCCTTTGTAACGGTGGCAGTGTGTTCCTTTTATAGACGAGGTCGGATGCCTTACAAGTGTGGTCCGGGGCCCGACAGGTGGTCCCGAGTTGATCTTATCCTAAAGATATAAAGCTTCTCGCATAATCCTTCTCTGACCATGGCTTTAAGACACCCCGTCTTGTCGCCTCATTCACTAGAGGCCCATGCGTAGTCATTGATGATGGCAAGGGATGTCCCGTCCGTCTGTCTTGTCGCTGTAAGCTACCCACTTGGCAGAGTGGGGTAGGCCTACGACATTTTTGTTGCGGTGTGATTCGGCATAGCGGTCCCTGACCATTGGCGTGCTCTGTGTTATCCGCCGGAGGTGGGTCCCTATCTTTAATGCTAGATTTAGACAGAGCGCGCCATCCCTTAACTCCCGCACCCCACTGCCAAGGGTAAGTTGTGGCACATGTAGCAGCTTCTGTGCTGGCCACTCCTGGGGAGGCCCAACTCGGTACTTCAGGGCACATGGTAGCTTCGGGGCCCTTGGGGGCACATGGCAGCTCCAGAGCCCTTCTCTCGGGAGCTGCACGGCCTAGTGTTTCGATCCACGTGGTTGCACCAAAGCCCAGTCCTATAGTGGGGTGAGGTCTCGTCCAGCCAGACACGTGGCAGCCTGGGAGCCCGTCTCTTTGGAGGAGGAGGGTCCCCCATCTTGGAGGTCCTCGTGGCGGTGTCGGATCCCAAATTTGAGGAAGGTCTGGGTCCAACAACTTTTGTACACGTGGCGCCGCTGGATGTACTAAGATACTTTCAGCTGGTGTGCAAGCGTACCCCAACTACAGGGTACCGACAGTGGGCCCTGAGTCCACCTTGGGGGAGGTGATGCACCTAATGGTGGAGCCCTATCTATGTTTTCTCACACTGGTCTTTGTGTGAGACCTATGTGTGCTGAATACATTGGCTTTGACAATAAAAGTTTTGAATGCAGCCATAACATCTTTTTAGCAAGGTCCAGCTCTAGCTCCGAGCTTTTGCAAGGTCTGACGTACGGATCAATATGTTTTGCTAGGTCCGACTTATGTTGGTTAGCTCCGGCATGTCTTTGATAGCTCCGGCATGTCTTTGTTAAGCTCCGACATGTTTCTCTAGCTCCGGCTTTTGGGTTGACTAGTTCCGACTAGTTTTGGTCAGCTCCGACGCTAGGTCCGACTAGCTTTGTTTAGCTCCGGTGCTAGGTCCTGCTAGTTTTGATAAGCTTTGGCGCTAGGTTGTACTAGCTTTGGTAAGCTCCGGCTCAAGCTCCTGTTAGCTTTGGCAAGGTTTGGAGCTTGATCGTAATGTTCCAAATTTTTATGTGAAATGTTTTGAACATGCTTTATACTCTTGGAAAGATTGCTTAGTATTATTTTACTAAGTTTTTGGTGCGTTTTGGTTGATATGGTTGATATCATTTTACTATGTTTTTGCAACATGCTTATGTGAGGTGCTCACGTAAGGTGTTGTGTTCGGAACTGACTTGAGTCAAGTCGCGGACTTGGGCTCATACGGATTGGTTGTTTATTCATGTGCAGGTGTTGCTTGAGTTCAAGACATGGCTGGTGACAAAATCCTTTGGACTAGTCTCAGGGAGGACATGAGGTTCCAACAACCAAATTCAGGAGGAATTGTGGTTGAGCGGGTCAGGAGGTCGCGCAAGATGATTGAATCAAGGGCAGTGCATATGAAGGTTACTCGACGTCGAAGGAAGGTGTTTGCACGTATGCATGCGGTGCATGATGTGGCAACATGGTTTCGAAGATGGTTTATGGATGGGAAGATCTGGTTGGAAGGATCGGATCGTATCGGTTGATGACTTTGGCTTCGGCGGAGTCGGTTATGGCTCGGTATGGAAAGTATTGAGTTGGTTATGATAGGATTTTGTGTGGGTCACGAATTTGAGTTTTTTTAGGAATGTGGGATACGTTCCTAAGGTGTTTGTAAGCCTTAAGATTGCTTCTATCTGCATAAAGAAGAGTACTAAGCAGTTATGGAAAGTTTCGATTCGTGATCGGAGTAGGATTGAAGTTCTAGTTGAGGTTGGGTTGGCCTAAGGGCTGGTTATATAAGCAAGGGAGGCCGAGCTCGTGGTGCACAACTTTGGGGATGTTCCTCTTGTGTTCTATTGAATAAAATTCGTAGTTTGAAGAAACTTTTGTGCCTTCTTCGTATGACTTGTTCCAAACAAGTTTTACTCGTCGAGTTTCTGGACAGCAGTACCTTTCGTTGGTGGTTTTATCATAACTCAAGTTTTACATATCCAATTGACGTGATTATTTTTTGGTTTGTCTTCACAACTTGATTATCTATCATCTGTCAAAATTTCACGGTCATTGGATTTGTGGTTTCTGATCTACACGAGTTTCTTTGCAGCGTTCCAGGACTGTTTTTCTCGGGTAGGACAGATTGACCTTTGTTCGATCGTTCGATCATAACTTGAGTTTCTCTCGACGGATTTGAGTTATTCTTCTTGTGTTTTCTTTGTGACTTGAATATCTCTGATATATATCACTTTTGTCACAGTGAAACACGTTTAGATTAGTCTCACACACAATTTCTTTAACAGATCATTTTTCTGCCGAAGGGGTTGGGATTTAATTGTTTCCGCTGCATAAGATTTTTTTAAATCTACCATTCACCCCCCTCCCTCTGTTAGCTTTTCACGTGCTCTTCGATCTTATAATTGGTATCAGAGCCACGGTGCTCTAATCATTGTGATTTGCACGTGTTTTTGACTAATCATCATGGAGAAATACTCCGCCAAACCTTGTGTGTTTGCTGGTATTGATTTTCTGGTTTGGAAGGCACGCATGGAGGCTTTCATCTAGGCGTAAGGCTTCGCAATATGGGAGAAGGTGTACAAGCCTTACGAAGTGTCACCAAACGATCAAGTTACTGCTACAAACCTACGGGAGGTCAACAACAACAACAAAGCCCAAAACTTGATCATCCAAGGACTCACTCAGAGCAACTTCGACCGCGTTGCACATCTCCGATCGGCATACGATGTATGGAGAGCACCTTGTGACTATCACGAAGGATCCAACACGATCAAGGACGTAAGGCAAGACATGTTCAAGAAAGAATACATGCGTTTCGAGATGCAACCCGGTGAGTCCATTGATGATCTCTTTGCTCGCTTTAACAAAATTCTCAGTAACTTGCGTAGTGTCAACGTTAATTTTTCTGATGCTGAAAATGCTAGGCAACTTCTTTGTGCATTAGGCATGTCAATCTGGGAGATGAAAGTTACATCTATTCGTGAATCTACTGTCATGAGTACACTTACTTTAGATGTGCTTTACTCTAAACTCAAAACTCATGAAATTGACATCTTATCACGTAAGAACCCAAATAAGTCTATTGCATTTGTCTCATGATGTGATATGCCTAGCTCTAGCCAATCATCATCTTGCAATAATCTTGCTTTGTTGTCCTCATTAACCCTGGAGCAGATCGAGGAATTTCCAGAGGAGGAGCTAGCACTTCTCTCTACTAGGTTCTCAAAAGCATTGCAAAATGTGAGAACTAGAAGGAGAGAAAGCTCTGGACCTCAATGATGCTTCGAATGTGGTAAGACAGGACACTTTCATACAGATTGTCCTAATATTTCAGGTTCTACTTCTCGAGAAGAAAAGCAATCAAGGACGAAGCACTCCTCAACAAATGATAAGAAGAAGAAAAAGGGCTTTACAGGTCACCAACTTGTGAATAGTTTTATCTCCGCACTCCAGGAACTTGGCTCAAGCGACGTGGACATTGGAAGTGACGAAGATGAAGATGATTTGGCCAACTTATGCTTCATGGCGGGCAAAACAAGATCAAGATCAAGTCAGGAGGATGCAGAACACAACATCGACGACAATGAGGTATATTCTACCTGTAATGAAATGTGTGATGCAATTTCTCGTGCAACTATTATTGTTAAGAAAAAGGACAAAAATATTAGGGATAATGCTGCTAAAATTGAATCACTAGAATCTGAAATCAACCGTTTGAAAACCTTGATTCCTAGTGATGGTTCTTGTCCCTCACGTGATTTAATCTATAAACAATTGTCCACACTAAGAACTGCACACTCCTCCACTCTAGATAGACTTGAACTTAAAAATTGAAAAGAACAAAAAGCTTGCTGCACATGACATTGGAAACTTAAAAGATGCTTCTTGTTCTACAATTGATTTGCATTGTTCTAGTTGTGATGATATTGAAAAGAAACTAAAAGATGCTATGAATGAAATTTCAATACTGAATAATGCTTTACGTTCTCATGAAGTTAAATATTGTTCCAATTGCAAAGTAAAAGGAAAAACTTCATGTGAAAATTACCTTGATTTTTCTGATAAACTTGATAACATGCATAGGACATTAAATCGGTTTTGTAATGGGAATAAGAACCTAAACTTGCTGCTGAATTCTTCCAAGTATTGCAAAGATAAAACTGGTTTAGGTTTTGATTCTCATGCTCATGCTAAGGCACATCCACCTAAAATTGTAAAGTCATTAGGAAGTGGTTCGATTCAAATAGTTCCTAAACAAAAAGAAGTGGTTTTCAAATCTGCAGGAGTGTTGTCTCATTCAGTATCAAATAAAAATATTGCTTGCTCCTCTAGACATGAACACAAAGTTAAATTTCATTGTACCTACTGTGGTAGAGATGGTCATGTCATAGATTTTTGTAATATACTAGCTAAACAACAGAAAAGGGAAAGAATGATTGCTAGATCTCATAACTTTAATGCAAAATTTGCTGCACATATTAAACCGAATGTCAGAAACATGCAACCTGCTGTTATGAGTCAAAAACATTCAAAGTTTACCTCCGGACCCTCAGTTTTTTCCTCCGGAGCTACTGATTTTTTTGCTACACAAGTAACACTTTATAGGTCAGTAGTTAAGAATAAAAAACCTCAAACTTTGACTCATAAACCTGCTGTTTTATCTCAGCTTTCGCGTGTTTTTTCTGTTGCACGTCGTGTGACATAGTACTGGATACCTAAATGCATTTTGACTAACCCCAGTATTGATTCATCGACATATTGTGCTTCTATGTAGGTTACACGTATGAGGAAGGAGAACATTTGGATTGTGGATTCAGGTTGCTCACACCACATGACCGGTAACAAAGATTGGCTCTCCTCCCTCTCTTATGTGTCACGTGTAGAGAATGTTACTTTTGCCGATAATTCTTCAACTCCTATAATTGCTAAGGGTTCGGTTAGAGTAAATTATCACTACACTTTGAAGGATGTGGCACTTGTCAAAAATTTGAAATACAACTTGCTTTTTGTTTCACAATTGCTAGATGAAAATCTGGAAATTATTTTCAATAAAAACTGTTGCGAAGTTGTAGGTTAAAATAGTGAGCTTATTTTTAACATGTCTTGGTTTGGAAGAGTTTTTAAAGCTAATTTTGATGTCTTCCTCTAAGCATAGGTGTCTAGTTGCTAATGATTCAAAGGACTTATATTTTTGGCATCGTAGACTTGGTCACGTAGGCTTTGATCATCTCACGCGTGTTAGTGCTCTTGATCGCATACGTGGGCTGCCTAAGCTTAAAGGGGACAAAGAAATTGTGTGCTCTTCTTGTAGCCGTGCTAAGAAGGTTGCAGGTTCACATACTCCTCTCACAATGATCATGACAACTGAACCGGGTCAACTTTTGCACCTTGACACCGTAGGACCTTCACGTGTTCAATCCTTCGGAGGTAAAAGGTATGTTCTTGTTATTGTTGATGATTATTCTAGATACTCTTGAGTTTACTTTATGGCGTCTAAGAATGAAGCTTTTAGTCACTTTAAAACTTTATTTCTTATATTATCAATCGATCGCCCAGGATCTTTGAAAGCAATTAGAAGTGATAACAGAACTGAATTTAAAAATCAATCTTTTGATCACTTTTCTGCTGAAAATGGAATAGATCATCAATTTTCTTCACCATATGTACCTCAACAAAATGGTGTTGTAGAAAGGAAGAACAAAACCTTAGTTGAGATGGCTAGGACTATGCTTGATGAATATCAAACTCCTAGGAAATTTTGGGCTAATGCGATTGCAACCGCTTGTTATGTCTCAAATCGTGTTTTCTCACGCGCTAAGCTAGGTAAAACACCATATGAGCTCCGGTTTGTACATAGGCCTTGTGTTACGCACTTTCGGGTCTTTGGTTGCAAATGCTTTGTTAAGAAACATGGTAATCTTGATAAATTTGAACCTAGATCCATTGATGGCATGTTTCTTAGTTATCCATCTCATACTAGAGGTTACCGTGTGCTTTCAATTGACACTAACAAAATTGTGGAGACTTGTAAAATGTCTTTTGATGAATTTAGCCCAGGTACTAGCTCAAACATTGCAGGTCCAGATCCATATCCGCAGGGAGAGAGCATTTTTGTTGAAGATGAGGAAGAGGTGGAGCTGCTGCCCAAAAATTCAGCAGCTAATGACATTGTTTGAGCTCCTGATTTTGATTCACAGCCAGCACCAACGACCACCATTGCTGGTCCAGATCCTCCCCAAGTCACAAGCTCATCGATTTGTGATGATCATGAAGAAGAAGAACCTTGGGAAGTGCCCACTCCCCTCCGGGTTCTCAAAATTCATCCTCCACAACAGATTATTGAAAGCTTGCACGAACGAGTTACACGGTCCAGGTTTTGCGATCCAAACTCTCATGCTCATTCTGCTTTTGTTGCTTCTTTTGAACCCAAATATATATCACACGCACTCACTAATGAATCTTGGATTATTGCCATGCAAGAAGATTTAGAAAATTTTGAAAGAAATAATTTTTGGAAATTTGTACCTCCTCCTCAAGGTCACACTTTAATTGGAACTAAATGGGTTTTTAAAAATAAACAAAGTGAGGATGGGGTTATGGTTAGGAATAAGGCTAGGTTGGTTGCTCAAGGTTTCACTCAAGTTAAAGGTCTAGATTTTGATGAAACTTTTGCTCTTGTTGCTAGATTAGAAGCCATAAGAATGTTGTTAGCTTTTGCTGCATCTAAAGGTTTTAAGCTATATCAAATGGATGTTAAAAGTGCTTATCTTAATGGATACATAGATGAGGAGGTTTATGTCAAAGAACCACCGGGTTTTGAAAATCCAGATTTTCCTAATCATGTTTACAAATTGTCCAAAGCCTTGTACGGTCTCAAACAAGCCCCTAGGGCATGGTATGATAGGTTAAAAACATTCTTACTTGAAAAAAGGTTTACCATGGGCAAGGTTGATAAAACTCTTTTTGTGCTTAAGCATGGCAATGACTCGTTATTCGTTCAAGTGTATGTGGATGATATTATCTTTGGTTGTGCTTCTCATGATCTTGTGCCCAAGTTTTCAGCTATGATGAGTTCAGAATTTGAGATGAGTATGATGGGAGAACTCATGTACTTTTTGGGACTGCAAATCAAGCAAACCAAGGAGGGTTCCTTTGTGCATCAAACGAAGTATACAAAAGACCTCCTAAGGCGCTTCAACATGGACAAAAGCAAGCCTCTTCGGACACCAATGGGAACAGCAACAACACTTGAACTTGATGAAGATGGTGAACCCGTGGATCAAAAAGATTATAGAAGCATGATCGGATCACTTTTGTACCTCACGGCATCAAGACAGGACATACAATTCAGTGTATGTCTTTGTGCACAGTTTCAAGCCTCCCCACGTACTTCACATTGTCAAGCCGCCAAAGGATTCTCAGGTACATACATGGAACTCAAGAAGTTGGCATTTTTCTTCCTTCTTCCTCAACCATTACTTTGAAAGCTTTTTCCGATGCTGATTTTGGAGGTTGTAGGATTTATAGGAAAAGTACTTCCGGTGCTTGTCATTTTCTTGGTAATTCACTGGTTGCTTGGTCCTCTAGAAAATAAAACTCAGTTGCACAATCCACAACCGAATCTGAATATGTAGCTGTTGCTAGCACATGTTCACAAATTCTTTGGATTTTTCAAACACTTAAGGACTATGGGGTTGATCTAGATAGTGTTCCACTTTTTTGTGATAACACTAGTGCCATTTGCATTGCTAAAAACCCCGTGCAACATTCTAGAACTAAGCACATTGACATTAGGTATCACTTTCTCCGTGATAATGTTGAAAAATGAAACATTGTGCTTCACCATGTAGATACCGAACAACAATTGGCTGACATTTTTACAAAACCTTTGAATTTCACTCATTTTTTGTTTCATTCGTAGTGAAATAGGGGTTATGCATCCTCATGGCTTACATTGTGGGGGAGTTTTCAAACTTGAGAAGTCTATGTGTGAATCTGAAATTAAAATAATATAAGCATAGTATTTCATACATATATGACTTGTGATTCCTTTTACATGCTGAAAGTTCTTACTACATTACTCATGTTATACATTTTGTAGTTTTTGCCATGACTAGTAATTGGAATAATTACTTACACTAAATCAGGTCATGATCGAACTTTCTTGCTGTTTTGAACTTGTTGCATGTTCACAAGTGCTGTTAATCATAAAAAATTAATCAAGTAATCAACTCACATGTTGAGTTTTTATGAACAAATTTAAATTGAGAAAAGATCAATAGAATATGCATGCATCGCACTTCTTTTTTTGAGATGGCTTATCATTGCACTTAGATATAAACTTGGAAGAAGTTGTGTATGACTAAAACCATGTCCTTAAGCTTCTGATTGTCGAATGACATAGGCTTGGCTTGGTTGGTTAGAATAAGGCAGATGCGCATATAATCTCTTGCAAAGATCATATGATCTAAATTTGTGCCTTGAAAAATAATAAAATGCAGCAACAAGTGTCATGCTTCAGGTATTGAAAGAGTTAAGTTTGTGAGATCATGACTTGCTTAAATTGAAAATTACATTTGATCTCTAGCATGGCTTACACTACTTTATGAATCTCATTGTTGTGATAGTGTAAGTTACTTGATAGTATGACTTGGATGAGCTTTGTTTTATATGTACATGTTATAATGTGCTCATAACAATTAAAATTTCTCTTTTGAACCTTGCTGAATACATTGTCAAAGGGGGAGAGATAATATGGTGAATTATGCAAGGGGGAGAAATATGTATAGGGGGGAAATTTATTTCTATCACATTTGTTTTTCAAAAAGGGGGAAAATTATTCTCAAAACTTTTCATGACAATGTTCGGATCTTAAGTGGTATTGCCAATGCATTCATCAAGGGGGAGATTGTGAGACCTATGTGTGCTGAATACATTGGCTTTAACAAGAAAAGTTTTGAATGCTGCCATAACATCTTTTTAGCAAGGTCCGACTCTAGCTCTGAGCTTTTGCAAGGTCCGACGTAAGGTCCGATATGTTTTGCTAGGTCCGACTTATGTTGGTTATCTCCGGCATGTCTTTGATAGCTCCGGCATGTCTTTGTGAAGCTCCAACATGTTTCTCTAGCTTCGGCTTTTGGGTTGACTAGTTCCGACTAGTTTTGGTCAGCTCCAGCGCTAGGTCCGACTAGCTTTGGTTAGCTGCGGTGCTAGGTCCTACTAGTTTTGATAAACTTTGGCGCTAGGTTGTACTAACTTTGGTAAGCTCCGGCTCAAGCTCCGGTTAGTTTTGGCAAGGTTCGGAGCTTGATTGTAATGTTCCAAATTTTCATGTGAAATGTTTCGAACATGCTTTATACTCTTGGAAAGTTTGCTTAGTATTATTTTACTAAGTTTTTGGTGCGTTTTGGTTGATATGGTTGATATTATTTTACTATGTTTTAGCAACATGCTTATGTGAGGTGCTCACGTAAGGTGTTGTGTTCGAAACTGACTTGAGTCAAGTCGCGGACTTGGGCTCGTAAGGATTGGTTGTTTATTCATGTGCAGGTGTTGCTTGAGTTCAAGACATGGCTGGTGAAGAGATCCTTTGGACTAGTCTCAGGGAGGAGATGAGGTTCCAACAACCAAATTCAGGAGGAATTGTGGTTGAGCGGGTCAGGAGGTCGCGCAGGATGATTGAATCAAGGGCAGTGCATATGAAGGTTAATGGACTTCGAAGGAAGGTGTTTGCACGTATGCATGTGGTGAATGACGTGGCAAAATGTTTATGTCGATACCCTGGGTACCATATACTCCTTGGGATTGCAAAGATCTCAAGGGAAAGTCATCTACTTGATTTGAAGACCTTCGGAGGCCCACATGTCAGACATAACCGGACCCGCTTCTCCAACATGGTTAGTCCCAGGGTCGCCACGTGTACTATCAAACCGGAGCTACCGCCCACAAGGGGGAAGCTCCGGGCTATGTACCGAAATGGCACCCCCGGATCTAACCCCAGACCGAGGGAAGCTCCAGAACTGACACGTGTCGGGTAACACCGGACCTATCTGTTCCCCACAGTGTGCTCCAGTGCTGCCACGTGTCCAACCGTCGGATCTTCAGCCTCTAACCTCTGGAAGACTCCACAACGGCTCCAGATCTTCAAAGGGGAATCAAGGACTTCAAGACCCGATCAAGTGTCATTAATACTATATTAATGACACACGATCGGACGACCTTAATTACCAGTAACGGTGCTGTCAAAGCCCATAACTCGGTCATTAAGGGCAATTAAACGTGTTGAATGTGTATCAATATCAGTAACCGCCGGGGCCACATGTCGGGCCAGGCTAACTTGTAAAGGCCTGCCCTTGTACTATAAAAGGACAGGCCGACGATACATAGGACACACTCTCCGGAGACACGCTGACTTTACACTCTCAACTGACAATGAGCTCATACATCCAATACAACACCAACACACCCCGTGGAGTAGGGTATTACGCTCAGGCGGCCCGAACCACGTAAATCTTCGTGTCCCTTGTGTCACTCGACATCTCACCTTCTGGAATCTCCGCGCGCCCATACCGAACCTCAAACTCCTCTAACACTTTAGTAGTGTTGGGAGATCTGCTGGATCAAAACCACCGACAGTTGGCGTGCCAGGTAGGGGCCCGGAGATTTCAAGAATGGTGAACTCAGCCGCTGGATCATCCAATGGTCATCCCGCTGTTCAAGCTGTTGGGGGTAATCCCTCCAATATGCAGCCACTAGCAGGAACCACGGTTCCAGCAGGAGTCACACTTCCACCACCGCCGCCTCCACCAGCAAATCAAGCTGGACAACGCGATGGTGCACCGGCGTCAATCACTACATCGGCGAATCTTGACAACCCGGAACACGTGCTTCATGCAGCACGTGCTATTCTTCAGCGCCCACCACCTCCGGCCGCATCCCGGGATGCAATGGAGCAGTGGAGGGCCGATGTGGAACACTTGGTTGCAGCAGCAACCGACCGCATCAGCAACCAGGGTCCTCCTCCTTCAGGACGGGCCCCGTCGCAGCGACGGACCTTGTCTGGCAGACTTTGTCCGCACGTTTCCAACAACAGGAGACGTGATGCGTCACAGCAGGTGACATCTTTACCCTCCGGGGCACGACGCACTCACATGGTATCAAGGCTTTCAACTCATGACCTCCGGGCGGAGCTTGATCGCCGATATCGCCAACAAGACGGCCGAGTCCATATTGAGCGTGCTCGTGAAAGACGAGAATCTCAAGACATTCCTGCTCCTGAAGGAGTAGGAGGAGGTTGTTCAGCCCTGGCCATGCATTTGCGTGTGGTTAGGTGGCCACAGAAGTTCCGGCCTCACCTGCCGGAGAAGTTCGACGGGACCGTTAATCCTGTCGAATTTCTTCAGATTTACTCCGCTGCTATCTTGGCAGCTGGAGGAAATGAGGCCGTAATGGCCAATTATTTCCCAATGGCTTTAATTGGGACCGCCAGGTCCTGGTTTATGAGCCTTCCACCCAACTCCATCAGCAGTTGGGAGGAGTTGTGCCGGCAGTTCACCGCCAACTTTGGGAGTTCTTACACCCGACCAGGCACTGAACTGGACCTTTTTGCAGTTTTGCAAAAAGGAGGAGAATCCCTGCGATCATTCATCCAGAGATTCGCTCAGGTACGAAACACTATCCCTTCTATCTCTAGCGCCTCTGTCATCGTGGCATTTAGACAGGGAGTGCGGGATAAGAAGATGCTGGAGAAATTGGCGATCAAGGAGATTACCAGTGTCACAGAACTCTTCAGCTTGGCTGACAAATGTGCCAGAGCTGCGGAGGGCCATGAAATGCACTCGAAACCAACTCCGGAGGATCACAAGAAATCCTCCAAAGGAGAAGCCGCTACCTCCAGGAGTGGCAAGAAGAAGAAAAAGACCAACGGCAAGAAGAAGCCGTCGGCCGGTGCATCTAATGCTGCAGCTGCTGCAGCTCCGGGTGGCTGGGGGCCACGCCCCGAGAAGCGACCTCGACCGTCTTTTGAAGACGGTGGCAAACCCAAGGTGTGGTGTCCAATTCACAAAACGGACAGCCACAGTTTGGAAGACTGCCGGGAGGTCCAAAACCTTGTCGAGCGCTACAACAAGCGCCGGGAAGAAGCTCCTTTCCGACAGAGGGAAGGAAAACAAAAAGTTGACGAAGCTCCGGCTGAAGAGGAGTTAGGTTTTCAGGATCCCAAAAAGGTCCTGAAGGCCGTCTACACCTCCGTCGACGACGATTCCGACGTCTCCGACAACGAGGGTCGGAAGACCATGAACACTATTTTTGGTGGATCATGGGACATCACCTCCCGCCGCGTCATCAAGACTATGCGTCGGGACATGGCTGCTGTAGCTCCTACAGCCAGGGCGGAGCCTCATCGGAAGTGGATGGACACAGCCATCACTTTTGATGCTTTGGACTGCCCTCAAAGCATGGTTGGAGCAGGACAGCTACCTTTGATGGTATCTCCTACCATCAATAACATCCAGCTCCACCATGTCATGGTAGACGGAGGTTCGGGGCTCAACCTCATAAGCTTCGAAACTTTTACCAAGCTTCAGCTCCGACCTTCGGATCTCCACCCCTCCCGACCATTCTCCGGAGTAGGTCCGGGAGCCATTACCCCACTCGGAGCTATTACCCTCCCAGTTACCTTCGGGACCCGGGAGAAGTATCGCACCGAGAAGTTGGTCTTTGACGTTGCTCAGATCAACTTACCCTTCAATGCCATCTTGTGTAGGCCTGCCTTGTACAAATTCATGGCAGCTGCTCATTATGGTTACCTAGTGTTAAAGATGCCAACACCAGTAGGCGTTCTCCAGATCCGCGGAGATCGTACTGCCGGAGTAACTGCTCTGGAAGAACTCCATGCACTTACTACGGCGCAAGAGGAGGACTCCAGGCAGGAGCAAGCTCGAAAACCTCCGAGCATTCGTTAGCGAGGCTCGACTTCTGCACCTCGTGTGCAGCCAAGCGGCGACACCGATATTCCCGTCAAAGTCGTCCAAATCGGTTCCGATGCCACTCAGACCACCCGTATATCGGGGGGATTGAACGACAAATAGTAACTCGCGCTCATCGCTTTCCTCCGGGCTAATGTCGACGTGTTTTCCTGGCAACCGTCACAAATGCCTGGGATCCCCAGGGAAGTGATTGAGCACAATCTGAAGATCTACCCTGATGCCCGGCCTGTTCATCAGAAGCCTCGGAAGCAATTCGTAGAACGAAAGAACTTCATTCGACAAGAAGTGAAGAAGTTGTTCGAAGCTGGATTCATCCGAGAAGTCTTCCATCCAAAATGGCTGGCAAACCCAATCATTGTGCCCAAGGCCGGCGGGAAGCTTCGGATGTGTATCGACTACACAACACTAAATAAGGCATGTCCAAAAGATCCATTCCCATTACCTAGAATAGATCAGATAGTGGATTCCACCTTCGGGTGTGAATTACTGTGTTTCCTAGACGCATATTCTGGGTATCATCAAATCAGAATGTCTAGGGAAGATGAAGAGCATACCTCTTTTATCACAGTAGATGGATTGTACTGTTATACAGCCATGCCATTTGGTCTCAAGAATGCAGCTTCAACCTTTGTACGAGCTATGTACAAAACCTTTGAAGAACTCATTAGAGACATAGTGGAAGTGTACGTCGACGACATCGTGGTCAAGGTCAAGAACAAGGAGTCACTCCTTGACACCTTGCATGCTGTCTTCGACAAGCTGCAGGTCACTCGCACAAAGCTAAATCCAGACAAGTGTGTCTTTGAGGTTAGCTCCGGAAAACTTCTTGGTTTCCTGGTAAGTCACCAGAGCATAGAAGCTAATCCAGCGAAGATCAAAGCCATTGAAGACATGCGGCCACTAGCCCGCATCAAAGATGTCCAAAAGCTAACTGGATGTCTAGCAGCCCTCAGCCGGTTCATTTCAAGACAGGCGGAACGGGCACTCCCCTTCTTTAAGTTATTAAGGAAGTCCGAACCATTCCAATGGTCTGAAGAAGCAGAAATGGTGTTCCAGGAGCTAAAACAGCTCCTCACCACCCTACCGATTCTGGTAGCTCCGAACCCTAGTGAGCCTTTGCTGCTTTACATTTCAGCCACTTACGAAGTCGTCAGTATGGTCCTGGTTGCGGAGAGACCAGAACCATCCCATACTCAGGATTCCAGACCCCTTCAGGAGGGTCTGGAGGTTCCTGAAAGCGAGTCTGGGTCCCAGCTCCCAGACTTGAATCCACAAGAAGTTACTTCAGAAGACCCAGACCCCTATGGGAGGGTCCAGGTCGCTTCTGAAGAAGCTTCGGGTTCCTCCAGCAAGGACCCGGGAGTCCCCGAAGAAAATCTGGACCCCTCCGGGAGGGTCCGGACCATCCAGCGCCCAGTGTACTTCATTAGTGAAGTACTTCATGACGCCAAGACTCGATACCTAGAGGTGCATAAGCTGCTCGATGCAGTTCTTATTGCCTCCAGGAAGCTTCGCCATTATTTCCAAGCTCACAAGATCTCAGTGGTGACTTCTTACCCACTTCGAGCAATATTGCATAATCCCAACTCAACTGGGAATATTGCAAAGTGGGCAGCGGAATTGGCCGAATTCGATCTCGAATTCGTTTCAAGGCAAGTAATCAAGAGTCAAGCATTGGCATACTTCATGGCGGAATGGACTCCCTCTCCATCAAACCCTGGGGGCCCCAGCGAGCAGAAGCCAGAACACAAGGCTCCGGTCTTCACCGAGCCTCACTGGACCCTCTACTTCGACGGCTCCATGCAAAAGCAGGGGGCCGGAGCTGGAATCCTTCTCCTCGCACCAACCGGAGAGAAGGTAAAATACATGGTACACCTTGACTTCAAGGCGACCAACAACATGGCGGAATATGAAGCATTCATTTACGGACTAAGGGTGGCACTGTCATACGGTGTCAAGCAACTGCTGGTCAAGGGAGATTCACAGCTCATCATTAAGCAAGTGAAGGGTGAATGCTCCTGCAACAATCTCCAGCTAGCTGCTTACCTCCTTGAAGTCGAGAGGCTTCAGAAGGATTTCGAAGTCCTAGATCTCCACCATGTCCAGCGTGCCCACAACGCTGAAGCCGACGAACTCTCGATGAAAGCATCAACCGGAGCTCCGGCTTCTGACGGAACTTTTGTCCGGAGGTTGTCAAAACCCACAGCTCAGCCTGCCGAAATGAGCGAAGGGGGCGAGATCAGCATCCCGAAGCTAACGGTCCCGATGACCCTGTTACCATGGCAGCCATCAAGGTTCATAGGTGCTGCCGGAAGCTCTGAGCAACCCAGCACGCAAGACTCAAATTCTCAAGTTAGTTCCAATGCATGGATCTCGGAGATCCGGAACTACTTGAAAGACAACATCCTTCCTGATGATGATGTATCCGCTGACCGGGTAGTCAGATTGGCTAAAAGATACACGTTGGTAGAAGGGGATCTCTACCGGCGCGGTGCCAATGGCATCCTAATCCGGTGCATCACAAGGGAAGAAGGCTGCGAGCTCCTCGCAGAAATCCATGGAGGCGAGTGTGGGAACCACACGTCTTCCCGCACGCTGGTTGGTAAAGCCTTTCGGCATGGCTTCTACTGGCCTACAGCACTCCAGGATGCAACTGAGCTGGTGAAGAAATGCGAAGCATGTCAATTTCATGCAAAGCAAATTCACACACCGGCTCAGCCCCTACAAATGATACCTCCTACATGGCCCTTCGCTGTGTGGGGGATGGACATCTTGGGACCTTTCCCAAGAGCCGTCGGAGGTTACAAGTTCCTGTACGTTGCCATTGACAAGTTCGCCAAGTGGCCGGAAGCAACTCCAGTTGTGACAATCAACAAGCAATCTGCTATCAACTTTTTGCAGTCCATTGTATGCAGATTTGGAGTCCCAAACAAAATCATCACTGATAATGGGACCCAATTCACAAGCTCTGCATTTCAAGGATATTGCGAAGACCTCGGCATTCAAGTTTGCTACGCCTCCGTAGCTCACCCAGCAAGCAATGGCCAAGCCGAGAGAGCAAATTCTGAAATCCTTAAAGGACTCAAAACGCGCACCTATGAGCGCTTGAAAAAACATGGAGCCAACTGGATTGAAGAGCTTCCGCCCACTTTATGGGCCAACAGGACAACTCCAAACCGGTCAACTTGAGAGACACCCTTCTTCCTGGTGTATGGAGCTGAAGCAATCCTTCCTCCGGAAATCACCTTGGGGTCACTCCGGGTCCGAACCTTCGATGAAGCCACGCAGGACCAGCTCCGGCGTGAAGACCTAGACCTCATTGAGGAGGGAAGGTGCCAAGCAGCTGTTCGGAATGCCCGATATCGCCAAGCCTTTCGGCGCTATCATCAGCGGCATGTACACAACCGACAGCTCGAGGAAGGCGATCTGGTGCTACGGAGAATACAATCCAGAGAAGGGTTAAACAAACTCTCCCCCAGCTGGGAGGGACCCTTCCGAGTGATTAAAGTATCCCGTCTCAGAAGCGTTCGCTTGGCTACCGAGGATGGGACACCTCTCCCAAATCCTTGGAACATTGAGCACCTTCGTAAGTTCTACACCTAATATCACGGAGGTGAGTCTGTAGTAACTTAAGGTGTATGTTATAGAGTCATTGTACAGAGTCAGGTAGTTCCTCTGGGAGAAGAGCCGGACCTTTCCCGGAAGGTCCGCAAAGTTCATGCAACACTTGTCGCAGTCTCAGGACTAAAAGTGTGGCTAGCTACCTTGGGTCAAATGAGAAATTAAACACGCTTAGCCTGGTTCCGTACCCTAAGATGGTACTTGTTTCCCCTGTACCCCGGACCTATAATGAAAGACATCTTCATGTGAAACAGACTCCACGTGCATTTATTTTGTACAGGCTCAACATTTTTTATTTTTATTTTTCTTGTATAATAAAGACGTGCAATTCTTAAGAAATTTTAGTTCGACTTGTTCATATACGATTCGAGCTGTTTTGTCGATTCTTCTAGATTCAAATATTGTTTATGGCCCACTCGCCTAAATGCCGCCAAGGCAACCTAGGGCCAGAGTGTGCTATCGACTTAGACTGGTCAAGCACCCTAAGTACGCCACTCTACCTACACCCCGGCAAGCCGAAGTAAGGCGGGTCCAAGTACAATTGGATCTGGAAGAAAAGACAACGCATTCGGTTGTATTCAGAATCACGTTTGACCTAAAACTCTCTGGGAATCATAAGCCGCGACGAAGTTATGGGCAAGGAATGAATTTTACTATTTTTCTTGGCTTCAGTGTGCAGGAAAAATAAAAAATCCACGATAATGGAGAAAAGCCGAAGCTAACTAAGCTCCGACTCCCCCTAGGTGGCTTGTAATCGATGTTAAACATTGAAAACGAGCATCACCGGAGCAATCAAGCTCCGGTAAAGCTAGGGGGGCCAACCGTCAACGCAAAATAAATGATGGTGAGAAGACCCCGCAAGCGGAGTCTGCTACCAACAAACTACACGTTGGTAAAGGTCACTGTCGGAACTACTAAGCTCCGACACCCCGGAGGACTAACTATCGATGCTATATGCGTTGATAGGGACTATTGCCAGAGCTACTAAGCTCCAACGATAGACAATGCCGGAGCTTCTAAGCTCCGGCAACCTCAGGGGGCCTTCACTATCGAAGACATCGGACCTACACTCTACAAGTTCGAAGCAAATGAGTCTTCAACAAAACACAATATCCTCTTGGTACATGTTCACAATCAAATTGTGTACATCTACCAGGGGGCCAAGTGAAGACAAAAGTGTTGAAGACAAAAAGTGAAATTCAAAAAAATTTGGGGATTTCATTCATCTGGAGACAAGGGATTACAAAATTGAGGAAGAAAAAGAGAGAATACAAGTGGGAGCTACGGAGATGGTCCTAGACCCTATGGAAGAACTGGGCGACTTTCTGAGCAACCTCTGACACATTGGCTCGGGCGGCTTCACCTTCTCCTTCGACGGGACCTTCAAGCACCGGGTCCAAAGGGAATTGGGGATTCCGGCTGGTGTAGCACGTCAGCACATACTCTGCAAAGTTCTTCGCCAGGGATTGCCCCTCAGCCTCCAACTAGTCCGCGATGACGTCGCCCACCTTGGAGAGTTTGTTACCCACCGAGCTCAGCGCTTGCAATGCCAGGTCTGGCTCCGGCTCCGGATCATCCGAACGCACGAGACTGAAGCCCATCGGTGTCAGCGCGTCGTTGGCCTTGCCCAGGAACTCCCAAACCTGTAGGGAGTCCGCAGCCCTCAAGCCCTTCAGTTCTTCCAAGGATCTTTTGGCCGCCACCAGTTCAGAATTCTCGCGAGCGAGGCGCTCAACTTCTTTGGCGTTTTGCTGAATCTTTTCAGCAACTCGCTTCTCGAGTTTTCCGAGCTCCTCCTCCCGGAGGTAGATCTTGTTCGGTCAACCAGGTCCTTCTCCCTGCCCCTTACTTTCTTCTCCCTGGCAGCGATGGCACACTCTTTCTCGTAGAGTTCCTGTCCTCGCACCCAGGCCTTCTCCTCCTCCTCAGCGCAGCGCTCTTCCAATTTCTTGGCGCGCTCTTCGAGGCCCTTGTCAGCCAGAGCCACCTTTTCGGTGAGCTCCTCCTCCCTCCTCAAGACGTCATCCCGCAGCTCTAGGAGTTTCTGCTCTTCATCTTCGAGCCTTTTCTCCCTCTCCTCAAGTGCCTCCCGGCGCTTGATGAGAGTAGTGTTAATGGCCTCAAGTCTTTCTTGGCGTTCATCAGCCGCACTATTAGCTGCTTTGGTCTGCTCATAAATGGCCCGGGATTGAGCGTCGAGGGCGCGAGTCAAGCTCTCCCTGTCATCCAATAACTTGCCCCAGTACTCCAGGCGGACCTTCTACTGCATGATCCATTCCTTGTCATCTGCCAGCCTTGACTGCGCCAGCTTGGTCTCGAGGTAGAGCCGATTACGCCACCTCCTAAGGGTTTGGCGCTCCTCTTCAAGAGCCTTGCTGTCGTGGAAGAATGCCAGCTGAACTTGACGCATACTGGAGCAGGCATTGTCAATAGACAATGACAATGGGATAGGATCCGGACCTGCTGGGGTCTCCTCCGCTGGTTCCAGTGGGTTTTCAGTTACAAAAATTGGGTCCCACTCCACAAGAGTGGTCCCCTGAGCCTCCACGGCACCAGGGCCGTCCTCCAGGATGGCCTCAGTCGCCATCAAGGAGGGTCCCGCTAATGAATTTCCATCCTCCGGAAGTGGTTCCGAAGGACCAGCCGCCAGATCTTCGTTCGTCCCCTCGGGCAGGGGGCCAGCGACTTCATTAGAGCTCTCCGGCTCAGCCACGGGTACCTCCGGCGTCATCACTCCCGGAGCAGGAACTGCTTCTGGCTCCGGCCTGGGCACCTCCTCTACTGGGGGCTCGAGCGCTGACGCCTTCGCAACGACCGGCTCAGGCGCCGGAAGATCTTCAACAACAGCCGGCCCTGTGGCCGGAGCTTCAACAGTAACCGGCTCGGGAGCCGGAAGGTCTTCAACATCAACCGGCCCTGCAGCCGGAGCTCCAGCAACGACTGGCTCTGCGGCCAGTGCTTCAGAGGTACCCGGCCCAACCGCCGGGACTTCCTCAACATCCCCCGCGCACGTCGGGACTTCAATTACCTCCGGCTCAACCACTGGGGCTTTGACAATTTCCGACTCTGGGGCCAGAATTATTGCTTCCTCCGGCTCAACAGCTGAAGCTTCCATCATCTCAGCACCCAAACCTAGAGCTTCAACCTCCAGGGCAGGTGCCGCTGGCGCATCTTCTCTCCCATGGTCCGGCGCTACCACGGGAGTCTCGGGGGATGAGTTGAGGTCCATGACCACGACAGCTGGCGCCGGAGCTGCCGCAGCTTCAGCCACCACTTGGGGCGGCACTGGGACAGGAGCAGAGGCTTCCGCCCTCACAACTTCAGCTGCTGTGGCTGAGGGTGGAGCCTCACTCCTCTTCTTGGGAACGCTGCAGATGAAGGATGAAGAAATTTAAAAAACAGTTACTACAAAAAAACAAGTGTCTGAGGTAATGATTAAAAATTACCTCGGGAGGCTTCCGCACCAGCTTGCGCGGAACCTCTTTCCTGGGCGTTCTGGGCTGACCATAGCCGCCGCCGGCGTGGAAGCTCCGGAAGGCTCCCCGAAACTCGTTGCAGTCACAGACACTTCCTTAGTCGAGGCCCTCCTCGACCGAGAAGGACCTCCGGACCTAGAGGCCTCAACTGGCCCTGGTGATGGAGTCGCATGCCCAGAGCTAGCACCTCGGGAAGACGCCGCTGCGAGTACAGTCGCCGCAGTTGTAGAAGACCTCCCCCTCTGGGGAGAAGGAGCTGATGCAGAGGTTGCAGGCCTGACGGACCTTCCATCGGCATGCTGCAGTTTCCTCTTCCGGCTCAAGGGTTCGTCCGCTGGTTCCTTGCCCTTGCCGACGAATTCGATCCTTGGCTTTGGGGCAGGGTCTGAACCACCTTCGAAAGCCCTAGGGATCACCACCCTGGAGGTGGATCTTCTCTCGACGACACCAAGGTCATCAAGCACAGGCATCGTCCGTCGGAGCTCCCTGCTGAACTCTACTTCCATGTTCAGAGGGAGAAAGGCTGATGGCGGGGTCAAGTCATCTCCCGCAACATCGATGCCGTGCTGGAACTTTTTTTGAGATGTAACTCCAAGGTTGCTCCCACCATGTTGGACTTCAGTCCGGTCTCGACCCGGTCGTCCTCCATCACGCTGTTGAGGGCCCAAGCGAGTTTTTCTCTCCTCTTCAGCGGTGCCCACCTGTTGACCAGGAAGTTGCAAAATACCACCTGAGGAGTTAATCCTCCCTCCACGCACTAGCGGATCCTGGTCAGAGCATGGTTGAAGGCATCCGACAGCACCGGAGCTTCACTCCAGACTGCAGTGTCGATGTTGGGGAGGCTTTCGGGTAGCTGCAGCTTCTCGTGCTCCTCCACTCGGATGACTATCCAGTCCTTCTTCCAATCATCCCACTTGCCAGAGGGAAACGACCGGAGGTACTTGAATGGGCACTTCTTGCGCTTCACGAAGTAATAGAAGCCAAGGTACTCATTACTCCTATCGGTGGTATGGACGGTGAAGAAGGTCCGGAAAAGTTCAATGCAGGGGGGATGCCCACCCACATTTCACAGAAGTGGACGAATTTAGACACAAGAAGAATGGAGTGGGGGCCAAGGTGGTATAGCTGCAGACCATAAAAGTCTAGCAGCATCAAGAAAAAGGAGGAAAAAGGTGGGATCAACCCCACCATGGCGTACGAAGAGAAGTACACCATATCGCCGGCGTGCTCCTTCTCGAATGGGAGCTCTCTTCCGGCGCATACCAAACGGTTAAAGAAGTCCGGGGACCATCCCATGAGGGCCTGGACCTTCTTCAAGTCACCTTCGGTCTTCAAACGACTCTCGCGGAGACCCAACTCCATCGCAGCACAGCAAGGCAAGAGAGGAAAAGCGAGCACGAGTTGGGAGTTTGAGCGCAAGATCAGATGAGAGGCGTAAAGAACTCCAGACGGTGCGCGCTTTCCTCCTTAAGTAAGCCCTCGCAACGCTTGGATGGAAACTGCAAGGAAGTCGAAGATACTACTCAAAAATTCCACCCAGCCGATGACAAGAGGGCCCGGGACCACCCCGACGATCAAGTCGAGATTCTTACCCAGGCGAACGGTTGTCATCATGAGGCGGGAAGCCCGAAGGCGGCGGCCTGACAAGGCACGCGGAACCGATACGATTTTTGTATTGGGAACCAGCGACCTTCAATTGCGTGAGATCCTCACGCCAAAGATCTCATTTGCCGCACACGGGATATGCCACGCGGCGAGGATTTAACTCCAAACTATCGCCAACGGCACATCCGAAGATCTTTGAAGACTCAGTTCAAAAGTCGAAGGATGGACCCACCTCTAGCGGAATGACTTCACCCAAGGGGTCTTCCCCAGAGGTGGGCCTGGGGGGCCACTGTCAGTACCCTGGGTACCATATACTCCTTGGGATTGCAAAGATCTCAAGGGAAAGTCATCTACTTGATTTGAGGACCTTCGGAGGCCCACATGTCAGACATAATCGGACCCGCTTCTCCAACATGGTTAGTCCCAGGGTCGCCACGTGTACTATCAAACCGGAGCTACCGCCCACAAGGGGGAAGCTCTGGGCTATGTACCGAAATGGCACCCCCGGACCTAACCCCAGACCCATGGAAGCTCCGGAACTGACACGTGTTGGGTAACACCGGACCTATCTGTTCCCCACAGTGTGCTCCGGCGCTGCCATGTGTCCAACTGTCGGATCTTCAGCCTCTAACCTCCGGAAGACTCCACAACGGCTCTGGATCTTCAAAGGGGAATCAAGGACTTCAAGACCCGATCAAGTGTCATTAATACTATATTAATGACACACGATCGGACGACCTTAATTACCAGTAACGATGCTGTCAAAGCCATAACTCGGTCATTAAGGGCAATTAAACGTGTTGAATGTGTATCAATATCAGTAACCGCCGGGGCCAAGCTAACTTGTAACGGCCTGCCCTTGTACTATAAAAGGACAGGCCGACGATACATAGGACACACTCTCCGGAGACACGTTGACTTTACACTCTCAACTGACATTGAGCTCATACATCCAATACAACACCAACACACCCCGTGGAGTAGGGTATTACGCTCAGGCGGCCCGAACCACGTAAATCTTCGTGTCCCTTGTGTCAGTCGACATCTCACCTTCTGGAATCTCCGCGCGCCCATACCGAACCTCAAACTCCTCTAACACTTTAGTAGTGTCGGGAGATCTGCCGGATCAAAACCACCGACAGGTTCCAAAGATGGTTTATGGATGGGAAGATCTGGTTGGAAGGATCGGATCATATCGGTTGATGACTTTGGCTTCGGCGGAGTCGGTTATGGCTCGGTGTGGAATTTACCGAGTTGGTTATGATAGGATTTCATGTGGGTCACGAATTTGAATTTTTATAGGAATGTGGGATACGTTCCTAAGGTGTTTGGAAGCCTTAAGATTGCTTCTATCTGTGTATAGAAGAGTCCTAAGCAGTTATGGAAAGTTTCGATTCGTGATCGGAGTAGGATTGGAGTTCTAGTTGAGATTGGGTTGGCCTAAGGGCTGGTTTTATAAGCAAGGGAGGCCAGAGCTCGTGGTGCACGACTTTGGGGCTGTTCCTCTTGTGTTCTATTGAATAAAATTCATAGTTTGAAGGAAATTTTGTGCCTTGTTCGTCCGACTTGTTCCAGACAAGTTTTACTCGTCGAGTTTCTGGACAGCACTACCTTTCGTCGGTGGTTTTATCATAACTCGAGTTTTACAGACCCAATTGACGTGATTCTTTTTGGGTTGTCTTCACAACTTGATTATCTATCATCTTTGAAAATTTCACGGTCATTGGATTTGTGGTTTCTGATCTACACGAGTTTCTTTGCAGCGTTCCAGGACTGTTTTTCTCGGGTAGGACAGATTGACCTTTGTTCGATCGTTCGATCATAACTTGAGTTTCTCTCGACAGATTTGAGTGATTCTTCTTGTGTTTTCTTCGTTACTTGATTCTCTCTGATATATATCACTTTTGTCACGGTAAAAAACTTTTAGATTAGTCTCACACATGATTTCTTTAATAGATCGTTTTTCTGCTGAAGGGGTTGGGATTTAATTGTTTCCGCTGCTTAAGATTTTTTTAAATCTACCATTCACCCCCCCCCCCCCCCTCTGGTAGCTTTTCACGTGCTCTTCGATCCTAAACTTTGAATTTTATCTGGGTCAATTGAAGTGGTGGGCGCTTCTGCCAACGTAGCTACGCGTTCGCTCCTGGTTAAGGGACTATGGCAATGAGATCTTTTCTTGTTGTAGTATCTCTGTCCTCTGTGGTGCCTTTAATCGTGACGGTTCTCAATGTGGCTATAGCACTTACGTTTGCGCTGCCTTTATGGGAACCGCTTCAGCTGTCTTCTCAAGTGGTTGACCGCTTGCGCCAGCACTTCTGACAGGGGGCCTAGCTGCCAGTCGAAGATGTTTTTGCGACACTTCCCCCGGTCCTGCTAAGGAGCAGCCCGCGGAGGTTCTTTTTTGGAGGGGCGAATTTACTGGATCTACGAGCACGATATACACGAGGATTTTTACGTGGTTTGGGCTGCCAAGAGGCATAATACCCTACATCCACGGGGGGGGGGTGTTGTATTGCATGTACTCAGCCCATGGTGACCGTGAGATGTGTATGAATAGGATGAGAGAGTCTCCCCCTTCTGTCGTGGCTGCATGGTCCTTTTATAGGTGAAGTCCGGCAACTTACATTATGTCTCGGGCCCGACAGGTGGCCCCGGGTTAATTAGCCTTGAAAGCGCATTAACGTGTCTTGATGACACATTAATGGGTCTTGATGGTGCATTAACGTGTCCTAATAAAACGTTAATGGGTCTTCATAGTGCACTAAGGTGTCTTGATGACACATTAATGCTCTGTTGATGGTGTGTCAATACGGTCTTGAGTGTACACGTCACCTTCTGGAGTTGTGGGACGCGCAGCGGCGGCATCGGGCCTCTCCTCACCGGAGAAGCTAGGTTTGGAGGCAGCACTAGACCTCTCCTCAGCGAGAAGGATAGGTCTAGAGTCCTTGAGGCATGTGACAGCACCGGACCTCTCCTTGGCGGGGAGGCTAGGTCCAGTTTTGTTGGGACACGTGGCAGCACCGAACCTCTCCTCAGCGGGGAGGCTAGGTCTGGTTTCGTCAGGACACATGGCAGCACTGGACCTCTCCTCAGCGGGGAGGCTAGGTCCGGAGCTACAAGTTGTCGCAGCTGTCTTATCTTCCTTGTATGTGGGGGTACCTGGTTTGCAAGGTATCGACAGTGGCCCTCGGGCCCACCTCGGGGGAGGTGACGATCCCGAAGGTGGGGCTACCATCATTAACGTTGAGAACGTCAACAGCGGGCGCCCCTGAGAGGTGTCGGTTTCGCAGCTTAAGTTCTGACGGCAGCTCCCGAAGGGTGAAGTCCTGCACAAGAGTGACAGCAAAAAGAGTAATAGTGCTCATTGTTTACAATCTTCCTGCCCTCAGTTTTGTTGTGGGCAGACAGAAAGATGTAACAGAGCGCGAAAGGGAATACTATGCATAATAATTAAGCATAATTATATGAACATGGTGACAGTATTCGGATTCGGTCATTGCTTTGTCCAGGAGCATGTGCCTTTCGGTCCCCGGTACTGAATCACAGTGCTGCGGAGGAAGAGTGCGCTGGCTTAGGGTCACAGGGCACTTGCTGAGAGTGCAAGACCAGGCTAAGCAGGCTGCACACTCTTGATCTCCCGCTGACATTAGTCTTTCGGGGGACGTCCGGCCCCCAGTACTCAGCCGCAGCGTTGGAAAGGTAGAGTGTGCATACTTAGGGTGCAGGACCAGTCTAAGCAGGTAGCACACACGAGACCCCCAGTATTGAGCCGCGAGAAAGGTAGAGTGCGTATACTTAGGGTGTAGGACCAGGCTAAGCAGACAGCGCACTTCGGACCTTTATTGGCATTAACCTTCCGTGGGAGTGACCATTTAGCGACATGGGACTCCGAATAAGAAAATAACCAAGAACACCGGATACATCACAGTTACCTGGTGGCGTCATTGTTTCCGTGGTCGCAGGTAGTCGCCGTATGGTGGTGAAAGTAGCCATGAGGCAAAGTGTACAGGCTTAGGGTCACGGGGCACTTGCTGAGAGTGAACGACCAGGCTAAGCAGGCTGCATGCTATGGACCTCCCACTGGCAGCGGTGGTGTAGCCACTAGAACACGGAGCGTGTGTCCGTCGGGTCAGCCCGCTATGGAGTAGGAAGTGGCGCTGTCTTCCTTGCTCCCTTCATGGCACGAGGGTCGAGAAGAGCCGGCGATGGACAGAAGATTCACCATCGAGGTGAGGCTCGTCGATCCAAAAAAGTGCCCCCTACCTGGCGCGCCAAAATGTCGAAGATGTTTTTGCGACACTTCCATCGGTCCTGCTAAGTAGAAGCCCGCGGAGGTTCTTTTCTGGAGGGGCAAATTTCCTGGATCTACGAGCATGATGAACCACGGGGATTTTTATGTGGTTCGGGCTGCCGAGAGGCATAATACAATACATCCACCGGGGGTTGTGTTGTATTGCATGTACTCAGCCCATGGTGAGCGTGAGATGTGTATGAATAGGATGAGAGAGTCTCCCCCTTTTGTCGTGGCTGCCTGGCCCTTTTATTGGTGAAGGCCGGCAGCTTACATTATGTCTTGGGTCCAATAGGTGGCCCCGGGTTAATTATCATGAAAGCGCATTAACGTGTCTTGATGACACATTAATGGGTCTTGATGGTGCATTAGCGTGTCCTAATGACACGTTAATGGGTCTTAATGGGTCTTCATAGTGCACTAAGGTGTCTTGATGACACAATAATGCTTTGTTGATGGCGTGTCAATACGGTCTTGAGTGTACACGTCACCTTCTGGAGCTGTGGGACGCGCGGCGGTGGCATCGGGCCTCTCCTCAGCGGAGAAGCTAGATACGGAGGCAGCACAGGACCTCTCCTCAGCGGGAAGGATAGATCCAGAGTCCTTGAAGCGCGTGGCAGCACCAAACCTCTCCTCGGCGGGGAGGCTAGGTTCAGTTTCGTCGGGACACATGGCAGCACTGGACCTCTCCTCAGCGGGGAGGCTAGGTCCAGTTTCGTCAGGACACTTGGTAGCACCGGACCTCTCCTCGGCGGGGAGGCTAGGTCCGGAGCTACAGGTTGTCGCAGCTGTCTTGTCTTTCTTGTATGTGGGGTTACTCGGTCTGCAGGGTATCGACATCCCCATTAACATGGATGTTGCGGGTTGAATGGTGTGCGCCGAGCCTTGGAGATCTGCACGACATGCTGAGGCATTGTGGGGTGACCAAAAGGGAAACCTTTGCCAGAGGGGGGTGGTTCCATCCTTATTCACGCCATGTCGTCTGAGCTATTGCCTTCTTCCTTGAGTGTCCGAACCTTCACCGCTCAGCAAAAGCTCTCATTTTTTCATGCTTTGATGGCGTGCCCGCTGCCTCCTTCTTGTTTCCAGACAGTCGAGGATCTGGTGCCAATGAGGCCACTGCTTGGTTGGGTGGTGGCGGAGCGAGGATGGATGATCCACTGCGGATCTCCCACCCATAAAGACCTGCGCGAAGACAAGGCTATTTTCTTCATTCCCTATGTGTCTGTGGGGCCTGGGCTCTCATTGTTGAGGTTCTTCCTCGCATTGCTGGAGGAATACGGATTGCAGCTTCACCATCGGTCGCTGAACTCCATCGTCGTGGTTGTTGTGTTCGTCTACTTTTGTGAGGAATTTGTGGGCACCCCACCAACAGTGGAGTTGTTTCGGTTCTTCTTTGCGATGAAGACCACCGGAAAGAGCGCCACGAGCCAAGTGGGAGCCTACTACTTTCGGCATCGGGACAAGACCTCCCAGACCTACATCACTTTGCTCAAAGGGGGCCAGTGGAGCAACTGGAGGGAAGACTGGGCAATCGTGTAGATCAAGTCCCACGCCTTGCTGAAGATGCCATCTGAAAGCCTGACCTCCGGTCCCACCACCTGGGAAGCATTCCAAAGGTTGACGAAGGAGTACAAGCTGGTGCTGAAGAGGATCCAATTCCTGGTCGACAAGGGCTTGACCTCCCTGATGGTATGGCAAACTTCTTGGGCCACCGCACCCCCCCTTCAGAGGCGCCTATACAAGGCCTGGGTCTACACCGACATGTACCACTGGTGCCGGCTAGATCTAGATGACCCAACTCCCAAGATGTTGGAGGAGATGTTGAAGGCGGTGACCTGCGACACTGTCGATGATGAGCATGTCTCCATCCCCGATGACTGATAGCCACTCTTCATTACCCCTGGCCTGAGGGATGAAGTGCAAAGCTTGGTGCCAAATGTTATGTTTTCGGTGTTGTTTGACTGCACCCTGGACTAGGACATGTTCGGTGTTGGTCATCGAAGTGCGAAGAGACGACCGGGGTTTCGGCGGTCCTGGAGCCGTGTCGTGCTACGACATGACAAGGGTTGGGTTCTACCCCTCGTCCTTCGGAAAGGGCAGAGGTAGGGCCCTCAGCATCCTCCAACAGGGTGGAGGATAGCCAGCCAACGCTAGTTCTCGTGTTGGGAAAGCATTCCCATACCCTTGCTGCGAGTGCCATCGCCCCCGTGCTAAAGAGGCAAAAGCAGGGGGGCAGTTCTCTAATCTCCCAACTCGAGGGAGACGGAGCGGTCGAAGCCTCCATCATCAACCTGGTCTCTGATTCCAGTGGCAGCACTGGTTCCAAAGGAGGCGCGGAGGAGTCTGTGATGATGGTCGCGTCGACGCGAGCCATCCAAGAGCAGGTGCCAGAGGATGTGGCACCAACCTTGTCATTGGGTCTAGGAGGCCTCAATCCACCTTACGAGCTGGGAGTACATGGTCTCTGGAGTAGCCTGGCCCGCCGGTAAGGTGCAATTTCTTCCTCCGCTATTTTTTCCTTGTTTCTTCGCTCTTACGGAGTTGGTTTTGGCTTTTCAGGGCATTGTCGTCCGACATAGTGCCATTTGTGCTTTCAGAGGTGGGATTGGTAGCTCCTGCACCTCCTAGAACTGGAATGGGGTCTGCTGCGCTGCATCCTACGCTTGAAGGTGCACCGACTTACGGTGATGCCAATGTTCATGCTCCTCCGTCCGTCAGAGCAGATGGGGTTGAGACGGTGCCAGGCGAGGAGGTGGCCACCTTGGCCATCGTGGCTACCCTTGGTGGAGTGGATCCCCCACCGTTCACACTACGCCGACACCCGATATCATTGGCGCGCAAGATGGTAACTCGTCACCAGCGGCTGGAGATACCCTTGTGGCAAGGGAGAGTACTTCGGCACCGGGCAGCGATGTGCTGATTCTTGGAGCTCCAGTCGGGGAGCCATCTGGTCCCCGGGCACTGGTGTCTGCAACAAAGTCGGCAGAAGAGGTGGAGAGACAGTCGTCTGTCGCGACGGCCATGCCGATCCCCCTCTCGGATGCTATTGTCGCGGCCCAGTCCGTGTTGCGCCAGACACAGGCTTCTTTTTCCTGAGATTGGGATCAGCTTGCTGAGGAGCGGCGTGTGGTGAAGCTTGTCGACGCAAAGAATAAGAAGCTCAAAGCGAAGGCTCTGAAGGCCCATGCCGTCGCTGAGGCCCGCCTTAAGCTGTGCGAGGATAAGTGGCTAGATTTGGTCCGCCATGAGGTTGCCGTTGCTGACTCGGAATGGGACTTGGCGGTGAGTGAAGAAGAGGTGTCTTGGAGCCTTAGCGTGCTGAAGGAGAGGTGTCGAGCCGTGTTTTGACGGTTCTTAAGTGCCATATTTAACCTCATAATCTGCACAAAAAGAAATACAACATAGTGATAGGGTTAGAAACTAACCAATTCCACAAGTGTTGGTGTTTATTTGTATGCAGGTGAATTTAGACCCAAAATACCAAGACATGCAGGGAGTAATCCAAAAAATTATTTTGATGAATCAGGCGATGCCATGTGTCATCACATGGGTCAAATGGCCCACAAAAAAGAATCTGAGGCCATCCAACAGTGCAGCAAACATATCAGTTAATGGGACCCACCTGGAAGTCACCCCGATGAAGAACACTCGTATTGGTGCAACTTTCTATTCGGCAGACTACGGGGTTCGACCGAACCCTTTCTAGCGCCAAACTTGGTCAGCTTCCATGTGTCGACTCCGTGTTGTGCCCTGATCACGATGAAGACTAATTCGCGAGCTATTGGTGACAGGAACTGACCCTTCTCACCCCTATAAATAGAACCCCACACCTCACTTCACACACACACCAAAACTTGGGGACAGAATACTACTCCTAAGGTTTAGAGCAGTCCTAGAGGATGCCAAGTAGAAGGAATGTCTGGTGAGAGTTTAGGAGAAGGAGGCTTAAATTTGTCAAGTCCCACTTCCACAATTGCATCCATATGAAGTTGTACTCAAATCAAGTAAGCCCTTTGTGAATTCAATTCAAGTTTGATTCTCAATTCATAGTAGTTAGCACAAGTAGTTACTTGTGGGTTTATTGCTTTAATTTATAAGAGGCTCTATTTGTAGCTTTGTGTTCAAAACAACTATAGTTGTGATTTAGAATGTAAGTGTGGTGCTTAGGTTAGAAATCACTAGTGAATATCTTGTAAACCCACAGATTGAAGAGGTAGGCAGTAGGTGATGACAACCCTATCTGTCTTTAGTAATCCTCCACGTTCAGCTATGCCATAGGCTCTTGGCGGGAGTCGTCCTAGTGTTGCTAGGGGTAAACCCGTGCCTGAAGCAAGCAACTAATGCAAATTCCTTTGAATTAGAATCAATACATTGAATTCCTCTCTCTTTCTTGCCTACCAAACAACTTTGTGTCCTTGGATGGATTAGTTCCAAAGATTACACACACGTTCCTTTGATTCGATACCCTTGGGAATACTATCTTAAGGGGAAGTGCTACACGACAGTTTCCGTGCGCTTGCGGATTTTTATCTGTGACGTAAGAAATGTCAACAAGCATTTCTGGCACTGTTGTCGGGGAATAGTTGTTGTTAGTCTTTGAGACTTGTTCATCCTCGTATATTTCTTCTTATCTTATCTTTCCTTTTTTACCACCACCACCTTTATGGAGCAGCCCAACATTCTTTCATATTCTGCCCCAAAGGGCAAGTTTTGTGAGCCACTGCCTTCGGCAGAACCCATCTGTTCTACCAGCTATGAACTTCGTCCTTGCTTTATAGCCATGGTTCGGGAGAAATCCTTCTTAGAAACGTATTGTGAAAACCCTTACCACCATCTAAGAGAGTTCGAACAATTGTGTTCATGTCTTCTAATCAATGGTATGATACAAGAAACTCTAAAATAGAAGTTGTTTCCTTTTTCCCTAAAAGAAAAAGCCAAACAATGGTATGACCACAATGTTGGGAAGACAAACGGAAATTGGAATGAATTACGAGATGAATTTTGTCTTGCTTTCTTTCCAATTGCCCGAATTGTTTCCTTACGGAAGGAAGTACTATGCTTCCAGCAGATGGAGGAGTCTTTAGGTGCTACATGGGATAGCTTTTCTCTTTTTAGAAATTCTGGCCCAGATTTGTCCATCCCTGTTCTGTTGCTCTTGCAACACTTCTATATGGGATTGAACAAAGAGTCTGCCCTATATCTTGACATTACAGCTGGAGGATCTTTCCTCCATAAGACACTGGAAGAAGGCAAGGATCTTCTAGATTGAATTCTAGAAAAAATTTCCTTCATTATGGGTCTTAGTGAGACTCCTCAAGAGAAAGTAGTGTCAAGATCCGAGAATAAATCCATGGATAGGGAAGAACCTATCTTTTGCTTATATCAACCCTTGCCGGAGGAATCCTCTCCCGAACCCAAAACTACAAAGGAAGAAGAAATTCGACCTTTGATGTTTCCATTCTACTTCGAGGAGGAGATATTTGTAGATTTTGGAAATACCTCAAAGTATTGTTGCCATAGGAAACCATCATTTCCATTAACTTCACCTGACCCACATGATGGAATGTTCGTCCAACAGATGGTCAAGGAGTTAACCTCTACTCTAAGCAGGGAATGGACTGTGGAAGTTGAGCAGTCACTCGAAATCATTCGGATGACCTCACCTTTGGCAATTATTCTATGCTTTATTAGAGGGAAACAAATGAAAGTCCTATACAACCCCGCTGTTGGAGCAAATCTCATTTCCTATTCTTGTGCTCTCTCCATTTTGGGTGATGTGCCATTGGCACCAACATGTAAGTCCATCCGAGATTCTTTTGGAAACATCCTTGAAGGATGCGGGGTTTTGCGACAGGTTTCTATAAGACACAAAGATATCGAGGCAATCCTAGATTTTCATGTGTACGAAATTCAAGATTTCGATGTTATGATCGGGATTCCCATTGAGAAATTTCTCATGGAAATTCCGTTGGAAGGAAACCTCAATGTCATACTTGGAGGGAGAAAATTCTCTATTCCTATCCTGCATTCCAAGAACACATCTGCAGAACCTCCCATCCAAGATGAGCCTTTAGAAGAGGTTAGAACCCTTCAATTCTTAGCCCCCCCTGAAATTGAAGGAGAAGAAAATTTCATCCAAGAGGTGGATGAATTTCAGGAGGCAATTGAATTGACAAAAGAAGAGTTCTTCCCAAAACCTCCTGTTGAGCTAAAAATTCTACCTCCAGGCCTATGTTATGCCTTTCTAAATGGCGATTTGGAAGCACCTGTCATCATAAGTGACCAGCGTAGAGCTATTTTTGGCTATTCACTGGAGGATCTAAAGGGGATTAAACCAGCGTTATGCACCCATCACATTCCTATTGACCCCGAGAGTGTCCCCTCAAGGGAACCTCAAAGGCGGTTGAATAATGCGATGCAGGAAGTTTTCAAGAAGGAAGTCTTAAAACTTCTGCATGCCAGGATTATATACTCTATTCCTCATAGTGAATGGGTCAACCCAGTTCAATTAGTGCCCAAGAAGGGGGGGGGGGTATGACGGTTGTTCAAAATGAGAAGAATGAATTAATTCCTCAATGAACCGTCACGGGTTGGAGGATGTGCATTGACTACCAAAAACTTAACAAGGCTAAAAGAAAGGATCATTTTCCACTACCCTTCATCGATGAGATGTTAGAGCGGTTGGCAAAACACTCCTACTTTTGTTTCCTTTATGGGTATTCGGGGTATCATCAAATCTCAATCCATCCCGACGATCAAAGTAAGACCACATTCACATGTCCCTATGGAACGTATGCCTACCGGCGTATGTCCTTTGGATTGTGTCATGCTCCTACCTCTTTTCAAAGATGCATGATGTCTATATTTTCTGACATGATTGCGGAGATCATGGAAGTTTTCATGGACAATTTCTCCATCTATGGCAAGACTTTTGATCATTGTTTGGAAAATGTGGACAATGTCTTACAAAGATGCCAAGAGAAGGACCTTGTACTTAATTGGCAAAAGTGCCATTTCATGGTCCGTGAAGGCATCGTTCTTGGACACTTAGTGTCCGAGAGAGTGATAGAGGTGGACAAAGAAAAAATCGATGTCATTGAAAAACTTCCACCTCATATCAACGTTAAGGGAATCCGCAACTTTCTAGGTCATGCGGGGTTCTATCGGCGGTTCATCAGAGACTTCTCAAAAGTCGCTAGACCCCTCACTAACCTACTAGCTAAGGAAGCTCCCTTTAATTTCGATGATGAATGCCTTAAATCATTTGATACACTCAAAAAGACACTCATCTCAGCTCCAATCATTCAACCCCCCGATTGGATGCTGCCATTCGAAATCATGTGTGATGCTAGTGACTTTGCTATCGGTGCGGTACTAGGCCAAACAAAAGATAAAAAGCATCAAGCAATAGCCTACACTAGCAAAACTCTAACAGGAGCTGAACTCAATTATGCCACAACTGAAAAGGAGCTCTTGGCTGTAGTTTTTGCTATCAATAAGATTAGGTCCTATTTGGTTGAAGCCAAGGTCATAGTCTATACTGACCATGCTGCCTTGAAGTATTTGCTCACCAAAAAGGATGCTAAACCAGGGCTAATCCGTTTCTTCTACTCCAAGAGTTTGACTTCGAAATCAAGGATAAGAAAGGGGTAGAGAATTTCATGGTAGATCATCTCTCACGTATGGAAGACACTCGAACCATGGAATTCCTATCAATGACTTCCTACGAGATGATATGCTTATCAAGGTGACTGACTCTCACCCTTGGTATGCGGATATAATGAACTTCATAGTCACTGGATACGTACCACCAGGGGAAAAGAAGAAACTCATCTATTAGAGTTGTAGACACCTTTGGGATGATCCGTACCTCTATCGAGTTTGTGCCGATGGCCTTGTGCATCCAATCAATTGAAGGCACCAAGATTTTTGAGAAATGCCATGATAGCCCATATGGTGGCCATTACGGTGTTTATCGTACCCTGGCAAAGATCTAGCAAAGTGGATTCTATTGGCCTTCCATGTATAAAGATACAAAAGAATTCATTTGCAGATGTTGGAAATGCCAAAAGCATGGAAGAATTTTAGCTCGCAATGCGATGCCCCAAACATATAATCTCCAAGTGGAATTATTTGATGTGTGGGGTATTGATTTCATGTGACCTTTCTCTAGGTCCTATGGTTGCGAGTACATCCTGGTAGTCGTAGATTATGTGTCAAAATGGGTAGAAGCTTTGCCATGCAAAAATGCTAATTCCAAGCAAGCTAGGAAAATGTTCCATGAGATCATTTTCCCATGCTTTGGCACTCCCCTTATGGTCATAAGTGATGGAGGGTCTCATTTCATGAATAAGACCTTCCGGAACTTTTTCATAGATAAGAGCTTGGTGTCCAGTATAACATTGCTACCCTATACCACCCACAAACAAGTGGTCAAGCAGAAACATCAGATAAAGAAATTAAGAATATTCTGCAAAAGATTGTCTTAGAAATGGGAATGGGGTGTAAGCTTAAGCTACTCGACGCATTGTTGTCATACCGTACTGCCTACAAAACTCCCATCGGCATGTCTCCTTTCCAACTTGTCTGTGGGAAGACTTGCCATCTTCGTGTAGTGTTGGAACATAGAGCTTACTGGGCCATCAAGCGGTAGAACATGAACCTTCACGAAGCAGGAAGACACCGACTGAAGCAACTTTCTGAGTTGGAAGAGTGGAGATAGAAGGTGTACCATAGTGCCAAAATCTACAGGGAAAGAACCAAAAGATGGCACGATAAGAGCTTTACGCCTAAAGAGTTCAAACTTGGACATAAAGTTCTACTCTTCAACTCTAGGGTTAAACTCTTTGGACATGGGAAGCTTAGAAGTAAATGGGAAGGACTCTTCACTGTAGTAGAAACCTCATCCCATGGAGCAATCACACTCCAAGGTGATGATGATCAGCTATTTAAAGTGAATGGGCACCGACTCAAGTTATTTTTTGAATCCCGGGAGGAGGAGGCGGATAAAGAAATCTACGTGATAAATCATATTGATTTTCACGCTATTTCTTTAAATTATGTCTAAATTCTTCACGTCCAATTAATGGGCCCATCCAATTATTCATCCATGGGGCCTATTAATCCAACCCATACAAACATAGCTAGAACGGAGCCAGGAAAAGTTCGGCCGAGCCCTAGGTTCGGCCGACCTCGCCATTGCGCTGTCACCTTTCTGTTATTTCATGCGGACTCTCACGACGTATCACAACAAGACTCTCGGTGCTATTGTACTTTCCCCGCTTATACATTGACAGGAACAGAGAGGAAAAACTTGCACCATCCAGAAAAATCCATCTCATGTGCCTCCCATCCAAGTCACGGCCGACAAGAAAATTGTACCTCATGTCTCCTCTAGATCAACCTTCAACCTAAGCGCAGACATCACACCGGCCAATGACATGTCCAACCTTGCTTTGGAGTCTGTCATGGCATTAGATGACGTACCTCTCGCCATGATCCCGCCACCAACGACGACTCTGCGTGGGCGTAGCACCACGCCTCATGGTGCTGCATGGTTGCTCTCCCCTCGGAGGACGACCATGAAGTCGATGACACCTGCACGTCGTCCGACCACAGATGGCCTTAAGTCAGTAAAGACCTGTCTTTTTCCTGAAAAAGATGAGTCTCTCCCAAAGCTGCAGCCTGGCGAGGAGTTCATGCACACTCTGAAGACCAAGGGCGGTGATGTAGTGAGCCACCACTACAATTCACCTACTTGTACCTCGCTTGAGCGTGTGGGAGATCGCCTCGTTATCCATGGTGTGTGCAAGCCTAAAGGAGGCTATGCAAAAGGATTTTCTAAGCAAATGGATAATGTGGCGCTAGAGGAATCGACGGGCTCGTCACCCTCCAAGATTAGGCATCACCTCTAGCCACCTGCAATCAGAGGGCCACCTGGCCAATTTGAGGACAGCGATGCGAAATCTCCTCGTGCCCCTGCAGTGGCACAACTTTCTAAGGAGTTAGCTTCTCTCTGTTTTGAGAACAAGAAGCTATCGAACTTAGTGGCTGAAGGGCGCATTCAGAGGGCATAACTGAAGGATGAGCTCATATCTCTCAAGGAGGAGATTGATGGTGTTCGCTGTGGCATGGGCGCCAAGCTGCGGCGTGTATGCAATGCCATCGGGAAGCCCGACATCTACAATGCTCCATAGTTCAGATGTCCCGACCGCATAGGACGCTTACTAGCTTAGTTTTGTTTTATTCCAAATTTTTATTTCATTAAATTTAGATTGAATAATGTAAGCATCCCCATATTTTGAGTTCAATAAAGTGAACTTACCGGTTCATCTAACCAGTAAAGTTCTCCCTTTAGTTTATTTGTGTTGAATAAAGAATTCAAGGAACAAGTGTGGGGGAGGCATCTGTAAAGCCCTAACTTTTTAAACATTTTTCTCATCAGTTATATGAATTCGTTTCAAACATAAGAAATATGTTTTCACATGAATTGATGCCTACATGTGAAATGAGAGGGATTCAAAAAAAATTTTAAATCATGTTCAATTGTAACATGAGAGTTTACTGCATCAAATGATTCTCAACTAGGTGGTTAACAATAGTGAAAATTATGTTTGAGATTAAAACAATTTCCACTATTTAGTTTCCAATGTACCATAACATTGAAAATTTAATCACATTTAAATGATAATGTTAAAACTACACAGTATGGTATATTTGAATCACCCAATTGGATTCAAATATTCAAAGTAACATACATTTCAAATTGGGTAATTGTTGGAGCTGGTTTAATATTTATTTCAATGAAATCATTGAAATAGGATTTGAATTCAAATTTGGATTTGAATCTGAAACAAACCTTGTCCAATTTGAAATCTGATTGCAGATTTGGAATCCTTACATTTTTATTAGCTGGCATACCAATTTTGGGAGATTTTGAACACAATCTTCATCAGTGGATTAAAAGACCAAAGGGGTGCTTGAGATAGCATGTGGGGCCCACCTTACAGCCTCACATCCTTCAGACCGACTCGGTTCGGTTGTTCCCAGGGCGCCAAGGTGCGCAGCCGCTCCAGCGAGCTGCTTGCCCCTTGAGGCATAAAAATATCGCTCCCCTGCTCCTCCTTATCCATTCTACGGTTGATCTTTTCTTCCTCCCTTGCACTGACCCGAGTTCTGTCCTTCCTCGCTTGCACGCGCAAAAACATGGCCGCCGGCCCTGCTCGACGTTTGCCGGCCAACCGCAGCGGTTTCTTGCCGTGGACTCAACAGCGAAGTTGTTCCCCACTCCCTCCTCTATCTTCTGGTTCAATCCGTTCTTCATTTCGTTAATGTTTCGGCTGGTATTTTAAAGCCAAACCGGAGCTCGCCGTCGAGGTTGCCGTGCGCCGTCTCTGTTCTATGGTGCCAAGCTGCTGCGAGCAGTTTCAGCCTTCGACCACAACAGCAAAGTGGTGTGCCTGGACACGCTCTTCACGATGGTGAAAGCCGTTCCTTGTTTACGTGAGTATCGAGCAAACTATTTATGTTTTACTCTCGGCCGAAGGTTATGAACTAGCTAGGTTTTCCATTCAATTTGGTTTCCACACATAATTATTCCTTACGGTGCTAGCAAATAGTTTCTTCACTTCCTTGTGCACCCTCTCAAACTGGAATTACCAAAAATGATAAACCAGAGCTCGAGAATCCCGAGTTTTCCCTCTGTCACTAAAAAACTGCCTCTGTCGCCGTCGACGGTTGTTTACCGACCTTTCCACAACGATTGCACCTACCTATCACCTCCCTCATGCTCCCAGGAGCCTCCCCAGGCTTTTTCCAAAGAGTTTGAGCCACGGGGTGGTGGTTCTGACATGGCCAGAACCCTAGCCGCTGCGGCCACCAATGCACCGCCGTTTCCGGCCGTCGGCAAGCTACACCGAGGGTACCATCGTGTTCAGCGCATGATTTTAAGGTTAGGCGGACAAAAACTAGGTACTGCGGTGGCCGGGAACTCGATTCCGGCGAGGCTCACCGGAGTGCGCCGCCGCGGGAACCACGGGCGCCTCCCGCGCGCCGCCGGCCCGAGGAAGACGAAGGCCAGGCGGGGTCCACACGTCAGTGACTGTTTTCGATATTTGTGGATCAGCTGTGGCTACGGGATCCCTTGTGGCTACGTGGGAAAAACCATGTGAACCTCGGTGTTGCCTCTACCAGGTAATTCAAACAATTCCAGATTTAGTTCAAACTTAGAAAACCCATAACTCTCTGTAGATTTATCCAAAAATCTTCAAACAAATTTTGTTTGAAATCCCTTCAGCTCTAGTTTCGGTTAGCACCAATTAATGTCCAATAAAATCATTTTCTATTTATGGATAATTATTTTTCTCCAAACATTCCTGGAATTTTCACAGCAAATCCTTCCACTGGAAAAATCCCCAAAATTACCAGAAACTCCTTTATAATGTTATTGACATCCAGGAAAAGCTTTATGACCATTTGACCTTTATAACTTCCTCAGAAGTCAAATTTATATCTGCTGTTCATTAATAAACAGAAACTATTAGCAGAAATTGAATCAAACTACTAAATTCTATATTTACTCTACAAAACTTAGAAAAATGTTAAATAAATATTGTTATAACCAGGACAACCCCCTCTGTATGGTACAACCACTGGTAGCCAGGATACCACTCCAGAATTTGAATGAAAATTCATAGAACTAGAAAAACATATGGGATTGTTGTGACCATATAGAACCTTTGCTAGAATTCAAATTTTGCACTGTCTACACATCATCCATTGAAGCTACCTTCATTGGACCTCTGTAGCATCAGCAATCTTTTAGATATGTCTATGTGCATATAAACTCTACCTCATATGTGGAGTTAATCTTTTTCCATTTCACATCAATATTCCTTTATTCCTGTAGATCACAACAAAAGGAACTCCATTCTCAATCACTTAATTGCTGTACTAAACTTGGTACAACAGAATTAAATGTTATGCTATCTCATGCCTATATATGCACTAGCATTTTGATAGTTCACGTGACGTAGAAACTCGACTAGGAGCATTTCTTGTAGGAGAAGGCCAGGGTGTCCACTCGAATTTCTTGGCGGAGTCTCCGGAGGAAGACCACTGACCATTGACATTTAATCGAGTCACAAACTAAGGCAAGTCCCAGTTTGCATTTAAGAGTTTTTCAAAGTTTTCCAGATTTATTCACTTACGTCTATAAGTTGTATACGATATGTGCATTACGTGTAATGTGTTTGATACTCCACTTGCATATCCAAAAATCTTATGGGATGGTTGTAAAGGTTACAGCTTGACGTGTAGAACTGCCATGCTAATGTTGTAGATTACCGGTAGAAGTCGAGTAGTTGGAATCAACTCGCGAGATAGGAATGACAGTTCATATGTGGATGAAAGATGAAAGAATGACTTATGAGATGAATATGAGACCGGGCATGGGGAATAGGAGTCGACGAGATGAAATCTCGGGCGCATAGCCCTGCCAGTGTCACTTGAGGAAAGTGCTGTATGCGGCACCTTTGGGCAAGCTTGAACTGTAACGGTTGCATAATTGGATATTGGCCCAATAAACTGATGTAACTCCAGTCTGTAATGTGGAAACTCCTCTTCTGTCCTTGAATGGAGATGTGAAGGCACAAAGGTGTAAATCTTCTAGCAGGCAACTTGGATGTGTCCGCGTAGGGGACCTTTTGCTCGGGATGAAGAGGTTGGTTGGCACTGGGTCTTGGGTGAAAGGTGGCCACGTATGTCACGGGTAGGACAGCACGTATGTGTCTCCCACGCGGGTGTGCGTGTCGTGTAACCTGGTGTCTACTGATTGCAATCACCGTCCCTCACGGTTATTTGAGTACCACTTGTCCGTCGCTGTCGTGACGTCGTAAATAACTGGAATGCCATGGGAATATGCTATATGATCTTAATGATTAATTGCCTGGGAATCTTATGTGCTGTCATATGTGCTCATTAAAGTTATCTTTTTGAACCATTAACTTGTTGCTAATAACTTGAAAGCTAAGGATCCACTTGTAGGCAAGTTTGTTCCTGCAATATCCTACCCAGGCTTAGTTGGTTATCTTGCATATATAGTCGCATGTTTAGGTGAGACGGGTCAGTCTTGCTAAGCTTTATGCGTTACCCGTTTAGGGTCCACGGCTGAGTGGAAGCCCTGCACGCTGCTGATATCTGTGAGTGCTGCTAGTGTAAAGCGTCCAAGGGCATGGACAACTATACTCATGCATAGCTAGTGCTGAGAGCGTAGTATGATGTATAGACTTCTTTCCTACGTTATATATTGTAAAACTTCCGTTGTGTTTATAAATAAAAGACTTGTGTTGTGTTTTATTCTCGTTCTTCTCATGTATGTTGTTGGGTGTCGCATCGCACGACACCACCCAATGAGATCGTTGGATGCTGGGACCCCGGTCCCCACAGACTAGTATCAGAGCATCATTGGGAACAGTGTGCCTAAAAAGAGCATATACATAGGAGTATATGAGTGAGGAAATAGTTATATGCCCACTAAGGAATATTACTAGTATAAGATATAGAGGTGACAATACTAACCTACCTGTTATTATATTCTGTAACGACGCTCCGACATCAGGTAAGAGGTAAGGTATGCCACCGAGAGCAGATCAATCTCGGTAAGCTCTTCCTTACGAGATGTGGTATGTGATTGTTTCCGTGGCTTAGCACGAAAAGTCAATATGAGTCTCTGAAGCTTTCCATGTTTCGGAGAACATATGACACGTGGTACCCCAGCGTACTTCAAAATTAGTGGGAGCCCCCGTCGGGTGGTGGATAACCCGATAGTATGCATCTATACAACTATTCATGTTCTATGGGAGCATGCGAAACACGCATGCCGGAGCATGTATAAGCCGGTTCGTACGGAAGCCTTTGCTGTACAGATGTAGTACAGCCATGTACCTCGAGACATGACATCGCTCGAGGGCGACTCACACCAGAGTCGTACGCATTTACTTTCATATATTATTGTGACTGCCTATCGTGTTTCCCCATGCCGCCCTTGTGGTGTGAAGGAGTGAAAGGAAATTTTGTGTCTTCTGCAGCTACACTAACCATGGTAGCGACCTGTGTAGAACACATTTGCGAGTGAACGAAACTAGGGCCACCTATAGACTTATCTGGATATACCGGTTAAATTTTCATTGGTGAGGTACGTAGTACCACTGTATCACATTTGATACATTGATCATTCCCCATGACAGAATGGATGTGGTGTGTTTTAAAGTCTGACTACCAGTTTCTGGTAGGTTTTGGACATCGCAAAGTTAATATCAATCATAACTAGTGAAAAATAAAGGTTCTTTATTTCTGGCAGAATTTTGCTCAACTTTGTCAGATGGAAACCTTGCTTAGTTTACAGAAAACATAGGCTTATGCTATATGGATGGGAAGCTCCAGAAGACCTATATAAACTTTCTGTTGACCACTAAGACTGCAAGACTTGATAACCTGGCAAAATTTGAATTCTACCAAAACTACTCCAGATGCCTATACCCTTGCACAAGTATCTGTATTTTTGCCATAACATCCTGTAGAAAAATCTCTTGGGCCATTATAATACATATTTGGAAAGGTGAGAAGTATCTATACAACTTTGTTATTCAATGTGTTCACTGATTCTACCTCGAACCAAATCAAATTCTGAGCCCAGATAGTGATCTGCAGGACTGCTGGCAAAAACCTTTTTACTCAATCTTTAAGGTTTAGACATAGATATAACTCTTAATCCAGAAAGGTGACATAGTCATATATATACATTTATGGAAATATTAGGAAGTCCTCTCTATCAACTTTCTATTCAACTCCTGGATTGAATCTTGCAATAGCAGTGTCTAATTCCATTTGTCGCAAACACTGTTCTGGCAGTCCAGAACCAGGAACCATTTGTGCATTGGAATTTGCGCGCTTTGACCTGTATAACAACTTTGTAAGGCTGAAACATTTTATTTCTGGGATGTTAACATGATGTTGTACTTTGTTTATTCTGTCATTACCTCAATATATTGTTTTGATATACGTGTATAAACTGTGGATGATAACCACGTATACAGGAGAGGTTCTGTCAAAATTTCCAGAAATTTTAGTCAACTTCAAAACCTGTATAACTTTTAATACACAGCTCACCTGGTAGTGTGCGAGTACAATCTAGAAAAAGTCGGAAATTCTCTAAAACTTTTGTATTCAGCTCAAATCCTATTACTGCCATTTACTGGGAGCAAATTTCGAGTTTATACAGGATGGTCAGCTGGAACAGAACTGAAGTTCATATTCCATATTTGAACTGTCTTGTAACTTTTAATCAAACTTCCATATCTTCCACTCTGGAAATTCTATGGGGGCAAAAGAAAAGATTCTGGAAAGTTTTTTGAGTGTACTACATCTTTGTAGTTGAACTCCAGATCAAATTTTGCATTTAACTGTGAGAAATAATTACATTTCTACAGACTGGTCTCATGGACCAGAAACTGGACAGCATACCAGTGTGCAATGTTATCAACTCAAATCATTTTAGTTTCACCTTCTTGTGTCACTCATCATGTCTAGAGGTGATTACTCGACATGATATATTAACATAAAGTTGAAATACCATGTTAAGTAATTGGTGAGCAGTATCACTTATTTGAGTCTAGTTCAATGGTTTAATCCTTATTTACACCTTGCCTACTGCATTGTTAAGTGATGCGTATTATGGTCTTTATCATGATTCCGGTTGATATTGCAACTTTGGATCTTAACTGTAATTCTCAGTCATGCAGCATTGATCCCACTCATTCTGAGGGTGAACCGGGTATTTCTGCTCATGGTGGAGATGACTCAACTCTACCACAAGTGCCATCATCAACCGGATTGGCAGAAGTCTTATCGAGGATGGCTGAGTCTCTGCATACGTTGGTACAATGAAATGTACAACCTGAGGCTCGACCACTTGATCAACCTCGAGTCACATATCTGGATTTCTTGGCGACTCAAGAACTGGTTTTCACAGAAGCCTTGGAACCATTGGAGTCGAGTCATTGGCTCCGGGTGATTGAAGCCAAGTTTGAGTTACTCCAGTGTGACAAATATTAGAAGGATTTATTTGCCGCTCAACAACTTCACGGATCCGCAGGAGCTTGGTGGTCTAAATATCTCACCACTCTCCCTGATGGTCATCGTGTGACCTGGCCGGTGTTTCGTGATGTTTTCCGTGCACGTCACATATCTTATGGGATGATTAAAACCAAGTCGGAGGAGTTGAAGCAAGGAGAGATGAGTGCTTATGAATACTCCAAGGCATTCAATCATTTGGCTCAATATGAGCCTGAGTATGTGAATACTGAGGTGTTAAAGTGTGGATGCTTCTTTCGAGGGCTGAACGTCAAGCTTCGAGCTCAATTAGTGTTATTCAATAACGGCAACTACAATGACTTGGTTGATGCTGCTACTGTTCAGGAGGATGCAATTCTTCGCTATCAGGCGGAGAAGAGGAAGAGGAAGACATCACATGAGGTTATTAGTGATGTTCCTCAGGAGGATCGGACGGTGTATTGCTTACCGTCCGGTCGAGAGTTTTGGTCGAGTGAGCAACCATAGCAGATCCGATATCACTCATATCCAGTGTAGACTTTACCTGCACCTCTGCAAAGCGTGCAAGTATGTCTTGTTCCTCCACCGCAGCAATATAATCTCACTCTTGCAGCCCCATCTCTGCAAGATTTGCAGGTTGTCAGTCCACCCCAGTTCAGTGGAAAGCACAGGATGCATTTAGCAAGGGAACATCGCAAGACAGAACATGACCGTGTCCATTTGTCCTCTTCCAAGAATTCTGATCAGCACCATAAACTTAAAAAGAAAGCTTCATCGAAGTCTGCCAATGTTAATTATGCTGCGATTGAGGACATTTTAGAAGGAGACCTGTTTTAGCAGGCATGTTTACTTTACATGATCAACCAGCAGTCATTATATTTGACTCTGGAGCTACTCATAACTTTGTGAGCAAGTCTTTTGTGTTGAAACATCAAGTGCCAATTGTGACTACCTCACATCCATTTCGTATCAGTTCACCTGGAGGCAATATTTCAGCTAATGAGGTTGTTTCACGAGCACCTCTGTGCATGGGTGGAAGTATCTATCCAGTGAACCTCATCATTTTGGAAGGTCAGCAGATTGACCTCATCTTGGGGATGTCATAGTTTACACATCATGGAACTATCTTTGATATCATCTCACGGACTGTCCAACTAAATTCTCAATTCCATGGTTGCAACATTTTGAATCTTTTGGATACCGCACCAAGAGTCTCAGCGGTGTATCATACAAGTGCCATGAAGCTTGAGGATATCCCAGTGGTGTGTGAATATCCATACGTGTTTGTTGATGATCTTCCTGGCATGCCACCAGAACGTGATGTTGAGTTCAAGATTGAACTTGCGCCAGGAACCATGAAAATCTCGAGAAGGCGGTATAGGATGGCACCGAAGGAACTTGTAGAATTGAAGGAGCAGCTGAATGACTTATTGAGGAAGTGTTTTATTCGCCCAAGTTCATCACCTTGGGGTTGTTCTGCGTTGTTTGTGAAGAAGAAGGATGAGACTTTGAGGTTGTGTGTGGACAATCGTCCACTGAATGTTGTTACCATCAATAACAAATATCCACTACCACGCATTGATATCTTATTCGATCAACTAGTGGGTGCTAAGGTATTCTCGAAAATGGACCTTCGTTCAGGTTATCATCAGATTAAGACTCGAGCTGAGGACATTCCTAAAATCGCATTCTTGACGAGGTATGGGTTGGATGAGTATCTCGTCATGTCCTTTGGGTTGACCAATGGACCGGCTCACTTCATGCATCTCATAAATTCGGTGTTCATGTCAGAGTTGGGCAAGTTTGTCATGGTATTCATTGATGACATCTTGGTTTATTCTAAATCCGAAGAAGATCATGCTAAACACTTGCATTTTGTGCTTCAACGGTTAAGGGATCAGGAACTGTATGCAAAGTTCAGCAAGTGTGAGTTTTGGATCAGTCAAGTGCCGTTTCTAGGGCACATCATCTTGGCTGATAGAATAGCAGTTGATCCAAGCAAAATTTTACATGTCCTGAAGTGGAAATCTCCAAAGTTTGTACATGAAGTTCGCAGTTTCCTGGGTATGGCAGGTTATTATCGGAGGTTCATTCCGAGCTTCTCAAAGATAACTAAACCAATTACAGAGCTTCTGAAGAAGGGAATGAAGTATATATGGACTAAAGAATGTGAAGAAGCATTTCAAGTCTTGGTGAAACACCTCACAACAGCACTGGTGTTGGCTCAACCGGACAAAACCAAACCATTTGATGTCTATTGTGATGCATCTAGCATTGGTCTTGGTTGTGTACTCATGCAAGATAGAAGAGTGATCGCATATGGGTCCCGGCAGCTTCGGAATCGTGAACAACATTATCCGACTCATGATCTTGAGCTCGCTGTCGTGGTGCTCGCATTGAAGATGTGGAGGCACTATCTATTGGGCAATCTAGTGTATCTCTACACTGATCACAAGAGTTCGAAGTACATCTTCACCCAAAAAGATTTGAATACGCGACAATGGAGATGGTTAGAGTTGATCAAAGACAATGAGATTGAAATCCACTACCATCCTGGCAAGGCGAATGTGGTTGCAGATGCGCCGAGCCGCAAGTCCCACATCAACCACGTGTTCATGACACCGATGGAAGAGGACGAGCCAAGTTTATACTTAGTTCCATATGGAGCACTCTATAATCTTTCCCTCATTCCTACCATCCAGGAAGAGATTGTAGAGGCTCAGAAGAAAGACATAGGGATATCGCACGTCCAAAGGAGAATGAAGGAGTGTGAGATGAAATGCTTTCGATGTGATGATCACGATACTATTTGGTTTAAAGATTGTATTGTTGTACCCCGTGACATGGAACTTCGAAAGATGATCTTGGATGAAGATCACTTATCCAAGTACTCTATTCATCCGGGTAGCAACAAGATGTACCAAGATCTGAAGAAGAAATTTTGGTGGTCCCAGATAAAGCGAGAGGTAGCGAAGTATGTATCCGAATGTGATACCTGTCGGCGAGTGAAAGTCGACCATTTTAGGCAAGCCGGACAGTTGCAACCCTTGAACATACCAACATGGAAGTGGGAAGACATCAACATATATTTCATTGTTGGGTTACCTCTCACTTTCCACAAGCATGACTCCATTTGGGTGATAGTTGATCGTTTGACAAAGTCAGCTCATTTTATCACTGTAAACACCAACTATTGTGCTCCCAAGTATGCGAAGTTGTATATCACAAGGATCATGTGCTTACATGGAGTGCCCCACACTATCATTTCAGATCGTGGAGCCATGTTTGTTGCTTGATTTTGGGAACAGCTCCACGCATCATTGGGTACCAAGTTGATTTGAAGCTCTGCTTATCATCTACAGACTGATGGTCGGAATGAGCGGGTAAATTAAGTCCTTGAGGACATGCTACGAGCTTGTGCTATCCACTACGGCAAGAACTGGGATGATCACTTACCATTGGTAGAGTTCTCATACAACAATGGCGATCAAGCTAGTATCCAGATAGTGCCATATGAAGCTCTCTATGGCAGGAAGTGCCGCACACCATTGAATTGGTGTGAGTCAAGTGAAAGAGTGATATATGGCATTAATCTTGTCAACGAAGATGAAGAACGAGTGCGAGTCATCCAAGCCAATCTCAAGGCCGCTCAATCTCGACAGAAGAGCTATAAGGTTAAACGACGTCGACCTCTTCACTTTGACATCGAGGATCACATTTACCATCGGGTATCTCCGATGAAAGGGATTCATCGCTTCGGAGTAAATGGGAAGCTAGCTCCACGTTTCATTGGGCCGTTCGCGATGATTGAAAAATGCGAACCTGTGGCCTATCGATTGGAGTTACCAGCGTCTCTCTCTGGAATTCACAATGTATTACACATCTTTCAGCCGCGGAAGTGTCTCAAATCCCCGGCTGAAGTCCGCACAGAAGATCTTGAAGCTCTACAACCTGATCTCACTTATTCTGAGCATCCGGTCAAGATCATTGATTAGAAGACTCGCACTACAAGAAGCCGGACGTTAATCTTTTACAAAGTCTTGTGGAATAACCATACAACTGATGAAGCGACTTGGGAAAGCGAGAATTTTCTTAGATCAAACTATCTGAACTTGTTAGTGGCATATGTTCATTAGATCTCCTTCCTTAGTCTTTCTTTTGTAATACCGGGACGAGATTCTTTTAGTGGGGGAGGGGGAATGTAAAAGCCCTAACTTTGTAAACATTTTTCTCATCAGTTATATCAATCCGTTTCAAACATAAGAAATAAGTTCTCACATGAATTGACGCCTACATGTGAAATGAGAGGGATTCCAAATTTTTCTTTAAATCATGTTCAATTGTAACATGAGAGTTTACTGCATCAAATGATTCTCAACTAGGTGGTTAACAATAGTGAAAATTATGTTTGAGATTAAAACAATTTTCACTATTTAATTTCCAATGTACAATAAGATTGAAAATTTAATCACATTTAAATTACCATGTTCAAACGACATAGTATGGTATATTCGAATCACCCAATTGGGTTCAAATATTCAAAATAACTTACATTTCAAATTGGGTAATTTTTGGAGCTGGTTTAATATTTATTTCAATGAAATCATTGAAAAAGGATTTGAATTCCAATTTGGATTCGAGTCTGAAACAAACCTTGTCCAATTTGAAATCTGATTGCAGATTTGGAATCCTCACATTTTATTAGCTGGCATACCAATTTTGGGAAATTTTGAACACAATCTTCATCAGTGAATTAAAAGACCAGAGGGGTGCTTGAGATAGCATGTGGGGCCCACCTGACAGCATCACAACCTTTAGACCGACTCTGTTCGGTTGTTCCCAGGGCACCACGGCGCGCAGCCGCTCCAGCGAGCTGCTTGCCGCCTGAGGCATAAAAATGTTGCTCCCCTGCTCCTCCTTATCCATTCTATGGTTGACCTTTCCTTCCTCCCTCGCGCTGAGTCGTGTTCTGTCCTTCCTCGCTCGCGCGCGCAAAAACTTGGCCGCCGGCACTGCTTGACGTTTGCCGGCCAACCGAAGCGGCTTCTTGACATGGCCTCAACAGCAAAGTTGTTCCCCACTCCCTCCTTTATCTTCTGGTTCAATCCGTTCTTCATTTCGTTAATGTTTCGACCGGTATTTTGAAGCCAAACTGGAGCTCGCCATCGAGGTCGCTGTGCGCCGTCTCTGTTCCACGGTGCCAAGCTGCCGCGAGCAGTTTCAGCCTTCGACCACAACAGCAAAGTGGTGTGCCTGGACACGCTCTGCACGACAGTGAAAGTCGTTTATGAGAGTATCGAGCAAACTATTAAAGTTTTACTCTCGGCCGAAGCTTATGAACTAGCTAGGTTTTCCATTCAATTCGGTTTCCACACTTAATTATTCGTTACGGTTGCTAGAAAATAGTTTCTTCGCTTCCTTGTGTGCCCTCTCGAACTGGAATTACCGAAAATCATAAACCAGAGCTCGAGAATCCCGAGTTTTTCCCACCGCCATTGAAAAACTGCCTATGTCGCCGTCGACAGTTGTTTACCGACCTTTCCACGACGATTGCACCTCCATATCACCTCCCTCATGCTCCCAGGAGCTTCCCCAAGCTTTTTTCTGAAGAGTTGAGCCACGGGGCAGCGGTTCCAACATGGCCGAAACCCTAGTCGCGGCCGCCGCCGATGCGCTGCTATTTCCGGCCGTCGGCAAGCTACACCAAGGGTACCATCGTGTTCAGCGCATGATCTAAAGGTTAGGCGAACAAAACTAGGTACTGTGGTGGTCGGGAACTCGGTTCCGGCAAGGCTTGCCGGAGCGCGCCGCCGCGGGAACCACGGGCGCCTCCCGCGCGCTGCCGGCCCGAGGAAGCCGAAGGCCAGGCGGGATCCACACGTCAGTGAGTGTTTGCGATATTCGCGGATCAGCTGTGGCTCTGGATCCCATGTGGCTACATGGGAAAAACCGTGTGAACCTCGGTGTTGCCTCTACCAGGGCATGCCACGTCAACCGTGGGGCCCAGGCACCATTGTGTTGAATTCAAATTAATTCAAACAATTCCAGATTTAGTTCAAACTTAGAAAATCTGTAACTCTATGTAGATTTATTCAAAAATCTTCAAACAAATTTTGTTTGAAAGCCCTTGAAATCTAGTTTCTTTTAGTACTGATTAATGTCCATGAAAATCATATTTCATTTATGGATATTTATTTTTCTCCAAATATTCCTGGAATTTTCACAGCAAATCCTTCCACTGGAAAAATCCCCAAAATTACCATAAACTCCTTTATCATGTTATTGACTTCCAGGAAACGTTTTATGACCATTTGACCTGTATAACTTCCTCAGAAGTCAAATTTTATATCTGCTGTTCATTAATAAACAGAAACTATTAGCAGAAATTGAATCAAGCTTCTAAATTCTATATCTCACTCTACAAAACTTAGAAAAATGTTAAATAAATTTTATTAGAAGCAGGACAACCCCCTCTGTATGGTACAACCACTGGTAGCCAGGATACCACTCCAGAAGTTGAATGATAGTTCATAGAAGTGGAAACACATATGGAATTGTTGTGACCATATACAACCTTTGCTAGAACTCAAATTTTGCACACTTTCTTCATATCATATATTGAAGCTACTGTTAAATTTTTAGCTTCATTGGACCTCTGTAGCATCAGCAATCTTTTAGATATGTCTATGTGCATATAAACTCTACCTCAAATGTGGAGTTAATCTTTTTCCATTTCACATCAATATTCCTTTATTCCTGTAGATCACAACAACAGGAACTTCATTCTCAATCACTTAATTGCTGTACTAAACTTGGTACAAAAGAATTAAATGTTATGCTATCTCATGCCTATATATGCACTTGCATTTCGATAGTTCACGTGACGTCAAAACTCGACTAGGAGCATTCCTTGGAGGAGAAGGCCAGGGTATCCACTCGAGTTCCTTGGCAGAGTCTCCGGAGGAAGACCACTGACCATTGACATTTAATTGAGTCACAAATTAAGGCAAGCCCTGGTTTGTATTTAAGAGTTTTTCAAAGTTTTCCAGTTTTATTCACTTACATCTATAAGTTGTATATGATATGTGCATTACATGTAAGGTGTTTGATACTCCACTTGCATATCCACAAATCTTATGGGAGGGTTGGAAAGGTTACAGCTTGATGTGTAGAGCTGTCATGCTAATGTTGTAGATTACCAATAGAAGTCGAGTAGTTGGAATCTACTCGCGGGATAGGAATGCCAGTTCATATGAGGATGAAAGATGAAATAATGGCTTATGATATGAATATAAGACCGGGCATGGGGAATAGGAGTCGATGAGACGGAGTCTTGGGCGCATAGCCCTGCCTATGTCACTTGAGGACCGTGCCGTATGTGGCACCGTTGGGCAAGCTTGAACTGTACCGGTTGCATAATGGGATATGGACCCAATAAACAGATGTAACTCCAGACTGTAGTGTGGAAACTCCTCTATTATCTTTGAATGGAGATACGAAGGCACAAAGGTGTAAATCCTCTAGCGGGCAACTTCGACGTGTCCGTGTAGGGGACCTTTTGCTCAGGATTAAGAGGTTTGTCGGCATTGAGGTCTTGGGTGAAAGGTGGCCACATATGACACGGGGAGGAGAGCACGTATGTGTCTCCCACACGGGTGTGCGTGTCGTGTAACCGGGTGTCTACTGATTGCAATCACTGTCCCTCGCGGTTATTTGAGTACCACTTGTCCGTCGCTATCATGATGTAGTAAATAACTGGAGTGCCATGGGAATATGCTATATGATCTTAATGATTAATTGCCTGGGAATCTTATGTGTTGTAGTATATGCTTATTAAAGTTATCTTTTTGAACCGTTAACTTGTTGCTAATAACATGAAAGCAAAGGATCCACTTGTAGGCGAGTTTGTTCCCGCAATATCCTACCCATGCTTAGTTGGTTATCTTGCATATAGAGTCGCATGTTTAGGTGAGACGGGTCAGTCTTGCTGAGCTTTATGCTCATGTTTGCAGTTAATGATTTTTTGCAGGATATAAAATTGTCGGGCTTGACGGTGATGCCTTAGCCCTTCATTGTCCACGGCTGAGTGGAAGCCCTGCACGCCACCGATAACTGTGAGTGCTGCTAGTGTAAAGCGTCCGAGGTCATAGACAGCTTTACTCATGCATAGCTAGTGCTGAGAGCGTAGTATGATGTATAGACTTCTTTCCTACGTTATATATTGTAAAACTTCCGCTGTGTTTATAAATAAAAGACTTGTGTTTTGTTTTATTCTCGTTCTTTTCATGTATGCTGTTGGGTGTTGCACCGCACGACACCACCCGATGAGATCCTTATATGTCGGGACCCTAGTCCCCACAGCATCCAAAATTCATGAAATCCCGTCGTGCAAAAATAGTGTTGCATCTCGAAACACGTCACAACTGAACATACGACTTGACACATCAAAACAGAGCAACAGAGAGGCCAGAAGGGCTTCGGCTGAACCCCCTAGTCGGCCGACTTGTTGTGGGCCCCACACGGCTCAATTTTGCTCCACAAATTTGGTTTAGTTCCTCTACCCCTGAATATGCATGCTACATTAGTGTTTGAGTTGATTAAAACTTGGTAGTCAAAATTTGCTTGAACTAAAAATTTGAATACTTTATATTTCGATTTATTGCCTTGTTTATGGTTCCCACAAGTAAAGTAGGAAAAAACACGTCATCTAAGTATTAGACTAGTGCGATATGGTAAATGAGTTATTCGAGGAGATATCTCTTTCCTTGAAATCCTTTTGATGTTTGCACAATTTTAAGACTTGAACTTTGTCTGATTCTCTAATTGGAAATTTAAATACCAACCACGGCCATATGATACAAATTATTGCAAAACCACATGCATATGCCACTTTGTTTTTCATTGAACTTTGTCAAACTCGTGACCCAATTGATGACATGCATGAACTTTTCGACTTAGAAATTCTTGTGCACTCTATTCATACAAAATTCCTCATATTGAGAAATTGCATCCACCACTCATCCATTCAATAAAGAAACTACATACATTTTGGTCATCAAAATCTCTCTACAAAAATAAAAAGGAATAGAAGACATAGCTACAAGTAAAAAAAAGTAGTCGTGTTTCAACCTTAAAGAGAGAAAACCATTGAGCCCAAGAAATATCCATTCCATTCATGTGCACAAGAATTTTCTTTGTCAATTTGTTTGTTTCATAAGTCTCTCATAGGATCAAGTTTTTTACTTAGTTACATATGAATTGCAACTTGTGCCACATTTATCCCTACCAAGCTCCGGATATAGCCATATTTAGTATAGGGACAAAATTAGCACAACATGCCAAGGTGAGGATGAAAACACTCGAGAGACTTGAGATATTCCAAATGAGAGATAAGGGCAAATGTTTCTTTGACTTTCCGAATATAGCAATTCCTCAGATCATTTCGGTAGGGGAAGATCCAAGAAAACTACATTCCAACCATTCCACTCTTCAAGCATCCAAGATTGATGTTGTCGGTACCCTAAAAACCGTACACCCCTTGAGGTTACAAAGATCTCAAAGGAAAGCCATCTACTTGGTTTGAAGACCCTCGGAGGCCCACTTGTCAGACATGACCGGACCCGCTTCTCCAACATGGTTAATCCCTGGGTCGCCACGTGTACAACTAACCCGAAGCTACCTCCCACAAGGGGGAAGCTCCGGGCCACGTACCGAAACGGCACCTCCGGACTTAACCCCAGACCGAGAGAAGCTCCGGACCTGACACGTGTCTGAAAGCCCCGGAGCTACCTGCTTCCCACAGAAAGCTCCGGAGCTGCCACGTGTCAAAACGTCGGACCTTCCAGCTTCTAACCTCCGGAAGACCTTGTAACGGCTCCGGATCTTCAAAGGAGAGCCAAGGACTTCAAGACCCGATTAAGTGCCATTAATACCATATTAATGACACTTAATCGGAGGATCTTAACACCAGTAACGGTGCTGTCAAAGTCCGTTATAGGATCATTAAGAGCAATTAATTGTGTATCAATACTAGTAACCGCCGGGGCCACATGTCGGGCCAGGCTAGCTTGTAACGGCCTGTCCTTGTACTATAAAAGGACAGGCCGATGATACACTCAAGGATGTTCACGAACGAACTCACGCCCCCCATACACTCGTGACAAGCTCAAACAGCTAATACAACACCAACACCTCCGTGGAGTAGGGTATTACGCTCAGGCGGCCCGAACCACGTAAATTCTTGTGTCTCCTGTGTCAAACTCCAATTCACCTTCTTGAATCTCCGCGCACCCACACCAAACTTCAAACTCCCCAATCACTTTAGTAGTGTAGGGAGATCTGCCGGCTCCAACAGTCGACAGTTGGCGCGCCAGGTAGGGGCGCCTGAGATTGCGAGAATGGTGAACTCAGCTGCTGGATCATCCAACGGTCAACCTGCTGCTCAGGCTGTTGGGGGCAATCCCCCCAATAGGCAGCCACCAGCAGGAACCTCAGCACCAGCAGGAGCCACACTCCCACCACCACCGTCTTCTCCAGCAAATCGTGCTGAGCAACGTGATGGTGCGCCGGCGTCGCTTACTGCGTCGGTGAATCATGACAACCCGGAACACGCGCTACATGCAGCGTGTGCTCTTCTCCAACGTCCACCACCTCCGGATGCATCTCGAGATGCACTGGAGCAGTGGAGGGCTGATGTGGAGCATTTGGTCGCAGCAGCGGCCAAACGACTCAATAACCAGGGTCCTCCTCCTTCGGGACGAGCCCTGTCGCAGCGACGGACTTTGTCTGGAAGACTTGGTTCGCACGCCTCCAATAGCAGGAGACGTGCAGCATCTCAACAAGTGACGTCGTTGCCCTCCGGGGCTCGATGCACTCACACGGTATTCAGGCTTTCGACTCACGACCTCCGGGCGGAGCTTGATCGCCGATACCGCCAGCAGGATGGCCGTGTCCATATTGAGCGTGCCCGTGAAAGACGGGAAGCTCAGGACCTTTCTACTCTTGAAGGAGTAGGAGGAGGCTGTTCAGCCCTAGCTATGCACCTGCGCATGGTTAGATGGCCACAGAAGTTCCGGCCTCACCTGTCGGAAAAATTCGACGGGACTGTCAACCCCGCCGAATTCCTTCAGATATACTCCACTACAATCTTGGCAGCTGGAGGAAACGAGGCCGTGATGGCCAATTACTTTCCAGTGGCCTTAACTGGGACCGCCAGGTCCTGGTTTATGAGCCTTCCACCCAACTCTATCAACAGTTGGGAGGAGCTGTGCCGTCAGTTCACTGTGAACTTCAGGAGTTCATACACCCGACCAGGCACTGAACTGGACCTTTTTGCGGTCGTGCAAAAAGGGGGAGAATCTTTGCGGTCTTTCATCCAGAGGTTCTCTCAGGTACGAAACACTATCTCTTCTATCTCTAGCGCTTCTGTCATTGTGGCATTCAGACATGGCGTACGGGACAAGAAGATGTTGGAGAAGCTGGCGATCAAGGAGATCACCAGCGTCACGGAACTCTTCAGCTTGGCAGATAAATGTGCCAGAGCTGCGGAGGGCCGTGAAATGCACTCCAAACCAGCTGCGGAGGATCATAAGAAGTCCTCCAAAGAAGAAGCTGCTACCTCCGGGAGTGGCAAGAAGAAAAAGAAGACCAACAGCAAGAAGAAGCCGTCGGCCGGCACATCCAATGTTGCAGCTGCTGCAGCTCCGGGTGGCCGGGGGCCACGCCCCGAGAAGCGACCTCGGCCGTCTTCTGAAGACGGTGGCAAACCTAAAGTGTGGTGTCCCATTCACAAAACGTGTAGCCACAGTTTGGAAGACTGCCAGGAGGTCCAAAACCTTGCCGAGCTCTACAGCAAGCGCCGGGAAGAATCTCCTTTCCGACAGAGGGAAGGGAAGCAAAAAGTCGACGAAGCTCCGGCTGAAGAGGAGTTAGGGTTCCAGGATCCTAAAAATGTCCTGAAAGTCGTCTACACCTCCGTCGACGATGATTCTGACGTCTCTGACAACGAGCGTCGGAAGACCATGAACACTATTTTTGGTGGATCATGGGATATCACCTCCCGTCGCGTCATCAAGACTATGCGACAGGATATGGCAGCTGTAGCTCCTACAGTTTGGCCGGAACCTCATCGAAAGTGGATGGACACAGCAATCATTTTCGATGCCTCTGATTGCCCGCGGAGCATGGTTGGAGCAGGTCAGCTACCTTTGATGGTATCTCCTACCATCAATAACATCCAGCTCCACCATGTCATGATAGACGGAGGTTCGGGGCTTAACCTCATCAGCTTCGAAGCTTTCACTAAGCTTCAGCTCCGACCTTCGGATCTCCAGCCCTCTCGACCTTTCTCCGGAGTAGGTCCGGGGGCCATTACCCCACTCGGAGCTATTACTCTCCCCGTTACCTTCGGGACCCGGGAGAAGTATCGCACCGAGAAGTTGGTCTTCGACGTCGCTCAGATCAACTTACCGTTCAACGCCATCTTGGGTAGACCTGCCCCGTACAAATTCATGGCAGCTGCTCATTATGGATACCTGGTGTTGAAGATGCCAACACCAGTTGGCGTTCTCCGGATCCGCGGAGATCGCACCGCCGGAGTAACTGCTATGGAGGAACTCCACGCACTCACCACAGCGCAAGAGGAGGACTCCAGGCAGGAGCAAGCTCCGAAACCCCCGAGCATTCGTCAACGAGGCTCGACCTCTGCACCTCGTGTGCAGCCAAGCGGCGACACCGACATTCCCCTCAAAGTCGTCCAAATTGGTTCCGATGCCGCTCAGACCACCCGTATATCGGGAGGATTGAACGACAAATAGGAACTCGCGCTCATCACTTTCCTCCGGGCTAATGTTGACGTGTTTGCTTGGCAACCGTCACAAATGCCTGGGATCCCCAGGGAAGTGATTGAGCACAATCTGAAGATCTACCCCGATGCCCGGCCTGTGCATCAAAAGCCTCGGAAGCAATCCGTAGAGCGGCAGAACTTCATCCGACAAGAAGTGAAGAAGCTACTCGAAGCCAGATTCATCTGAGAAGTCTTCCATCTAAAATGGCTGCTGAACCCAGTCGTTGTGCCCAATGCCGGCGGGAAGCTTCGGATGTGCATCGACTACACCACACTAAATAAGGCGTGTCCAAAAGATCCATTCCCACTACCTAGAATAGATCAGATAGTGGATTCCACCTCCGGGTGTGAATTACTGTGCTTCCTAGATGCATATTCCGGATATCATCAAATCAGGATGTCTAGGGAAGATGAAGAGCATACTTCATTCATCACAGTAGATGGATTGTATTGTTACACAGCCATGCCATTTGGTCTCAAGAATGCAGCTTCAACTTTTGTACGAGCTATGTACAAAACTTTCGAAGAACTCATCAGAGACATAGTGGAAGTGTACATTGATGACATCGTGGTCAAGGTCAGGAACAAGGAGTCACTCCTAGACACCTTGCAGGCTATCTTCGACAAGCTGCGGGCCACCCGCACAAAGCTAAACCCGGACAAGTGTGTGTTTGGGGTTAGCTCCGGAAAACTTCTTGGTTTCCTGGTACGTCACCAGGGCATAGAAGCTAATCCGGTGAAGATAAAAGCCATTGAAGACATGCGGCCACCAACCCGCATCAAAGACGTCCAAAAGTTAACCGGATGTCTAGCAGCCCTCAGCCGGTTCATATCAAGACTGGCAGAACGGGCACTCCCCTTCTTCAAGTTATTGAGGAAGTCCAGACCATTCCAATGGTCTGAAGAAGCAGAGAAGGCATTCTAGGAGCTGAAACAGTTCCTCACCATCCTACCAATTCTGGTAGCTCCGACCCCTGGTGAGCCTTTATTGCTTTACATTTCAGCTACTGACGAAGTCGTCAGTATGGTTCTGGTTGCGGAGAGACCGGAACTACCCCACACTCAGGAATCCAAACCCCTTCGGGAGGGTCCGGAGGTTCCTGAAAGCGAGTTTGGGTCCCAGCTCCCATATTCAAACCCGCAAGAAGTCACTTCAGGAGACCTAGACCCCTCCGGGAGGGTCCGGGTCATTTCTGAAGAAGATCCAAGTTCCTCCAGCCAGAACCCGGAGGTCCTTGAAGAGAATCTGGACCCCTCTGAGAGGGTCTGGATCAGTGAAGAGGAAGCTCCGGACCCCTCCAGGAGGGTCCGGACCATTCAACGCCCGGTGTACTTCATCAGTGAAGTATTCCATGATGCCAAGACTCGATACCTAGAGGTGCATAAGCTGCTCTATGCAGTTCTTATTGCCTCCAGGAAGCTTCGACATTATTTCCAAGCTCACAAAGTCCTGGTGGTGACCTCCTACCCACTTCGAGCAATCTTGCATAATCCCAATTCAACTGGGAATATTGCAAAGTGGGCAGCAGAATTGGCTGAATTTGATCTTGAATTTATTTCAAGACAAGCAGTCAAAAGTCAAGCGTTGGCAGATTTTGTGGCAGAATGGACTCCCTCTCCATCAAACCTTGGGGGCCCCAGTGAGCAGAAGACGGAGAATCAAGCTCCAACCTTCACCGAGCCTCACTGGACCCTCTACTTTGACGGCTCCATGCAGAAGCAGGGGGCCGGAGCTGGAATCCTTCTCCTTGCACCGACTGGGGAGAAGGTGAAATATATGGTACACCTTGACTTCAAGGCAACCAACAACATGGCAGAGTATGAAGCACTCATCTACGGACTAAAGGTGGCACTGTCATATGGTGTCAAGCAACTGCTGGTCAAAGGAGATTCACAACTCATCATCAAGCAGGTGAAGGGTGAATGCTCCTGCAACAATCTCCAGCTAGCTGCTTACCTCCTAGAAGTCCAGAGGCTTCAGAAGGACTTTGAAGTCCTAGACCTCCACCATGTTCAGCGTGCCCACAACGCTGAAGTCGACGAACTCTCGACGAAAGCGTCAACCGGAGCTCCAGCTCCTGACGGAACTTTTGTCCGGAGATTGTCGAAACCCACAGCTCAGCGTGCCGAACTGAGCGAAGGGGGCGAGATCAGCATCCCGAAGCTGACGGTCCCGATGGCCCTGTTACCATGGCAGCCATCAAGGGTCGTAGGTGCTGCCGGAAGCTCCTAGCAACCCAGCACGCAAGACTCAAATGCTCAAGTTAGTTCCAATGCATGGATCTCGAAGATCCGGAACTACTTGAAAGACAACATCCTTCCTGACGATGAGGTATTCGCTGACCGGGTAGTCAGATTGGCTAAAATATACACGCTGGTAGAAGGGGATCTCTACCGGCGCGGTGCCAACGGCATCCTAATGCGGTGCATCACAAGGGAAGAAGGCTGCGAGCTCCTTGCAGAAATCCATGGAGGCGAGTGTGGGAACCATGCGTCTTCCCGCACGCTGGTTGGTAAAGCCTTTCGGCACGGCTTCTACTGGCCTACAGCGCTCCAGGATGCCACTGAGCTGGTGAAGAAATGTGAAGCATGCCAATTTCATGCAAAGCAAATTCATACACCGGCTCAGCCCTTACAAATGATACCTCCTACATGGCCCTTCGCTATGTGGGGGATGGACATCTTGGGACCCTTCCCATGAGCCGTCGGAGGTTACAAGTTCCTGTATGTCGCCATCGACAAGTTCACCAAGTGGCCGGAAGCAACTCCAGTTGTGACAATCAACAAGCAATCTGCTATCAACTTTCTGCAATCCATTGTAAGCAGATTTGGAGTCCCAAACAAAATCATCACCAATAATGGGACTCAATTCACAAGCTCCGCATTCCAAGGATATTGCAAAGACCTCGGCATACAAGTTTGCTACGCCTCCGTAGCCCATCCAGCCAGCAATGGCCAAGCCGAGAGAGCAAATGCTGAAATCCTTAAAGGACTCAAAATGCGCACCTATGAGCGCTTGAAAAAACACGGAGCCAACTGGATTGAAGAGCTTCCGCCCACTCTGTGGGCCAACAGGACTTCTCCAAACCGGTCAACCGGAGAAACACCCTTCTTTCTGGTGTACGGATCTGAAGCAATCCTTCCTCCGGAAATCACCTTGGGTTCGCTCCGGGTCCGGACCTTCGACGCAGCTGCGCAGGACCAGCTCCGCCGTGAAGACCTAGACCTCCTCGAGGAGGGAAGGTGCCAAGCAGCTGTTCGGAATGCCCGATATCGCCAAGCTCTACGGCATTATCACCAGCAGCATGTACACAACCGACAGCTCAAGGAAGGCGATCTGGTGCTACGGAGAATACTATCCAGAGAAGGGTTAAACAAACTCTCCCCTGGCTGGGAGGGGCCCTTCCGAGTGATCAAAGTATCCCGTCCCGGAAGCGTTCGCTTGGCTACCGAGGATGGGACACCTCTCCCAAATCCTTGGAACATCGAGCACCTCCGTAAGTTCTACACTTAATACCACGGAGGTGAGTCTTTAGTAACTTGGGGTGTATGTTATAGAGTCATTATACAGAGTCGGGTAGTTCCTCCGGGAGAGCAGCCAGACCTTTCCCGAAAGGTCCGCAAAGCTCATGCAGCACTTGTCACAGTCTCAGGACTAAAAGTGCGGCTAACTACCCTGGGTCAAACGAGAAACCAAACACACTTAGCCTGGTTCCGTACCCTAAGAGTGTACTTGTTTCCCCTGTACCCCAGACCTATAATGAAAGACATCTTCATGTGAAATAGACTCCACGTGCATTTCTTTTGTACAGGCTCAACATTTTTATTTTTTCTCTTTCTTGTCTATAACTAAGACGTGCAATTCTTAAGAAATTTTAGTTCGACCGGTTTATATACGATTCGAGTTGTATTGTCAGTTCTTTTGGATTCAAATATCGTTCATGGCCAACTCGCCTGAAAGCCGCCAAGCCAATCTAGGGCTGGAGTGCGCTATCGACTTAGCCTGGTCAAGCACCCTAAGTACGCCACTCTACCTACACCCCGGCAGGCCGAAGTAAGGCGGGTCCATGAACTGTTGAATCTAAGAGAAAAGGCAACGCATCCGGTTGTATTTAAAATCGTGTTCAACTTAAAATTTTCTTGAGAATCGTAAGCCGCAACGAAATTATAGACAAGGAACGAATTTTACTATTTTTCTTGACTTAAGTGTGCAGGAAAAATAAAGTCTACGTTGATGGAGAAAAGCCGGAGCTAATTAAGCTCCGACTGCCCAAAGGGGGCCAACCGTTGACGCTGAATAAAAGATGGTGAGAAGACCCCATAAATGGAGTCTGCTGCCAACAACCCAAGTGTTGGCAAAGGTCACTGCCGGAGCTACTCAGCTCCGACACCCCGAAGGACTAACTATCAACGCTCTACGTGTTGATAGAGGCTATTGTCGGAGCTACCAAGCTCCAGCGATGGACAATGCCGGAGCTTCTAAGCTCCGACAACCTCAGGGGACCTTCACTATCGAAGACTTTGGACCTAAAATTCTACAAGTTCGGAGCAAATGAGTCTTCAACAAAACTCAATATCCTTTTGGTACATGTTCACAATCAAATTGTGTACATCTACCAGGGGGCCAAGTGAAGATAAAGATGTTGAAGACAAAAAGTGAAATTCGCAAAAATTAGGGGATTTCATTTATTTGGAGACAAGGGATTACAAAATTGAGGAAGAAGAAGAGAAAATACAAGTGAGAGCTAAAGAGATGGTCCTAGACCCTATGGAAGAACTCGGCGACCTTCTGGGTAACCTCCTATACGCTGGCTCGGGTAGCTTCGCCTTCTCCTTCGACGGGGCCATCAAGCACCGGGTCCAGAGGAAATTGGGAGTTCCGGCTGGTGTAGCACGTTAGCACATACTCTGTGACGTTCCTCGCCAGGGATTGCCCCTCAACCTCCAGTTGGTCCGCGATGACATCGCCCACCTTGGAGAGCTTGCTACCTGCTGCACTCAACGCCTGCAGCGCAAGGTCCAGCTCCGGCTTCGGATCATCCGGGCGCACGGGGCTGAAACCCATCGGCGTCAGCGCGTCGTTGGCCTTGCCCAGGAACTCCCAAATCTGTAGGGAGTCCGCCGTCCTCAAGCTCTTCATCTCTTCCAGGGATCTCCTGGCCGCCGTCAGTTCGGAATTCTCATGGGCGAGGCGCTCAACTTCTTTGGCGTTTTGCTGAATCTTTGCAGCAACCCGCCTCTCGAGTCTTCCGAGCTCCTCCTCCCGGAGGTGTATCTTGTTCCGACGATCGACCAGGTCCTTCTCCCTAGCCTCCACTTTTTTCTCCCGGGCAACCAGGGCACACTCGTATTTGTAGAGTTCCTGCCCCGCACCAAGGTCTTCTCCTCTTCCTCTTGGCAGCGCTCTTCCAATTTCTTGGCGCGCTCCTCGAGGCCCTTGTCCGCCAGAGCTACTTTCTCGGCGAGCTCCTCTTCCCTCCTCAGGACGTCATCCCGCAGCTCCAGGAGTTTCTGCTCTTCATCCTCGAGCCGTCTCTCCCTCTCTTCAAGTGCCTCTCGGCGCTTGATGAGTGCGGTGTTAATGGCCTCAAGCTATTCATGCCGAGCATCGGCCGCGTTATTGGCAGCTTTGGCCTGATCGTAGATCTCCCGGGATTGAGCGTCGAGGGCATGAGTCATGCTCTCCCTGTCATCCAGCAGCTTGCCCCAGTACTCCAGGCGGATCTTCTCCCGCTTGACCCACTCCTTGTCATCCGCTAGCCTCGACTGCGCCAGCTTGGTCTCGAAGTAGAGCCGGTTACGCCATCGCCTAAGGGTTTGGCGCTCCTCTTCAAGAGCCTTGCTGTCGTGGAAGAAGGCCAGTTGGACTTGACGCAGACTGGAGCAGGCGTTGTCGATAGACATCAACAGCGGGATGGGCTCCAGACCTGCTGGGGTCTCCTCCGCTGGTTCCAGCGGGTCTTCACATACAAAAATTGGGTCCCACTCTACAAGAGTGGACCCCTGAGCTTCCAAGGCACTAGGGCCGTCCTCTGGGATGGCCTAAGTCGCCATCGAAGAAGGCCCCGCCGCCAATTCTTTGTTCACCTCCTCGGGCAGGGGGCCAGCGACTTCGCTTGGGCACTCCAGCTCGGCCGCAGGTACCTTCGACGTCGTCGCATCCGGAGCAGGAGCCGCTACTGGCTCCGGTCTGGGCACCTCTTCCGAGGGAGGCTCAAGCTCCATCGCCTCTTCGACCACCGGCTCAAGAGCCGGAGGATCTTCAACTTCGACCGGCCCTGAGGCCGGAGCTCCAACAATAACCGGCTCAGTGGCCGGTGCTTCGGAGGTAACCGGCTCAACTGCCGGAACTACCTCATCTTCCGGCTCGCACGCCGGGGCTTCAGTCACCTCCGGCTCAACCGCCGGGGCCTCTACACTTTCCGACTCCGAGGCCGGGACTACTACTTCCTCCGGCTCAACAGCTGGAGCTTCCATCACTGCAGCACCAGGACCCGGAGCTTCAACCTCCGAGACAGGTGCCGCTGGCGTGTCTTCACTCCCGTGGTCCGGCGCTACCACGGGAACTTCTGGGGACGAGTCGAGGTCCATGACCACGATAGCCGGCGCCGGAGCTGTCGCAGCCTCAGCCACCACCTGGGGCGGCACCGGGATAGGAGCAGAAGCTCCCACGGCCTCAGACACTGTGGCTGAGGGCGGAGCTTCACTCCCCTTCTTGGAGACGCTACAGATGATGAACGAAGAAAATTAACAAACAGTTGCTCCAATTAAATAGTTAACCAAGGTAAAGATTCAAAATTACCTTGGAAGGCTTCCGCACCAGCTTGCGTGGAACCTTTTTCCTGGACGCTCCGGGCTGGCCACGGTCGGCGTAGAAGCTCCAGAAGGCCCCCCGGAACTTGTCGCAGCCACGGGCGTTTCCCGAGTCGAGGCTCTCCTCGATCGGGAGGAACCCCTAGACCTGGGGGCTCCCACCGTCCCAGGTGCCGGAGTCGTGCGCCCGGAGCTAACACCCCAGGAGGATCCCACCACGGGGACAGACACGCTCCGGGAGGATCCCACTGCAGGAACGGTATCGTTCCAGAAGGACCCCACTACGGGGACAGCCGCCACGGTGGTAGAAGATCTTCCCCTCTGGGGAGAAGGAACTGAGGCGGAAGTAGCGGGCCTGACGGACCTTCCGTCGGCGTGTCGCAGCTTCCTCTTCCGGCTTTCCGGCTCATCCGCCAGCTCCTTGCCCTTGCCGATGACCTCGACCCTCGGCTGTGGGGCAGGGACGGAGCCATCTTCGGGCATCCCGGGGATCGCCACCCGGGTGGTTGATCTTCTCTCAACGACACCAAGGTCGTCAAGTGCAGGCATCGTCCGCCGAAGCTCCCTGCTGAACTCCACTTCCACGTTCAGAGGGAGAAAGGCCGATGGCGGAGTCAAGTCGTCACCGTCGACGTCGATGCCGTGCTGGAATTTCTTGAGGTGGAACTCCAAGGTCTTCCCCACCATGTTGGACTTCAAGCCGGTCTCAACCCGGTCCTCGTCCATCACGCTGTTGAGGGCCCAAGCGAGCTTCTCCCTCCTCTTCACCGGCGCCCACCTGTTGGCCAGGAAATTGCAGAATACCGCCCGAGGAGTCAATCCTCCCTCCATGCATTGGTGAATCCTGGTCAAGGCGGGGTCGAAAGCTTCCACCAGCACCAGAACCTAACTCCAGATCGTCGTGTTGATGCCGGGCAGACCGTCGGGCAGCTCCAACCTTTCGTGCTCCTCCACCCTGACGACTATCCAATCTTTCTTCCAGTCATCCCACTTCCCGAAAGGGAATGACCGGAGGTACTTGAATCGGCACTTCTTGTGCTTCACAAAGTAGTAGAAGCCAAGGTACTCATTGCTCCGGCCGGTGGTGTGGACGGTGAAGAAGGTCCAGAAGAGTTTGATGCAGGGGGGATGCCCACCCACATCTCACAGAAGTGGACGAAGATAGACACGAGGAGAATGGAGTGAGGGCCAAGGTGGTATAGCTGCAGACCATAGAAGTCTAGCAGCATCAAGAAGAAAGAAGAAAAAGGTGGGATCAACCCCACCATGGCGTACGAAGAAAAGTACACCATTTCGTCGGCGCGCTCCTTCTCGAAGGGGAGCTCTCCGCCGGCACGAACCAAGTGGTTGAAGAAGTCCGAAGACCACCCCATGAGGGCCCGGACCTTCTTCAAATTGTTGTTGGTCTTCAAGCGACTCTCGCACAGACCCAACTCCATCGCGGCACAGCTAGGCAAGAGAAGAAGAGCGAGGCACGAGTTGGGAGTTTGAGCGCAAGATCAGATGAGAGGCGTAAAGAACTCCTGACGGTGCGCGTTTTCCTTCTTAAGTAAGCCCTCGCAACGCTTGGATGGAAACCGCAGGGAAGTCGAAGATACCACTCAAGAATTCAACCCAACCGATGACAAGAGGGCCCGGGACCACCCCAACGATCAAGTCGAGGCTCTTACCTAGGCAAACAGTTGCCATCACACGGTGGGAAACCCAAAGGCAGCGGCCTGACAGGGCGTGCGGAACCGATACGGTTTTCGTATCGGGAACCGGCGACCTTCAATTGCGTGAGATCCGCACGTCAAAGATCTCATCTGCCGCCTGAGGTGCGCCACGCGGCGGGATCTAACTGCAAATCCTTGCCAACGGTACCTTCGAAGACCCTTGAAGACCCAGTTCAAGAGTTGTAAGGATGGACCCACCTCCGACGGAATGACTTCACCCCAGTGATCTTCCTCGGAGGTAGGTCCAGGGGGCCACTGTCGGTACCCTAAAAACCGTACACCCCTTGAGGTTACAAAGATCTCAAAGGAAAGCCATCTACTTGGTTTGAAGACCCTCGGAGGCCCACTTGTCAGACATGACCAGACCCGCTTCTCCAACATGGTTAATCCCTGGGTCGCCACGTGTACAACTAACCAGAAGCTACCTCCCACAAGGGGGAAGCTCCGGGCCACGTACCGAAACAGCACCTCCAGACTTAACCCCAGACCGAGAGAAGCTCTGGACCTGACACGTGTCTGAAAGCCCCGGAGCTACCTGCTTCCCACAGCAAGCTCCGGAGCTGCCACGTGTCAAATCGTCGGACCTTCCAGCTTCTAACCTCCGGAAGACCTTGTAACGCCTCCGGATCTTCAAAGGAGAGCCAAGGACTTAAAGACCCGATTAAGTGCCATTAATACCATATTAATGACACTTAATCGGACGATCTTAACACCAGTAACGGTGCTGTCAAAGTCCGTTACAGGATCATTAAGAGCAATTAATCGTGTCTCAATACTAGTAACCGCCGGGGCCACATGTCGGGCCAGGCTAGCTTGTAATGGTCGGTCCTTGTACTATAAAAGGACAGGCCGACGATACACTCGAGGATGTTCACGAACGAACTCACGCCCCCCATACACTCGTGACAAGCTCAAATGGCTAATACAACACCAACACCTCCGTGGAGTAGGGTATTACGCTCAGGCGGCCCGAACCACGTAAATTCTTGTGTCTCCTGTGTCAAAATCCAATTCACCTTCTTGAATCTCTGCGTGCCCACACCGAACTTCAAACTCCCCAATCACTTTAGCAGTGTAGGGAGATCTGCCGGCTCCAACAGTCGACAGATGTGGTAGCCACATTCCACAAAGGGAATTCATGAATTAAGGTATGAGTTGAAATATCTAGTATTCTCTTTTTCTAACTTATAGCAGATTTATGAAATCACCTTATTTCTTTTTCTTGCCTTAACTCGAGTACGAGCAAAGGACTAAGTATGAGGGTGTTTGTTGACGGTCCTTAAGTGCCATATTTAGACCATCAATTCACTCATAATATGCACAAAAGAGAAACACAACATAGTGGTAGGGTTAGAAACTAACCAATTCAACAAGTGTTGGTGTTTATTTGTATGCAGGTGAATTTAGACCAAAAATACCAAGACATGCAAGGGAGTAATCCATAAAATAGGGTTTCGATGAATCAGGCGACGCCACATGTCATCACATGTATCAAATGTACCACAAACAGAAGTGTCTGAGGCCATCCAATGGTTTAGCACACATATTAGTCAATGGGACCCACCTGGAAGTCACCCCGAGGAAGCACACTAGAATTGGTCCAACTTTCTGTTTAACTGACTAGGGGGTTCGGTCGAACCATTTCTGGTGCCAAACTCGGTCAGCTTCCACGTGTCAACTATCTGTGGTGACCTGATCACAATGAAGACTGATTCGCGAGCAATTGGTGGCGGGAATTGACCCTTACCCCCCCTATAAATAGAACCCCACACCTCACTTCACACACACACCAAAATTTGAGAATAGAATACCACTCTTAAGGTTTACAGTAGTCCTAGAGGCTGCCAAGTAGAAGGAGATTGTGGTGAGAGTTTAGGAGAAGGAGGCTTGGGTTTGTCAAGTCCCTGTTGTACACTTGCATCCCTACAAAGGTGTACTCAAATCAAGTAAGCCCTTTGTGGATTCAATTCAAGTTTGATTCTCAATTCATTGTATTTTGCAAAAGTAGTTACTTGTGGGTTCATTTCTTTCATTTATTATAGGCTCTAGTTGTAGCTTTGTGTTCGAAACAACTAGAGTTTTGATTTAGAACGTAAGCATGGTGCTTAGTTTAAAAATCACTATTGAATATCTCGTAGACCCACCGATTGAAGAGGTAGGCAGTAGGTGGTGACAACCCTATCTGTCCTTAGTAATCCTCCACATTCGGCTATGCCATAGGCTCTTGGCGGGAGTCATCCTGTTGTTGCTAGGGGTAAACCCATGCCCTATGGAAGCGGCTACTGCAAATTCCTTTGAATTAGAATCAATACTTTGAATTCCTCTCTCTTCCTTGTCTACCAAACAACATTGTGTCCTTGGGTGGATTATTTTGAAAAATTACACACACGTTCCTTGGATTTCATACCCTTGGGAATACTCTCTTGACGGGAAGTGCTACATGACAATTTCCGTGCGCTTGCGGATTTTTATCTATGATGTAAGAAACGTCAACACCAAGCATGACTCGAAGCTCACCATCAAATGCCCGGAGGACGACTTAGAGCATCGTGCTCAGGAGCTCGCCCATCGGGAGTAAGCAGCGCGGCGAGAGGCAGAAGGTCTACAGTCCTCGCGCGCAGCCGAGGTGCAAGGGATCTGGGACTTCTTGGCCCGTACTGGGGCAGTGTTGGAACCCCGAGGACATGGTCTCGTGTCGTGCGAGGAGTTGTCTCATGGGGTGGCCCAGCTGCTCCCAGCATTAGACTCCTTCTGCTCAACGTTGGGGTCAGTGAACACTGTCCTTGCAAGGCAGTTGGGGGTCGAAGGAAGAAAGCTTGCAGAGCAAGTGGCCTCCCATGTCTTGGTGTGCTTCCAGAGCTGGTATCTGATTATCTAGCTGGATCCTGTAGACAAAGGCCCCTTCGATCAGCGAGAGGAGGAGGCAAGGGTCGAAGTCTAGGTCCTTGCCAAGCAGGTGGCCTCTTCGTTCCAGCGAAGTTGAGACCGGCGGCCCCCAGGCGGAGCACTTTTGTAACCAGGGATGGCCCCTTTGTACAAATAACTATTAATAAATTTGAATTCATGTTTCGCTTTTTTTCTTGTCTTGTGCTTCTTAATCTATCGCTGCGAGTCATTAGCTACATAAGGGCTTGAAAAATTTTGTTGAGTACATTAGTTTTTGAGGAACCAACGATCGCACGGTTGACATGGAAGATCTATTGTCAGTTGATGTCCTGCCTATGGAACCCCCTTAGAGGCCCCCAGGTAGATGTGGCCAGGTGCCTATGCACAACTACCACTTGATCGCAGGATGTCTATGATGGGACCCTAGCAGAGCGGGGGAGTTTGAGTGAATGGCTTTAGTGGGCCCCCTAGCGACAAGCTTTGTCGGAGTAGGGACGTTGGCGGAAGGCCCCCTATGTGGTGTCAGAGCTGGCTGCTTCGACGTCGCCCACCATCATCACAGTGTCGTCGATGGCAGACCCCCGGGGTGTTGTCGCAGTTGGCTGCTATGGCTTCAACCACCATCAACGCAGAGTCATCGACGGCAGGCCCCTTGGGTTGTGCCGGAGCTGGCTGCTCCGACATCACCCACCATCATCCCAGAGACGTCGACAACAGGCCCCCTGGGTGGTGCTGGAGCTTGCTGCTCCAGCGTCGCCGACCATCATCGTAGAGTCATCGACGGCAGGCCCCTTGGGTGGTGCCAGAGCTGGCTGCTCTAGTGTCGCCCACCATCGCTTTAGAAACATCAACAGTAGACCCCCTGGGTGGTGCCAGAGCTGGCTGATCTGGCATGCCCACTATCACTGCAGAGTCATCCACAGCAGGCCCCATGGGTGGTGTCGGAGATGGCTGCTCTGGCATCACCCACCATCATCGCAATGTCGTCGAAGGCAGGCCCCTTGGGTGGTGCCGGAGCTGGCTGCTCCGATGTCGCCAACCATCATCATAGAGTCATCGACGGCACACCCTTTGGGTGGTGCCAGAGCTGGCTGCTCTGGCATCGCAAACCATCATCGCAAAGACGTCGACAGCAGGCCCCCTGGGTGGTGCCAGAGCTGGCTGCCCCGGCTTCTCCTACCATCGTCGCAGAGTCGTCGATGGCAGGCCCCTTGGGTGGTGCCAAAGCTGGCTACTCTGGCGTCGCTCACCATCATTGTAGAAATGTCTACAGCATGCCCCTTGCTGGTAGGAAACCAACGAAACCTTGTTAGCAAAAAAGCACGATGACAGAGCGTACTCAAAAATCAGCACTTGTTACCATTATTTAGAACAGCGTCGACAGCAGGCCCTCTGGGAGGTGCCAGAGCTGGATGCCCCAGCGTCATGTACAAATGGAAGACAACATTAATTATGTGTACCTTGCCAATGCTACTACTGGTCGTGGCCGAACCGACCTGCTTTGTATGTCCTGCACACGCGACAGGGGGCGTAATTTTGCTCATCGGTGATCTTTCCCTATGCTGGTACAAGGGGCTTGGGTAATATAGTGCGTTAGCACCCGAGATCCGGCTCCTGCCTTACTCAGGGTGTGAGCCTCCTGGCCCTCAATACTTAGCCGCAGCACTGGGAGGCAAAGCGCGCATGCTTATGGTATAGGACAAGACTAAGCAGGCTATGCATTCGGGACCTCCAGCTTGGTGTAGGCCTTTCGTGGGGGTCCATCTGGCACCCCAGGGCCCTACGTAAGAGGGAAGTCGCGAGATCCCAAACACCTTGCAGGTACCTCAAACAAGTCCGCCTTCAGCATGGTTGCATAACTCCACTTTGAGTGATATAGAGAAAACTTCACCAGGTATATGAAGATAATATACGAAAAACGAGAATAGGTTGACGAGCACCCAATTAATGGATAATTAGATGAACATAAGAGAAAACACAAGGTAAGACAATGATTCTTTCAAATTGGCATTCATAGGAGGAGACAGGCTTTACAATAAGGCAACGACCCACTCCGGATGGCAAGGGAGGCAGAGTGTTCATGCTTAGGTTAAAGGACCAAGCTAAGTGGTTGAACACTCTGGACCTACCCCTCCCGAAGCTTGGTTGTCCTAAGTGTCGTTCCTTGGCACCATGACACCCTACACTGTCCTACCATTATGCTTAGGGTAGAACTTACGGAGGTGCTCTATGATCCAAGGGTTGGGAAGGGGCTCTCCTTCTTCTGTGGCCAGGCGGACGCACCCGGGGCGAGATACCTGTGTCACTCGGAAGGGGCCCACCTAGCTGCCAGAGAGTTTTTTGCCCCCTCTCAAGAAAGTATTCGCCGCAGCACCAGATTGCCCTTATGGACCTCTCTACTCCGCACGAACCGTTCCTGGTAGCGCTGCAGCGCTTGTCGGTACCGTGCATTTTGGATGGTAGCATGCACCCTTGCTTCGTCGAAGAGGTCAACATCTTCATGTCGGAGCTGGTCCTGTGCGGTTTCGTCGAATGTACAGACCCAGAGGGGGCCCACTGCGATCATTGGGGGGGAGGACAACCTCGGCCCCGTACACCAGGAAGAATGGTGTTTCCCCCGTGGCCCGACTGGGTAATGTCCAGCTCGCCCATAGCGCACACGGAAGCTCATCAACCCACTAGGCACCATGCTTATCCAAGTTGTAATACGTTCGTGTCTTGATGCTCCTAGGGATCTTAGCGTTGGCCCTTTCAACTTGAACATTGCTCTTTGGGTGAGCCACAGACGCATAACAAACTTGGAGGCCGAGGTCTTCGTAGTAGTCATGGAATGCTGCACTGGTGAACTGGGTCCCGTTGTTGGTGATGATCTTGTTCAGGACCTTGAACCTACAGATGATCGACTTGATGAACTTGATTGCGGACTCCTTGTTGATGTTGATCAGTAAGGCTGCCTCTAGCCACTTGGTGCACTTGTCTATGGCGACATAGAGGAACCGATACCCTCCGACTACCCTCTGAAAGGAACCCAGGATATCCAGCCCCCAGACCACGAATGGCTAAGAGGGTGGGATCATCTGCAGTGTTTGCGCTAGAGTGTGAATTTGCTTGGCATGGCTCCGGGGCCACCATGATGGGCAGCAACATAAGTTGTTGCTTCAGCTCACGAAATTCCTTCTCTACCTCCTCAGTCTAGACAAACGGTCTAGACTGGCGCAACAGTTTGAAGAACGGGAGGGCCCGTTCAGCCAGTCTAGAGATAAATCGGTTAAGCATTGCCAAGCAACCTGCCAGCTTCTGCACATCCTCGATGCGGGCTGCAGGCCGCATCAGCTCCACCGCCTTGATCTTCTCTGGGTTTGTCTCGATCCCCCAATGTGAGAGCAAGAAACCAAGGAGCTTCCCGACTTTGACTCCGAATTTGTGCGTGTGGTCCGTAACCTGTCCAAGACTAGGGCATGGTTGTCTAACAACAATGTATGTGTCTAGATTTTGACAACGATATCGTTGATGTACACCTCTACCAAGTCCCGAATGAGGTCCCCAAGTGTTTTATGCATGGCACGCACAAAGGTAGGGACGACATTCTTAAGACCGTAAGGCATTGAGACATAGCATTAAAGGCCATCTATGGTTATAAATTTGATATGTTCTTCAACCCTAAGTAAGCGTCTAAAAAGCAGAGCAAATCGCATCCTGAGGTTGAATCTACGATTTGATCTCTCCTAGGAGAGGGAAAGGATCTTTAGGACATGGCTTGTTGAGGTTGGTGTAGTCGATGCACATCCTAAGCTTCCCGCCAGCTTTAGGGATGACGACAGGGTGGGCCAACCAGCTGGGATGATGGACTTCCCGAATGAAGCCAGCATCAAGCAGCTTCTTGATTTCTTCGCGGATGAAGTTCTGTCGTTCGATGGACTGCTTTCATGTCCTTTGCTGTGCTAGCCAGACATCTGGGTAGATATTCAGTTGGTGCTCGATCACTTCCCTGGGGATGCCAGACATCTACGATAGTTGCCAGACAAACATGTTGACATTAGCTCGCTGAAAAGCAATGAGCGTTGATTCCTGCATGCTGTCTAGACTCCCCGCAATGCGGGTGGTCTGGGCAGCATCGGAGCCGATCTGGATAATCTTGATGGGTACGTCATCATTGTCGGAGGGCTGCACACGTGGCGCGGCAGCGTAGTCATGCTCACGCGAGCTTGGTGAGGGCTGACTTGGTCTAGCATCGCCCGGGGCAGGTGCTGGGGCTGCTGTCAACGCTTGGAGTTTCTCCAGAACTAACACTGCAACAACGCGATCTCCGCAGATCTCGAGGACGCTAGAGGGAGTTGGCGTCTTGAGGACGAGGTAGTCGTAGTGGACTATAGTCATGAATCGGTACAGGGCTAGCCTACCGATGATGGCGTCGTAGGGGAGGCTGACCTCCGCGATGTCGAATAGGAAATTCTCCGTCCTGAAGTTCTCCAATGTCCCGAGGGTCACCTGGGGGTGTATGTTGCCATACAGGATAATCCTCCCTAGCCCAACCACCAAGAATGGTCTTGATGGGGCGAGCTTGGACACATGGATCTTCAGCTTGTCGAAGGTCGCACGACTGATGAGGTTTAGGCTGGCCACGCCATCTATCAGGACATGGTAGAACTTGATGTTGGCGATGGTGGGGGCGACGAGGAGGGGAAGAAGCTCGGCTCCCGCCATGTTCTTGAGGTAGTCGGACGCATCAAAGCTAATCAGCGTCTCCATCCATGTGTGATGCAGTGATGGGGCATGAGTCCGGTCTAGCGATGCAACCACCCAACATAGGGTCTTGACCACACTTCAGAACGCGGTTGCCAAGATCCACTAGAGATGACGTGGAGCGCTTTGCGCCGCTCATGGTCCCTGTTGAGTTCAAAGTCCTCCATGGTGGACTATTTCAACTGCCCGTTCAGGCTTTTGGAACTCCATCTCCACATCTTCGCTGACTTGTAGGTCGACCTTATGTGGCTCGATCTTGCCGCTGCTCATAGGCTTGATGCTTACCATTGTGGTAAAAGTGCAACCACTTTTTAGAGGAAAAAACCCCTACCTGGCGCGGCAAATGTCGAAGTGTTCTTGCGACACTTCCCCGGGACTTGCTATGAGAGCAACCTGCGGATGTTCTTGATCAGCAGGGCTTAGTCCTCTATCAAGGGATTACGCGTATGAGAGTATTAAGACAGTGGTTTTACATGGTTCGGGCCGCAAGAGCGTAATACCCTACTCCACGGTGAGGTTGTATTGCTAGTGAGTGTGTATGTGTGTGAATGCGTAGATTGAGGATCCTTTGTAACGGTGGTGGTCCGATCCTTTTATAGACAAGGCTGGACGCCTTACAAGTGGGGTCTAGGGCCCGACAGGTGGTCTCGGGTCGATCTTATACTAAATATCTAAACATTATCGCATAATCCTCCTCTTACTGTGGCTTGAAGACTAGCCGTCTTGCTGCCTCAGTCGCAAGTGGCCCATGCGTAGTCATTAATTATGGCAGGGGATGCCCGTTCGTCTGTCTTGTCACCGTAAGCTACCCACTTGGCAGAGCGGGGTAGTCCTACGGCATCTTCATTGCGGTCCCGGACCGTTAGCGTGCTCCGTGTTATCCGTCGGAGGTGGGTCCCTGTCTTCAATGATGGATTTAGACAGGACACGCCATCCCTTAAATCCCGCACCCCACTGTCCAGGGTAAGTTGCGGGACTCGTGGCAGCTTCTGGGCTGGCCACTATCGGGGAGGCCAAGCCCGATACTTTGGGGCACGTGGCAGCTCTGAAGCCTTTCTCTGCGGGAGGTGCGTCGTCTGGTGTTTCGAGCCATGTGGTTGCACCAGAGCCCACTCCTATAGTAGGGTGAGGTCCCGTCTAGCCAGAAACGTGGCAGCTTGGGAGTCCATCTCTCTGGAGGAGCAGGGTCCCATCTTGGAGGTCCTCGTGGCAGTGTCGGATCCTGTATTTGAGGAAGGTCGGGTACCAATGCCTTTTGGACACGTAGCGTTGGTGGACGTACTTAGGTACTTTCAGTCTATGTGCGAGGGTACCCCATCTGCAGGGTGCTGACACACATCATTGCATTTGTTTTATTCCTTAGAATAGGAATTAATAAAACAAAATATGTGCATATGAATGTTGATTCCTTCATAAGTTGAGATGATGAATAGTTGCTCTGTTTTATTCTTCTTTAGTAGTTAAGTTACAATTTAATATTCTTGAACTATTGGGTTTCGTGGCTTTAAGTACTTCACCTAGAACTTAGAAACTGTGGTAGCATAAGCATGATCCAATTCTAGGTTGTTGTGAGATATGATATAGAAGATAGGGCTGCTAGTTTCGTGATCAAAGTGGAACTTGATCTCCGGAAATATTTCCAATTTTATTTTAAGTGAAGTTCCCCATTTGATTTAAATTTCCTACCAAAGCCATATGATATTTCAATTTGATAAACCCCATGCATATGCTATTTGTTTTCACATTAAGCCTAGTCACACTAGTATAGACCTATGTGAGAATCTTTTCATACTTCCAAGATGAAGATTACACATGTGCATGTGCTAAACTTATACACTGGAAGATACTTCATATATTCAATGACAAATACTCTCTTAAATTTTATTTGAAAATAAAGGGAGTAAAAGGCATGGCTACAAGAAAAAAAAAGAATAAAGTATGCTCTCCAAGAATAAGCATGAGAAAAGAAAATAAAGAAAAGAGAAAAAAGACATGTTTCATCCCTACAATAAATAGAGTGCATAAAAAGGAGTCATCTTCCACCACACATTCACAATCTTGATCTAGATGTATGATTTGTTTTCTCCTAAGGCTTACTCTTTTGACTTAGCAATATATGTGTTGCAAATATGTCATTTCTTGTTCCCTACCAAGATCCACAAAAAGCCTTATTTATATATAGGACAAGAAAGGCATTGCCTTCGCGGGGAAAAATCCCTTTACACAAACGAGTGATTGAGAGTATCATTAGAGGAACTTAACCCTGATTTTTGACACTAATTTGAAATTCTCCAAGATTTGAGTGGAACTTAGACATTAGGAATAATGCATGCATTGTGAACTGTTCTATCTTTCAACCACCCAAGGAGAGGAGAAGGTGAAAACCCCATGAGGACAAAGATAAAGGGTGAGTACAACTGCCAATTTATTCAATACGAAGAAGAATATGTATTTGTGCATTTGGTACTATTGAAGCATAGGACATAGTAGAACCTCTTGATCAACAACCTAAGTCTTTAACTGATACAAAATGATAGAGTGAAACCGGGGGTTGGCCCAATCTTCATGAAAGTAAGTACGACGAAGTGTAAATTGAAAGATCAGACAGCGGAACGAACAGTGGTAACGGAAAAATGGTGATAACAAATGGATGATATACGGATTGTATCTACAGTGTAAAACCGAAATCAGATACCAAATGATAGGGTGTTTCCACAGCCAGATGAAACCCCACAGCGGCAAAGGACTGAGCCAAAGGGAAAAAAGGGTTCTTTGTACTCCTGTACAAGGACACTTCTATTTTTCCTAACTGCTTACCCTCTACTTTGCTAAGTGCATATTTTGATTTGTTATAGGAATTTGAAGATGTGTCTCCAAAGGAAGAACCACCAGGGCTGCTACACAAGAGAGGAGTTGAGAGTCAAATCAATTGTGTTCCTGTTGCTTCACTTCAAAATCATGAACCATACAACACCATTCAGGGGGGAAGAAAAGAAATCCAGTACCAAGAACAAAAGCTCATCGACAAAGGTGCCATAAGCAATATTACAATAAGGTACAAGCATCCTAGACTTTTGCTTGATGACCAACTTGATGACCTTAATGGTGCTATCTTTTCCACAAAAGTTGACATGAGAACTGGCTATCTAAAAACACAAATGAGAAAAAGAGATAAGTGGGAAAAACTTTTGAAACTAAGCATGGTTCATATGACTGGTTGATAGAACCTTTTGTATTGACAAATGCACCTAGTACTTTTATTAGATTGATGAATCATATTCTTAGAGACTTTATTGAAAAATTCATTGTGGTTTACTTTGATGATATCCTGATGTACAAGAAATATCTTCACAAACATTTTGAATGTATCAAATGTATGCTTGCTGTTTTGAAGAGGAAATGCTATTACGCTAACCTTGTCAAGTGCACCTTTCGCACCGACAAGATAGTCTTTCTTGCTTTTGTTGATTCAGGTCAAGACATGGAGGTGGATGAAGGACAAACTACAGCTGTTTGTGAGTGGTTGTTTCTGCCCCAATCTTCAAGTGTTGCTGCCCCAATATATGAGTTGACAAAGAATGATGTACATTTTTGTTCGGGAGAACCAAAAGAAAAAGCACTTGAAGAGCTGAAAATAATGTTGACAACAGTCCCACTCCTTGCATTTTCAGATTTTGGTGAGACTTTTTGTGATGCCAGTGAGTTAGGGATTGAAGAGTGCTGATGAAAGAAGGTTATCCAATTGCATGCTTTAGTCAACAGCTAAGTGGTGCAACTCCAAATTATTTTTCCTATGATGGACAGTTGGATGATTTTTTGAGGTATTTGGAAACTTGGCAACTCTATCTTTTGTCCAAAACTTTTGTGATACATGCATATCATGGATATTTGAAACATCTCAAGTTTCAATTAAAATTGAACAAAAGACATGCTAAATGGAGTGTCTCATTGAGACATTTCTTACATTTTCTTGTACTAAAAATAAATGGACAACATTCTGGCCGATGCTTTATCAATATGTTGTGTTTTGTTTTCTCAACTTGATGCAAAAGTTCTTGGTTTAGAAAGTATCAAAGATTTGTATGTCAATGATTCATACTTTTCTAAACGATATTCCAAATGTTGTGATGAAAAGGGTACTGAAATTTTAAAGAAACCTCATCATCAAGAAAAGACAAATAAGAAGATATTGAAGTAACTACAGGAATCGCGACAATAGACGACGGCTATATTTATTGACGACGGGGCCATCGTCAATTAATTAATTGACGACGGCTAAAAACAACCGTCATCAATTGGTCTTTAATTGACAACGGTTACAGAAATACTGTCGTCTATTAGATTTTGGGCCTTATAGACGGCGGCAGGCCGTCGACAAAAGAGGCCCTCGTCAATATGGGCCAGAATCTAGCACCGCACGAGACATTATAGACGACGGTGTCTTATGGCCGTCGTCTATTTACACTTATAGACGACGGTTAACCTAAACCATCGTCCTTTATAGATGACGGTGTCTTATGGCCGTCGTCTATTACCACTTATAGACAACGGTTAACCTAAATCGTCGTCCATTGGGGATTATATTCCAACGACCCCCGCGCCGCTCGTCCTCATTTGCTCCGCTCGTCCTCATTTTGCGCCGACTGAGAGCTCACTTGGCCTGCACCACCGCCGCCATGGTCAAAGCCGCCGCCGCCACCACCGTGGTCGAAGCCATCGCCTAGGGCCGCCGCCATCCACCGAGGAGGACCGCACCATTGAGGTACGCCACCGCCACCATCACCTCGCCCCGTCCCCCCGCCATCCCCCCCCCCCCCCCCCCCCCGCCGTGCGCCACAGCCGGTCGCCTCCGTCGTGAAGTATTAACCGTTGCTTTGGAAAACCCGACCCAAAACCTATGCAAGCATCGGATGGATCGGTGCCATGCTTCATGGTGTCTCCAGTGCAGTACGCACTGATTTTATGTTTTTTCGAAAGTTCCGGTGATTTTATGTTGAATTTATGAAATATGTTGGTGTCATTTAAACAACAATGGATGCAACCTGCTGAGCTTAGGCTGACCCACTCGTGTATTTAAAGAACTACCCCAAAATGAATTTTCTCAACTTTTCTCAAGGTGTGTTTGTTTCAGCTAAAAATCGGATTTTAACTTTGAGCTGCAGAAAAGTTGTTGCGAGTTAAGAGAAAGAAAAATAAAATAAAAAACGATTCAATAACTAGATGAGAATCTATGAATTCTAGCTTTGTGGTAGATTTCAATAGAAAAATCTACAAATTCTCAAAAATCTGGTTGGCACCAAAACTTCTTTGCTTGATATTTCAGAATGAATCTGCAAAGTGAAATTGAACCAAACGGACCATAAGTATCAATGGTGTCTGCAAAATCCAGGTGGGAGCGGTGCCGGCTTATTGTCTGCAAAATTTTGAAGCTAGGTAAGTTGGAGACTGAATGCTTATTGTCTTGCACAACTTGAAAAACAAAACATTCATAGGTTCAACCAGACCAGAGGAGGTGGTCACAATGTACTGGTGCAAAAATGTTCTTAATAGACAGTTTTCGTACTTACTGTTCAACTCTTCAGTTGCGGTTTACCTTTGGAAGGTGATCAAGAACAGTTTAGGCTGGTTAAATGTACCGAAGAGTGTAGGTAATTTTAACCAAACTTGTTATAGCAGTTGGTAAGTGTGAGAATAATGGACGACAGTTTAGTTATAGTGGTTGGTAAGTGGGAGAATAATGGATGACGGTTGGTAACCAAAACTTGTTTTATAGTATTATACAGTCAATTGTAACATTTTGTTATTGATGTGGTGTTAAATTAAAGTACCCGGCCTGTGGGTTTATGTTGTATGGGTGACTTGTAGTTGGAGAAAATTTGATAATGTGTTGTTTTTATTCCCTAACCAGCTAGAAGCACGGGAGGCTGAACAACTTCAACCGCGATAACTCTTCTGCTACTGATTTGAAGGACTTGCGTGCTAAGGTTATACAAACTCCTCCCTCTTTATTTTTGCATTTAGCATGACTGGTTTCATCTTTTTTGGTTGCTTCTGCATTGTATTAAATCTGCAACAAAATGAATTTTACATGAGTAACAGGGCTGAAATTTGGTTGAAGGACTTGTATGATGAGTGTGCTGGAAAGTTAGTTTCAGGTCCATCGAATTGTTCTAGGGCTTACAATAAGGTTAATAGTGTTTTCTCATACCAGCACATCAGAAACACTGTAGGTTGCACATTGAGGAGCACTGCCAAACTGATACAAGTTGAACAAGTCTTGAGCACATAATGCTGATTCTATTGTTTCAAGTAATAAGGACTCAATTTCATGATTGTTTTGAGGCCCAATGGGGACTATATAAAGAGTGCATGTACATGAGGAAAACCCTGGACTAAGAGATTACACTAACCCCCTTGACATCATAACCTTTACATATATATCCAGCAGGATTCAGGAAAAACTAATTAACTTCCCCACAAAATACTAAAGCTTTCATGGCCTGATAACTGTACAGATGGGTTGTACTGGTTATTGTGAATCCAACAAAATTGGTGTCACAATTTTCGGTTTATTCTAGAGAGAGTTATGTATTTTCAAAGTTGGAGCTAAATTTTGGAATTGTTCATGTTAACACACCCTTGTTAGTCAATCAACCTTGCAACTGGAAGCTCAATGTGTTGGATATGCTCGTAAAAGTTTGCACCCTACCCATTCTTATTGGTTGAGTGTGCAACATATTTACACAAACAAATGGTATAGTATAATTGTTGTGAGCCGTGCCTTCTGCTCTTTTCAGTTGTACTGAACTTGTAATTGTTTATTAGTTGGTTTGTTTATTAATATGTAAATAAACGGGTTTTGGGCTAATATAAATGAATCCATGCCTTTGTGCTAGTGTAGAAATTATTAGAAAGTGTAATATAATTTGTGTTCTCCTTCACCATTATTGTTCTCACTGGCATCACTATATACAGAAAGCACAGTACACAGATACATCAAATTATCTATAATTTTATTGCATTATCTCACTTTGTCATATCTTGATCTTTGAAGTATATATTCAAATGTAACCAATCTTCTAGATGTATTGATCAGGATCAATTGAATTACTTGACCTATAAGAGTAAAACTAGTACTACTGTGCCATGCCATACATTTTTCCAAGTAATTTGATCCATAGAAAAATACAGGACACTCATTTCAAGTTGATTCTAGTATATTAGATTTGGTATGCAAGCACTTCTCCTCTTAGTTATTTTGGAATCTTTTTTGTTGAAATGTCCTGTTCTGGACCGCATGATAGTTGTAGATAAATCTAGTATTTTTTCGATAAATCTAGTACTTAGTTCACACACACATTTAATTAGTGGAGGCAAACCATTCATAAACTTTTGCTATCCGTGTCATTACATGAGATCGTTGTTATCTATTCATATTTTACACCATTTATGCTTACGGGAAGAATAGCATGGACACGTGTCTAGAAAGATACTAGCTTTTACACACCTTTTGTTTGGACTGGACGCCTGCTTAGCAGTTGATGAGCTCAACTAAAATTATGGAATGCTTCCAAAATGGTGCTTTCAAAGTTCTAACAACATCTGGTTGCAGAACTGAATTCACATCGAAATATTGGTCTATTGGTATGACATGCTACTTTTGTGGATATATGGAGCTAGCTAGGTGATGCAAGCTTTGGTCCCTGAGCTCTGCGTAGCACAGTGTGTGTTTGGCTATGCTATTTGACTGTGGTCTGTTGATAGTCTGTGGAATGCTAGGACTCCAGTTGTTGTTCATGAGATATAGAACAAGGTGCACTTTTATCAGGCTCCTATGATGCATCTCATTACAAAACTCTTATATCATGTACAAAGCATCACCGTACCGATTATGTAAATTTTATTGCACCTTCAAAAATTATGTGTGATTGATGTGTTGGATAATTTTTTCGTCATAAGAACTATGCTGAACCAGGAGGGGATCGATGTAGTCGTTGTATGAGAAGGAACTATGCCCGGAAATTAATCCAGTACTGCAGAAATATAAGCATTTTGCAGTTGCAGACTTGGAGCAGATGACGGAACGTCCAGTGAGCCTTGGCTGTTATTTTGTTTGTGGTGCATCATTCTGCGGTATTGGTTACATATATAGCCTGTATTTTTAGAGTAGACATATGCAGTACTGTGAATTTAGACTCTAATATGGGGTATGCTACATTTTCTTTTGACATGCTTTCTGTTGATTGCTGATTACCATATTTTCTGTAAGTTTTACTCAAACACTTGACCCTGCTGATTCTGCTTTTGTGGTGTGTGACCAGTGTTGCTTCCCTGGAGCACTCGGAGGCCGGGATGGCAATCTCGTGGGACGACGCGCTGCGGTCGGGGACGAGGCACTTCTAGCACTTTCTGTGAACTCTGTGATATGTGAAATCTGTGATGTGTGAAATCTGTGATATCTGTAAAATTTGTCTACTGTGATATTTGTAATATCTGTTTTCTGTTTTTTTTAAAGCAAAACTTATAGACGACAGTTTCTGTTGCACCGTTGTCTATAAGGAACTCTTATAGACGACGGGCAACTCGGAGCCGTCGTCTCTTGGGGTCCTAATGGACGACGGCTTGTCTGCAACCGTCATCAATAGTGGACCTTATAGACAACAGTTCCACGGCGGCCGTCGTCTATATGGTCTCCACGCTGCCACGTGGCTGGAGCTAACTTATTGATGACAGCTAAGTTTGGCCATCGTTAATTAACTAATTGACGATGGTGTGGGGACCGGAATCCCAACATCCGAGGATCTCATTGGATGGTGTCGTGCGATGCGACACCCAACAGTATACAGGAACAGAACCCGAATAAAATACAAGATGAAGTCTTTTGTTTATAATACAGCGGAAGTTTTACAATACTAGTGGAAGTAAAGAAATGTATATATCATAGCTATGCTCTCAGCACTAGCTATGCAAAAGCAAAGTTATCCATGCCTTGGATACTTTGCACTAGCAACACTCAATCACGGCGGCGTGCAGGGTTCCCATTCAGCTGTACACCCTGGAGGGGATGCAACCTCATCATCAAACCCTTCATCAATTGTATAATCTGCAAAAACTCGTTAACTGCAAATGTGAGCATAAGGCTCAGCAAGACTAACCCGTCTCACTAGACATATGCAAAGGGGACACTAAACATAGGTAAGGTGAAACATAAATGACTCGCCTACAAGTAGATCCTTATAATCAGGTTTTATGTAGCAAATGACATTCTCCAGGCACGACACATCATGGGCTCCACAATCAAACAAGAAACGCTTTACCGATGATATGACATGCCCAGAGCACATAATGCTATTACAGCTAAAGTATGGGGAAACTGTAAACTTTTAATTGCACTATCTCTAAATCATACAAGGTTGCAAAGCAATTATAATTCAGTACAATATAATTTTCTGGTTTCTTTAGTATTTACTACGTCACGGCGCAGTGAACAAGTGGTACTCTATTACTGCGAGGGATAGTGATTGCAATCAGGACACACCCGGACAACACGACACATACGTCGTTCGGAACTATCAGCGAGCACACCTGTACCTACATAACACTTCAGTACTAGGCGTATATGGCCACCTTTCACAAGAAACCCGAACGCCGAGCCCGTCTCACCTCCGCAAACAGAAGGTCTCCGCACGGAATACCTCATGTGTCCGCCGACCGATTTACACCTTACTGTCCTCAACCCACCCCTATCGATGGTGAGTTAATGGGCCTCGACACCCCAGTTATCGAGTTACATCAATTTACTGGATTCCATATGTCCATTATGTCGCTGGTACAATTCAAGCTTGTCCGAAGGGGCCCCATAAAGACGGGCCTTAATCGAAACAGGCAGGGTATGCGACCGAGACTCAATTCTCGCTACTTCCTATCCATTCCCTGCCCGGTCTCAGATTCATTATATTATGCCATTTTCTATCTAACCAATCCTGTGAGATATCCTACATCTCTCGCGAGTAGATTCTAACTACTCGACTTCGACCGGATTTCCTATGCATTAGCAAAGCAGTTACTACAGGTCAAACTGTAACTCGTTTCAACCAATCCCTGGGATTTTTGGTCATGCATGTGGAGTATCAATCATCCTAAACGTAATGCACAAGTCATATACGACTCATCATAGTGATAAGTAAAATTTTATAAACGACTTAAATGCACACCAGGGCTTGCCTTGTTGCAGGTCAGAGTCTGAGTTAATATTTGGAAGGTGCTCTTCCAAGGTTTCTGGCTCCTCCTCGACTTCGGTCACTATACGATATGCATAGAATACGCATATGAATGACTTTGAAAAATAATTATTACCAAGAGCATGATTTAATTTATGGTGACCATTATGTGATAATGACCTGATTGGCTTTGGAACTTTGAAGGTGGATACTAGGGAATATGATAGAAACTCTTGCAAAGAACAGGAGATGATCAAAGTAGATTGTGGTCTCCAAAATTATGGCAAGCAATTAACTTCCAAAAATTCTAGAGAGGAAACTGTAGCTTGAACATAGCTAACAGTTGATAATCAAGATAGAGGAAATTGTCTTTGTTCTAACAAAATTTGTTCCATAAGCTTATAAGCTTTGTTGAAGGAGTTATTGTATTTCTAAGTTGGCAAGAATTTCTGGAATTATCTTATAATTGAATTGTTAGCCATTTAATCAATATTCAGTTTGCAACTAAATTAGGACTAGGATAGTAGGTCAATTAAATCCAAGATTTTTACAGGATCTAGTGTATGACTAAAGGAAGGTTCAGTCCAAATTTGGGACATAATAAAGCCACTGAACATATGTAAAAATTCAATAACAGAAAAAGATAATTGAACTATACAGAGGGTTAAACAGGTGCAATGGCTCCGTCGACGGGGGGGGGGGGGGGGGGGGGGGGGGGGGGGGGCTTTTATAGGCGCAGAGAGGTGGGGGGCAGCTGGAGGCGACCGACGCTGACGGCGAGCTGGCGGATGCATGCGTCGCGGTGTCGACCGGGGGTGGGAAACAGTGGCGGTGAATCGGTTTCACTGCCTGACCTGTGGGCCCCACCTCTCTCCCTTATCCATTCCTCTAAATTCTAGCTTAAACATTGTCCAAAAATTCCCACAATTTACAGGTAGACTAAGAAAAATATGGGGAATTCAATTCTGCAATCAGAATTCAATTTGAACGTAGTTTGCATCAAATTCAAATTCAAGTTTGAATTCCAATATGGGTATAAACCTTGTTGAAATAAATAGTATCTGAGGTCCAAAAATCTCCAAGCTTTGAAATCAAGTTCCCTGAACCATAAAAGGCTTTAGAAAAATTTAGGGTTGATTTGGGCAAAGTTTAGTGCAAATCTAAATTTGATGTCGACGCGAATTGAATCCTTTGTACGTGTCCAAACCAATGGAAGATGTACTTAAAAAATCTTGAAATTTTTCTGAGAAGCTATTTAGATATTTAAGAGTCCAAGGAAAAATTTGGAGCCTTGGATTTGAATCTTTTTGGCAGGGCCTAATATGCATAGCAACATAATCAAATAACATTGGTTTTGATTTTTATACTGCTGCCATATAATTTGCCCTAGCCATTGCAATCAATAACTTCCCAACTTTGTAGAAAGAAAACTTTTTGGTGAGGTCAAGCATATGTGCAAAATTTTTTGCCCTCCATTATGTTTGATAAACCACTTGTGGTTGAACTTCTCATAAAAGGAAAAAGTAGGATTTTACATCCCCCCCCTTAAAAGAATCTCGTCCCAAGATTACAAAGGAAGGACAAAAGATAAAGATCTACTGAACATGTGATGCTAACAATTCCGGATAGTTCGTTTTATGATATTCCTCGCTTTCCACGTGGCTTCTTCAGCATTGTGGTTGCTCCACAAGACTTTATAGAAACACAATGTGCGTCTTCTTGTGGTGCGAGTTTTCTCAGCAACGATCTGGGTTGGATGCTCGAAATACGTAAGATCTGGCTGGAGGGTTTCCAAATCCTCAATACGTATATTCGTTGGGACTTTGAGACATTTCTGCAACTGAGAAATGTGAAACACATTATGGACCCCTGGCAGCGATGGCGGTAACTCTAATTGATATGCCACAGGTCCGCATCTTTTGATTATTGCGAACGGCCCAATAAAATGTGGAGCTAGCTTCCCTCTCACTCCGAATTGATGAATTCCTTTCATCGGGGATACCCAGAGATAAACTTGATCCCCAACCTCGAAGTGAAGAGGTCGACGTCGTTTGTCCGCATAGCTCTTTTGACGAGAATGGGCGGCTTTGAGATTTGCTTGGATGATGCGTACTTGCTCTTCGGCTTCTTTTATCAAGTCGATGCCATATACCACTCGTTCACCAGATTCGCACCAGTTCAAGGGTGTGCGACACTTTCGGCCATAAAGAGCTTCATATGGTGCCATCTGGATGCTAGCCTGGTAACTGTTGTTGTACAAAAATTCCGCCAATGGTAGATGATCATCCCAATTCCTACCATGGTGGATGGCACAGGCACAGAGCATATCCTCTAGCACTTGATTCACCCGTTCAGTTTGTCCATCAGTCTGAGGATGATAAGCCGAGCTTCGAATCAGTTTGGTACCCAATGCATCGTGGAGATGCTCCCAAAAGCAAGCGACGAAAATAGATCCACGATCTGAAATGATAGTGCAGGGTACACCATGTAGACACAATATTCTGGAGATATAAAGTTCTGCATACCGCTTTACATCATACATGACACTGACTGGTATGAAATGAGCTGATTTGGTCAACCGGTCAACGATCACCCAAATTGAGTCGTGCTTATGGAGAGTGGGAGGCAATCCAACAATGAAATCCATGCTGATATCCTCCCATTTCCAAGCGGTATGCTTAAAGGTTGAAGCTGTCCAACTGCCTTCATATGGCCGGCCTTAACTCGTCGACACGTATCACATTCGGATATGTATTTTGCTACTTCTCTCTTCATCCGAGTCCACCAGAACTTCTTTCTCAGATCTTGGTACATTTTGTTACTTCCCGGATGAATGGAATACTTGGATAAATGAGCTTCATCCAGTATCTTCTTCCAAAGTTCCAGGTTTCGGGGTACCACTATACGGTTTTTAAACCAGAGGCTACCTTCATCGTCACATCAGAAACATTTCATCTCCCCCTTCTCCATTCTTTGGCGAATGTGCGACATCCCTTTGTCCTCCTTCTGAGCTGCCATAATATCTTCCTTGATAGTAGGAATGAGAGCTAGGTTGTAGAGTGCCCCATATGGAACCAAGTAGAGACTCGGTTCTTCTTCTCCTTCATTGAGGTAATGGAAAGATTGTTGACATGGGACTTGCGGCTCAGAGCATCTGCGACTACATTCGCTTTGCCTGGATGGTAGTGGATCTCAATCTCATAATCCTTGATTAACTCCAACCATCTACACTGTCGCATATTTAAATCTTTTTGGGTGAAGATGTATTTCAGACTCTTGTGATCGGTGTAGAGATGTACTAAATTACCCAGTAGATAATGTCTCCACATCTTTAATGCTAGTACCACATCAGCGAGTTCTAGATCATGAGTCAGATAGTGCTGCTCATGGTTCCGAAGCTGCCGTGATCCATAAGCGATCACTCGTCTATCCTGCATCAACACACATCCTAAACCAATTCCTGATGCATCACAATACACGTCAAAAGATTTGGCTGTGTTCGATTGAGCTAATACTGGTGCCGTTGTGAGGTGTTTTACTAATGCTTGAAAACCTGCCTCACATGCCTCAGTCCATACATACTTCGTCCCCTTGTTCAGAAGTTATGTCATTGGTTTAGCTATTTTGGAGAAACTGGGAATGAACCTCCGATAATACCCAGCTAAACCTAGGAAACTTCAGACTTCATGTACAGATTTTGCAGACTCCCATTTGAGGACTTGCTTGATCTTGCTTGGATCAACTGCAATCCCTGCTGCTGATATGATGTGCTCTAAAAATGGCACTTGGTTGATCCAGAATTCACACTTGCTGAACTTAGCATATAGCTGGTGGTCCCGTAATCGTTAAAGCACGATACGCAAGTGTTGAGCATTTTCTTCTTCGGATTTTGAATACACAAGTATGTCGTCAATGAAGACCACGACAAACTTGTCCAATTCCGGCATAAACACCGAGTTCATGAGATACATCAAATGAGCCGGTGCATTGGTCAATCCGAAGGACATAACAAGGTACTCATACAGTCCATACCTCATCAAGAATGTTGTCTTTGGTATGTCTTCTAGTCGGATTCTGATCTGATGATAACTAGAATGAAGATCCAGTTTCGAAAATACTTCAGCACCCACCAATTGATCGAAAAGGATATCAATGCGTGGTAGTGGATACTTGTTTTTGATAGTGACAGCATTGAGTGGACGATAGTCTACACACAGTCTCAAGGTCTTATCTTTCTTCTCTATGAACAGTGCAGAACAACCCCATGGTGATGAACTTGGACGAATGAAACCCTTGTTCTCAAGTTCGATTAACTGTTCCTTAAGTTCTGCAAGTTCCTTGGGTGCCATCTTGTAGGGTAGTCTTGAGATTGGCACTATTCCCGGTGCAAGTTCAATCTTGAACTCTATATCTCTTTCTGGGGACATACCAGGAAGATCTTCAGGAAATACGTCCGCGTATTCACATACTACCGGAATATCTTTTAGATCAATAACCTCGGTATTGTGAGTAGATGGATTCACTAGAATGGTTCTCTCAAGATTGAGGACTTGAGAGGGATGAAGTAGAGAATTTAGATATATTTTTCGAGGGACTAGATCTAGAATAGCACCATGGTATTGTAACCATGCCATTCCCAAGATGACATCTAACTTCTGATGCTCTAGTATCAGAACTGAAGTAAGATATATGGTTCCATCTAGGTTAAGTGGTATCCCAGGAATTAATTCATTTGTTACTATTTTCCCGGCTGGAGTGCTAATCACATATGGAGTTTTTGTGGAGATTATAGGCAATTGAATTTTAATGACAAAAGACTTGCTAATGACATTGTGTGAAGCTCCAGAGTCAAAGAGTATGACTACAGGATGATTGAAGATAGAGAATGTACCCGTGAGTACAGGTGCGCCTTCCGGAACATCCTCAATGGCGAGGTGGTGGACGTTGCCGAGTCTGAGAACTGGCTTCTTGGGTTGGTTGCAGGGTTGGTTGGTGCTCTGGTATGATGATTGTCCTCCGCCTTGCCTACTCTGCGGGAAGTCCTTGGCAAAGTGCCCCGTGCGTCCACACGTGAAACACGTGTACGGGGTTTGGCCAGTACCAATGGGAGGACGGAATCCCGGTGCACGTGGTGGAGGTGGAAGTGCACGTGGGATCATCCCCTGCTGTTGCTGTGGTCGGACCCCAGAGTTGCCAAACTGACGACCACTGAACATTGGTGGTCGTGATGGCGGTTGCCACCTCTGGCCAGATGATGATCGATACACCATTCGGTACTTCTGAGGAGCACCACCTCTGCTGCCCTGTGGAGCACTCCTCTTCTTCTTGTCTGAGGACAGTTCTCGAGTAGCGTCCTCCTGCATGATCGCGGCATTGACCAGGTCGTTGAAACTCCCGCGGTTGAACAAGACCAGCTTGTCCTTCATCTTGGTGTTCAGCCCCCGGTAGAAGCACTCTCACTTCCTGTCTTCTGTGTTCACTTGGTCCTGTGCATATTGGGCCAAGTGGTTGAAGGCCTTGGAGTACTCCTAAGCACTCCTTCCTCCCTACTTCAGCTCCAAGAACTTTTGAAGCTTCCTCCTTATAATCCCGGGAGGAATATGATAGGCGCGGAACGCCTCCCGGAATTATGCCCAGCTCATGACATAGCCTGCAGGGCATGCGGCGAGGTAGTTTGCCCACCATGCACCAGCAGAACCCTGCAGTTGCTAAGCTGCAAACAGAGCCTTCTGCTGTTTGGTTACCTCAAGTAAACCGAACTTCACTTCAATGGTGCGGGGCCAGTTGTATGCCTCCAAAGGCTCGTCGGCCTCTCTGAAGATTGGTGGATGCGTCGATGAGAAATCCAAGTAGGAACTCGGATATGACTGACGTGGCCCATCAGTGTGTCGCCCCCCTTGACGGGACGAGTGCTGTACAAGAGTCCGCAACAACTCGGTTTGCTCGTCGCGCGAGCCGAGTACTGCTGCGAGAACCTGTGCGAGACTTCTGGGAAGTGTGGGTGGAGGTGGTAGAGGTGGATGCGTCTGGGGCGTATTCTGCCCCGGGGGTGGTGTGTCATCGCCTTGCCCTCCACTTGAGCCTCCCACCTTTGGGGTTGCACGTGTATGCACCATGCTGCAATACAACGATTCACTCCATAAGTCTCACTGCCTCAAGTTCATCCTTCCATATAAATAGTAATGCGGTAGACCATGATAGAAAATATACAACATCAACATATATTGATAAAGTACAAACTTTATACAAGATATATTATCTCTGGACCAAGTTTACACATCTGGTTATCTAGACATAACCACCACTACTCTTAATATGACACAAACATGGTCACAAAAGAAAAACACGAGCAACCATTTAACTATATGTTGCCCCGTGTTGGCAGAAGTGCTGCCACATTCCCTTCAATACGTCCTACTCGATGTATTCAAGTTCCTCGGGATCTTCTTCTTCTGCTTCATCATTTGAAGGTAATTGTTCACCCATAATTAATGGTATGTTATGGGCCGGTGGATACACCATTGGTTGTAATTGTGCCTCGGCCTCAATTACATTATCCTATAGTTCTCCTGCTTCATACTCCCAATTTTGAGCTGTCTCAATAGCAGTGTCCTGCTCTTCAGTGACTACTAACAGCTGCTCTTGCTGTTGTTGCACCTCCAATTGACTTGCTTGTAGCTCACTACGAGCTTGCTGTAGTTCAGTGCGAGTCTGTCGTTGTGCGGCACGAGCTTTCCGTATCCTAATGCGAGCATAATGTAACTGACTCTCGCACTTTATCTAGCCGGTGATTTGCTGGGGCTATGAGCGAACATAGACCTTCGTTGATAAAATCAAGGGTATCACCCCGCTCCGTCGCTTCCCGCAGAGCCTCGACTTGCTCCAAAATAATGGTGCTTTGCATCGCAACTACCATATTGGAAGCAGCCGCATATGTTCCCAGTGTTGTCGGGGTTGTGTCGCCAAACGGTGTATATGCAGCAACCATACGGCGTTGCCACTCAAAGCCGGCCATACCACGGACTGGATAAGGGCAAATTGAGTCCCTGCCATGGCCTCTTGATGAAGCTCACAAAGCTTCATAAGTGCTTCGCCTGCAGCGACTGCCCAAGTGTCCTCTAACTGAGCCCCCTCGATGGTAACCGAGAAAGGAGCCCATCCATATCGACATGGACTAGCCGGAATGTCCACCAAGATGGTGCACGACCGAACACCTCTGTCGATCGCTTCCCTACCCCAATAGCATGGCATCTCGGTGAAGCCAAACTGTTGGAGCACTTCCCGCAGCATACTTGGGAAGCCCGGATGACCATCGCAAGTGGAAAATACCCATCCGTCTGGTAGTAGCATCCTCACATACGTCATTTATAGAAAGAATACTGGAACAATGAGAAAGTTACCTACTCTCAACAGTTTTCATAAAATTTTTAAAACTGGAGCTGTAATCACAGTCTGTTCCAGCTGACCCTCCTGTATAATACCACAATTTCATACAGGAAACGTCAGATCCAAATGTTGGGCTGAATACAAAAGTTGTAGTATACTTTCCAAGCTTTCCAGATTGTACTCATACAGCTACAAGTGAGCTAGGAAATAGAATCTATACTGGTTTTAAGTTGACCCATATTTTCTGGAATTTTTGACAGAACCCCCCTGTATATGTAGTGATGTCCACAATTTATACAGGGATATCATGATAATATTTTGAGGTAATGACAAAATAAACTTTGTATAACATCAAGTTAAAAATCCAGAAGTAAAATATTTAAACCCTGAATAGTTTGTTATACGGGTATCGTGCGCGAATTCACAAATGGGTGCAAACTGTTTTAAGTTATGGACTGCCAGAACCAAGTTTGCGACAAATGGAATTAGACACCGCTATACCCAGATTTAGATCAGGAATGCATAATAAAGTTGATAGAGGACTTCCTAAGATTTCCAGATATGTATATATGTGACTATTTCACTAATCTGAATTAAGAGTTATAACTATCCAAACTAAACAGTTGAACTGACTTGTTTGCACCAGTAGTCCTGCATTCCACTGTTTTGAGTTCCAAATTTGATTTAAATCAAATTTGAATTAGGAAAAACTATAAATATCAAACCTGTAGAATTGCCTCTGCCCGTTCTAGACATGTGTCACAATAAGGCAGAAGATGTTCCTACAGTGAGTTATGGCAATATTTCTGGAACTGATACAATGATTGGGTCATCCAGAGCAGTTTTAGTATACTCCAGATTTCAATAGAATTTCAAACTTTTCTGCCCTGATGGTTAACAGAAAAGTTGTAGAGGTCTTCACGAGCTTTCCATCCATATATGATACTCTTATGTTATCTATTCGATAACCAAGATTACAACCTGGCGAAGTCAAGCCAACTTCTGCCAGAAATCAAGAATCTTGATTCTATATACCCTATCGAGTCGGAGTCCCTTTTTACAGAGTCCAAACCTACCAGCATCTGATATTTGGACTTTACAAAGCATTATGCATCCATTCTGTCATTGGGGATGGTCTAGTATCATGTTTGATACTGACAGTACTACGTATCTCACCAAAGAAAATTCTATCTGGTATATCTGGTTACGTCTATAGGTGGTTCCTATATCGATCTCTCACAAACATTTGCTACACAGGTCGCTACCGGAGTTAGTGTACCTGCAGAGGACAAACAATCCCCTTTCACACCTTCACACCTCAAGGGTGGTACGGGGAAATACGACAGGCAGTCACAATAATACATATGAAAATAAATGCATACGACTCTGGTGTGAGTCGCCCTCGAGCGAGGTCATGTCTCGAGGTACATGGCTATAAATACGTCTGTACAGCAAAGACTCCCGTACGATCCGGCTTATACACGCTCGGGCATACATGTTTCGCATGCTCCCATAGAACATGGATAGTTCTAGAGAGGCATACTATCGGGTTATACACCACCCGATGTGGGCTCCCACTAACTTTGAAGCACGCTGGGGTACCGTGTGTCATAGGTTCTCAGAAACATTGAGAGCTTCAGAGACTCCTATTAACTTCCCGTGCCAAGCCACGAAAATTTCACATACCACTCCTCGTATGCTGAGCTTACCGAGATTGACCCGCTCTCGGTGGCGTACCTTACCTCTTACCTGACGTCGGGGCGTCGTTATAGAATATAATAACACATAGTTAGTTTACCACCTTTATATCTTATACTAATAATACTCCTTATAAAGGCATATAGCTAATTCCTCACTCAAATCCTAATTTTTGAAAATATGTTCTTTTCAAGTACACTGTTCCCAATGATGTTCTGATACCATGACTGTGGGGACCGGAATCCCGACATCCGAGGATCTCATTGGGTGGTGTCGTGCGATGCGACACTCAACAGTATACAGGAACAGACCCGAATAAAATACAAGACGAAGTCTTTTGTTTATAATACAGCGGAAGTTTTACAATACTAGCGGAAGTAAAGCAATATATATATCATAGCTACACTCTCAGCACTAGCTATGCAAAAGCAAAGTTATCCATGCCTTGGATACTTTGCACTAGCAACACTCAATCACGGTGGCGTGCAGGGTTCCCATGAGGCTGCACCCCCTCTAGGGTGTACAGCCGAATGGGAACCCTGCACGCCGCCGTGATTGAGTGTTGCTAGTGCAAAGTATCCAAGGCATGGATAACTTTGCTTTTGCATAGCTAGTGCTGAGAGCGTAGCTATGATATATATATTTCTTTACTTCCGCTAGTATTGTAAAACTTCCGCTGTATTATAAACAAAAGACTTCGTCTTGTATTTTATTCGAGTTCTGTTCCTGTATACTGTTGGGTGTCGCATCGAACGACACCACCCAATGAGATCCTCGGATGTCGGGATTCCAGTCCCCACAGATGGTAACCGTCGTCCATTTGGTTATAGACGACAAATTATTGTAGACGGCCGGAAACCGTCATCTATAAGGGTGTTTAGGGTAATGTACTTATAGACGACGGTTCTCAGCCGTCGTCTATTATCGTGATTCCTGTAGTGAGTGTCAAGTTTGACTCATTGTCGAGGACAACTCCTTTTCAAGAGGGGGGATCATGTAGACATCCCAACATCACATACATGTGTCTTCATTGATGATCTATCACCCTATTGAGGATTACAAGAGTCGAGGACGACTCCTTTACAAAAGGGGGGATGGTGTGGACATCCAACAATCACATACACATGCACGAGCTTATGAAGGACTTGTTGTGCACACTCGTGTTCAAAAACTCGAACAAGAGGTGAATGCTTTCCTCTCTACATGGTGAATGCTTTCCTCTCTACATTATATTTTAGTATTGATTGGAATAATATTATATCTAAGTTGTGTAATTAATATTACTTAGGTTTACACATGAAGGAACATCGTTAGCTGGCACAATGGAAAACCAAGTCAGTTTGCACTGTCCGAACTTCCGATGACGCGATCGTTTGCACTGTCCGATCAGAAACGGGTACACTGCAAGAACATCAACTTCACTTGTAGTCCTGTACCAACCTGTATTGATCCAGGCGACATAATACACATTGTGTGAAAGCTTATCAAGTCTACTTTCTAATGCAACAAACAGTGCATCATTTCGAGTTTCCAAGGTGGAGTTATGGTCAAATTACTAAATAATACGCAGATGGCGAGAAGTTGCATGAGGACCAAAGACTACTTCGTGAATTGCTCACTAGCTGGCCCTCCACTTCAAAACGTGGTGACTTCAGTTCACACCTAGCTAGGAGGGTCGCTCCTAGTATAAATAACACCCTTGTGCTCCTAAAAAAACAACCTTTGATCATTTGATAACCAAGATAATTTCAGAGTGTCTGGCACACCTTTGTTCTTTCTTGTTCTTCATGAACTTGTGAGCCGATCTCTCAGGGGTCCCCTAATTCGTGCTCTAGGCTTCTGGGCCTTTTGTGTGGATTAGTTTCCGGTTTGTGGTTCTGCGGTCGTTCGGAGATCGAGTCGAGATCCTCAAGGTTTTGGTGCCTCTCTCCCCGTCTCTTGGGCGCAACCAACCTTGGCTGGTATAAAGCTAGTTATCTCGGATTGTGGTTCTGTGGTCGTTCGAAGATGGAGTCGAAGTTATCAAATACTTCGGTGCCTCTCTCCCCAACACTTGGTTGCATCCAACCTTGGCAGGTATAAAGCTAGTTACCCGGCTGTTTTCAGCTAGTTACCATTGTTCGTTCCACTGTCCAATCTTTTCATTTACCCTTCACCATACCTACTGTCGTGAAGATCGGGCCAACCCTTGTAGCTCTATACCTGCCAAGATTGAATGCGACTAAGTGACAGGGAGAGAGGCACCGAAGTCTTTGAGAACTTCGGCTCGATCTCCAAACCATCAGAACCATAATCCATGATAACTAGCTTTATACCTGCCAAGGTTGGTTGCAACCAAGCGACAGGGAGAGTGGCACCGAAACCTTGAGGATTTCGACTCGATCTCCGAACAATCGCTGAACCACAAATCAGAAACTAATCCACACAAAAGTCGTGGAAGCCTAGAGCACAAATTAGGGGATATTGAGGGATCACTTCACAAGTCCATTAAGAACTAGGAAGAACAAAGGCGTGCAAGGCACTTAGAATTGTATTGTTTATCAAATGATCAATGGTTGTTTTTCCAAGAGCATAAGGCTGTTATTTATACTAGGAACAACGGTCCTATCTAGGTCTGAACTGAAGTCACCACATTTTGAAGTGGAGGCCAGGTAGTAAACAATTCACGAAGTAGTCTTTGGTCCTCGCGCGTTTTCTGCCCTTCTGTGCAGTCTTTAGTAATTTGGCCATAACTCCACCTTGGAAACTCCAAATGATGCAACGTTTGTTGCGTTGGAAAGTAGACTTTATAAGCTTTCACACCATGTGTATTATGCCTCCTGGAACATGACAGATGGGTACAGGATTACATGAGAAGTTGAGGTTCCTGCAGTGTAGCCATTTTCGGATCGGATGGTGCGAACGATCGCGTCACCGAAAGTTCAGAGAGTGCAAACTGGCTTGATTTTCTTTTGTGCCAGCCAATAATGTTTCTTCATGTGTAAACCTGAGTAATGCGTATCAGACAACTTAGGTAGCATATTATTCCAATCAATATTAAAATATAATGTAGAGAGGAAATTATTCACCTCTTGTTCGAGTTTCTGAACATGAGTGTGCATAGCAAGTCCTTCATAAGCTCGTGCACGTGTATGTGATGTTGGGATGTCTACATCATCCTCCCCCTCTTGAAAAGGAGTCATCCTCGACTCTTAGAAGCCACAGTAGGGAGATAGATCGGCAACGAAGACACGTGTATGTGATGTTGGGATGTCCACATCATCCTCCCCCTCTTGAAAAGGAGTCGTCCTCGACTCTTGTAATCCATAGTACAGAGATAGATCAACAATATTAGAAGTTGTACTCACTCCATATATCCTTGAAAAAGATGTACTGATCACCCTTTCTCTCTCGAAAATGAGTCAAACTCGACACTTCAATATCTTCTTATTTGTTTTTTCTTGACGATGAGGTTTCCTGAAAATTTCAGCACTCTTGCTTGTTTCAACATTTTCACATTTCCTTGCGCCCAAACTTTGTGGATGACATGTTGTGGAAAATAGCTGCCGTTTACCAAGATTGTCCCACAATGTCTTCCAAAAGTAAGTCAAAAATTTGATGTTATGATCTGAAATAATAGTTCGTGGCTAACCATGAAGTTATATGATTTCCCATAGAACAAGTATTTCCTTCTCTCTTATCATGTTGGACCAAAAACAGTTATCGACCAGTGCTTGCTCTGTTTTCTTGGCACTAAAGTGACCATTCAATCCCTAAAAATCTGAAAATGCAGGTGGTGGGGCTGTTGTCAACTTTATTTTTAGCTCTTCAAGTGCTTTTTCTTTTGGTTCTCGGGAACAAAACTATACAACCTTCTTTGTCATCTCATTGAATGAGGCAACACATGAAGATTGGGGCAGCAACAACTGCTCACAAAGAGCTGTAGTTTTTTCTTCATCCGCCTCCATGCCTTGACCTAAATCAAGAAAAGCAAGAAAGACTATCTTGTCTGTAGAAAAGGTGCACTTGACAAGGTTAGCATAATAGCATTTCTTTCTCAAAACAGCAACAACACATTTTATACATTCAAAATGCTTGTCAAGATATTTGCTGTAAATCAGGATAGCGTCAAAGTAACCACAACAGAATTTTCAATAAAGGCTCCGTCGGAGTCTGGTTTCGGCAATTCTCCCGGTACTACGGTTAGTAACCCGCGGAGTTTTGTAGTTCGGTTAGGGCGCGCGGAGATTTAGAACAAGATGGCGATTTGACACAAGGATTTACGTGGTTCGGGCCGCCTGAGCGTAATACCCTACTCCACGGGTGTGTGTTGTTGTTGTATTGAGCGTCTGAGCGCTTGTGTGTGAGAGACTAGAGTGTCTCGAGCGTGTGTGGAAGAGTCCTAGAGTCTGGACCAGTCCGTGTGTCCCCCTCATGTATCGCTCGACCAGTCCTTTTATAGTACAAGGGCTGGTCGTTACATCGTTAGCCTGGCTCGACATGTGGCCTTGGTGGTTACTGATGTCTAATACACGTTTTAATGTACTTAATTACCCTTAATAGCGTGATAACGTCCTTTAATGGTGGCATTACTAGTATTAAGGGCCATCCGATCGTGTGTCATTAAGATAGCATTAATGACACATAATCAGGTCTTGAAGTCTTTAATGTCCCTTGAAGGTCCGAGCTGTTGAAGGTCCACCAATCTGCCTGTTGAGGTTGATGGTTCGGCGGTTGGACGCGTGGCAGCTCCGAAGCTTACTGTCTTGGACGAGTAGTTCCGGTGCTGTTGTACACGTGTCGGTACCGGAGCTTCCCTCTGTCGGGGGTTAGGTCCGGGGGTGCCACACAGGTATCTACCCCGGAGTTTTCCCATGTATGGAATGTAGCTCCGATTTTACGATACACGTGTCGGCACTTGGACTAACCATAGAAGGGAGGCAGGTCCGGTTCCGAGTGACACGTGGGGCCTTCGGAGGTCTTCAACTCAGATAGGTGTAGTTCCTTTGCACTCTTCGCAGTTCCAAGGGGTATCCGGTACGCAGGGTACCGACAGTGGCCCCCCTGGACAAACCTTTGGGAGAGACCTTTTGGATTAAGTCATTCTGCTGGAGGTGGGTTCATCTTTTGATTTTTGCGCTGTGTCTTCAAGGGTTTTTGAATGTGCCGTTGAGCTGGTGGTTCGCTGTTAAACCATCGCCGTGTGGCATCTTCAGGATGTGGCAGGTGAGATCTGCGCATGCGAATCTCACGCAATTGAAGGTCACCGGTTCCCAATACGAAAACCGTATCGGTTCCGCGCGCCCTGTCAGGCCGCCGCCCTCGGGTTTCCCGCCTCTCATCATGACAACTGTTCGCCTGGGGTAAGGACCTCGACTTGATCGTCTGGGTGGCCCCGGGCCCCCTTGTCATTGGCAGGGTGTAATTTTTGAACTGTATCCTTGACCCTTCTGCTGTTTCCATCCAAGTGTTGTGGGGGCTTACTCAAGAAGGAAAGCGCGCATCGTTTGGGGATTCCTTACGCCTTCATTTGAACTTGCGCTCGAATCCTCCAAACTTTTGCTTGCTTTTGCTCTCTCACCCCGCCGTGCTGCGATGGAGTTTGGTCTCCGCAAGAGCTGTCTCACGACCGATGCTAATTTCAAGAAGGTCTAGACCTACATGGGGTGGTCCAGCGACTCCTTCAAACACCTGGTCCGCACCGGCAAGCTCCCGTTCAAGAAGAAGCGAGCTAATGAAATGGTGTACTTTTCTGCGTACGCCATGGTGGGACTGATCCCACCTTTCTCAACTTTTCTCTTGATGCTGTTAGACTTCTATGGTCTGCAGGTGTACCACCTTGGCCCCCACTCCATTCTTCTTGTGTCAACATTCGTCCACTTCTGCGTGATGTGGGTGGGTTTTCCCCCCTGCGTCGAGCTTTTCTGTACCTTCTTCACCATCCACACTATAGGCAAGAGTTACGAGTATCTTGCCTTCTACTATTTTGTGAAGCGCAAGAAATGCCCCTACAAGTACTTGAGGTCGTTCCCTTCCGTCAAGTGGGACGACTGGAAGAAGGATTGGATTGTCGTCACGGAAGAGGAGCACGAGAAGCTGGAGCTACGTGAAGGTCATCCCAATGTTGACACTGACGCCTGGAGCGAGGCTCCGGTGCTGTCGGAGGCCTTCAACCCTGCCTTGACCAGGATCTGCCAATGCGTGGAAGGAGGAGTGACCCCCCAGGCGGTCTTCTGCAACTTCCTGGTCAACAGGTGGGCTCCACTGAAGAAGAGGGAGAAGCTTGCCTGCGCCCTCAACAGCGTGATGGACGATGACCGGATTGAAACCGGTCTGAAGTCCAATTTGGAAGGCGCTGCTTTGGAGCTTCATCTCAAGAAGTTCCAGCATGGCATCTACTTTGAGGGCGACAACTTAACTTCACCGGCGGCTTTCCTCCCATTGAACATGGAGGCGGAGTTCAGCAGGGAGCTCCGGTGGAAGATGCCGATGCTTGACGACCTCGGTGAAGTTGAGAGGTGTCCGACCACCAGGTTGGTGATCCCCGGAGCTTCCGAGGGTGGCCCTGCTCCCGCCCGAAGACAGAGAGCTAAAGTCGTTGGCAAGGGCAAAGAGTTGGCGAAGCCCTCCAACTGAAAGAGGAAGTTGAAGCACTCTGACGGGAGGCCCATCAGACCTGCTCCTTCCACAACAGCTCCTTCTCCCTAGCAGGGGAGGTCTTCGACGACAACAACAACTCAAACATCGACGTCTCCTCAGGGCGCCAGCTCCGACCGTGGTGCTCTGGCACTAGGGCCAGCTAAGGGCTCTAGGTCCGAGGGTCCTTCCCAGTCGAGGAATGCCCCAACCAAGACGTCGCTGATGGCGGCAGTAAGCTCCAAAGAGCCTTCCGGAGCTACTACCTCAGTTGCGACTGGGTCAGGTTCTGAGCGTCCAGTGAAAAGGTTATGCGCTAGCTGGAGCGGAAGTCTCCCAAGGTAAATTTGCTTTTTTACCTCACTTGATTGTTTTTGTTGTAATCATATTTTGAGTTTCTTCGTCCTTCATCCACAGGGTATCCAAAAAAGGGGATGAAGCTCCAGTTCCTGTGCCAGCTGCTGATGTTGTGCAGGCGGAGGCTCCGGCTCCAGTTCCAGTGCCGCCCTAGGTGGTGGCTGAGGTCTCGACAACTTCGGCGCTAGCTGTCGAGGTTTTGGACCTCGACTCATCTCCTGAAGCTCCCGTAGTAGCGTCGAACCACGGGAATGAAGATGTACCAGCGGCACCAGCTCCGGAGGTTGAAGCTCCGATTTTGGATGCTGTGATGATGGACGCCCCGACCTTAGAGCTAGAGGTAGCTGCAGTTCCGGCCTTAGGGTTGGATGTTGTTGAAGCCCCGATGGTGGAGCCGGTGATTCATGAAGTTCCGGCATCTGAGCCGGTTGTCGCGGAGGTGCTGGCTCCCGATCCGGTGGAGGTTGAAGCGCCGGCGCCTGAACCGGCAGTAGAGGATGCACTAGCACCAGAGATGGAGGTGGCCTCAGCTCCGGCCGAATCTTCAATGGCTGCCCCGGAGGTGGTAGTCCTGGAGGTACCCGCGCCTGAGCCAGGGTGTCAAGACGAAGCGACCGGTCCTTTGCCTGAGGGACGAGTTGATGACGACCTAGCAACTGGACCTTTGGAGTTAACCCCAAAGGTAGAAGCTTCTGTTGTAGGACCTTCCTCGGCGGCGGTCGAGGCTATCCCGGAGGGCGGCCCTAGTGCCGCAGAAGCTCGGGGAACCACTCTTGTAGAGTGGGACCCAATTTTTGTTATGGAGAACCCGCTGGAGTCAGCGGAGAGAACCCCGACAGGTCCAGAGCCAATCCCCCTGTCGTTGTCCATCGACAATGCCTGCTTCAGCCTTTGTCAGGTCCAGCTTGCCTTTTACCACGACAACAAGGCCCTCGAGGAGGAGCGCCAAACCCTTAGGAGGTGGCACAACCGGCTCCAATTCGAGACCAAGCTGGCGCAAACAAGGTTGGCTGATGACAAGGAGTGGGTCAAGAGGGAGAAGGCCTGGATGGAGTACTAGGGCCAGCTGCTGGACGAGAGGGAAAGCATGGTGTGATCCCTCGACAACCAGTCTCGAGCTGTACACGAACAAGTCGTGGCTGCTAATGAAGCAGCGAATGATCGCCAGAAGAAACTTAGTGCCATCCACGAAAGCCTTGTCAAGCGCGGGAGGCTCTTGTGGAGCGGGAGAAGAAGCTCAAAGATGAAGAGCAAAAACTCCTGGAGCTGAGGGATGACCTCGTGAAGAGGGAGGAGGAGCTCGCCCAGAGGCTGGCTCTGGGTGACAAGAGTCTTGTAGAGTGCACCAAGAAGCTGGAGGAGCTCTGCGAGAGCGAGGAGAAGAAGGCCTGGCAGCAAGGACAGGACCTCAACAAAAGGGAGAACGAAGTTGCTGCCAGGGAGAAGAAGGTGCGGGGCCGGGAGAGAGACCTGGTTGACTGCCGGAACAAGATCCACATCCGGGAAGAAGAGCTTGCCAACCTCAAAAGGCAAGTTGCTGAAAGGATTCAACAGCACACCAAAGAGGTCAAGCGCCTTGCCCGGGAGGGTTCGGAGCTTGCGGCGGCCAAGAGGTCCTTGGAAGAGATGCGAGGCTCAAGGGCTGTGGAGTCCCAACAAGTATGAGACTTATTGGGCAAAGCTAATGACGCGCTGATGCCACTGGGCTTCAGTCTCGTGCGTCCGGACGATCCGGAGCCGGAGCTAGACCAGGCGTTGAGCTCGGCGGGCAACAAACTCAACAAGATGGGTGATGTCATCGCGGATCAGTTGGAAACTGAAGGAAAATCCCTTGCGCAGAACGTTGCAGAGTACATGCTGACGTGGTACACAAGCCGGGATCCTCATTACCCACTAGATCTGGTGCTTGAAGGTCCCATTGACGGAGAGGGAGGTGCCGCCAAGGCTAGCGCGTCAGAGGTTGCCCAGTACGTTGCCTCGTTCTTTCGTAGGATTTAGGACTTTCTCCTTGTAGCTCCCACTTGTATCTTCTCTTCTTTTCTCCAATTTTGTAATCTCTTGTCCTCAAATGAATGAAATCCAAGAAATTTATGAATTTCATTTTTTGTCTTCAACCTTTGTCTCACTTGGCCCCCTGGTAGATGTACACAATTTGATTGCGAACATGTACCAAAAGGATGTAGCATTTTGTTGAAGACTTGCGTGCTTTGAACATGTAGAGTGTAGGTCCGAAGTCATTGATAGCTGGGCCTCCTGAGGTTGTCGGAACTTAGTAGCTCCGGCAGCGACCATTGTCAACACCTAGAGCGTCAACAGTTGGCCCTTTGGGGTTGTCGGAGCTTAGTAGCTCCGGCTGCGACCACTGTCAACACGTAGAGCATCGACAGCAGACCCCATTGGGGTGTCCTTCTACTATCTTTTCTTCATGTTGACGGCTGGCTCCCTGGATTTGTTGGAACTTGATAGCTCCGGCGACGCCTACTATCAATGTTTAAAACATCGACAGCGAGCCACCTTAGGGGATGTCGAAGCTTTGATAGCTCCGACATCATCCACCATCACCATGAGATTTTTATTTTTCCTGAACACTGAAGTAAAGAAAAATAGTAAAATTCATTTCTTATCTATAACTCGTTTGCGGCTTACTATTCCCGAAAGAAATATTTAGGTCGACCGCAATTCTATATACAGTCAAGTGCATTTGCCTATTTTCTCCAGGTCCGATTGTTTTCTGGACTCATCTTACTTAGGCCTGTCAGGGTGTAGGTAGAGTGGCGTACTTAGGGTGCAGGACCAGGCTAAGTCAATAGCACACTCTGGACCTAGATTGGCTTGGCGTTCAGGCGAGTAGGCCATTCAACAATGTTAAGACCCGAAAGAATTAACAAAGCAACTTGAATTATACATGAATTGTTTGAACTAAAAATTCTTGAGAATTGCACAACTTTGTTATAGACAAGAAAGAGAAAAATAAAAAAGAATGAGCCTGTACAAAATAAATGCATGTGGAGTCTGTTTTCACATAATGATGTCTTTCATTATAGGTCCGGGGTACAGGGGAAACAAGTACACTCTTAGGGTACGAAACCAGGCTAAGTGTGTTGCATTTCTTGTTTGAACCAAGGTAACTAGCTAGACTTTTAGTTCTGAGACTGTGTCAAGTGTTGCTTGAACTTTGCGGACCTTCGGGGAAAGGTCCGGCTGTTCTCCAGGATGATCTACCCGACTCTGTACAATGACGCTATAACATACATCATATGTAATTACAGACTCACCTCCGTGATATTAAGCGTAGAACTTATGGAGGTGCTCAATGTTCCAAGGATTAGGGAGCGGTGTCCCATCGTCGGTTGCCAAGAGAACGCATCTGGGACGACATACTTTGATCACTCGGAAGGGTCCTTCCCAGCTGGGGGAAAGTTTGTTTAACCCTTCTCGAGTTTGTATTCTCCGTAGCACCAGATCGACTTCCTCGAGCTGTCGGTTATGCACATGCCTTTGGTGATAGCGCCGGAGCGCTTGGCGGTATCTTGCATTTCGAACAGCTGCTCGACACCTTCCCTCTTCGACGAGGTCAAGGTCTTCAAGCCGAAGCTGGTCCTGCGTGGCTTCGTCGAAGGTCCGGACCTAGAGTGACCCCAAGGTGATTTCCGAAGGAAGGATTGCTTCAGCTCGATACACCAGGAAGAAGGGTGTCTCTCCAGTTGATCGGTTTGGAGTTGTCCTGTTTGCCCACAAGGTGGGCGGAAGCTCTTCAATCCAATTGGCTCCATGTCTTTTCAGGCGCTCATATGTGTGCGCCTTGAGTCCTTTTAGGATTTCTGCATTTGCTCTCTCAGCTTGGCCATTGCTTGTTGGGTGAGCTACGGAAGCGCGCTCGGGTCTTACCATCCCTCGAGTCCGATCTCGGGATGGCGTAGCTGACTTGAATGCCGAGGTCGTTTGGAACTCCAAATCTGCATACTATGGACTGCAAGAAATTGATAGTTGATTGCTTGTTTATTATCACAACTGAGTTGCTTCCGGCCACTTAGTGAACTTTTCGATGGCACTTGTAACCTCCGACGGCTCTTGGGAAAGGTCCCAAAATATCCATACCCCACACAGCGAATGGCCATGTTGGAGGTATCATTTGTAGAGGTTGAGCTGGTGTGTGAATTTGCTTCGCATGGAACTGGCATGCTTCACATTTCTTCACTAGCTTGGTTGCATCCTGGAGTGTTATAGGCCAGTAAAAACCATGCCGAAAGGCTTTACCGACCGACGTGCGGGAAGACACGTGGTTCCCACACTCGCCTCCATGGATTTCTGCGAGGAGCTCGCAACCTTCTTCCCTTGTAATGCACTGCATTAGGACACCGTTGGCACCACGCCGCTAGAGATCCCCTTCTACCAGTGTGTATCTTTTAGCTAATCTGACTATCCGGTCAGCAGATACATTGTCTTCAAGAAGGATGTTGTCTTTCAAGTAGCTCCGGATCCCAGAGATCCATGCATCGGAGCTAACTTGAGCTTCTGAGTCTTGCGTGCTGGGTTGCTCGGAGCTTCCTACAGCAGCTACGACCCTTGACGGACGCCATGGTAACAGTGCCAATGGAACCGCTAGCTTCGAGGTGCTATTCTTGCCCCCTTCGCTCAGTTCAGCAAGCTAAGCTGTTGGTCTTTAAAATCTCCAGACGAAGGTTCCGTCGGGAGCCGGAGCTCTGGTTGAAGCTTTCGTCGAGAGTTCATCAACTTCAGTGTTGTTGAGATGCTAGACCTGGCAAAGATCCAGGACTTGGAAGTCCTTCTGAAGCTTTTGGACTTCACGTAGATATGCATCTAGTTGAGGGTTGTTGCAACAGCATTCACCTTTGACTTGTTTTATAATGAGCTGCGAATCACCCTTTACCAACAGCTGCTTGACACCATATGATAGTGCCACCTTGAGCCCATAGATTAGTGCTTCATACTCTGCCATGTTGTTGATCGCCTTGAAGTCAAGGTGAACCATGTATTTGACTTTCTCCCCGGTTGGAGCGAGGAGAAGGATTCCCGCTCCGGCCCCCTGCTTCTCCACGGAGCCGTCGAAGTAGAGAGTCCAGTGAGGCTCTGTGAAGACCGGAACCTTGGGTTCCGACTTCTGCTCACTAGGGCCCCAGGATTTGATGGAGAGGGGGTCCATTCTGCCACAAAGTCTGTCAATGCTTGACTCTTGATTGCTTGTCTTGGGACGAATTCAAGATCAAACTCGGCCAATTCCGCTGTCCACTTTGCAATTTTCCCAGTATAATTGGGGTTATGCAAGATTGCACACAGTGGATAAGAGGTTACCACCGAAATCTTGTGAGCTTGGAAATAGTGATGAAGCTTCCTAGAGGCGATAAGAACTGCGTAAAACAGCTTATGCACCTCTAGGTACCGAGTCTTGGCGTCATGGAGTACTTCACTGATGAAGTACACTAGGTGTTGGACTGTCCAGACCCTCCTGGAGGGGCCCAGAGCTTCCTCCTCATCAACCCAGACCCTCCCGGAGGGGTCCAGACCTTCTTCGGGGTCCTTCAGGTTCTTGTTAAAGGAACCCGGAGCTTCTTCTGAAGTTACCTAGACCTTCCTGGAGGGGTCCGGATCTTCTTGTTCAGCAACAATAACTCCTTCATTTGAAGGAGGTTGATCCTCTAGCGTCTCGCCTCGAGGATCCGGGTCTTGGGGCTGGGACCCAGACGCGTGTTTAGGTAGTTCCGGACCTTCCCGGAGGGGTCTGGATTCCTGAACTGGAGATGGTTCTGGTCTTTCCGCAACCAGGACCATGCTGACAACTTCGTCAGTTGCTGAAATGTAAAGCAGAAGTGGCTCACCAGGATTCGGAGCTACCAAAGTTGGTAGAGTGGTGAGAAGCTGCTTTAGCTCTTGGAAAGCCTTTTCTGATTCTTCATACTATTGGAATGGTCCAGACTTCCTCAATAATTTGAAGAAGGGTAGCGCCCGTTCCACCAGTCTTGAGATGAACCGGCTGAGGGCAGCTAGACATCCAGTCAGCTTCTGGACATCCTTGATGTGGGCTGGTGGCCACATGTCTTCAATAGCTTTAAACTTCGCCGAATTCGCTTCTAGTCCTCGGGTGTTTACCAAGAATCCAAGAAGCTTTCTGGAGCTAACCCTAAAGACACACTTGTCTGGGTTCAGTTTTGTGCATGTGATTCGCAACTTGTCGAAGACAGCTTGCAAGGTGTCAAGAAATGACTCCTTGTTCTTGATCTTGATGACGATGTCATCGGCGTACACTTCCACTACATCTTTGATGAGCTCTCCAAAAGTTTTGTACATAGCTCGCACAAACGTTGAAGCAGTGTTTTTGAGACCAAATGGCATGGCAGTGTAACAGTATAATCCATCTACTGTGATGAAGGCGGTATGCTCTTCATCTTCCCTAGACATTCTAATTTGATGATACCCAGAATATGCGTCTAGGAAACACAGTAATTCACACACAGAGGTGGAATCCAGTATCTGATCTATTCTAGGTAGTGGAAATGGATCCTTTGGGCATTCCTTATTTAGTGTTGTGTAGTCGATACACATCCGAAGCTTTCCGCCGGCCTTAGGTACAACGACTGGGTTTGCCAGCCATTTTGGGTGGAAGACTTCCCAGATGAATCCAGCTTTGAGCAACTTCTTCACTTCTTGACGTATGAAGTTATGTCACTATACTAATTGCTTCTGAGGCTTATGATGTACAGGCTGAGCATCGGGATAAATCTTCAGATTGTGCTCAATCACTTCCCTAGGGATACCAGGCATTTGTGACGGTTGCCAGGCAAATACGTCGACATTAGCCTGGAGGAAAGTGATGAGCGTGAGTTTGTAACACCCTCATTTTCATGCAATATGCCCTACATACACTCATATACGTGTTTAACATTAACCCACAACAAGAGGAACGAGTTTAAAATTGATTTGGAACAAAACCGCACTTAAAATGCAGGAAAGTGGGGACTAGTCCGATTTTGCTAAGGACTAGTCCGATTTATCTTTGGCTAAAAACGGACTTGTCCATTTTTGCTGCGGACTAGTCTGTTTTTTGGCACTGGAAACTTCCGGACTTGTCCAATTTTGTGCGGGCTAGTCCGATATTCCAAGAATCCTTGAAAAATTGCTAAGTCCTTGGACTTTTCCGGACTAGTCCGGTGTTCCAGCGGACTTGTCCGATTTCCTCTCTGTTTAAAGTCGGACTTGTCCGATTTTTGGCCAGACTTGTCCGATTTTCTCTCTGGACGACTTCGAACTAGTCCGGTCCTTTCCGAACTTGTCCGATATTTCGCGACTCCGAGTTGATCTTTTTTTTACGACTTGTTTCTTGGGTTTCACGTTAAGTGGGCCTAGGGACGTCGTGCCTAACTCTTTTAGAGCCCATGTGGGACTCTAAACCGGCCTCTACTCATCCCAAAACTCAAAATATATCTAACCCTAGCCTCCACCTCTATATAAACAGCCCCACCCCTTGGTTTGACATTTATTTGCCACTTTTCCACCCACCCAAACCCTAGTTTGTGGGGAGCCACCATAAAGGAGGGAGGAGAAGATCCCGAGAAAGAAGAAGAAGAGGAGGAAATGAAAGAGGATCAAGATCTCCACCAAGTTTCGTCCTTCACCATCAATTCATCTCCAAGTTCATCACCAACCCTAGATCATCAAAATCCAAGTGCTACCTCCAAGTTTCTTGATTCATTGGAGTCCTAAACACCTGGTATACCTTCTATTCTCTTTTCCTTACGTGAATTCAACCCCTAATCTCCAGATTTATGTCGATCTAGAAAACCCTAATCTGCTGATCTCGCAAAGTGCGGACTTGTCCGGTCCCTCACGAACTAGTCCGATCTTTCTGGTTAAATTGGGTTACATTGATTCTAAAATTTGATCTATTCAACTCCAAACCTGTATAAAATTATTAAAAGCTATTAGAACTAGTTAGTTACCATTAAAGGCAATCTAGTAACAAGTTCTACCTTGCATTTGCATCAATCATGCATGTCATGTCATATTGAGTAATATTTGTGCACTCTTTGATTGTGTTTCTTGTCTTGTATGTTTATGGTGTGGATTAGACGGAGTTGCGCTAGAGAGTGCCGTGGAGGATCTCCAGCACCAAGAGTTTGAAGGCTTTGACCCTAATCAACAGCAAGAGCAAGGCAAGTGTCCTTGAAGCATATTGATCCTGTTTTAAAATAAAATGTTTTGTTTGCAAACTGCATGCTTGTGTCAATTTGATGGGGATCCTATGGTAGGAAGTTTACTAGATTTGTTAAACCACCCTTGTCACCTTGAATATATGGTAGAGAGTCAGGAAGGGCTTTTACCCTTTTGCTTCGCTTAATTAACTGGGATGGGAAACCAACTATACCACTCAATTTAATTATGCATGGATGAGATTATGGTTAACATGAACTGGTTAAATATGATATGGTAATGGGTGATCTAAGCAAACCTGGTATGCGAATGGGTTGGATGTTATGGTGGTTTGCTTGCTTTAGAATTAAGGACCGGTTCATGCGAGAATAAGCCAGGACTATAGTGCCACCACTAGGCCAAGTATGGGTGCGGCGTAGCTGATTAATTAGGGCTTTGCTAGTGCTGTTTGGACCATTGAGGATGCTCGGGGAAAGGGTAGTCGGATTGGGTTTGTTGATGATTGGTGGGACTACCGTGGGATCCGAATGGCTCAAGACGGGGCCCTTGGTTGAAGATGTGCTCAGTTGGAGGCATCGCCATCGGTGAAACCTCAGTGGGGTCTAAATATGCTAGTAAACCCTTTGTAAAGGCTATTTTGTGATCTCTTGGCCACACACCGATGGAAGTGTGAGACGGCATAATAGAGGTTTTAGTCATCGAAAGGTGATGAAATCACGAACACGTGGGTAAAGAGGTACAAACTCTGCAGAGTTAATTAAAACTATCATGATAGCCGTGCTCCCGGTTATGAGCACCTGGACAACTTCCATGATTAGAGGGAAATTGGAATTTGGGATGGTTATGGTTATTGGCAAATGGTGAAATCTGGAATTATTGATGAGGATGGTGAATTGTGGACTGGTATTATGGTATTACTTATGATTATGATGGGTTTACTTCACATATACGTAATATATTGCTTTTCAAATGTTTTTATGTACTTTTCAGCACTTTGCCATTATGATTGTCGACATTTGAATAAGCCACATGTCATACCTTCCACACTTGCTGAGTACAACATGTACTCACTCTTGCAATCCCCCCCCCCCCCCCCAACAGTTGCAGGTCAGGATTGGGAGTTTAATGGTGATAATGCGGAGTTCTAGGCCGTGTCTACCGTCAGCTTTGCCTGTGGTGTTATCGGAGCTGCGCTATACCCTATTGCTTATGCTGCCTAGCTGTTTAGTTTGCTTAATTAGTTTATTTCCGCTGCATTAGTTGAACTTGTCATAAATACTCATTAGAGCTTGTATTCGAGGATAATCTGGTTTGTGTAATAAAATTTGGTTAATTAATCTTGTTCTGTGGTAATTTTCTGTATACTCCTTTGTGATTGCACTCGTGTATGTGTGATGAACATCCTGGGCACACATATGCATTAGCTTGGTTCATTTTTCGGAACCGGGCGTCACAGATTGGTATCAGAGCTAGGTTGACCGTAGGATGCAGCCTAGATAGAATGGACACTTTAGAGCACATAGGATCACTTAGGAATCGATGTATTTTGGTTGGTGTGTTGGTTGCTATATATTGGTTGCTTGTGTGCTTAATAGAGGATTTTGGGATGCCTTAGAATTGCCATGTCCACCTAGGCTAGTGTAGCTAGCTATTTAGCTTCATATCCTTTGATGCATTTAGTTGGGGACGTTTTCTAATTCTTACCTATTACTTTCCTCTAGATGGTGAGGACTCGCAAACAGAGGGATGACAATGATGAGGACAAGAACAATGGAGTACCTCAGAACAACAATGGGCAAGGACTTGCTCATGGAGCTATCAACATTGAGCAGCTTTTGGCTATGCAAAACCAGCTCATGCATACCATGATACAGACTATGGGACAGCTGCAGGCTGGCAACATCAACAGTCAGCCCCACATGCCTCCACTGCCACCCCCGCCTCCTCATAACCGGTTGGGAGAGTTTATGAGGACTAGGCCGCCGACCTTTGCTCAAGCCGCTGACCCTATGGATGCGGATGATTGGCTCAAGTCCGTGGAGAAGAAGCTAGCTATTGTCCAATGCAATGATTAGGAGAAGGTGCTATTTGCTTCTCATCAACTCATTGGAGCAGCTGCGGATTGGTGGGATGCTTATTGCAATGCTCACGAGAATCAAGAGAGGATTACATGGGAAGAATTCAAGGAGAGTTTCCGTTCTCATTATGTGCCGGAGGGTGTTATGATCTTGAAGAGGCAAGAATTCGAGAACTTAAGGCAAGGAAGATCAAGCGTGAGTGAATATCTCAATAAATTCACTCAACCCTCAAGATACGCGCCTGAGGATGTTAGTCGGGACAGCCGGAAACAATACTTGTTCATGAGGGGCTTGAACAATGAGATCCAAGTGCAATTGCTCAACTGTGATTATGTCAATTTTCAGAAGCTTGCGGACAAAGCAATTGTGGTTGAGAACAAGATCCGTGAGATGGAGCAAGAAATAAAGAGGAAGGCGCCATATCAAGGACAACAACAAGGAAGTAATGTGCGCCCTCGCCTTGCACCACCCAATGCGCCTTATTACAGCTCTTCTATTCCTGCTCAACGCCCTGGTTATGCACCATGCCCAACTCAGTTTGTGCAGCAACGCCCTGTTATGCAAGCACCTAGGCCTCCAATGCCTTATTCACCTCATGCTAATTTTCCTGCTGCAAATGTTCAGAACCAAGCTCATCCCAATAATTCTGGTGGAGCTAAGAAGTGTTATACTTGTGGAGAAGTTGGACACTTTGCACATCAATGTCCTAAGTCAGGCCTTGGTCAAGGAAGCAATGCGCCGAGGCAAAACCCAAGACCCAATGGAGGAGCGCCACAAGGAAGCCGTGGACAGCAGAATTTTGCTCGTGGCAATGTGAACCATGTCTCTACGGAGGATGCTCAACAAGTGGATGACGTGGTCATTGGTATATTTCTTGCCAACTCCAACCCCGCGACTATGTTATTTGATTCTGGAGCATCGCATTCATTCATTGCATCAAAGTATGTTGCTAAGTATAGTTTGCCTATCTCTCATATGAAGTTTACTCTATTGGTTAAGTCTCCTGGAGGAGAGATGAGGACAAATATAGTATGTCCAAAAGTAAGCCTTAGAATAAGGGGGTAGACTTCTCCGCCAACCTCATTTTTTTGGATTCCCAAGGATTGGACATTATACTTGGTATGGACTGGTTAAGGAAGCACAATGGATTTATTAAGTGTGACACGAAGACGGTGAAGTTGACCAATGAGGAAGGGATCACCGTAGAATTTGAAGCATCTCAAACTGCACCGAAGCAATTGGAGTTGAATCATATGGATGGTGCCGCAGTTGAGGAGATTCTGGTGGTGTGTGAATTTTTGGATGTTTTTCCGGACGAGTTGCCAGGTATGCCACCTGATCGAGACATTGAGTTTGTTATTGATTTAATACCTGGAACTGCACCTATATCTAAGAGGCCGTATAGGATGCCTCCTCTGGAATTAGCGGAGCTCAAGAAGCAAATTCAAGAGCAATTAGAGAAGGGTTTTATTCGCCCTAGCTCTTCACCTTGGGGAGTGCCCGTCCTGTTCGTGGACAAGAAGGATGGATCCCAAAGGATGTGTGTGGATTACCGGGCTCTCAACAAGGTAACAATCAAGAACAAGTACACCTTGCCGCGCATAGAAGACTTGTTTGATCAGATGAAGGGTGCTTGTGTCTTCTCTAAGATTGATTTGAGGTTGGGATACTTTCAAATGAAGATTAGACCATCGGACATACCCAAGAAAGCTTTTAGAACACAGTATGGATCTTATGAGTACACCGTCATGTCCTTTGGATTGACAAATGCGCCTGCCTACTTTATGTACCTCATGAATAAGGTCTTCATGGAGTACTTGGATAAGTTCGTCGTGGTGTTCATTGATGACATTACGATCTACTCGAAGGATGAGAAGGAACATGAGGAACACTTGAGGCTTATGTTGCAAAAAATGAGGGATCATCAATTGTATGCCAAGTTCAACAAGTGTCAATTTTGGTTGAGAGAGGTGTCGTTTTTGGGTCATATCATCTCAGGAGGAGCAGTATCGGTTGACCCCGGAAAAGTGAGAGACGTGTTGAAGTGGGAACCGCCGCAAAATGTCAAGGAAATAAGGAGTTTTCTTGGGATGACTGGATATTACCGTAGATTCATCAAGGACTTTTCCAAGATAGCCAAGCCTATGACGGAGTTGCTACTGAAGGGAAAGGCTTTCCAATGGACTCAAGCTTGTCAAAATAGTTTTGAGGAGTTGAAGAAGAGGTAGACAACAGCCCCAGTTTTGGTACTGCCGGATGTGAGCAAGAGTTTGGATATTTATTGCGACGCATCGAGACAAGGACTTGGATGTGTATTGATGCAAGAAGGTCAAGTGGTCGCCTATGCATCAAGACAATTGAAGAAGCATGAGCAGAATTACCCAACACATGATTTAGAACTTGCAGCCGTGGTACATGCATTGAAGATTTGGAGGCACTATATCCTTGGACATAGGTGTGAAATCTATACGGATCATAAGAGTTTGAAGTATATTTTCACACAAACGGATCTGAATTTTAGGCAACGAAGATGGTTGGAGCTCATCAAAGGTTATGATTTGGCGATCAACTATCATCCTGGAAGGGCCAATGTAGTGGCCGATGCTTTGAGTAGAAAAGGAGTAAGTCATCAACTCACGGTTCGAGAGTTACCATTTGATTATGTAAGGAGTTTGAACGGTTGAACCTCGGGTTTGTAAATGAGATGGAGATGATGGAGTTAAACCAACCTTGGAGCAAGAAATTCGAGAGGCACAAACCGCAGATGAGGAGATCAAGGAAATCAAGGAAAGGATCGAGGAAGGGAGAGAATTCAGATTTGATGAGGATGAACATGGTACCTTATGGCTTGGAAAGAGGATTGTCGTGCCTGATGTGAAGCATATTCGGGAGACAATACTAAAGGAGGCACATGACTCGCCATACTCAATTCATCCTGGTTGTACGAAGATGTACAAAGACTTGAAGACTTGCTATTGGTGGGATAGCATGAAAAAGGACATAGCTGAATACGTAGCATTGTGGGATGTGTGCCAACGAGTCAAGGCGGAACATCAAAGGCTAGCCGGATTATTGCAACCATTGAAGATTCCGGAATGGAAGTGGGAAGAAATCGGTATGGACTTCATAGTTGGGTTACCCCGTACTCAGTCCGGGTATGACTCAATTTGGGTAATTGTGGATCACATAACCAAGTCAGCTCATTTTGTCCCTGTGAAGACCAAATATACAGCTGCACAATTGGCTGAAATATACATGGAGCATATTGTGTGTCGACATGGAGTCCCTAAGAAGATAGTCTCGGATAGAGGTTCTCAATTCACTTTCAGGTTTTGGCAAAAGTTGCATGAAGCTTTGGGAACAAGGTTGAATTTTAGTTCAGCATATCATCCTCAAACGGATGGACCGAGAGGACCAATCAGATTTTTGAGGACATGTTAAGAGCTTGTGCTTTGAAGCATGGGAAGAGTTGGGACAAAAGCTTGCCATACACAGAATTTTCATACAACAATAGCTACCAAGCAAGCTTGAAAATGTCACCGTATGAAGCGCTTTATGGGAGGAAGTGTAGGACACCTTTATTCTGGAATGAGGCAGGAGAAACTCAGGTGTTTGGTCCGGATGTGTTGCAAGAAGCCGAAAAGCAAGTCCAAATAATTCGTGAAAACTTGAGGGCTGCCCAATCAAGGCAAAAAGGCTATGCAGACAAGAGAAGGAAATTAGTCTTTGAAATAGGAGATTTTGTTTACCTCAAGGTGTCGCCGATAAGAGGTCATAAGAGGTTTAACATAAGAGGCAAGCTCGCACCTCGCTATATCGGACCGTTCAAGATTTTGGACAAAAGAGGAGAAGTAGCATATAAGTTGGAGATGCCAGCTCATCTTTCATACGTACATGATGTCTTTCATGTTTCCCAGCTCAAGAAGTGCTTGAGAGTACCGGAAGAACAAGTGCCAATGGAAGTACTGGAATTAGAGGAAGATTTGACTTATGCTGAGCAACCGGTCAAGATCTTGGAAACCAAGGAGAGAGTCACAAGGAACAAGGTTATTAGATGGTGTAAAGTTCAATGGAAGCACCACACAGAAAAAGAAGCAACGTGGGAATTGGAGGATGATCTCAAGAAGGAATTTCCCTATCTCTTCTATTCCGCGTCGAATCTCGAGGGCGAGATTCATTTTAAGGGGGGGGGGGGGGGGTAGGTTTGTAACACCCTCATTTTCATGCATCATGCCCTACATACAGTCATATACGTGTTTAACATTAACCCACAACAAGAGGAACGAGTTTAAAATTGATTTGGAACAAAACCGCACTTAAAAAGCAGGAAAGTGCGCACTAGTCCGATTTTGCTTAGGACTAGTCCGATTTCTCTCTGGCTAAAAACGGACTTGTCCGTTTTTGCTGCGGACTAGTCCGATTTTTGGCATTAGAAACTTTCGGACTTGTCCGATTTTGTGCGGGCTAGTCCTATATTCCAAGAATCCTTGAAAAATTGCTAAGTCCTTGGAATTTTCTGGACTAGTCCGGTGTTCCAGCGGACTTGTCCAATTTCCTCTCTGTTTAAAGTCGGACTTGTCTGGTTTTTGGCCAGACTTGTCCGATTTTCTCTCTGGACAACTTCGGACTAGTCCGGTCCTTTCCGGACTTGTCCGATATTTTGCGACTCCGAGTTGATCTTTTTTTACGACATGTTTCTTGGGTTTCACGTTAAGTGGGCCTAGGGACATCGTGCCTAACTCTTTTAGAGCCCATGTGGTACTCTAAAGCGGCCTCTACTCATCCCAAAACTCGAAATCTATCTAACCCTAGCCTCCACCTCTATATAAACAGCCTCACCCCTTGGTTTGACATCTATTTGCCACTTTTCCACCCACCCAAACCCTAGTCCGTGGGGAGCCACCATCAAGGAGGGAGGAGAAGATCCCAAGCAAGAAGAAGAAGAGGAAGAAATGAAAGAGGATCAAGATCTCCACCAAGTTTTGTCCTTCACCATCAATTCATCTCCAAGTTCATCACCAACCCTAGATCATCAAAATCCAAGTGCTACCTCCAAGTTTCTTGATTCATTGGAGTCCTAAACACCTGGTATACCTTCTATCTTTTCCTTACGTGAATTCAACCCCTAATCTCCAGATTTACGTCGATCTAGAAAACCCTAATCTGCTGATCTCACAAAGTGTTGACTTGTCCGGTCCCTCGCGGACTAGTCCGATCTTTCTGGTTAAATTGGGTTAAATTGATTCTAAAATTTGATCTAATCAACTCCAAACCTGTATAAACTTATTAAAAGCTATTAGAACTAGTTAGTTACCATTAAAGGCAATCTAGTAATATGTTCTACCTTGCATTTGCATCAATCATGCATGTCATGTCATATTGAGTAATATCTGTGCACTATTTGATTCTGTTTCTTGTCTTGTATGTTTATGGTGTGGATTAGATGGAGTTGCGCTAGAGAGTGCCGCGGAGGATCTCCAGCACCAAGAGTTTGAAGGCTTTGACCCCAATCAACAGCAAGTGCAAGGCAAGTGTCCTTGATGCATACTGATCCTGTTTTAAAATAAAATGTTTTGTTTGCAAATTGCATGCTTGTGTCAAGTTGATGGGGATCCTATGGTAGGAAGTTTACTAGATTTGTTAAACCACCCTTGTCACCTGGAATATATGGTAGAGAGTCGGGAAGGGCTTTTATCTTTTTCTTTGCTTAATTAACTGGGATGGGAAACCAACTATACCACTCAATTTAATTATGCATGGATGAGATTATTGTTAACATGAACTGATTAAATATGATATTGTAATGGGTGATCTAAGCAAGCCTGGTATGTGGATGGGTTGGATGTTATGGTGGTTTGCTTGCTTTAGATCTAAGGACCAGTTCATGCGAGAATAAGCCAGGACTACAGTGCCACCACGAGGCCAAGTATGGGTGCGGCGTAGCTGATTAATTAGGGCTTTGCTAGTGCTGTTTGGACCATTGTGGATGCTCGGGGAAGTGGTAGTCGGATTGGGTTTGTTGATGATTGGTGGGACTACCCTGGGATCCGAATGGCTCAAGACGGGGCCCTTGGTTGAAGATGTGCTCAGTTGGAGGCATCGCCACCGGTGAAACCTCAGTGGGGTCTAAATAGGCTAGTAATCCCTTTGTAAAGGCTATTTTGTGATCTCTTGGCCACACACCGATGGAAGTGTGAGACGGCATAATAGAGGTTTTAGTCATCGAAAGGTGATGAAATCACGAACACGTGGGTAAAGAGGTACAAACTCTGCAGAGTTAATTAAAACTATCATGATAGTCATGCTCCCAGTTATGAGCAACTGGACAACTTCCATGATTAGAGGGAAATTGGAATTTGGGATGGTTATGGTTATTGGCAAATGGTGAAATCTGGAATTATTGATGAGGATGGTGAATTGTGGACTTGTATTATGGTATTACTTATGATCAGGTTTACTTCACATATACGTAATATATTGCTTTTCAAATGTTTTTATGTACTTTTCAGCACTTTGCCATTATGATTGTCGACATTTGAATAAGCCACATGTCATACTTTCCACACTTGCTGAGTACAACATGTACTCACTCTTGCAATCCCCCCCAACAGTTGCAGGTCAGGATTGGGAGTTTAATGGTGATAATGCGGAGTTCTAGGCCGTGTCTACCGTCAGCTTTGCCTGTGGTGTTATCGGAGCTGCGCTATACCCTATTGCTTATGCTGCCTAGCTGTTTAGTTTGCTTAATTAGTTTATTTCCGCTGCATTAGTTGAACTTGTCATAAATATTCATTAGAGCTTGTATTCGAGGATAATCTGGTTTGTGTAATAAAATTTGGTTAATTAATCTTGTTCTGTGAAAATTTTCTGTATACTCCTCTGTGATTGCACTCGTGTATGTGTGATGAACATCCTGGGCACACATATGCGTTAGCTTGGTTCATTTTTCGGGAACCGGGCGTCACAGAGTTCCTATTTGTTGTTCAGACCTCCCGATATACGGGTGGTCTGACTTGCTCGGAACCAATTTGAACGACTTTGATGGGAATGTCGGTGTCGCCGCTTGGTTGCACACGAGGTGCGGAGGTTGAGCCTCAATGACGAATGCTCGGTGGCTTCAGAGCTTGCTCCTTTCCGGATTCTTCCTCCTGCGTTGTAGCATGCGCGTGGAGTTCTTCCAGAGCAGTAACTCCGGCGGTGCGTTCTCTACGGATCCAGAGAACGCCTGAGGGTGTTGGCATCTTCAATACCAAGTAGCCATAACGAGCAGCAACCATGAATTTATACAAAGCTGGCCTGCCCAAGATGGCGTTGAATGGCAGGTTGATCTGTGCCACGTCGAAGACCAACTTCTTGGTCCTGTAATTCTCCCGAGTTCCGAAGGTCACGGGAGAGTAATGGCACCGAGTGGAGTTATGGCCCCTGGACCTACTCCGGAGAAAGGTCGGGAGGGGCGAAGATCCGAAGGTTGAAGCTGAAGCTTGACGAAGGCTTTGAAGCTTATGAGGTTCAGCCCCGAACCTCCGTCCACCATTACGTGGTGGAGATGGACGTTATTGATGGTCGGAGATACCATCAGTGGAAGTTGGCCATCTCCGATCATGTTCTGAGGGCAGTCCAAAGCATCGAAGGTGATGGCAGTATCCATCCACTTCCGATGAGGCTCCGCCCTGGCGGTGGGAGCTACAGAGGCCATGTCCCGCCGCATTGTCTTGAGGACACGGCGAGCAGTGATGTCCCACGAACCACCATAGATGGTGTTCATGGTCTTCCGACACTCGTTGTCGGAGACATCGGAGTCGTCGTGAACGGAGGTGTGAACAGCCTTCAAGACCTTTTTGAGGTCCTGGAAGCCTAACTCCTCTTCAGCCGGAGCTTCGTCGACTTTTTGTTTTCCTTCCCTTTGACGGAAAGGAGCTTGTTCCCGACACTTATTGTAGCGCTCGGCGAGGTTCTGGACCTCTCGGCAGTTTTCTAGGTTGTGGCTGTCTGTCTTGTGTATGGGACATCACATCTTGGAGCTGCCACTGTCTTCAGACGACGGTCAAGGTCGTTTCTCGGGGCATGGCCTCTGGCCACCTGGAGCTGTAGCAGCTGCAGCAGTAGGTGTGCCAGCCGACGGCTTCTTCTTGCCATTGGACTTTTTATTCTTCTTGCCACTCCCGGAGGTAGCGGCTTCACTCTTGGAGGATTTTTTGTTGTCCTCTTGAGATGGTTTGGAGTGCATTTCACGGCCCTTCGCAGCCTTGGCGCACTTGTGTGCCAAGCTAAAGAGTTTCATGACGCTGGTGACTTCCTTGGTCGCCAGCTTCTCTAGCATTTTCTTGTCTCGAACGCCCTGTCTGAATGCTACAATAACAAAAGCGCTTGAGATAGAAGGAATGGTATTTCGTACCTGGGAGAACCTCTGGATGAAAGATCGCAAGGACTCTCCCTCTTTTTGCTTGACAGCAAAAAGATCCAGTTTCGTGCCTGGTCGGGTGTATGAGCTCCCGAAATTGGTGGTGAACTGTTGGCACAACTCTACCCAACTGTTGATGGAGTCAGGCGAAAGACTCAAGAACCAACACCTGGTGGTCCCAGTCAAAGCCATAGGGAAATAATTGGCCATCACGGCCTCATTTCCCCCAGCTGCTAGGATAGCAGTGGAGTAGATTTGGAGAAATTCGGCAGGATTGACAGTCCCGTCAAATTTCTCCGGCAGGTGAGGCCGGAACTTCTGCGGCCATCTGACCATGTGTAGGTGCATGGCCAAGGCAGAACAACCTTCTCCTACTCTCTCAGGAGCAGGGCTGTCTCGATCCTCTCGCCTCTCGTGAGCATGCTTGATGTGGAGGCGGCCGTCCTGTTGCCGGTAATGACGATCGAGCTCCGCCCGGAGGTCATGAGTCAAAAGCCTTGTTATTGTGTGAGTACGTCGCGCCCCAAAAGGCAGCAACGTCGCCTATTGGGATGCAGCATGCCTTCCGTGTTGCGAAACTTGCGGACCGAGTCTACCCGACAAGGTCCAACGCTGCGATGGGGCTCGCCCCAAGGGGGGAGGACCTTGATTGCTGATGCGATCGGCTACTGCTGCAACCAGATGATCCACATCAGCTCTCCACTGTTCCATCGCACCCTGGGGTGCTCCTGGAGGCGATGGACATTGGAGAAGAGCATGCGCGGCATTAAGCGCGTGTTCGGGGTTGTTGTTCACTGATGCAGTGATCGACGCAGATGCCCTATCTCGTTGTCCAGCTTGATTCACCGGAGTGGATGGTGGCGGTGGTGGCATGACTCCTGCTAGAGCCACAGTACCTGATGGCTGCTGCATGTTGGAGGGATTGCCTCCAGCAGGTTGCACAGCATGGTTACCGTTGGATGATCCAGCAGCAGAATTCACCATCTTCGAATCTCACACGCTGCCCCCTTCCTGGCGCGCCAACTGTCGGAGTCTGGTTCCGGCAATTCTCCCGGTACTACAATTAGTAACCCACGGAGTTTTGTAGTTCGGTTAGGGCACGCGGAGATTCAGAACAAGATGGCGATGTGACATAAGGATTTACGTGGTTCGGGTTGCCTGAGCATAATACCCTACTCTACGGGTGTGTGTTGTTGTTGTATTGAGCGTCTGAGCGCTTGTGTGTGATAGACTAGAGTGTCTCAAGCGCGGGTGGAAGAGTCCTAGAGTCGGGACCAGTCTTTGCGTCCCCATCGTGTATCGCTCGACCAGTCCTTTTATAGTACAAGGGCTGGCCGTTACATCGTTAGCCTGGCCCGACATGTGGCCCTGGCAGTTATTGATGTCTAATACACGATTTAATGTACTTAATTACCCTTAATAGCGTGATAACTCCCTTTAATGGTGGCGTTACTGGTATTAAGGGCCATCCAATCGTGTGTCATTAAGATAGCATTAATGACACATAATCAGGTCTTGAAGTCTTTAATGTCCCTTGAAGGTCCGAGCCATTTAAGGTCCACCAATCTGCCTATTGAGGTTGAAGGTCCAGCGGTTGGACGCGTGGCAGCTCCGGAGCTTACTGTCTTGGATGAGTAGGTCCGGTGCTGTTGTACACGTGTCGGTACTGGAGCTTCCCTCTGTCGGGGGTTAGGTCCGGGGGTGCCACACAGGTATCTAGTTCGAAGCTTTCCCATGTATGGAATGTAGCTTCGGTTTTATGATACACGTGTCAGCACCGAGACTAACCATAGAAGGGAGGAAGGTCCGGTTCTGAGTGACACGTGGGGCCTTCGGAGGTCTTCAACTCAGATAGGTGTATTTCCTTTTCACTCTTCGCAGTTCCAAGGGGTATCCGGTACGCAGGGTACCGACAGGCTCTAAGAATATGATTCATAAATCTCACAAAAGTACTAGGTGCATTTGTCAATCCAAAAGGTTCTATCAACCATTCATATGAACCATACTTTGTTTCAAAAGTTGTTTCCCACTTATCTCTTTCTCTCATTTGGGTTTTCAGATAGCCAATTCTCCTGTCAACTTTTGTGAAAATGATAGCAAACCATTAAGGTCATCAAGTAGGTTCCCAAGCAAAAGTCTAGGATGCTTGAACCTTATTTTAATATTGCTTCTTGCACCTTTGTCGATGAGCTTTTGTGCTTCGTACTGAATTTATTTTCTTTCCCCCTGGATGGTGTTGTATGGTGCATGATTTTGAAGTGAAGCAACACAAGCAAACTTAATTTCACTTTCAACTCCTTTCATGTTGGCAGCCCTGGTGGTTCTTCCTTGGGAGACACATCATCAAATTCCTGTAACACATCGAAATATACACTAGGCAAAGTAGAGGGTAAGCAGTTAGGAAAAATAAAAATGTCCTTGTACAGGAGTACAAAGAACATGACATTGGGTTCACTCAATACTTTCAAATCCCTTTTGTGCCTATCATTACTAAACCCTTTTTCCCTTTGGCTCGGTCCTTTGTGGTTGTGGGGTTTCATCTGGTGTGAAAACACTCTCTCACTTTGTTTGTGGGTCACTCTCAAGTGGTTCTCGCTCTCTCGCTGATTTGTTTCAAAAAAATTCATCACAACTTCTTCTGGTCTAAAAGGATGTAAAGTGATATGCTCTTCGTTTTCTTCTTTTGCAGTAGTAGAACGATGAAGTTGATGAGAAATGATGCAATTAGTATCATCTTCGTCATATTGGATCATAATCTCAACAATTATAATTTCCTCATCAAAGATTGGTTCATGTAGTGGCTCATTTTCAAATTCACCTTCACTGGGTTGGGTCACACACTACGTAAGAAAGGCTCATTCGAGACATGACCAAACTAAGAAGGGAGATGAACAAACAGTGTGTCTCTATCATCGTGTCATGCATTACGTTGTCATTAGAGACGAACGGCTAGCGCATCACTAATCAGCTTAAGTGTGAGACAAGCTCAAAGATAGAGCGTCTCCTTTCTTTGAGTCATAGCAGACGGTCTTTACGGGGTCATTGGAGATGTGCGTCGCGCGTGTTGCGCATCAACATACTTTGCGAGACAAGCTCTAATATAGCATGTCACAGATTTACTGACTCATTCGAGACAGGCTTTATGGTAGCTCATCGAAGATTTGTTAACTGATCTGAGACGGGCTTTAAGGAAGCTAGCCTCCTTTATTTAGGTAATCCGAGACGATCTCTATTATAGCTCGTCGCAGATTGTTTACAGTCAGGGTCTCCTATTAGGTGCCCCCACTCCTGATTATCCTGATTGACGGCTGCATCCTAGAGCTAGCCATGATTTGGCAGCTGCATTCCCAGTGTCAGCAACATACACATACATGACATATGTATAGCCAAAAAGATCACAACTTAAATAATATTGACCAGTCAAATATTAACAAAGTGTCGATCGTGGTTATCAAGTATACTATTTACACAAACAATGCACCCCTGTTCATCCTGATTACAAAGTAACTAATTACACACATCATAATTGTCATCATCTAATCTAGCATACTGTAATGAAAATTATCCCGATCAATGACTTCATTAACGATGAACTTTCAAAGCCTCTAATGCTCCGACTGAAACATCCTCAAATTCAATAAAATCACTAAAATCATATAAAACATTATCAACTTGCAGTCACATTCGCTTAAATGGTCACATAAGGGAGCAAATACCTGAAAGCTTAAGAACAAATTGGTATACGATTGTAATTAACACAAGAACTATTAGTGAATGGAGAACCGAGCTTACTTGTAGCACAGACAGTTGGTGAGACTCTCCAAAGCATCAGCATAGACATTGTTCTCATCATAAAGGACATGGTAGTGAGCTGGTGTGCTTGTCCCCTAAAAAAACAAATAACTTACATTCCAATATTGCATTAATAGCCTGATATCGAAAACTCGTGAGAGCAACATCAATTATCGTATAGGTACCTTGATTCCAGCATGGCTGCAGAGGTAGATATCAAACTTAGTGGGATGGCAAATGCAAGTGTCAACCACAGTTCATGCAGTTCCAAGGGTTTGCGAATCAGAATTCATAATATACATTGATAGTCAAAACAAACACATTACTTCTGCATTGGACATAAATAAGAAGATGAATGTGTTCCTGGACACCAACCAGAGAGAGCATTTCCACTTATGTGAACGCAGTGGCATGCTCATACCGGTTACCGCAGTCGGGGTCGAGGCGGCGTGCTCCAGTGATAGAGGACAAGGCGGCATGCTCCAGCGTGCTCAACTCTTTGATGACAAAGGTCAGGGTCGACAGCGGGATCGGTGTTGAAGGCGGCAGTGCGACAATGATGAAGAGCAAGTTGAGGAAGAGGAATGGCAGCGGTGTGCTCAGAAGCTGCGGTTTCTACGTCTAGAGAGCGTGCGAGAGCTAAATTTGTTTTCAAATGTTTGGAGAGAGCGCGCAAGAGATAAAAATAGCAAAACTCACAGGCAAGCCTCTATAACACGCGTCTCTCATTTGAGCATCTCCCTTAGGTAGAGAGAGCGCGTGAATATTTTTGCCAAGCCTTTATAATGCCCGTTTCTCATTTGCCCGTCTACAAAAATCAGCGACGGGCCTTAATACAGCGCGTCTCTCATTCATATGTCTCCCTTTTGCCAGAGGTCAAAAATCGGAGACGCTCCTGTTTAATGTTCGTCTCTCATGTGCTCCTTTTGCCACTCGTGTGACATCGTGATCATCCGTTGCAAGGATAAACAAATGCCATTACATTGCAATTCAGAGATATAATTGGAATTCAGGGATACACAAACGCAATGCATTGCAATTCAGAGATAATTTGCAACTCAATGAATTTCATAGTTCATACACATTGCCTGCCCTCTAAACTATACATTTCGACTCTAAACTTATTCCTATCAAGCTCCCATCAATCAATCTAAACTGTACCGTCTAGCTTGCTCCCGAACACGTCTCTTATATTCCCTTGGATCCTGAAAATATTGACATTCTTTAAATTAACAAATGTCGAATGAGGAATGATATATAACCTATGTTGGTCACTAACCAAACTTACTAACCTTGATAAGTAGACTATAGCAATTATTTTCAACATCGGGCGCATTTGGCTGATGAAGCAATCGTTGAACTTCAAGTAGCATAGTTTTGATTGTAAACAAGACCATCACCTCAAAGAAATATCAATTTAAGCAACATAAGAAACCAGTTCAAGTATGTTCGGCAACAATTACTAATTACTTGAGCAAAATAAGTCTATCTTAGAGTCTCTTGATCAAGAACTCCAAGGAAGAGTGCTCTTGAGCGATGGACATTCGGGTGGAAGAAACCACGTGGAAAGATGCATCTTGGAGGCACCAACAGATAGTCCTCCGAGAAGGAGATTGTCAAGAGGTAGTAAACACCTTCTTAGTCACTCTACAAAGGAAATTTTAATAAGGGGATGATGTTATACTGGTGATGATTGTGCTTAATCTTCATGACTTACCCATTTTTACCAGGGACGATGCACTGCCACTTCAATAAATCTCGCGACTCTGACTTCGCAGAGAAACCCTATGCAGAGAAATTAGACAAAAAAACTGACGCAAATTGCGGCGAGCCATGAAATTGCAAATACCAAAAACAAAAAAGACTGAAAAACAAAACTATAGTTAAGTTCATCAGTTCATTAAAGAGCTACATACAACCATGCGATCGGTGTGCCATATGTACATACATGGGATGGTTATTGCACCACGCCAAGTGCTCCTCCTTGAGTCGGTTACGAGCCAAGCCCTTATATAACCCAGCCATGAATAGTGATGATGACGAGGATGGCAACGCTGACGACGACATTGACAAACAGAGGAAGTAGTCGCACTGGAGTTGGTCGAACAGAGGCGGCGGTCGCACTGGAGTTGGTTGATTAGTAAAGGAGCACCGGTGGTGAAGAGACACGAGAGATAAACACGAGACCTGCGAGCCTGAAGCGAGATGAGGGAGATATGAAATCGCGTCTTCCATTGTTGACAAAGAGAGACGCGCGCCGCGAGGACTTCAGATAACTTAATTTTGGCGGCGGTGGTGCAGAGACGCGTCCGACCGACGTGCACGACCTTTCGTTTCCCTGAGGTGGTATCAATGCGTCACATCGGGCATCAATGCACGCAAAACCAACCGCTCCATTGTTGACTCCGCACATACCTTATATAAGACACGTCATCACCCGTCAGTTCTCCACAAGTGCATCTCTCCTTTTGCATCCGTTTCTTCTTCTGCAACTTCTTCACGCTGATGACCCACCACCACCATGGCCAACGTTCCGCCGCCAAGCCCGTCGAGGGATCCACCCTGCAAGAAATAGTGTTGCAGCTCCCCTGAGAGGCTCAACACCAAGCGGCGCCTCGTTATGGTGCAAGAGGCGTACAACACTACGTCTCACCCCATGAGTTCCTTGGGTCTGGGTACTCTTACAGAGTTTACTGGAATAGGTACCATCAGCCACTACCTCTAAACCCTCACAGGGGTGGCCAAACATCTCGACATTCTATTCTATACGATGGCCCAGGTGCTCGGCACCGAGGGCCGCAGTAACCTGTTGGCAGCGACGGAGAGGAACCTCGGTCGCGGGCTTGCACCATCGGTGCAGCTGAAGCAACCGCCACAGCTAGAGCAGCCGGCCCAAGATCCAGTTGCTCTGGCGCCGGAGTCACCGCCGGAGGAGGAGGAGGAGGAATAGTAGGATTTAGTTTTTCTTTGTTACTTTTAGTTGATGTTTTTATTTTCTTGTGTCTTCTTGTACTTTTTCCTTGTGTTCTGTAATATATTATGTTAATGGATGAAATTTATCTGTGTTCATCTATGTGAAGGAATATTCTTTTGTGTGTTCAACTATGTGAATGAATGAATGTGTGGTGTGTTCATCGTGTTCCTCAGGAATCATAAGGAAGGATTTGATTATTTTTTGGACAAATAAATGATTTTGTTATGAAGTGAAAGTGCTCTAAGTTCAGTGACCTGTTGTCTGTGTGATATCAACAGTGAACGGAAGCAAAATGGAGAAAATCACAAAGCTGACAAGGAGAATAGGAGACGCTCTTTGCCGTTAAGCATGTCTCCCTATTAGCAGAGGAGAGGGTGACGTCGGTAATAGGAGACGCGCTTCAGTATTAAGTGTGTCTCCATTTTGCATCTCCGCACAGACCTTATGTAAGGCGCGCCATCAGTCTCTCTCTCTCCTCTTCTCTTTGTTCGTATTCTCCGCGCAGACAACCCACCATGGCCAACGTTCCTCCGCCAAGCCTGCGGAGGGAGCCACCCTGCAAGAAACAGTGATGCCGCTCCATCGAGAGGCTCAACAACGAGCTGCTCGAGATGATGGCCCAGGTGCTCAAGAGGTTGTTTGACAGGCTATCAACATGTTCAAGAGGCTGCTCGAGATGATGGTCGATGTGCTCGGCGCCAAGGGCCGCAGTAACCTAGTGGCGGCGATGGCGAGGAACCTCGGTCGCGAGGTTGCACCACCGGAGCAACCGGTAGAGCAGCTGGAGCAGCCGACCAGGACTCCTGTTGCACCGACGCCGGAGTCGCCGTTGGAGGAGGAGGAGGAATAGAAGGATTAAGGTTTTATTTTGTTGTTTTTAGTTGATTTTGTTTTTCTTTTCTTGTGTCTTGTACTTTTTTCTCATGATTTATAATATATATTTGATGAATGAATGTGTTATCTGTGTTCATCTGTGTGAATGAATATTATCTTGTGTGTTCAATTGTGAATGAATTGTGTGATCATCGTGTTCCTCAAGAATGACAATTCACAATAAAGGATTTGATTATTTTTTGGACTTAAAATACTCCAGTGATGGTACACTACATTGGAATGGTTATTTAGTTATCAAGGAAATGTGCTCTACATTTGTTCAGTGATGTGTTCCTGTTTGTCTGTAACAGAAGACAAAGGAGACGTCTTTTCTATAAAGTTTGTCTCATTTCTTTCGCAAATAGGAGACACACTCTCTTAGCCCTGCGTCTCCCATTTGTTAGAGGATCGGGCTCGTCTCAGATATTTCATTAAATGAGACGCGCCTTATAGTACCTCATCTCCTTTTATGCTTAGCCGAGCCTTTCTTTTGTGAACCAACATCCTCACTGAGGCGGGCTCATCTCGTTTACCCATATAAGTGACGGTCACCTTTGCACTCGTCTCTGATTTTTGTCTCCTATTTCCGTTTCTTACATAGTGACAGTCTCATCATTTCCAATTTCCTCATCAAATAAGTGTGCCTTGTCTTGTTCACTTTCAGATTCATCTTGCTCATTTACCATCATGGTCCTTCGAGTAGGATATTCAAAAGCAACATGACTACGAATGTGCACTTGTGACAAATAATGCTTTGGCTATGTGAGTTGCATGCATCCACCGATGCAATAGAGGAGGCCGCTGCATTTGCAACATGACATTGTTGTTCTTGCTCAATTGTAGGTGATGTTGTAGTAGGAACCAATATCTTTGCAGCACCAATGGATGGAGAATGCTTAGCTACTGCCTCTGGCAACGGAAAGAAGAAGAAGAGGTCCAACGGCAAGAAGTCGTTGCCCGGCATGCGAACTACTGCTGCTACTGCAGCTCCTGGTGGCCGGGGGCCACGCACCTGAAAAATGACCCCGACCATTGACTGAGGACGGCAGCAGTGAGATGATGTGGTGTCTAATCCATAAATCGAACAACCACAATCTTGAAGACTGTCGCGAGGTCCAACAGCTTGTTGAGCGCAACTACAAGCGCCAAGAAGAAACACCTATCTGCCAACGGGAAGGGAAACAGAATGTCAGCGAAGCTCCATCTGATGAGGAGCTAGGCTTTCAGGATGCCAAGAAGTCCCTGAAGGCCGTCTACAATACTGTCGACGATGACTCTGATATCTCTGAGAATGAGCATCGGAAGGCTCTCCATATGATATATGGAGGGTCCTGAGATATTACCTCCTGGCGCATCCTCAAGAGAATGCATTGGGAGATGGCTGCTGCAGCTCCCAACGCCAAGGCAGAACCTCATCGAAAGTGGATGGACACTGCCATCACCTTTGATGCTTCGGATTGCCCGAAGAACATGACCGAAGCTGGTCAGTTGCATTTGATGGTCTCTCCTACCATCAACAAATCCAGCTTTATCATGTCCTGGTGGACGAAGGTGCGACGCTCGACCTCCTCAGCTTCACGGCTTTTGCGAAGCTCTAGCTCAGCCTATCGGACCTTAGGCCCTCACGTCCTTTCTCCAAAGTAGGTCCGGGAGCCATCACTCCTCTCGAATAAATTACACTCTCGGTGACTTTCGGGACTAGGGACAACTGTAGGTCCGAGAAGTTGGTCTTTGATGTGGCACACATCAGCCTTCCCTTCAACACCATCCTAGGCAGGCCAGCCCTGTATAGGTTCACGACCGTAGCCCATTACGGCTATCTGGTGTTGAAGATGACGACTGTTGATATTTCCTACGCACTACTAACAATTCATCCCTAGCAGTATTTCCAGAAATGCTTGTTGGTAGGTTTTGATTCTTAAATGAACGTCTGCAAGCGCACGAAAACTATTGATGTAGCATTTCCCCTTTAAAGATTATTCCCAAAGGGTGTCATTTATATTTTCCCAAAGGAAGACTAGATGGAAGTAGGACAATCATCAAGTGGAAAAGTTAGGTTGGCCTAGGTAGGGTTCTAGCGAGGATCAGTTTAATGATAAGTTGATAAGTTTAAGTATTGTGATACACACAACAACATTCTATCCTAAGGGGATAAATGAGGTAATAGAGGAACTAGGCTAAGAGTTAGGTAAAGACTCCTACTATGCTTCTAATGTACATATACATAGCCTAAGTTAGTTACTAATGATTATTTTAATTATGAATTCTCATTTTAAGTGGATTAACATAGGGCACGGGTTTACCCCTAGCAACACTAGGTGACTCCTGCCAAGAGCCTGTGGCATAGCCGAACATGGAATATTACAAAGGGCGGATAGGGTTGTCACCACCTAATGCCTACCTCTTCAATCTGTGGGTCTATGAGATATTCAACATTACTCTCTATCCTAGAACCATGCTAGCATATTAAGTAATTACCTTAAGATCCTAGGCACAAGCCATCCTCAGGCAATGAACTAAATCATTGTAGAACCAATGTTAAATCATAGCATAAGTGATTCACATTAACATAGTCATATCATAGCTAATTAGACTATAGTGGAGGTTTATAGTGTTTATGATAATGTAATGAACATGGTATACCTCAACCATAAATACTATTCATACAACATACATGGAATCCATGATCAAACAGGAGACAATTCATCCAAGTATATGAACAATAGAAGACTAAAGATATCATCTTTATTATGAATAATATCACAAATACAAATAGGAATACGGAAGGCAATACCTTTCCCAGTTGGGAAGAAACTCCTTCTACTGCTCTCCTACTTGGACTATGCACTAGAGACTCTCCTTTCTACATCCTATATTCCTCTAAACCTATGGAGAGTAGATAATACAATGGATGAATACTCAAGTGGTGTGTGTTGATTTGAGGGGTGAGGGGTCCTATTTATAGCTTGGAGAAGGGTCGGTTCCCGCCACCAAAAGCGCGTGAATCAGTCACCCATGACCACTTCAAGCCAGACGAAGCCACCACGTGGAGTTTGACCGAGAAAGGCGCCAGGAACTAGTCGGCTGACTAGGGGGGTCGGCCGACCTTGTCCTGGTCCCTTTTGCGGTGTGCTTTCTCCAGGTGACTGACAGGTGGGTCCCCTTGACTGATATTGGTGCTACACTATTGGATGGCCTTGGATACTTTTGTTTGTGGGCCATTTGATCCATGTGGTGCCACATGGCGTTGCATGATTTGCTGGAATGATATATTATAGGATCCATCCCCTTGTTTCACTTCATTTCTGCATAGAATGCCTGTATGCACTACTTTCTCCAAGGAAAAGTGAAAATAGGTTAAATAGAAAGGTGACGTGTGCAAGAAATGACAATTCCTTCACATAATTGAGTTATAATGACGGGTGAAATTTGTGTATAACAACTGTCAACAAACTCCCCCAAGCTTATCCTTTGCTCGTCCCGAGCAAAGTCAAGACCTTAGGTTGATGATCAGGAGTTGCTACTATGTTCTATTTTTCAAAAGTACCATGTGCACAACAAAATACTCTACCTAGTATTGCAAAAATTGGCATGGTACTTCACCCATCTTAAGTTATTATGGGGCTTATGCCATCTCCTGTTCATGGGTGGTTGAAAGATAGAACAGCAAATGGAGCACACATACCATAGAAATGAAGTTCCACTCAAATTCTAGATAGTTCAATTTAGATTTTAAGTATATCAATTTGATTCTCTCAAGTATCTCCTTTTTGTGTAGTGGAAATATAACCTCACCAAGGCATTGTGCCTAAATTCATCCTACCTCTACATAAGGCTTGTATGTGGAGCTTGGTAGGGAATATAGTAGGCATATTTGCAACACATAATATTGATAAGTCAAAAGAGCAAGCCTTAGGAGAAATCAATTCAAAACAATTTGATTCAAGACTTGTGCATGTGTGATGGAATGGAGCGGATGTGGATATTTTTGAGATGACTGCTTTTTGAGTGGACTCTCTTATTTTGCAGGGATGAAACATGGCTTTTTCTCTTCTTCTTTTTTCTCATTCTTATGATGTAAGCATGCAATTTCTTTTTTTTTCTTGTAGCCATGTCTTCTACTCCCTTTTCATGCAATGAATTTTGGAGAGAGTACTAAGCATGAATGATATGGAGTTTCTATTTTTATCGTGGAATGGTGGTATGTTGGAATTTGCTTACTTCTAGTGTAGAAGTATAGCATGAGCAAGTGAAGTATTGGATTCAAAAAGTAATGAAAGAAATCTCACATAGGTCTATACTAGTTTGACAAAGCTCAATGTGAAGAAAAATAGCATATGCATAAGGTCTATCAATATAATGTATCATATGGCGTTGGTGGGTATTTCCAATCAAATGAGGATAACTTAAATATTTTTAGAATTTCTCCAGAAATCTAAGTTTCACTATAAAACTAGGAATAGCAGCCCTATCATTATATCATATCTCACAACAACTTAGAATGGATTAAGCTTTTGCTACCCACAATTTCCAAATCAAGGCAAAAGCATTTCAGCCAATGAGAGCAGTATGTTGGACAGTAGTAAGTTGTAAACTAGGGACTTAGGAAAACTTAAATAGAACAACTATTCATCATCTCATCTATGTGAATTCCAAGTCATTCTTACCGCACATATTTTATTTTATTTGGAAATAAAATCTATCCTATTTTTTATAGATGCGAGGTGGATGATGGGTAAGTGGAAAATAAATATGCAGAGGGGTTGATACAATTTACCTCAAGCAGGAGTCCTCCCCCATGCTTGTTCTTCACTCACCTCTGTGTCGAGGGTTGAACCCTTGATGATGGAAGTATGCCTCGAGATCAGCTTGTTGTTGTTGTAGTCTGGAGTTGAGGTTGATGAGTTGAGCGTACATGTGTTGTTGCCAGTCTTGGGTACCATGGACATGCCCTTGGAGAGTGTTGTAGATGTCACCCGTCCTTACTTCAAGCTCCTCCATACGTCTAAAGAGGTACGTCATTCCTTGGCTATAGCCGCGATGACTTCTAGCCGAAGCGAAACCACATCTTCTCATAGATGTTGGAGGCAAGCTGCTAGAGCTTGAAGTGGATAGGGGTGTCTCCCATGTAGCACCTGGCCACCCATGCCAAGACGGACCCTCGGTCTCATATGAAGGAGGTTGAGTCCATCCGGGTGCATCTCCTGTCGGGTTCTCTTTGTCTTCATACTCATGGACTGCAGAGGTTGTCGGGGGCATGGCCGCTCTCCTTGTATGGCTTCTAGTTACCATGCTAGAGACATTACTTCTTCTAGCTTCCTCGATGGAAGTAGGTCAATGGTTAGCCTCCGGCATTTGTACAAATGATAATCCAGGTTAGGTAACCGAATTTCATTGACATAGTCAGGATAATAAAATATCAAAGAGTCATCTTGATCATGCTTAAGGGTATGTCCTTGCACTAAATATTCTTCATCAATTAATTCTCTTTCATTTTTTATGTATTCAAATGAAGAATATTCTAGTGCTCCTACCCTAGTAGCAATACGGGTAATCAATGAAGTGCATTCAATTGGCCCTACCCATGGAATGTAATCTAACCATTGTGTCATGATGGCAATAACTGGAGCAACTTTTATCTTTTTAATCATGGCAAATGAAATTTTCAGCTCATCATCATACACTATCTTTACATATCCTCTAGGGAACATAGTCATAGCCACCCATCTATGCATGAAGCGTAAAGTGGGATTGTGCAAGTGGCTATTCCTAGGTGCACTTCATGTGACCTCACCAGTTAAACCTTGCAAAAAACTTTGTTTGTTAAACATAGGCAAAGTGTCTAATTCTAGCAAACAACGTTTAAGGAAGCCTAGAATTTCACTTAATTCTTTCCATAGGATGTTGTATTCTTTTTGAAATAATTGAAAAGTAATACCATCAAATCCAATTTTGAGTGTGCAAAGGAATTGTATGGAGAGAAGGCGTGAACCTTTCTCCTCTATGTGAGCAAAATTTTCCCATCCTAATGCAAGCCAAATGGAAAAGAATTCGGAATCCATACCTATTTTGGAGATCAAATCCGGATCATAAGCATTCATATGAGAAAACTCACGATCTTGGAGAAGCTTGCGTGCTTGATCTTCAACTTCACTTTGGATGTTGAGGTCGTCGTCATGAAGAAGTTGGTGAGGGTTGCTTTTCTCACCCATGGGAGTGTCCTCTCCCACACTCCTCCTTCGTGAACTTGTTGTAGCATCGGAAGAGGGGCGTGTACTTGAGTCTCCGCCATGGCTTGAGCTTGCAGCCTCCTTCCTCTTTCCAAGCAAACTTTTAATTCCTTTCATGGCCACAACAAGCAAGAACACAACAAGGCAAAAACTCGAAAGAGGTGATGTTAGTGAAAACAAAACCCCGGCGAATTTTCCCTTGAAGAACTTGAGAGCAAATTGCAAATGCAAACAAAAGCAAATCTTTTCGAGTTGGATTTTGAGCAAGAGTGCTTCAATGAATAGCAACAAAAAAAATTTGAGCAAGGGTGACTTTGGGGATGTATGAAATCAGTTGAAGTGTGAATAGAAGAGCTCCTCACGACCACCATTTATAGTGTGCAATCCCCAACTGTCACTAGGGAACCAAATGTAGCCGTTGGAGGAGAGAGAGCCAAATTGGCTCCTTCCCCTAGTCGGCCGAGCAGGGGGTCGGCTGACCTGACAGGTGGGCCCCCCTGTACTCCCTTTTGGCAGGTGGCTCCCTAACGGCTATGGAATCAGCACGTTGGTGAAATACCACTTTTGCAGCTCAGAAAAATTGTTTTCCAAATAAAAATTCCTTTTTCAAAATCCAACAATTTTCTTTTTGTGAAAAATAAAGAAATAAAAATGATAGCTGAGAATATAAGATTCTCAACTTGCTAAGAAAATCAAATATGTAGTGGGAGAATCAAACTAAATGGGGAAATCCAAATAAAGAGAAAAGAAAAACAAGAAAAGGATAACCACCAATTTAACCAATTAGCTAGGTCTCACCACCATCCGATGAGATAGACATTCCTCCTTATTCATTTCTCAATATCCAGGCCTAGAGGGATGGGCTTGAACGACTTGTCTTGCTTCTTCTGGCATACCATCTTTGGCAGGTTGGTGGACTTGGGCCTTTGGGGAGGCCCGGACTTCTCCGTCTTTTTAGGGTATCGGCGTGGGCAATAATACGGGTTTTCCGCATAGATCAATTTCCTCATGAATGCAATGAGCGGGTCCACCTTTGGAGGTGTGATTTCAACCTCTTGAATGTGTTTAACATTTGTCCCATACTTGATACAGATCATGGAGCATTGCTCCAACTTTGGGCGAAAGTTAAACTTCTCCTCCTTGCCATTGATATGGAAGTGGATTTCTCCAACTCCCACATCTATGCGAGCCTTTGTAGTGCTTAGGAACAGGCGCCCAAGAATAAGTGGTGTATCCTTCTCGACCTCCATGTCAAGCACTATGAAATCCACGGGTATGAAGCGGTTCCGAATTTTCACCGGGACATCTTCGGCAATACCCTCCAAATAACGGACAGAAGAATTAGCCAGTTGGAGCTGCATTGGTGTTGGAGTAAGTTAAGTTCAGCTGATCGAAAACCACCTTGGGCATCACACCCATGCTTGCTCCAAGGTCACAAAGGGCCTTGTAAAAGTGGTGTGCCCCAATTGATCATGAGATTGTAGGACATCCGGGGTCCTTCAGCCAGTTGCCTCCCTGCAAAAAAATCATGTTGGCACTTTCCACAGGAGGTTCGGGTTGTCCTGGCATCTTGCCATTCTCCATTGGAGGAATAGCAGCTGCTAGTTGAGCCAACTGAGTCTCTAACATCTTGTGGAAACTCAATTGATTCTTGAAGGCTGAGGATAGTCCTTCAATCTTGGCGTTGATGCTCTAGAGGGTCTTGTCATTAGCCGACAGCTTCTTGGATAGAGCATCATTGGTCTTCAGCTGGCCAATGGCAAGTTCTCTCAAGTTGGGTTGATTTCCATTGTTGCCATTGTTGTTGTGCCCTCCTTGAAAGAATGGGCGTGGTTGGGCCCACCCTTGACCTCCTGGACGATAGCCGTTGTTGTTTCCATTGTTGGCTACATGTAAGGCTTTCTCATGGGTTTCTAGGCAGTCATTGCCCAAATGGCTTGTGTTGCCATAGACTTCACAAGTGATGTGAGAGTCTAAGGCATAGGCATTGTCGCATACTTCACCATTGCTTTATCCATCAATTTTCTTCATAAGGAGGTCCAATTTAGTAGCGATAATGTCCACCTCCTTCAAGGTGTGCATGCCTCGCTGACGGATATGGAGACGCTCATCGCTCCAGCCCATGTTTGACACCATCTTCTCAATCAAATCTTTGGCTTTGGGCATCGTTAAAGAGAAGAAGGCACCTCCAGCGGTAGCATCAACATGGTCACTGGCAGAACGGATTAGCCCATTGTAAAAGTTTTGGATTATGAATTAGTCATCCATCCCTTGGTAAGGATAGGATAGGATAGACTCCTGCGGCCTTTCCCAAGCCTCGGGAATAGATTCCTTAGCATCTTGCTGGAAGCTGGAAATTCTTCCACGTAGGCATTGGTTTTTACCAAGGGGAAAAACTTGGCGTGGAATACCGTAGAACATTTCTCCCAAGTGTCTATAGAACTTAGGTTCGTGTAGAACCACTATTTCGCTCTCCCAAGAAGAGAGAATGACAACAACCTAAGATGAAAAACATCAGAAGATACGTCATTTATCTTAAAAGTGCTACAGATCTCAAGGAACTGTTGTAGGTGAGCACTTGCATCCTCGTTAGCCTTCTCACAAAATGGGTTGGCTTGCACCATAGTGATAAGGCCAGTCTTGATTTCGAAGTTCACATCTCCCGTGTTAATAGTAGGCCCAACATGCCCATTGTTAGCAGAGGGAGCCAAAAAACTCATGACGGTCTACTGGGACATTGGTGTTTTGGTTGTTGGTGCGGTTGTGCTGGTTTGCTTTGCAGCTCGAAGCTTATGAGGAGTAACAACACGAGGTCGATCTCTCAGAAGGGATTCGGGATCTTCAACAAAGTTTTCCGACAAGCGGAAACCAGTCATACACTACCATGTTTTCACATAAAATGCGAAAACAAAGAAGGGCCATCCTACTAAAACCTACCAGGGTCCTGTCCTTTTCACTCAAAATGTAATACTTCGGCTGCCTTCCCTAGCAACGGCACCTGAAATGCTTGTTGATATTTCCTACGCACTACTAACAATTCATCCCTAGTAGTGGTGCTAGAAATGCTTGTTGGTAGGTTTTGATTCTTAAATGAATGTCCGCAAGTGCACGGAAACTATTGATGTAGCATTTCTCCTTTGGAGAGTATTCCCCAAGGGTGTCCTTTATATTTTTCCAAAGGAAGTCCAGATGGAAGTAAGACAATCATCAAGTGGAAAGTTAGGTTGGCCTAGGTAGGGTTCTAGCGAGGATGGGTTTAATGATAAGTTGAGGTAGTGTGACACACAAAAAAGCATTCTATCCTAAGGGGATAAATGAGGTAATAGAGGAACTAGGTGTAAAAGCCCTAAAATTAATAGTGCAAAGTCAGAAAGGACAATTTAAAAATTTGAATGGAAAAGAGAAATAAAGAGTAAATGGAAAAAGGAAGGGAATTAAACCCAACATGAGGGAATTTAAAAATTCAAAACAAGCTCATGTTGGAACCTTGTCATAATAAAAATTTGAGTTCACCATTAGCTTCCAAATATTCCAAATAGCATCTCTATCAATTTTCATAAATTTTGGCGCTCAAATTCTATTCAATCCAAGGAGTACATTGAATTCCATTCAAATTCAAATTCAAATTTGAATTTCGATTGAAACTTGATCAAATCAAGTTTTTGAATTCAGAATCAAATCTTAGATAATTGGTTGAGCCTATCCACAAATTTTCATGAATTTTGGACACAAGTTGGTGGGAAAATGCATTGTATAGAGAGGGATGAGGATGAGATGAGCAATGGGACCCACAGTTCAGTGACCCAGCAGGGGTGAACCGATGCTGGACTCTGTTTCCCCGTCGTTCAACAACGGTGCCGCTGCTTCCCAGCTCACAAAGTAGGCAAGCACACTTCTGGGTGGCGAAATGGGTTTAAGACGTGCTCATCCCTTCCTTGGTTCACTTCCTCACGCCATCGACCAGAGCAGCTCACCGTTCACTTTTCCTTCTTTCCGTGAAACCGAGCACCGCCGGCGTCCATTGTCTCTCTGGTGAGCACCTTAGTTCTGTCTCCTTTCTCTTCGATGCAAACAGCAAGGATGGTGCCAAGGCTATGCTCTCTCATCTCCACCCTTTAGTTTATCATCTTGCTTACTGTTTTGCCGGTATTTTGAAGTTTAGCGGCCGTCACCGTTGAGCCGCCGAGGTGGAGGCCTCTGCCTCCCCGTCGCACCGGTGCTACAAGCCTTGTCACAAGCTGCTCCCAAAAGAAAAAAGGTGAGCCTACCCGAGCTGCTTGTGCTCACCAAGTTTCACTTGATTTGTGGACTGTAGCTCCAGTAATTACCATTTTCCCGATGGCAAAACAAAGCATCATGTCTAGGTCCTCCGCTCAATTTCTTTTCTATGTGCAAAATTTTTCTAATCCAATTAGGTATTATGTTCAACACCTCCTAATGCACACTTTGACCAAAAATTAGTGGAAACCATCGAGTGAGAGCCGAGTTAGTTGAGTTTTCCCCACCGCCATGGAAAAAGCTTTGGTTCACCATCGAGGTCAAGTTTGCTGGCTATTCCACCCCTGTTCCTCCCCATTTTCATCTTCCCCATGCTGGATCATCCGCAATCAATTTCTGAGTGGTTTGAGCGATGGAAAGGTGGTTCCAACATGGCCGAAACCCTAACCACCTCCGCTACCGTCGCACACCATCATACGGCCATCGCCGGTCAAAATGGACAGCGCCATCGTGTTCCTCGACCCTCGAAATGGTTGGGAACAGAATGTCGGAATAGGAGATGGTCGGGAAAGCCGAGACGACGAGCTCGCAGGCGCAGCGCCGCCGCGGACAAGCCGCCGTCGGGAGGTTGACGATGACATCGCGGGTTGTGAGACCTATGTGTGCTGAATACATTGGCTATGGCGATAAAAGTTTTGAATACTACCAAACACCTTTATCATAATGGTCCGACACTAGGTTGTACTAGCTTTGGCAAGCTCTGGCGCTAGGTTGTACTAGCTTTGGTAAGCTCCGGCTCAAGCTCCGGTTAGCTTTGGCAAGGTTCGGAGCTTGATTGCAATGTTCCTGCTTTTACTGTGAATTGTCTTGAACTTGCTTTACATTGTTGGAAAGATTGCTTAGTATTCATTTGCTAAGTTTTTTATGTGTTTTGGTGGTTATGGTTGATATCATTTTGCTATGTTTTGCAACATGCTTATGTGTGAGGTGCTCACGTAAGATGTTGTAGTTTCAGAACTAACGAGAGTCAAGTCAAGGACTTGTGCTCGGAAGTATTGGTTGTTTATTCATGTGCAGGTGTTGCTTGAGTTCAAGATATGGCTGGTGACGGGATCCATTGATCTAGTCTTAGGGAAAAGATGTGGTTTAACAACCAAGTTCGGGAGGAATTGTGGTTGAGTTGATCCGGAGGTCGCGCAGCATGTTTGAATCAAGAATAATGCATATGAAGGTATCGTGGACGTCATTGGAAGATGTTTGCACGTGTGCAACGAGTGCATGGATATGGATACATGGTTCCAAGGTGTGATGAAGAGATATGGATTTAAAGAATTGGTCGGAAAGGTCCAACCGACTAGGTTATGAACTCAAGTTGCGGCTGAGTCGTGTTTGACTCAAATATGGAAAGATTTGAGTTGGTTATGATAGGATTTCATGTAGGCCACGAATTTTAGTCGTTTTTAGGAATGTGGGATGCGTTCCTAAGGTGTTTGGAAGTCTTAAGATTGCTTCTATCTGCGTATAGAAGAGTCCTAAGCAGTTATGGAAAGTTTCGATTCGTGATTTCAGTAGGATTAGAGTCCTAGTTGAGATTGGGTTGGCCTAAGGGCTGGTTATATAAGCAAGGCAGGCCAGAGCTCATGAGATACGACTTTGGGGCTGTTCCTCCTGTGTTCTATTGAATAAATATTGTAGTTTAAAGGAACTTTTGTGCCTTCTTTGTCCGACTTGTTTCTGTCAAGTCTTTCTCGTCGAGTTTCTGCACAGCAATACCTTTCTTCTGTGGTTTTATCATAACTCGAGTTTTACAAATCCAATTGATGTGATTCTTTTTGGATTGTCTTTACAACTTGATTATCTATCATCTGTCAAAATTCACGGTCATTGGATTTGTGGTTTTTGATCTACACGAGTTTTTTTTGCAGTATTACAAATCTGTTTTTTTACTCGGTAGAACAGATTGACCTTTGTTCGATCTTTCGATCGTAACTTGAGTTTCTCTCGACGGATTTGAGTAATTCTTGTTGTGTTGTCTTTGTGACTTGATTCTCTCTGATATATATCACTTTTGTCATGGTGAAACACATTTATATTAGTCTCACACACGATTTCTTTAACGGATCATTTTTATGCCAATGGGATTTAATTGTTTCTGCTGCGTAATATTTTTAATCTACCATTCACCCCCTCTGATAGCTTTTCACGTGCTCTTTGATCCTAAAATTGGTATCAGTTTCACGGTGCTCTATTCATTATGATTTGCATGTGTTATTGACTAATCATCATGGAGAAATACACCGCAAAACCTTGTGTGTTTAGTGGCATTGATTTTCAGGTTTGGAAGGAACGCATGGAGGCTTTCATCCAGGCGCAAGGCTTTGCGGTATGGGAAAAGGTGTACAATCCTTACGATGTGCCGTCAAACAATCAAGTTATAGCTACAAATCTGAGAGATGTTGACAACAACAACAAGGCTCGGAACTTGATCATACAAGGATTAACTCAAAGCGACTTCGATCGTGTTGCACACCTCCGATCTGCATACGATGTGTGGAAAGCACTTTGCGACTACCACGAAGGATCTAACCCGATCAAGGAGGTAAGGCAAGACATGTTCAAAAAGGAATACATGCGTTTTGAGATGCAACCTGGTGAGTCAATTGACGATCTATTTGCTCGCTTTAATAAGATTCTCAACAACTTGCGTAGTGTCAATGTTAATTTTTCAGATGCTGAAAATATTAGGCAATTGTTTAGTGCATTAGATATGTCAATTTGGGAGATGAAAGTCACATCTATTCTTGAATCTACTGTCATGAGTACACTTACTTTAGATGTGCTATATTCCAAGTTAAAAACTCATGAAATTGACATAATATCACGTAAGAACCCCAACAAGTCTATTGCTTTTGTTTCTCAACGTGATATGCCTAGTTTCGACCAATCTTCATCTTGTGGTACACTTGCTTTGTTGTCCTCTCTAACCCTTGAACAGATTGAGGAGTTTCCAGAGGAGGAGCTAGTACTTCTCTCTACTAGGTTCTCGAAAGTATTGCAAAATGTGAGAACTAGAAGGAGAGGAAGCTCCGGACCTCAACAATGCTTCGAATGTGGTAAGACAGGACATTTTCGCACGGATTGCCCTAACCTTTCAGGTACTACTTCGCGTGATGAAAAGCAAACAAGAACGAATCACTCCTCGACAAACAACAACAAGAAAAATAAGGGTTTTACAGGATGTCAATTGGTGAGCAGTTTTATCTCCGCACTTCAAGAACTTGGCTCAAGCGATGTGGACATTGGAAGTGATGAAGATAAAGATGATTTAGCAAACTTGTGCTTCATGGCGGGCAAGTCAAGATCAAGTATGGAGGAGGCTGAACACAACAACGATAATGAAGAGGTATGTCCTACTTGCGAAGAAATATGTGATGCTATTCTCGTGCCACTTTCATAGTTAAGAAAAAGGACAAAAAGCTTAGGGATAATGCCGCTAAAATTGAATCACTAGAATCTTAAATCAACCGTTTAAAAACTTTGATTCCTAGTGATGATGCATGTCCCTCATGTGATTTAATCTATGAACAATTGTCCACATTAAGAAGTGCGCACACCTCCACACTTGATAAACTTGAATAAGAAATTGAAAAGAACAGAGAGCTTGCTGCATTTAATGATAAAAACTTGAAAGATGCTAGCTGTTCTACAATTGATTTGCATTGTTCTACTTGTGATGATCTTGATAAGAAACTACAAGATGCTATGAATGAAATTTCTATATTGAACAATGCTTTATATGCTCATGAAGTTAAAAATTGTTCTAATTGCAAAATAAAAGGAAAAACTTCATGTGAAAATTGCCTTGATCTGTCCAGTAAACATGATAACATGCATAGGACATTAGATCGGTTTTGTAATGGGAATAAGAACCTAAACTTGCTGCTGAATTCTTCCTAGTCTTGCAATGAAAAAACTGGTTTAGGTTTTGATCCTCATGCTCATGCTAAGGCACATCCACCTAAAATTGTAAAGTCTTTAGGAAGTGGTTTGATTCAAACAGTTCCTAAACAGAAAAAGTGGTTTTCAAATCTGCAGGAGTGTTATCTCATTCGGTTTCAAATACAAATGTTGCTTGCTCATCTACACAAGAACACAAAGTTAAATTTCATTGTACCTAGTATGGTAAAGATGATCATGTCATTGATTTTTGTTATATACTATCTAAACAACAGAAAAGGGAAAGAATGATTGCTAAATCTCGTAACTTTCATGCAAAATTTGATGCACATGCTAAACCGAATGATAGGAACATGCAACCTGCTGTAATGAGTCAAAAACATGATAAGTTTGCTCCCAAACCTACTGTTTTTTGTGCTACACATGTAACACCTCGTAGGTCAGTAGTTGGGTACAAAAATTCTCAAGCTTTGGCTCATAAACCTATTGTTTTATCTCAGCTTTCGCGTGTTATTCCTGTTGGACGTCGTGTGACTCAGTACTGGATTCCTAAATGCCTTTTGACTAACCCCAGTATTGAGTCATCGACGTATTGTGCTTCTATGTAGGTTACACGCTTGAGGAAGGAGAACATTTGGATTGTGGATTCAGGTTGCTCACGCCACATGCCCGGTAACAAAGAATGATTCTCCTCCCTCTCTTTTGTGTCACGTGTAGAGAATGTTACTTTTGCCGATAATTCTTCAACTCCTATAATTGGTAAGGGTTCGGTTAGAGTAAATAATCACTACACATTGAAGTTTGTGGCACTTGTTAAAAATTTCAAATACAACTTGCTTTCTATTTCACAACTGCTAGATCAAAATCTGGAAATTATTTTCACTCAAAATTGCCGCGAAGTTGTAAATTCAAACAGTGAGCTTATTTTTAACATGTCACGGTTTGGAAGAGTTTTTAAAGCTGATTTTGATATGTCTTCCTCTAAGCATAGGTGTCTAGTTCCTAATGATTCTAAGGACTTATATTTTTGGCATCGTAGACTTGGTCACGTAGGCTTTGATCATCTAACACGTGTCAATGCTCTTGATCGCATAAGTGGGCTGCCTAACCTTAAAGGGGACAAAGAAATTGTGTGCTCTTCTAGTAGACATGCTAAGATGGTTGCGGGTTCACATACTCCTCTCACAATGATCATGACAACTGAACCGGATAAATTTTTGCACCTTGACACCGTAGGACCTTCACGTGTTCAATCTTTCGGAGGAAAATGGTATGTTCTTGTGATTTTTGATGATTATTCTAGATACTCTTGGGTTTAGTTTATGGCATCTAAGAATGAAGCTTTTAGTCACTTTAGAACTTTATTTTGTAGATTATCAATTGATCACCCAGGATCTTTAAAAGCAATTAGAAGTGGTAACGGAACCGAATTTAAAATCAATCTTTTGATCACTTTTGTGCTGAAAATAGAGTAGATCTTCAATTTTCTTCACCATATGTACCTCAACAAAACGGTGTTGTAGAAAGAAAGAACAGAACCTTAGTTGAGGACTATGCTTGATGAATATCAATCTCCTAGGAAATTTTGGGCTGATGCGATTGCAACTGCTTGTTATGTCTCAAATCGTGTTTTCTTGCGCGCTAAGCTAGGTAAAACACCATATGAGCTCCGCTTTGGACATAGGCCTAGTGTTACACACTTTCGTGTCTTTGGTTGCAAATGCTTTGTTAAGAAACATGGTAATCTTGATAAATTTGAACCTAGATCTGTTGATGGCATGTTTCTTGTTTATCCATCTCATACTAGAGGCTACCGTGTGCCTTTACTTGACACTAACAAAATTGTGAAGACTTGTGAGGTGTCTTTTGATGGAGCTAGCCCAGGTACTAGCTCAAACATTGCAGGTCCAAATCCATATCCGTAGGGGGAGAGCATTTTCTTTGAAGATGAGGCAGAGGTGGAGCTGCTGCCCGAAAATTCAGCAGCCAATGACATTGTTCCAGCTCCTGATTTTGATTCACAGCCAGCACCGACGACCACCATTGCTGGTCCGGATCCTCCTAAAGTCACAAGCTCATCAAATTATGATGAACATGAAGAAGAAGAAGAAGAAGCTTTTGAAGTGTCCACTCCTCTCCGGGTTCTCAAAAGTCATCCTCCACAACAAATTATTGGTAGCTTGCACGAACGCGGTCCAGGTTTTGCAATCCAAACTCTCATGCTCATTCTTCTTTTGTTGCTTCTTTTGAACCCAACGATATATCACACGCACTCACTAATGAATCTTGGATTATTGCCATGCAAGAAGAGTTAGAAAATTTTGAAAGAAATAATTTTTGGAAACTTGTACCTTCACCTCAAGGTCAAACTTTAATTGGAACTAAATGGGTGTTTCAAAATAAACAAAGTAAGGATGTGGTTGTGGATAGGAATAAGGCTAGGTTGCTTGCTCAAGGTTTCACTCAAGTTGAAGGTCTAGATTTTGATGAAACTTTTGCTCCCGTTGCTAGATTAGAAGCCATAAGAATTTTGTTATCTTCTGCTGCATCTAAAGGTTTTAAGCTTTATCAAATGGATGTTAAAAGTGCTTTTATTAATGGCTACATAGACGAGGAGGTTTATGTCAAACAACCACCGGGTTTTGAAAATCTAGATTTTCCTAATCATGTTTACAAACTGTCCAAAGCCTTGTACAGTCTCAAACAGGCCCCTAGAGCATGGTATGATAGGTTAAAAACATTCTTACTTGAAAAGGGGTTTATCATGGGAAGGTTGATAAAACTCTTTTTGTGCTTAAGCATGGCAATGACTCATTGTTCGATCAAGTGTATGTGGATGATATTATCTTTGGTTGTGCTTCTCATGATCTTGTGTCCAAGTTTTCAGCTATGATAAGTTCAGAATTTGAGATGAGTATGATGGGAGAACTCACTTACTTTTTGGGGCCGCAAATCAAGCAAACCAAGGAGGGTACCTTTGTGCATCAAACAAAGTATACAAAAGACCTCCTAAGGCACTTCAACATGGACAAAAGCAAGCCTCTTCGAACACCAATGGGAATAGCAACAACACTTGAACTTGATGAAGATGGTGAACCCATGGATCAAAAAGAATATAGAAGCATGATTGGATCACTTTTGTACCTCACGGCATCAAGACCGGACATACAATTCAGCATATGTCTTTGTGCACGGTTTCAAGCCTCTCCACGTGCTTCACATCGTCAATCCCTCAAAAGGATTCTCAGGTACTTACATGGAACTCAATAATTTGGTATTTTTCTTCTTTCTTCCTCAACCATTACTTTGAAAGCTTTTTTGGATGCTGATTTTGGGGTTGTAGGATTGATATGAAAAGTACTTCTGGTGCTTGTCATTTTATTGGTAATTCACTTGTTGCTTGGTCCTCTAGAAAACAAAACCCAGTTGCACAATCCACAGCTGAATCTGAATATTAGCTGCTGCTAGTGCTTGCTCACAAATTTTTTGGATTGTTCAAACACTTAAGGACTATGGGGTTGATCTACATAGTGTTCCACTGTTTTGTGATAACACTAGTGCCATTTGCATTGCTAAAAACCCCGTGCAACATTCTAGAACAAAGCACATTGACATTAGGTATCACTTTCTACGTGATAATGTTGAAAAAGAAAACATAGTGCTTCACCATGTTGATACCGAACAACAATTGGCTGACATTTTTACAAAACCTTTGGATTTCACTCGTTTTTGTTACATTCGTAGTGAAATAAGGGTTATGCATCCTCATGGCTTAAATTGAGGGGGAGTTTTCAAACATGGGAAGTCTATGTGTGAATCTAAAATTAAAATAATATGAGCATAGTATTTCATACAAATATGACTTTGTGATTCCTTTTACATGCTGAAAGTTCTTACTAAATTACTCGTGTTATACATTTTGTAGTTTTTGCCATGTATAGTGTCGGTACCCAGCGTACCGGATACACCTTGGGATTGCAAAGATCACAAGGAAACTCTATCTACCAGTTTTGAAGACCTCCGAAGGCCCCACATGTCAGCCGTAACTGACCTGCTTCCATAACATGGTTAGTCCCATGGCCGCCACGTGTATCATAAGACCGGAGCTACCGCCCACACATGGGAAAGCTCCGGACTGGATACCAGTATGGCACCCCCGGACCTAACCCAAGACAGAGGAAAGTTCCGGTATCGACACATGTCCAATAGCACCGGACCTACCCGTTCACGACGGTAAGCTCCAGAGCTGCCACGTTTCCGAACCGCCGGACCTTCAACCTCAACAATCAAACTGGTGGACCTCCAACAGTTCGGACCTTCAAGGGGCAATCAAGGACTTCATGACTCGATTAAGTGTCATTAATACCATATTAATGACACACGTTCGGAAGGCCCTTAATACCAGTAATGGCACTGTTAAGGCTCGTTACCACACTATTAAGGGTAATTAACCCCATTTATTGTGTATTAAACATTAGTAACCGCCAGGGCCACATGTCGGGCCAGGCTTACAGTGTAATGACTAGTCCTTGTGCTATAAAAGGACTGGTCAACGATACACAGGGAACCCTCCGGGACTCAGAGAGTCTCACACGCCCTCACACACATACTCACACGCTTAATACAACATCAACACATCCCGTGGAGTAGGGTATTACGCTCAGGCGGTCCGAACCACGTAAACCTCTGTGTCAATTTGCCACCATCTCTTGAATCTCTGCACGGCCATTACCGAACTATAAACTCCACGAACTACTAACAGTGGTGTCGGGAGATCTGCCAGATTCAA